>OY294046.1:45049502-45207089 GCA_958510825.1 Brachypterus glaber
TATGTTGTCAAATAGATAATTTCTTGGAAATTTTTATAAGCTTTAAAATTATTTACCACACGTTCCCCCTTTTAATTTAAAAAAATGCCCCTTATGTTCCCATGCCCACATTTTAAAAGCTGAAAATATCAAATATATCCAAAAAGATAGGTTGAGTTGTTTTTTTTTATTATTAAATTTCTAACAGATATCTCCACTCGTTAAAAAGTTAAAGTGACTTTTCGTACCGCTCTGTATATTATATTGCCTGGTCTTAATAAATGTATTTTACTTTTTATTACATCCCATTTTTGAAAATTTACATTTACATGTAGTTAGTATATCTAACCAACATTTTTGTTTTTATATATATCGGTATATCGGCATATCGGCAACGTTCATATCGGTATCGGCCGATTATCGGTATCGGCAAAAAAATCCATATCGGTCGATCCCTAAATGGAATGCGTAGCATTACATATCTTTACGGCTTGCCTAATTTAACATTATAACCAATTTAATTAGAACAATTTAGTTAAAAATATATATTTTTTAAATAGATAGTTTTTTATAGTTTTTCATGATGGTTATTAATTCAATAGTACTGAATTCTCATTCCTTTTGGGTTTACCGCTTCATGTAAACTTAATTTTAAATAGGTTATAAATATATAATTTATTGTGGTAATTTTAAAGGTGGAACCCATTCATCTGATTCTATTTTCCAAGAACACAAAATAGTTTCGACGAGATAAAGATTAGACATTTCAAAGGTTTGTTCTTTTATTTCATATTTTGAGGTGACCTAAGCCAATATTCTTACCTCATTTTGTACCGCACAAGAGAACAAGCCGTAAAGATATGTATTGCTACGCATTCCATTACAAATTATTCACAGTTAATGGTATATTATTGCATTTTTCCAAATACTTGAAAAAAAAAATATAGTTTTTTTTTTAATTTTTTTTTAAAAGTTTAACCCCCTATGTATGCGTAACTTTTTTGCTGTTAAGGGGACTGCTTTCAAAACTGGTTATAATAAAAGTATTTTTTCCTAAAAAAGTTACGTTAATCGGAATTTCCTTTCAGCTTTCTTGATTTTTTTTAAAGTTTAACCCCTCATAACTTTTTTGTTTTTGGGAGGATTACTTTTAAAATTGGTAAAATTGATCCTTATAATAAAAGTATTTTTTCCTGAAAGAGTTACGTTAATCGGAATAATCATTCAGCTTTATCGATTTTTTTAAAAGTTTAACCCCACATTACTTTTTTGTTTTTGGCGCGATTACTTTCAAAAATAGGTATCTTCCCCTCGTAGTACTTGATTTTTCCTGAAAATTTGAAGTCGATTGTATTATTCGTTCTTGAGTTATCGTTTTCACAAAAATCGTGACATAGGACGAATAAATAGACGGACGGACAGATAGGCATTTAAAAAAAAAGTTGCTTATTTTTTTAAGAAATAAATTTATATCCAAGAATTTTTTGTCTAGGACGATTTTTGAAAATTCGAAATTGCCATATATTATTCTAGCGCAGGCGCTGTAAATAATATTTCTTACTTATCCTCAGAAACTAACTGTCAAACAGAAACAAAACCCTGTAATTTAATTCGTTTACCGAAAAAAAATTGAGAATAGGTGCAAAATGTTTAATAATATTTTTAGATGTAGGTCAAATCAATTTTTCTTGTTAGGGAAACAATTTTTTACTAACAAAGAATAGTTATTTGCGCTTTGAGTAGAGGTAAGTGAATTTTTCTGTGTGAGGTCGTATTTTGTTATTTAACGAGGCGCAGCCGAGTAAAAAAAGCACTCGATCTTAACTAAAATGGTTTGCGTTGACTATTTTTCTACGACCTAACACCTACTATCTTTCCTATAACCTAACACCTAAACATAAAAAACGCAAAAATTATCTTAAAATTAGTTTTTCAAATTGAGGTTATGTGTTAGACATTTACTAACTTTCTGATAGCAGATATGTAAAATCAGCTGATTGTCAAAACCATTTCAGCGAACTAAAAACTAGGTTCACGCACTCGGTGCATATTATACTATTTTATTTACAATCATAAAATACTACGAAAATTATTATATTTAAACAAAGGTTAAGTTATGTTGCTTTCAATGCGCACCATCTATGAGGTAAAATCCAAATCCAATACAGGTTAGGAAAGAGCTCTTTCCTATCCTTGTTAGAAAAAGAGTAACTTATCTAACTTGTTAAAAAGTAAATAAAAATTATACTTTGTATACTTTGCAACTTTTTTTAAAGCACAAAAAGCTCATTTTTCTGAATGATTTTAAATGAAAAATACACTGATAGAACTATCGTCTGATTGTATAATAATATAACGTAATTAATTGTTTTTCTTGGGAATATACAAGAAAAACAATTAATTATAAAATATTTTTGGGCAAAGAATCTTATTAAACATAATAATATATCGTTATAATGTTTTAGAATAATCGTAAAACTTGTATTCTATATCTAAAAGTGGACACAACAACGTTTTGTATCAATATTTTTAAATTTTTCGATCAGTGTATATTTAATTTTAGAATTTTTGAGATTTTACAACTGGATAAAGTGCGTGTATTCGAAGGGGCTTGTAGCAAGGATAAGGGGGAAGTGAGATTTCATTCTTCGGCTTCAACTTTAGTAAAAAATAAACATTTGACGCTTGAAAGTCATCCGATATTCTCAAAGATTATTTGAAAATTTTTGAAAAAAGAACGACCCCTAAGTAGAGTCTGTATTTTTTAATAAATGAGTGGGAAACAAAAATTCCAGCTTAATTCATTCAACCCATTTATCTACCTGATAGAGATTGGGTCACTGATTTTGATCCGTCATAATCTATGACATCATAAAATTAAACGGTTTATATTTGGGCTACTGTCTTTGGGAACAGGTAGCTAAAGTCCTTTGTAATTAATTTAACGAAACAACAAGTCGTGAAGATATCTAAGGCTTCGCTCTCCATAAAAAGCTCTTTATGGTGAATAGTATAATGCGTTTTTCCCCGATCTCATTTTCAAAGTATTTATTTGAACCGCTTTTTTACTCTTTACGTTATTGAAATGCACCATTTTTTTTTAATTTTCAGATTTCCTCAATTGTCGAGAACATGTAAAAAAAGTGAATCTCTGTCTCTCTTTCTGTCACTCTAAATGTATTTTAAACAAAACGCGAGTTAAAAGCTTCTTTTACCAAAAGTTTCAGGACCTTCTTCCTCTCATTCTGGACCTTACCCTTAAGATATCATAGAACTTGATTTTTCCTAAAATGTCGTCATGTTCACAAAGAATGTGACACACGGACAGACAAAGGGACGGACGGAGTGACAATAGAACCGACAAATTTTGTTAATTATGTCTTTTCTTGTCTCGATTTAAAAAGGTTTATAAATATTCAACAGTCGACGCTTCATAAATTTTTTCCGTTTTTTTTTTTGGAATTTTTTACCTCTGTGTGTCGTCGAAATGTGAGAATCAAGAAGAATCGAGATTTCTCAACTCAACTCTTATTCCATAATAAAAACTTATCTGGCCTACTGTGGGGATGTTTCAGCTCGTGATTAAAAATCAAGACTTATGCGAGATGACACAAGAAGTTAATCGTCGAGAAATAGTCTCGAATTTCGTGATTCTCGGCAGTTTCGGTTCTCGACACTTGTAAAACCTTATTCAAGAGAGAATTTTTGACGATTTTGGAAAGTTAAAAAGCATCGTATATTACTCTTCCAGTTCGAGGGTTGTGAAGAGTATAAAAGAAGAAAAATCTTAAACATCAGGTAACTACTTAACCCTTGAACTAAATTATTTGAAATATTTTAAATTGTGGTTATCCTTTGGTAAAATTGGGGCATAAAAACTGTTAAAAGGGATAAAAAGGTGCCCTTTTGATAAGAAAAGACCTTTATGCACCTGCGGCAATAACTATTGAACTAAATTATTTAAAATATTTCGAATTAGGGATAAATCCAGGGAAATATTTTAAAATTTAGTGTTCAAAAAAGGGTTAGGTATTTATTTTTTAAGTTAAAGACTTGGATATTGATCTGTGCACCTAGGGGTGCACCTGCTCTAGTATAGTAGTAAAATCTAAAGCTTATTGTAAACACTGTTGCAAAGGTATTTTTTTTTATATCAGGTTGCAAAAAATAAGGACATCCGGTGAATAAGTTGCAAAAAATATCAGGTTGCAAAAAATTAGGACCTCCGGTGAATAAGTTGCAAAAAATATCAGGTTGCAAAAAATAAGGACATCCTGTGAATAAGTTGCAAAAAATACCAGGTTGCAAAAAATAAGGACCTCCGGTGAATAAGTTTCAAAAAATATCAGGTTGCAAAAAATAAGAACATCCGGTGAATAAGTTGCAAAAAATATCAGGTTGCAAAAAAAGGACATCAGGTGAATAAGTTGGAAAAAATATGAGGTTGCAAAAAAAAGGACATTGGTGAATAAGTTGAAAAAAATATCAGGTTGCAAAAAATAAGGAAATCTGGTGAATAAGTTCTAACTTAGAACTTATCTTTTCCCAAAGAAGCGAAAGCAACCAAAATTTCAAATAAAACGAGAGGGAAATAAAAATCACCCTTTATAATACCATGTATATTGGCCACTATTCTGCCAGAAAATTTAGTAACAAAAATATTAAAAAATAGTACTTAACAAAAATATTGAAAAAATTGTGAAATAGCTGATTTCCCCAAAAAATTATTTTTGACTCTATTTCGGTCTGTCTGTCTATTTGTCGGGCCTCTTTGTGGATCTGTCTTTTCAGTAAAATTAGTGACATTAATAACTCTTAAAAACTTTGTGATAAAGGATTCAAACTATGTCCAAATGTTTCTAATCCGAAGTTTGGACTTTGTTGTTTTTGGTAAAAGTCAGGATGGGATAAAAGGCCACTGGTCCTTCAAACTCTAGCTCAGATTCAGTGCGACGCACTATGTCGTATTTGGGGTCTAAAAGTGACCAAAACTATAGTTACCCATCATGATGGTCATATTTCACGCAAATATCTTTTTTAACAGTAAATAAATATTTTTAGACATGTATACTTTCCCTGGGTACCCATAGGGAAAGCTTTGCGTTAGAAAAAATAAATAAAAAAATATTGTATTTTTTTCACATTTATCGACGCATCGCGACGTTTTATATGCAATAAGTTGATTTCCGAGAAAAAATCTGTCTGCCGGTCGGTCTGTCTGTAAGGAAAGGTTTCTATCCACAATAACCCGAGAAGACTTCAAATTTGAAAAAAAGTTTCCTTATCCAAAGTTCTCGGCTGGCATTGTTTTTGATGAAAATAGGAGTGGGGTAGGGCATCAAAAGATTTAAAATCTATTTTTTCTACAACTTTTGTTTCTATTTTTTTTTTAATTTTTGACAAAATAAACTTTTTTTAAGATAACAAATTTTAACAAGGCCTCAAATTAATTTTTTCCAAGTAAATTAAAACTAAAATTTACGACAGTAAAATTGTTTTTGTTTTGTGGTTGGGGGTGGTTTTGATGCTTAAAATGCATTTTTAAAAGGTAATATACTTTAAAACAATTTTCTACCGATTTTTACTTTTACCTATTTAATTATATTTCTCTAAAAAAAAAATTAGGGAATTTAACGGGAAAGCTTTGTCATATAACAAAGAATTTTGATTAAAAGCAATAAATTGAAATAATCTTTATTATTTTTTTTTTAAATTTCAATGATTGATCTAACTAAATAAGTAAAATTATAAATAATTATTTTCAAAAATTCAAAAAAAAAAAAATTCGAGGACTTTTTTTAAATGTTGCAGTCATTTGCCGAAAGTGCCACTAGTGCAAGGTTTTAAGGTACGTATATACACTTTAATGTACATTATATTCCCAAGCACTCCCAAGCACCATAACGTTCTGATTTTTTTTCATTAAAAAACATGTAAAAAAATAGGCTCAATTTGGATCTCCCTGTAAGTGCCCCGATTGCATGTTTTTTGCATATTTATTAACAAATCATTAAAACAATTTATTTTTAAGCATTTGACCAATTATACTGGTAAAAGTAGTAAATATACAGAAATTGCAGCAAATTAAGTAAGTGCAAGTTTACAGTATGAAATATGAATTTTTTGCACTGGTTGGAAAAAAAGTACGCCACTGTCTTACAAAGCATTTTCAATTAAAAAAATTATTCAAGCGTGATGAATAAAAAAATAAAAAATTTCAGTCTATACCCAACTTCATCTTCACTTTTAGACCCCGAATACGACATAGTGCGACGTAGCCCATATAGTGTCGGGCAAATGGGGGGTAAAAACTTGAAATGCTTTTGTATAACTATAGGGGAAAGTATTCTTTTGTTAGCAGCAGTATTTTTTAATTATCTCAAATTAACATCAATGTAATAAATAGTCGTATTAAAAGTAACATCTTTCAAATAAATTAATTGGAATATTCGAAATAGCTGTCGAGATGAGGCCGTCCCGAAAAATTCCACAGATTTTAGGTTCATTAACTAAAAAAAATGGTTGGATTAAATAGTTTTATCGTACCTTCACATCTCGAGAAAACGCATTGCAATAATTAACCAAAAAGGTCTTCTACACAGAAAAAAATAATTCATTAATTTTGAACCGAAGCACGATGCATCGCGATGGCCGCTTTTATATTTATGCTTAAAATTCATTGTTTGCATGAATATATTAATTGTATAAAGTCCAAACGAAAATTCATTAGTTAAATAAATTTAACATTATTATAATAAAACTTTTTTTGTTACAATTAAAAATATACAACAGCTTAAAGTTAATGTAATTTTAATTTTTATTACGTACACTTTTATTTTATTGTACAGTACACCGCCAAAAACTTTTCGCAAAAAAGATGAACCGACTTTTGTCTCTAAAAAGTAAAAAATAAGTCGGTGCCAATTTCACCACTCCCTAAATTACTAACAATTATTTTTGTTGTTAAATTATTTGCTGTGAAATTGGCACCGACTTATTTTTTATTTTTTACTTTTTAGATACAGAAGTCAATTCATTTTTTTTGCGAAGAGTTTTTATTTTTTACTTTTTAGAGACACAGAACTTGTATATTTGTAACTTCATCTAAGCTAAATTATAGTTTTCCTTCCATCTCGGCAAGCTGCTGACGTCACAACGCACTATTAGTGCGTTGTGACGTCATCATCTTAAAGATAAATTTCTAAAAAATAAATTTAGTAGTATTTTTATTTCAGCGCCCAAGAGTCCAACCAACCTTATTTTAAAGGAAATACTAAAGAAAATCTTTGTCAAACTTTAAGCGTTAAGTAATAATTAAATAACGCCTTATGGTATAATCACAAATTTTATAATTTTCTCTTGGTATTTTAATATTACAGGTCCACAGAGTCAAGTTTAGCGGCATTTAAAAGATTTTTAGCCTGCCGTAATATTTGAGTGACCCCTTAATCAAGTTATCCGGATTATCCGAGTTATCCGAAAATTTTCTAAAAATTGGTTTGGTATTAGAACCAAATTAAGCCGGTTTTAAGTGAAATTGCGTTAAAACGATTAGATTTATCTTAATTAACCGGCTTACCCGGCATTATCGGAGCGTCAAATTAAAACGGGATCACCTCATAAATGTCCTCTTTAAGTTGCAAAAGGTTTCATAAAATTCCGTTCATCCGTTCCAAAGTTATGAGGGAACAAACATAGAAAAACAGTCACACGTCGAATTGATAACCTCCTCCTTTTTTGTAAGTCGGTTAAAAAGCATCAGTATTCTGATTCAGTATCAAAGATTTTGAAAAAAAAACTGTAAAACAAGGATTTTTTGCTAACCAATAGAGACGTGATGTATCATTTCCTATAGATTTTAAGCTATTTATATGTGAGCTTAGAATTTCTTCCTCATGGCAGGTTTTCGATAAAAAATCTTAAAAACTCCAGAACTGCTAATTTTTTGAATTTTCACTCTATTTTTCTGGTAAATCAGACATGATAGCTCAATGATAGCCAAATTCGGATTGAGCTGCCAAATAAGGTATATACATATACTTACTTTCAAACAGTTGGTTTTCTAGAATTTTGGTCATGATAGCTCAATTCTGCGGCCAAATTCGGATTGAGCTGCCAAATAAGTTATATACATATATGTACTTTCAAAGCAGTTGCTTTTCTAGAATTTTGGTTTTTACGTGATATGATATGATAAATAAAATAAAGTAAAATAAAAGAATGAACTCATATAAACAAACCAATTCTGTTTAAAACATCCAATAACTTTTGGCAGTGTATAGTAACTTATACAAAATATAATAAGGAAAAAAGATAATTTTCGAAATTAGTACTACGGCGCAAATGATAATTATTGTATCGCGACTTTTAATGACGGTAGCATTTATACAACCGATAAAAATGGTAACAAATATTTGTAAAAGAGCACTTTTTCTCTCCCTCTCTCGCTCTTCTTCGAAAATCTTATCAAAGAATCTGTTTATTATTATCAGTACTCGGTGAATTTCCAGTACTCGCATAGGCGCCGCGTCGACTCTAGCGTTGACGCGAGGTTTTAAATATTTACAATTGTATTTTTTTTATCTTGATTTTTTTTAATGATTCCATTTAAGCGAGTAAGGTGAGAAAAAATTTATCGATAAATAAAAATTAAAAACTTTCGTATTCCTAAAAGATAAAAAACGAATATCGTTTTTTTCTTTGAAAAAACACCGATATATGTACATATCGTCATGTGAGGATTATAGTGTTCTATATCCATAGCGAATTCAATGGATATAGAACACTATAATCGTCACATGACGATATGTATAGTTAATATGTATAGTCAATATTGTTTTGTATAACAAATTAGTCGTCAAATGTTTCAATTTAGTGACCCTTATAAAAATTTCCCTTATAATCCGGCAAAATTATTCCGTAAGTCTATGTTTCTGTGTTTATTTTCAACGTTGATGAGTCATAACTGAGTTTACGCCGACTACTGATTATTATTATTATTTTTAACTACTCGGTTTTATAAAAAAAAAACAGTATCGGACTAGTGTATTTTATAAAATTAAGAAACTACTAGATTTTTTTTTACTTTGAATATGTTTTAATTTTAAAATAGTTTTAAAACTTTGATAACGCTGTGAAAGGCTCTAGTACCGCAGGCGAATGTTTTCATGATTTTGAAGAGGTTTAGGTTTATTTTAAATAGTTATACCATGACAAAACCTTGCCACAGGCAAAAACTGTTATGAATTTGAAGATTAATCTTAATTTTAAAACAATTTTACTATTTTAAATTTTATAAAAATAAGTACAAAACACCATATAAATTTTTATCTTTCTCTTATTTTTACTGAAGAAGGAAATGTGTTCTTAACTTTCTTACAAGTAACCCATACCAAAGCATACGGTACATTACAGATCTTAGCATTTACTTTTGGATCAAAAAGGGTTTCACGGCAGCGGTATTTATAAGGGGCTTGCTGTCGACAAGGACAGAAAATACCGAAAATATCTTGGCGATCATTGACAATCAGAGATCTTATCCAGTCCAAAGCAACTGCCTTCAAAACAGATAAAAATGGGCCGTGGAAGCCACAAGTTCACGGTGCACTGTGCACCCGTCATAACACGTCACATACAGTAAATGTTACATCAAGATTTAAACTAAAATCAATATTTTAGCAACAGTTTTGTTACCGTATTAAATACTAAACATGTGTTTGTAGAACTAGTTGTTTCAGGTTTTAACCGTGTTGATGGATTATTACAGGGTTATTTAGAAATAAGTTCGATAATTTTACTACCTTAAAAAAATACGAAAAAAAGTTCCTATAAAGGTTGGTCCGGAAATGAGCCCTAAGGGATCTACGACCCTCCTAAGGGAACATCTAAAAAGTAGTTTTTATTTAATATCTCTGGCATCCTATGAACCAGAGTAACAAATTTTTGCACATGCCTTAACATTGATAGTTTTATGTAATTTTTATTTGGGAATTTTAACCAGGTACGTGCAAAACGGGTGGATATGTAAATTTTCGCTCCAAACTTTTTTATCTGTAGATTTATTTACATTTTCTTAATAAAATAATCTTTTAAAAGGTACTCTTTGCGTAGGGCCGTACGGCAAATTGCTAAGTATCCAAAATAGGAACTAAAAAATGCGCCAATTAAAAGTCCAATATTGCAGACATTAAAAACTTTGAAAAAAGTTCCCGTACATAAATATCCACAAATCGGTTTTAATGGAGCTCCGGTCCCTTAAAAACTGTTATTCTTTAAAAGGCCATATTCTCCGTGTCTGAAATAGAACGCAGTGAGTACCTTAAACGTATTATGCTGCTCTCGTATAAGGGATTCCCCTCAGACGGAGTTACGAGAACCGCACCAAAATTGCCATGATCCTTGCTTTAGAACACTTTCGCAAATACGTCACTGTACTCTTCAAACTGATTTTTGAGCATAGATTTATACGAGCTTTTTTTCACAGTTCTGTATAGACATAAAATTATATTTCTTGTTAGCTTTATTCATTTTTGCATAAACTAACCTTTATTTTTTTCCTCCTTTGGAGATATCCTCCAAAGGAGGGTTTTGGGCCACGAGCCTTCGTTCATAAGATTTCGCACACACACGGGTCTTTAAAAAAGACATCATTTGTCAAATTTTTAACTCCCAAACCATTTCGGAATAGCTCCCGAATAGGTGCATTTTGGTGACATTTGATGACCTTTTCAAACAGAAAAAAACAATCTGACAACAGGGTTTACATTATTAAGTAAATCACCTAGTCATTTTTAACATCACAAATAACTTATGTGTCAGTAAATTGTTAAAATAAAATAAGTTTATAGAAATTTAAACTGATTTAAAAAATTTATTATGCATTATACTACATATGTACAGTATACAAGATTAAACAGTTTTTTAATAAGGAAGAAAGTCCAAACCAAATAAAATAGATCAACATAGATCACAGATTATAAAGAAAGTGCATGGAATGATTGCATATAACACTGATCTATTCTTTTTCGAGAGAACAAGTATAATGGAATGGTATGGAATAGATTTGTTGCATTAAACATGATTTGTAATATTATCAGTTTAGTATTTATATTATACATGTACATTCAGTTATATTCAAAGAATTGGATGGCTGAGAGGCTAAATTGCTGCGACCAACGGGAGGTAGTACAATGGGCCCAGCTAAGTGGCCTAAGTGCGTGTAGATAGCTACCCTCCACCCTAATAACCATAACCATAACCATAACCATAACCATAACCATATTATACATTGTATAAAACATCTCTGTAGGTCCTGAACAACTTTAAATAAATAAATAAAATATTCTCCGTCCATAAACTTTAAGGTTAGTGACGTAGCGGATAGCATCTAATTATTTTTGTTGTTGGTGTTTATTTAGTTTTAATATGGGTTTAAAAATTAAACTTGATTTAAATTCAACGTTTTGTTTTATGAAAAAATTGGAAACAAAATTCATGAATATGAGAAAGAAAATTATGCAGTGTATATGCGCGATTCGATGCTCTTAGTTTTTTTAGAGAAACCGTTTTCTCTCAGATTAGAAAAAGCAAATCAAAACCTAGTATTGCCAATTAGTATATAGTTGCTCTAATATATTATGCAAGCTGGAAATGTGTGAAAAGAAGAACAAGAAGAAACTGTACCATAACATTTTATAATCCGCAATTTTCAGACAGCAAATATCCCTTAAATTAAGATTTTTTATCCCCTTTAAATTAGTTTCTCGCTTCAAGTTTGTATAGGTTATATTAATGTTGTTCATAAAGTTCCAGATATATCACATAAAAACTCTTTTTATTAATGTACCCATCGCATCCAAAACTTTTTATCAAAAATTTACTTGATAATTAGTTTTTATTCAAGTCATGTAAAAAAGGCTCGACTCTTCATGTCAGAAAAGCTTGACTAGTTGACTTTGTCTCGTAATAAAAAGCAATATTGCCAAGACGTACATTTTTAGTTAATTTTATTAAAATATTTTCTTTAACAATTACTACTAAATAAACAGTTTAAATTGATTAATTATCCATTTCTCATCAATTTAAACCTAAAAACAAACACTTTTAATGTGGCCCAAAATACCCCCCTAAAACGATATCATCCTTTACTTTATTCAAGTAAGTACTTCTGATACGCCGTTCCCATACTTGACTTTTAATCGACTAAATAAAACTGAATTTTATTAAAATTCCTCAAAATTATGAAATATCGTATAATTCCTGAACTGACACAATTTAATTCTACAATAATATATCAGATCGTCAAAGATAAACTATCATCGAGCAAACCTACCGGGCATTTTTTTTTTGAAAAATTTAAACGTTTCAGAATGTAAAACATTTTAATTAATTTGCCGGGTGCGCGTTTACTTGGAAAGAAGAAAAAAATATATATAGGGGAGACGTATTTAAAAATCTAATAATATAAATACTTGCCATTAATAAAATGTTACTTTATATTCAAATAAAACAATATACTATAGGAATATTGTAACGATGTTGCCAGTGCGTAAAAAAAATTATTGATTGTATCCAAGGCTATTATTATTTGGGATTGAGTAAGCTTTTAGATATACAGAGCGGTCCAAAAGTCACCCCCCCCCTCTTAACTTTTGAACCAGTTGAGATATCGACTTCAAATTTGCAACTTTTAAATAAGACAACTTAAACTATCTTTTAGCATATATTAAATACTTTCAGCTCTTAAAATGTGGGCAGGGGGGCATGGGGGCAAATTTTTTTAAATGGAAAGGGGGGTCGTGTAATTCATCATTTTAAAGCTTATAAAATTCTCCATTTAAGTCCATATTTTTAAATTTGAACAATTTTTTTTTTGGGTTTGAAATGGGGTTGAAAATGGGTATTAATGTCAAAATTCCTCTAAAAAAAACAAATAATTTTTTAAAAATGCCTAATTTCACGATAAAAAATTGTTAATTATACTTTTAAACTAATTTTAGTTGACATAAATAAAAATTTATAAAAAAAACTTAAAAAATCGAATGTTTTAGCACAAAAAATTGAAAACCTTAAAAAACATTTAAAAAAAAATTAAAATGTTAGTTTAAATAGAGAATTTTATAAGCTTTAAAATGATGTATCACACGACCCCCCTTTCCATTTAAAAAAATGTCCCCCCATGCCCCCCTGCCCACATTTTAAGAGCTGCAAATATCAAATATATGCTAAAAGATAGTTTAAGTTGTCTCAACTCGATCAAAAGTTAAAAGGGGGGGGTAACTTTTGGACCGCACTGTATAATGTTAACAAATTGTAAAAACAAGTGATGGTACTCACATACAACAGACTTCTTATTTAAAATAACATTTAAAAGTAGAGCACATGCCCATAAAAAAATAACTTTTAACCAGAACGAACCAGACTATATTTTTCTTACACATTTTAGTACGCTAAAAGGAATTTGACAGTAAATAAATGAATAGTAAAAAAACATTTTTAAGAACAAGCTTTTATTTGAGTGCACTAAAAAGAAGAAAATAAACTTTCAAGTAAATGAAATCGATCATTTTGTTACAATACACAATTTTATATGATATAATAGTTTGTCGCGAGATTTTTTATAAAAGAAATTTACACAGGAAAATCTCGCGACAAGTTTGAATATCATATAAAATTGTATAATGTAACAAAAAGATGGGGTTGATTTACTTGAGAGTTTATTTTCTTCTTTTTAGTGCACTTAAATAAAAGCTTGTCATTAAAAATGTTTTTTACTGTTAATTTATTTTTCTTTTTTTAGTCGTCAAAATTTTGTAGGATACAAATATTTTTTCAAATAGGGGCGCCGAACCAGAAGCTTGCTTTAGGGCGCCGAAATGCCACCCCTGTGTATTATTCAATGGTAATCCTTACATGCATATTTGTTTATGAGTGATTGACAGAAATTTTGATGATTAAAAAAAAGGTCTCACATCTAAAAAGGTGTGGGTAAAAAAGGGATTTTTTAAATTTTAGGGTTAGGGAGGTTGAGGGTAAATTTTATATAAAATTGTATTGTTATCAGTCCAAACGAAAAGTTGTATATTTCATTGATCCAAAACAAAAGTCGTATATTTCTAAGACAAAAGTCGTATATTGCAGGGATTCAAAACAAAAGTTGTATATTTAACGAAAGGGTGAGGACCTTTTTTGTTTCAGTCATTAACTTTTTTCTCAAGGAAGAAAGTTGTATTTTTAGGCTAAAAATTTTTTGACCTTCTCCCCGCCCACAAAAACTTCTTTGCTAAGGCCATGCAGTCTTTTATTACCAAATGGAACCTAGTTTCTTCCGACTCATAGTAACATTTAATAAACATTTATTTTTGAATTTTTACGTACAAGATATTTGCGACATATTATGCCAAAACACAGTTACCAACTAAAGAATAACAGTTTTATCTCCACTCTTCTCCTTGACAGAAAATGTCACATTAAGGCTCTCTAGTATATTGTACACTGGTCTCCCTTAAGCATTGCTGAGCAAACACCGTATCGACACAAATCTGTCTGATTGGAATCTCGGCCTATCAAAGTTTCACGTTTTTTTCGACAAACCGTCAAACTATCTACTGGTGTGGTCCCCGAAATATTTAACGTAAATATGTAAATTAATGACACAAACTCGTTAATCAAAATCACCAAAATTTAACCAGTTAGATATAATTTTAATAAGGTATATACCGTATACGTATCGATTTCAAAATTAAAATTAGAATAAAATTGTATTGACAAACGGCTTTCAAATAATGTAGGTGGCAAATCATAAATATTTGGTGCATTTACCTACAGCATGCTACTGCAGCAGCAGAATTATATCAAAATGATTAGTTTTTAATAGATTGATAACATCCTGTTAAACTATAAAGAAAATACACTGCTCTACTACAGAATATTCACAATTAATGAGAAAATTCCTACCAAAATGCCACATAGTTGCTATTTCACGCTTTTTTGCGATCATCAGTGAGCATATATTGGCTTTCGTATCGACTGTTGAAAATTTAAAATACTTATCAAAAATAAGTATAACTGTATCGAGAGCGTACAAATTGGTGGCGCCATCTAATATTTGCACAAAAGTACTACATATTAGATGTTGGCAGACCTGTAATCTGATAAGAATTATCTATATCTAGATACACAGGCGGACAAAAAATTTGTCTAGAAGCCAGCACCTAGTACCCACACGGCAAATCAAATTATAAATGAAAATAATGTTTAACCGTTTGTTATCAATCAAAGCAATTTTGAGGTTATAAACAATTTTATTTATTTATTTATTTATTTAAATTCGTTCGGGACCTTCGATCGAAGGTGTTTTATACCATACTGGGCTGACAATAATACATAGAGACCATATTTTAAATTTCGAGTGCTTTGAAGCCATGGCGTAATTAATAGATGTCCCCTTTATTTAACCACTTCAGTCCCAGGTGTGAAAAAAAAAAGTATTTATAACTTAGTCTTTTTTTCGTCATATTTTAGAACTTTATCAAACAAATATTTTTCCTAAATAAATATTTAAAAAATAACAGTGGAGTGCCATGGCGTAGAAATTTTGCAGATTTTAAGGTACTGCAATAATTTTAAAATGTTTTCAATATTTTCTTGAAAATTTGTGTATAGGGGTTTATGAGGCCGCTAAATCTGAATCTGATATTAAAAAAATTCTAACTCCATCCCTAAGGGAGGGTGAAATAGTTTTTTTACAATATTTTCATAAAAATTGGCATATAGGGGTTTTCGAGGTCACTCAAACTAAATCTGACTCCACCCCCGGGGCGGGGAGTATTTAATTTTAATTGTTTACATTGGTTTCGTGAAAATTGGTATATAGGGGTTTTTGGGGTCGATGAAACTAAATCTGATAATAAAAATTTTCTAACTCCATTCTAAATATTTTATTTTTAATCCTTTTCGCCACATATGGCAAACCTGGTACTGAAGAGGTTAACTGGTAGCTAGAGCTTTTATTTATTATTGGGCATAGTGTTTATTTTATGTATAGTTGTGTATCCAAATGGATACATTATGTATCCAAATGGATACCTTATGTGTCCATTTGGATACACAACTGTATCATACATATGCCTATCAGTGACAGTCGATAGACCGTCACTGAGTATCCACCGTAGCCGTAGGCTGTAGCCTTTTTATATAAAAAGTTCGTTAGATAGATAGATAGATTTATTGTCATACGAGGACCTAACAAATAGGTGTTTTATACCTAAGACAGTTTAATTTAACATATAATTTTGTTTATTTGGCTATAACTTAATTTTTTTCTTAAAAGCTTCTTTCTGACATTTTCTTCAAAAATTCTCTTGTACAGCTTTAATTTTTTCATTCTATGTTCTTGAGATTTACTTTTTTATAGTTTTGAGAAGTTTATTAGTTATATTTTACCATATTCTTGGAAATTTTGATTCAATTTTACGGATATTTTGACATTACTTTGTTATCATTTTGACGTTACTGTTAAATCAAATGGACAGGAAACAGTGAATAGTAACCATCAGCACTGTGTATCCTTCATGTTGTTAATATTTAAATACAACGTTAGATAGATATAGGTATGTAAAAAAATGTTAAAATGAGCCTTTTTGCTAAAAGTTTGCCTATTTTTTGTTAGGCCGTTTTACAAAAGTAGGCAATATTTCACTGGGTACAGCAAATGCCTACGGCCAACCCTAGGCATTTGCTTACTGAATATACTGTATATCATATACACGGGCCGTAGGCTTTTTGGTTAACAGAAAAAGTAAATTATATTGGTTTTATTCTAAATATACAAATAAACACGTCAAAATGTGATGGATCAAAATCAAGATATCTGGAGGTTAACCCTGTTCCTGCACTCAATCAGTCTTTGAGGCTAGTAACCAGAGGCCGCCACGCTATAAGCGGCCATCAAATCTAACTGAAAATTTCTGAAACGACCATATTTGGAGACGATTCACTTACGGCAGTAATGAGAAGAATCCAGCGCATGCGCACCTATTTTATTATTTTTGTTTTGACGTATGCCAAAAATTATTTTAAGGTTATGTAACATTCTTTTGCAGAATTTTACAAAAATACCTGCTTTTTTCTTTGCTTTCTCTACTGTATTCTCCAGAGGTTCTCAATATTTGATTAAAACAACGAATTTCTTATGAATATTGTTACACCAGGCGAGCATTTATTTTTTAATTAGCTAAAGCTAAATTATTTAGCCTAAATACAATCCTATTTGATTCTTAAAATATATCGCCTTCTAAATTCTGAAATATCGTATCTGAAAAATGCCTACCATTAAAAAAAAAACACCAAACCAGCAAACTGCCAAATCCAACCATTATTAAAGTAAACCAACGCCTCCCATTAAAAAAAAAACACCAAACCAGCAAACTACCAAACCAAACCATTGTTAGCGTAAACCAACGCCTCCCATTAAAAAAAATACACCAAACCAGCAAACTACCAAACCAAACCATTGTTAACGTAAACCAACGCCCCCATTAAAAAAATCAAACAAAAATTCGTGAGTATTTTAACAGTCTTTTGCTATATATTCTAACATAAAATGGATTTTCCGCACCTAATTATATTCAAGACAGTAAGTTTTAGTAATAAAACCAGAAACCAGTGCAAAAATATAGTTAATTTTTGTGGACCTGATGCGCACCGTAACCCCTCTCAAATTAAACTATTTCATAAAACTACAACTGCCTAAACGGAAGCCACTTTTGACATCCGTCAAAACAAAAATAAGCGCACCAGTGCGCATGTGCTAGATTCTTCTCATTACTGCGGTGAGTGAATCATAATTGGAGGTAATGTTTACATTTTTAATTTTAAAAGTTAACAATATTATTAACTGACCAAAATTATGATATATAATATTATATATATGGTCGTTTTAGCAATTTTCAGTTCAATTTGACAGCCGCTTATAGCGTGGCGGCCTCTGGTTACTAGCTTCAAAGACTGACTGAGTAATGACACCAGGGAACTAGTTCCTCCAGTCATCTTGATCAAAATCAAAACCATAATTAAAAATAAACAATACCTAATTGATTCAAGATGGTCCAATTTGACTTAACCGATTAAGACCTGTCGAACTGTTGTGTGTTTGTGCACCATAACTCTGACTTTTAATTTTCGTTAATTTATGTAAACCCATCTCGTAAAATATGAATTTATATAGACGTCTAGATGCAAACTCGCTTTCGACCTGTCAAATGAATAATGCCCGTTTCGCCTGAACTCGAATGGCTAAACGGTGGAACGAATTCCTTATAAATAAGTTTAATAATTTAATGTTTTTTTTATTTGTTTACTATTTTTTTAAAAATTTACTACTTACCAGTATAATATGATAAAAAGTAACTGCTTCATTTTAAATATAACTAACCTGCAACAAAAAAAAAATAGTATCATCATAAAAAAGTAGTCAGTTTTCTAGACAGAGGATAGTTAATTTTGTGCCAAAGCCCGTAAAAACGTTATGGCCGAAACTATGGTCCAGCGAAAAACTATAGTTTCGGTCATAGCCCACAATTAGATCATAAATACATAGATGCGCATTGAGTCCACGTCAAACCGAAATGTTTTCATTGCTATATCCATGTAGATTTCACCTTCCCGCTTCTGGTCACCACCCACCGCTATAGTGGTTTGTTGAAAAATATGTTATACTTCACCTCCTCGCAACCTCACCGCTATAGTGGCTTGTTTACAATTGGCTTTGTATATGTTCTACATAAAAAAAAATCAACATTAATGCCATATCTATGTATATATGATCTAATAGCCCACACGATGTTTTTTTAGACGGCCACTATAATAAACTGCATTAAATTAGGAATAAAAATAAATTTTAAATGATTTTGAGGTGACCTTACTATCTGTCAAATTATTGACACCAAACAACAGGTGTATTTTACATAATGTTTCCTACGTAGACGCCTTTTATGCCTGAAATTTCTGTAAAAAAATAGGTACCAAAAAAATATAGGTACTTTTGAGAATGGATCTAAAAACATGTTTTCTTTTAAAAGGGTGTTTCAGTTATTTTTTTTTTTTAACCAGGTGTTTTAGTTAAAACTCCCGGGGCCGATTACCTAAAAACTAAAAGATACGTAAGATCTATAAAAGCATGGTATGGATATAATGTTTGATTTTATTTTGTCATATTTTGTTATCTGATGCTTTCGGATCATACTTTGCAAGTATTACCGAAAATAATTTAAGAAACCATTTTGGTGTAAACAGGTCTAAAAATTGCACTGTATCAGAACAAGCCAAAAATTCATTTGTTTTTTATAACGTAACTAAAGAAGAGGTAGAAAAAGTTATTTTGCAACTAAAAAACAAAAAAAGTACTGGTGTTGATAATATAAGTAGAAGAATACTGAAATCAACTGTAAACAGTATATCCGAGCCCTTATCATACTTAATCAACACTTCCATTACTACTGGAAAATTTCCTTCCTTACTTAAAATAGCGTCAATAATCCCCATCTATAAGAAAAACGATCCAGGAAATGTCTCCAACTACCGGCCCGTGGCAATTCTGAACTTGATATCAAAGGTTTTTGAGCGTATTGTCTATGATCGTATGATCAAGTTCCTAAACAAGTTTGGTTACATTACAGATTGTCAGCATGGTTTTAGACGGGAGAGGTCTACAGAGAGTGCGGCATGTGAGTTTGCTCACTGCGTTTACGAATGTTTGGATAAAGGGGACTTTGTAGCTGCTCTTTTCTTTGACTTATCCCGTGCATTTGACTCTCTAAAGTTCGATTTTGTAATGTCAAAACTTGAAAGTTTAGGATTTAGAGGCTGTTTTTTGTCATGGCTAGTTGACTTTTTAAAAAATAGAAAAATGTTTGTAAGGTATGGTGGGTCTACATCAGATTATCATGACATAACATCAGGGGTTCCACAGGGCTCAGTGCTGGGACCACTAATATTTTTGCTCTATATAAACGAAATGCCGATACATGTTAGAGCCAGGCTACTTGTTTTGTTCGCGGATGATACATCATTAGTGGTCTCAGCGCAGACTCTGTCGGAACTTAAACTTCTCCTAAGACAGGTTGTGCAAGATTTTACACAATGGTGTCAAAAAAACGAGCTTATTTTAAATGCTGAAAAAACCGTATATGTTTGTTTCCGTAATGGGAAACGGTCAGAACTAAAAAACGCCGATCTAGAAGTAAACTTGCCCAACTATAAAATCAAGCCTTCTGCCAGTACAAAATTTTTGGGAATACTTTTGTATGATGATCTGAGATGGACTAGCCACATAAATTCACTTTGTAAGCGGTTAAATAAATCATTCTTTGCTGTTTGTAGAGTTAAACCTATGCTTGATACAGATGCCCTTGTAAATGTGTATTATTCAGTAGTATACAGTTACCTTGCTTACAATATAGTACTGTGGGGTAATGCATCGAGTAGTAATAGAGTGTTTATTCAGCAGAAAATGATTATTAGGCTTATATTTGGGTTAAAATCTAGGGATTCGTGCAAGGATACATTTAAAGGTCGCCGAATCATGACGTTACCATGTGTTTACATTTTTAAAACAATTTTGTTTGTAAAAACCAATATAAAAAAGTTGTTTAGGCGTTAGGCACAAGAATTTGATAGTACCAAAACACAAAACCGTCTTATATGAAAATTGCCCGTCTTATAGTGGCATAATACTATATAATCAAATGCCTATGGAATTAAAAAATATTAATAATTTTAGTATCTTTAAAAGAAAACTTAAAAGTTTTCTTATGGAGAAGGTGTACTATTCTGTCGATGACTATTTAAATGATAATATACAAAATCACGTTTCTGTTTAATTTTAATACAATTTTAAATATTTTAATTTATTTATATTAGTACTTTATGTAAAATAATTTTTTGTTTTGACTTACCATATATACTTTGTTGTATCAAAAATGGTTTAATAAATTATCTTATCTTATCTTATCATAAACCCGAGACGTCCCATGTTATAGGCTCTAAAGACTAAAATATTTTGTTTTTATCCGAAACAATGCCCAATTCTAAGATTTTTTGCCATCAGACTAAAATTGATATCTACAGGTTTGGACTTTTTATGCTTAAAATGTCAAATATCGGAAATCAATAGAGATATCAGTTCTAGTCTGATGACAAAAAATTCTAGAAATTGGGAATTGTATCGGCAAAACTACTTTTCAAGATTCCAGCCGTCAAAAAAATATTTTAAAGCGTCTAGCAGGGTCTAGCAGGGTCTAGTTTATGACAAAGTATAGTGAAATATTGTATCTATTCTATGTTTTTAATAGATCTTAAATATCTCTTTTAGTTTTGGGATATCGACCCTGGGAGTTTTAACTGAAACACCCTGTATAACTTTGATTTAATTTGAGTTTTTGCTAGTATACAGACAGGGTTTAAGTACAACCCTGAACGTATTTGTGATTATAATGACAGGCAAGCGATGCTATCGCTTGCCTGTCGCTGTCGCTCGTCCTCTTGTCATGTACCACACGATGGTACTCTTTATATCTCTATACATTTTTCAGCATACCCTCAACAAATTTTACACAAAAGTATTTCCTTATACAGGCTTGTCCTTACAAGTTTGCCTGCCAATAAGTTTATTGGGCCGTTGACGGTATAAAATATTTGAAAGACAGCTACTACTAAATGCAAGATACAAATGGCTAGCAATTGAAGTATTTAATGTAAAAATTAATCAAAAAATACTACGATACTAAACGTTGAGGTCACCTTTTCTTTAATTTTAGCTGTTGTTAAAGTCCTGTATTGACAAAACATGTTATATTATGTTATATAAGTTATATATAATATATATGTTATATTATGTTATATAACTTATATTCTGTTATGATTTCATAATTTTTAAATAACTGACAACAAACATCAAATTTTTAAATAGATAAGCTAGTTTTTTTCATCGCTGTGGTATATCCAATGGATATTATCCATGGATAATGGGACCAGACTTTAACTATGTAACGCAAAATTTTGCAATTTTGACCTCCCCATCCTCCATCTAATTCTTCGTAATGCTGAGACCTATCCCCTCTATAAAAACTTAATGTTAGCATGCAAAAACTCCTAATTTTTTTTTTGGGTGTAAAATTGTATTTCTTTCAAAATAATAAAAGGCGTTAGTAACGCTACATCACTTCCCTCCTCCCCCACGTGACGCAGCACTATCCCTTTCTCCCTAAGTATATTAGGTATTTTAAGTACGGCCCCACTAGAAAAGTCCCAAATGATATCTATAGCAATTTTCAGGAATCACTGTATTTTTTCAGAAAACATTTCAATTATATATTATGCATTCATTTATTCAAGAGTTTGTATACAAGTTGTGTAAGTAACATGTAAGATGTACTTAGTCATTAAAATTCTCTTTTTACATGCAGACTAAAATTATAATGAATAAATTCAAAAATATACAGACAAAATAAATATTAAATTATGTTTATTTATTTATTGCGAATAAGATGCGAATATTTTAAGATCTATGACTAAATTTTTTAAATAAATTTACAATTTAATAAATATTTCAACAAGTATGTTTGTACACGCAGAAAAAAAATCCATTAAAATATGAAAAAGCTACAATTCCAGATGCCATTTAAAAAAAAATAAGAAAAAATTAACTATAATCTCTGGTTCTCTTCCAAAATAACCTCAAAAAACCGTTAACAACCATTACACAGTCCTGCAAGGTCCTGATTCATACATTTGAATATATGATTTTGGATAATTCGACTATGTTGATTTCGATGCTGTACTTAGTTTTTTTATCACGTCAGATTTTTCCGCAATTAAAAAAACAAAGGTTTAAAATGAACAAAAAGTACATTTTTTTCAAGGTTGATTTATTACATCAACCATTGTAATTAATTAATTCTTATATCTAATGTATAATTTAGTATCTAATATAGAATGTTTTTTTGCCTATAACTTTTGAAATAGGAAATTTTCATTGGTAAGTTAAAAACATAAATGGCGCGGTGTGAGAAAAAGCATAGCTATTGATAAATTATAATAAAGCTTATGTTATAAACCATTGTAAAGGGCTTAAACTTCTCTTTCCTACCATGTAATCAAATATATATTTCTTTTAATATTTTTTCATTTGCGCAAAATTCTGAAGTGATGGAAAAAAACTAAAGTCAGATGCAAAATCAGCATTCTCATATGCTCATATTATCAAAAACATATATTCTCATCCATGAAGCAGAAAAAAAGTTAAATTTGCAGGGCTGTGTTATTATAAGTACTATTTACAGCGCGTAGCGGTAGTTTAGAATTTCCCAAAATCGCCAAAAAATGTCCTGGACAAAAAACTCTTAGATACAAATGTGTTTCATAAAAAATAAGAAACTTTGAAAATGTCCGTCTGTCCGTCCTTCCGTCGATCTGCCTGTCAGTCGGAAATCACGTCTTTTGAAGAAACGATAATCCAAGAATAAATAATCCGATCGACTTTAAATTTTCAGAAAATATCAAATTCTATGAGGGGAAGAACTCTATTATAATTTAAATATTTTTGAAAGTAATCCCCCAGAAATAAAAAAGTTATAGGGGGTTAAACTTCTTTAAAAAAATGAAAAAACTAACATTTTTAAAAATGTTTTTTTTTTTTTGTAAAAAAAATCGCTTTTTTGAAAATAAAAAAAAAACTTTTTACGAAAATGTTTCGTTTTTCCTAACAAGAAAACTAAAAAAAGTTAATTTAAAAATGTTTTTTTTATTTGAAAAAAAAAATGTTTTAGGTATTTTGGAAAATGCAATATACAATTTACTGTGAATAGTATGTAATGGAATGCATAGCATTACATATCTTCACGGCTTGTTTTTAATATAACAACATTATCTTTAACATGACGTTTAATATTTTATAAAATAAATAAAATTTAATCTGATTTGTGAATATCATATTCTTTCATTTAGTAATATTTAATAATATATTTAGTAATATAGTGATATTAGTTAAAAAAAATTTAAAAAATCTCCATAAACGCACCTTTTATAAAACAAATTTATGATAATCCATACAAATTGATATGGACTTCGTACCAGATGTGATTGACATTTAAATTTATAAAATGTAAAATCCACTTCTTTTGAACGACAGAGTTAAATGTTTACTTGAATTATATTCTTTGAGAAACCGACAAATATATATCTAATAGAGATTAATATTTTATAGAGGCAAATTCACAGATATTCGGACTTACGTCATAAATAAATACCATTGTATTTTACATTTCACCCATTTTACCATGACAATTGGCTGTTATGAATGATTTGTAATAGCAAAATACAACTGTAAAAGAATTGGCAACTGGTTGCCAAATTTTTCATTAAAGCAATAGGTAAGAAACCCACACTTAATTTTCGGTAAAATTGTATAGTCCGTAATTAAGAACAGCTATAAATCAATGTAAATCTATGATATTTTAAATAATTTTATATTAATACCGTTTTTTTGTCTTTTTAAATTAATTTACGGTGCTTTATAAAATTTTACCAGTCTTTAAAATTATTTTACAATAAATTAAATTTACACTTTACGAATTAAACATATTCAAGTAGTAAAATTACTTATAGTAAAATAAGGTATTTTTGCATTATTTTACATTAGTTACTTACATGTATACTTACAACACTTTTTAATGTTATTTTATGCCGGTAAATACAGAAAAAAATATTAATATCAGATAAAAATGCATCCCACATTGCTACTTTAGAGAAGTACCCATTTTTATGAGAATTTTAGGGTAAGGGACTTAAAATTAAATAAAAAATTTAATTAAAAAAAATTATAAAGTCGTAACCGTAAAGCGAGTATTAATATTTTATCAGGTATAACCGAGCGGTGAATATACTTAACCATCACTTTATTTGGAAGCCGTAAGTTGTAGTGAGACGGACTTTGAAAACAGATTAAAACAATAGCTTCTTAACTTAAGAATAATATATTTAATATATGTGATTAAACTCTCCAAGTAGGTACATGTAGAGATATCTTCTTACTTCTAAGTCCTACTTCTAAGTAAAGCATCTACATTCAAAATTTTCCCTTGTATTATATTAAAAGTAGTTTATCATTAAACACTACCAAATTAAATCATTGTATGTTTGAGATTCCAATTGCACAATTTTTAAAATATAGCCAAAATTTTTATTAGCTTTCATGCTAACAATATTTATAAGTGTCCAAAATTAGGTAATTATTTTTAAATCTGATACTACAAGTCCCAAAATCTTTTAAAGTTTAAGATGGAAAATTAAAAATATTTTCTATTTTTAATTCAAGAATAATTCTCAAAATTATTCCTACAGAACAGAAATTCATTTTAACTTGGCACTTTTTAATGGACAGGGAGACACTCTGAACAAAACTGAATAATAACTGAATTTTTGCATGTCTTTATAAAAAAGAATAAATTAGCTAAATGTTAATGTTATGTGGCAATGGGTATTTTCTTAAAGAAATCAACTATATTTAATAGTCCGACAAAGTCTCTAAATCTAATAAATTCACAAGATAATTACTATTCATGACATTTGATGGTAACATAACTATGCATAGTTTATACATGTAATCTATCGATTTTGTGGAAGTAGAATTCGGAACTCCTAGGGTGCATAACTTTTTTTTACTCAGCTTAAAAATAAGTCGAGACTGGTGTATTGAAAGCGGAATAATACCGATTTCATCCGAGCCAGCATGGCCACAAGAGAATACAAACTCTACTTTCGAGTGTATACAAAATGGATGGATGATCTGTATATAAGCATACAAAGTATTATGTAAATTAGAAAGAAACTTTTTTCTAACATCCTTTTCAATTGTTTGTTTGTTTTTTCTAAACGCCGCGTATCTCAGACGTGCTAAATATGGTCTGCTCCAATTATTTAACGCCGACCCTCTCTGGTCGCATAGTATGCTGAGAAAGAACCTTACGGAATGTGATTGTTGCTAAAAGAACTCGAAAAAGTATGGTCAAAGTCACTGATACAGGGATATCCAATATCCAGGATTATAACAATTTTGGAAAGCTGAAATTGTTACTTTTTCACTTGCGTTACATAAAGAAAGTACTAATACACAAAGATTCTAAATGCGTAAGAGATATTGGGCAAAGAAAAACACAGAGAAATTAGCTTTTAATTCAAAGGAATATTTACTGTGCTAGCACTAGTCAACCAGTTTTAAAAAACAAAATATATATAAAAAATACGAAATTAAAAAAAAATTGTTTTGACAGCTGATTTTAAGTCAAAAAAATGAGAATTAAAATTTATATAAATATTTGTGCTAAATCGCTTCCCAAAGAATCTAGGTTTCTTTTAAAGAGCATTTTTATAATATTTCTTTACTTTATAACTAAGGAAAAGTTTATCTCATAGGCATGGAATTTTAGCTGTAGTGTAGAATAAAAAATGCAAACATTTAATCTTAAAATAAAATTAACTTTTTGACCAGGGCCGTAGTAACTGGGTGTCTCCTTAATATAGTTTTAAAAATTATATGTTAAGGATAACCCTTATTATAGTATTACCAATTAAGGTATATTTTTTTAAACCTTCCCGCTTGTAAACAATCCTTAAGTTGCTATAGCAACGCAAGATGCGCAAGCGTCGTAAGCAAATTAGCAAGGTCCAAATTACACAATCGTAAAAGCGTTGACATGTGCCAGAATAAAAGCGATTTTATAAGCAAATTTTGTTTGTAGAGGAATAATTTCTATACACAAGTGTTTGTAGTGGAAGCTTTTTTTTTCTTATCAAAAATCATGGAAAGATAAACAAAACAAATTATAAATATAAAATACTCTATACAACTAAGCGATTTTAGGTATTCAGAGACGTAACTTATCAGTTTATGAGAAACCAATTATTTTGAGAGTATAAGACAATATTATATTAGAATGTCTATATTTGGGGGTGGTGCATTAAAAACTGCTACGTATTCAGGTGTTTCCACAGCTTTAGTTATTAAGTTATGTAGGCCTAAAATTTTTACCTATTTTATTTTTTTAACGAAATAAATTATCTTATTATGCTTTTTATTATAAAAATCTAAATTAATACAAGTTCTGATAAAATATACAAATTATGTGAAATGAGAAGTATTTATTGGTTTGGTTCATAAAAAATAATTGATATATAAGGTAAAGAATATAAAAACTTGGTTATGTTCACATGTAATGCAATATAAAAAAACAAATGCTTCAGTGTAAATCGTACTTCATGACATATTTAGCGCCAAATTAAAAAATATACATGTATAGCATATTTGGAAATACTATGGTAACTGATATTAAAAATTTTATCTCGTTAGTTCAAACAGTTCCTGATGACCCATAAAAGTTCATATAAACTGTTTTTTTTTTTGCTTTTTAACGTAAAATCAGCTCTTAAATCTATTTATTTATCTCCTATTTTTTTATTTAAAGTAAAAAAACATCGTTAATCTAGCTTACAGCTACATTTTAAAAATTACACCTTAATTAGTAACAAAATTGGGCCTCGTCAAATACTTATAAAAGCTCACTAAAAATTAACTTTGCAAACTGTTTTAAATAATAGGAAAAGGCTTTTAAAAGCCTTCGCTTCTACAGTTAAGATTTTAGATAATAGAGATTCAAAAATCTGCCATTGGAAGCTAGAAAAATTAAAGATTTTAATGTGTGATGCTATAGGAGAATATAAAAAATAAAATGGTTATGGAGAATATAAAAAATAAAATGCTTAGATAGAGTTACAAACGAAAGCGTATTGTTGATGTTAATGGAACTTGGTTTGTTTTTTTATTATTTTTAGAATCAGGTTAACATCTTACAATATTTTTGGCTAGCCCTGTCAAAGTTAGCGCGTCAAACGGAATTCTAGAGCGTTAACTCACATAGAGACTGGGCGAGAGACGCGAGAGAATGGCAATAGCTGGTTTTTAGCTGTGTGACATATTCAGCAGCAATTATTTTTGGACACAGACTCTGAGAACTGTTTTGGGCCGAAAAAAGTGGACTTCTCACTTTTGTCTGTGAGTTGAGAGCATTAGCCTGTTGTTTAAATACCTATAAGGTTATTTATACTATACAGAGTGTTGCTATATCAAGCAAAATTGGCTTATCAATATATCAAGAGTTCAAAAATTACAGGAATTGATCCTTTTGTTTCTCAATATTCAACTAAAATACAGGGTGTTAAGAAATACGTGTGCCAATAGTATAGGGCGTGTAGAAAATGCAAAAATAGGCGGAATAGTTCTCACAAATATGTATCTTTAGAGCTTTAGTTTTCGAGATACAGGGTGTTTAAGTTTTTCTAAAAGTAAATATTTTTTTGCATATCTAAAAATTGGTTTATTGAAATAATTCGAAATTTAAGTTAGTATTGGTCCTGAATAACCTCATGATTTGGTACTTTGGTCACCATAATAAAAAATAAATTTCCACGCCATTGGCTTTAATACAAATCTGACCTTCTTGGTTGATTTTAGAAGCAATAACTGTTTTTACACTTTTGTCTTAGAATGCACTGTTTTCAAGATATTCCACAATTTACATGGTAAAAATAAATTACATAGTCCGTAAATGGTAATATGTTACCATAGACCGATACGTTAAAAATTACATAGTCCATAATGGTAATGTATTACATATTGTACATTCTTTTACAAAAAAAAAATCGTTTTACGAATTTTTACACAAATTCATAAATTATGCATAGTAAATTTACTTAGTGTACTATGGTAATTAATGTATTTTTACATTATTTTACATTCAGTTTTTACTGTGTATAAAGCGGTCCAAAATATCGAAAACTTTATTAATATAGACGCACGGCGCAAAAGCCGAGTAAGTTTATAGCAAATGAGAGAGGAAATTACACTTTCTTACCGAGTTAGGTACAATACTTTTCCTACACCACCTCACCCATAAAAATATAATACTAAACGACACTGTTAAGTAATATAACATTTTCTGGGTGTAAGAAAAAATAAATTAAATTTAGACTTGAAATTTATGTTTTCATCTCAGAGTATCGTCCCGTCAGTGTTTAGTCGTTTATTTATGGTGACTTTTTTTCGAAAAAAAAAAAAACAAACACAAAACTATCGTATAAATCGTGCAGTTTAAAATGAATACCGATCCGTCCAAGGATAACCGAGCACGTTAGAGAATCATAGAAACGTCACATCCTATCGCCTAGATAGGATAGTTTATTGGGATGTTTTTGTTAATATATTGGAATTTTTTCGAAACTCAAGGTTGATTCCTGCGTAAGAATGCCGAAGGAAATTTATGGTCTATCTAATAAACTTTAATTCTCACACAATTTTTTTCGAGGCAGAATGCAGTTGCACTATTTAGTAGCTACCTACTTTTTTTTTTGCTTTTTAGTGACCTTAGGGAATAATAGTATATTGTTTTACTAAGAGTAAAAGTGAAGCTTTTATTTACTAGTCTGTAGAATTTACGGACGACGCGAAGCGGAGTCCGGAAACTACAGACGAAATACGGTTTTTGCTTGAAACGGGTACTACTTAACATACTTTATTGCTCTAGTTAATAAACATTCCTAATATGTTACTAGAAGTGGCAAAAAAATGTATTGGAAAATAAGGTTAGGGGTGCAAATTTTAATAATTTATTTTTTTGCCCCACCCAAATATTTAACTATTCTTAATTAAAAAAGGTTATGTACCTATTTTAAACTAGAAAAGACAAGATTTTATATAAATAAAACAATCATATAATAAACGTGTGGGTAAGGCTTTTTTAAAATTTGCTTTTTTAGCCCCACCCAAATATTTACCGTTAACTATTTTAAAAAAGGCTTGTGAACCTATTTAAGACTAACAAAAGATTTTATGCAAAAGCAACCTGATAATAAATGTGTGTTTTAGGCCCTTTTGATAATTAAGGGTATCGTTTAGGCCCTTATTTCAAGTTTTTTTCTTTTTTGTTGAAATCTACATAAAACGATGTAAACAATCAAATAGTATTAAAATATAATTTATATTAAGTATAAATGTCACTGGAAAAAAAAATAATCACATTTTTGCTTCTCCTAAAATATAATGTCACTGGAAAAAAAATAATCACATTATTGTTTCTCCTGAAAAATAATAATTTTGTGGGTTAGGCCCTTATGCTAGTTGCACTCTTCATATGGTCGCGTAACTTGGTTCGGAGAAAATATTTACTATAGGACAGTTTTATATAAATTTACAGATTTTAATTTTATATAAAAATTAGAGGGAAATACCCATGAATGTTATATTATTGAATGGGACAGTGACTGTTTCTGAGCTATGCTTCGTATTTTTTCGTTACCATGCTTATATGGCCCTACATGTGCAGTTAAAAAATAATAAAAGATGGCAAAATTTAGGAAGATGGGTTTTTGACAAATTTATCAAGTCAGTTTTACCAAGTCAAAAGTAAATTTTTTAATAATTTTGAAAGAAATTTTATTGACGAAAGGCAAAAGAAAACTGTTTGAATTTGGTTTATGTAATAGTCTAGAACAACATAAAACATATACCAAATAATATTTTAGATAAAGGTAAATATGTTTAGCCTATTTTTTGGATAATATTGTTAGTGTTTTTGAATGGGTCAATTTTCGTAGTGTAGAATAAAAAATGCAAACATTTAATCTTAAAATAAAATTAACTTTTTGACCAGGGCCGTAGTAACTGGGTGTCTCCTTAATATAGTTTTAAAAATTATATGTTAAGGATAACCCTTATTATAGTATTACCAATTAAGGTATATTTTTTTAAACCTTCCCGCTTGTAAACAATCCTTAAGTTGCTATAGCAACGCAAGATGCGCAAGCGTCGTAAGCAAATTAGCAAGGTCCAAATTACACAATCGTAAAAGCGTTGACATGTGCCAGAATAAAAGCGATTTTATAAGCAAATTTTGTTTGTAGAGGAATAATTTCTATACACAAGTGTTTGTAGTGGAAGCTTTTTTTTTCTTATCAAAAATCATGGAAAGATAAACAAAACAAATTATAAATATAAAATACTCTATACAACTAAGCGATTTTAGGTATTCAGAGACGTAACTTATCAGTTTATGAGAAACCAATTATTTTGAGAGTATAAGACAATATTATATTAGAATGTCTATATTTGGGGGTGGTGCATTAAAAACTGCTACGTATTCAGGTGTTTCCACAGCTTTAGTTATTAAGTTATGTAGGCCTAAAATTTTTACCTATTTTATTTTTTTAACGAAATAAATTATCTTATTATGCTTTTTATTATAAAAATCTAAATTAATACAAGTTCTGATAAAATATACAAATTATGTGAAATGAGAAGTATTTATTGGTTTGGTTCATAAAAAATAATTGATATATAAGGTAAAGAATATAAAAACTTGGTTATGTTCACATGTAATGCAATATAAAAAAACAAATGCTTCAGTGTAAATCGTACTTCATGACATATTTAGCGCCAAATTAAAAAATATACATGTATAGCATATTTGGAAATACTATGGTAACTGATATTAAAAATTTTATCTCGTTAGTTCAAACAGTTCCTGATGACCCATAAAAGTTCATATAAACTGTTTTTTTTTTTGCTTTTTAACGTAAAATCAGCTCTTAAATCTATTTATTTATCTCCTATTTTTTTATTTAAAGTAAAAAAACATCGTTAATCTAGCTTACAGCTACATTTTAAAAATTACACCTTAATTAGTAACAAAATTGGGCCTCGTCAAATACTTATAAAAGCTCACTAAAAATTAACTTTGCAAACTGTTTTAAATAATAGGAAAAGGCTTTTAAAAGCCTTCGCTTCTACAGTTAAGATTTTAGATAATAGAGATTCAAAAATCTGCCATTGGAAGCTAGAAAAATTAAAGATTTTAATGTGTGATGCTATAGGAGAATATAAAAAATAAAATGGTTATGGAGAATATAAAAAATAAAATGCTTAGATAGAGTTACAAACGAAAGCGTATTGTTAATGTTAATGGAACTTGGTTTGTTTTTTTATTATTTTTAGAATCAGGTTAACATCTTACAATATTTTTGGCTAGCCCTGTCAAAGTTAGCGCGTCAAACGGAATTCTAGAGCGTTAACTCACATAGAGACTGGGCGAGAGACGCGAGAGAATGGCAATAGCTGGTTTTTAGCTGTGTGACATATTCAGCAGCAATTATTTTTGGACACAGACTCTGAGAACTGTTTTGGGCCGAAAAAAGTGGACTTCTCACTTTTGTCTGTGAGTTGAGAGCATTAGCCTGTTGTTTAAATACCTATAAGGTTATTTATACTATACAGAGTGTTGCTATATCAAGCAAAATTGGCTTATCAATATATCAAGAGTTCAAAAATTACAGGAATTGATCCTTTTGTTTCTCAATATTCAACTAAAATACAGGGTGTTAAGAAATACGTGTGCCAATAGTATAGGGCGTGTAGAAAATGCAAAAATAGGCGGAATAGTTCTCACAAATATGTATCTTTAGAGCTTTAGTTTTCGAGATACAGGGTGTTTAAGTTTTTCTAAAAGTAAATATTTTTTTGCATATCTAAAAATTGGTTTATTGAAATAATTCGAAATTTAAGTTAGTATTGGTCCTGAATAACCTCATGATTTGGTACTTTGGTCACCATAATAAAAAATAAATTTCCACGCCATTGGCTTTAATACAAATCTGACCTTCTTGGTTGATTTTAGAAGCAATAACTGTTTTTACACTTTTGTCTTAGAATGCACTGTTTTCAAGATATTCCACAATTTACATGGTAAAAATAAATTACATAGTCCGTAAATGGTAATATGTTACCATAGACCGATACGTTAAAAATTACATAGTCCATAATGGTAATGTATTACATATTGTACATTCTTTTACAAAAAAAAAATCGTTTTACGAATTTTTACACAAATTCATAAATTATGCATAGTAAATTTACTTAGTGTACTATGGTAATTAATGTATTTTTACATTATTTTACATTCAGTTTTTACTGTGTATAAAGCGGTCCAAAATATCGAAAACTTTATTAATATAGACGCACGGCGCAAAAGCCGAGTAAGTTTATAGCAAATGAGAGAGGAAATTACACTTTCTTACCGAGTTAGGTACAATACTTTTCCTACACCACCTCACCCATAAAAATATAATACTAAACGACACTGTTAAGTAATATAACATTTTCTGGGTGTAAGAAAAAATAAATTAAATTTAGACTTGAAATTTATGTTTTCATCTCAGAGTATCGTCCCGTCAGTGTTTAGTCGTTTATTTATGGTGACTTTTTTTCGAAAAAAAAAAAAAACAAACACAAAACTATCGTATAAATCGTGCAGTTTAAAATGAATACCGATCCGTCCAAGGATAACCGAGCACGTTAGAGAATCATAGAAACGTCACATCCTATCGCCTAGATAGGATAGTTTATTGGGATGTTTTTGTTAATATATTGGAATTTTTTCGAAACTCAAGGTTGATTCCTGCGTAAGAATGCCGAAGGAAATTTATGGTCTATCTAATAAACTTTAATTCTCACACAATTTTTTTCGAGGCAGAATGCAGTTGCACTATTTAGTAGCTACCTACTTTTTTTTTTGCTTTTTAGTGACCTTAGGGAATAATAGTATATTGTTTTACTAAGAGTAAAAGTGAAGCTTTTATTTACTAGTCTGTAGAATTTACGGACGACGCGAAGCGGAGTCCGGAAACTACAGACGAAATACGGTTTTTGCTTGAAACGGGTACTACTTAACATACTTTATTGCTCTAGTTAATAAACATTCCTAATATGTTACTAGAAGTGGCAAAAAAATGTATTGGAAAATAAGGTTAGGGGTGCAAATTTTAATAATTTATTTTTTTGCCCCACCCAAATATTTAACTATTCTTAATTAAAAAAGGTTATGTACCTATTTTAAACTAGAAAAGACAAGATTTTATATAAATAAAACAATCATATAATAAACGTGTGGGTAAGGCTTTTTTAAAATTTGCTTTTTTAGCCCCACCCAAATATTTACCGTTAACTATTTTAAAAAAGGCTTGTGAACCTATTTAAGACTAACAAAAGATTTTATGCAAAAGCAACCTGATAATAAATGTGTGTTTTAGGCCCTTTTGATAATTAAGGGTATCGTTTAGGCCCTTATTTCAAGTTTTTTTCTTTTTTGTTGAAATCTACATAAAACGATGTAAACAATCAAATAGTATTAAAATATAATTTATATTAAGTATAAATGTCACTGGAAAAAAAAATAATCACATTTTTGCTTCTCCTAAAATATAATGTCACTGGAAAAAAAATAATCACATTATTGTTTCTCCTGAAAAATAATAATTTTGTGGGTTAGGCCCTTATGCTAGTTGCACTCTTCATATGGTCGCGTAACTTGGTTCGGAGAAAATATTTACTATAGGACAGTTTTATATAAATTTACAGATTTTAATTTTATATAAAAATTAGAGGGAAATACCCATGAATGTTATATTATTGAATGGGACAGTGACTGTTTCTGAGCTATGCTTCGTATTTTTTCGTTACCATGCTTATATGGCCCTACATGTGCAGTTAAAAAATAATAAAAGATGGCAAAATTTAGGAAGATGGGTTTTTGACAAATTTATCAAGTCAGTTTTACCAAGTCAAAAGTAAATTTTTTAATAATTTTGAAAGAAATTTTATTGACGAAAGGCAAAAGAAAACTGTTTGAATTTGGTTTATGTAATAGTCTAGAACAACATAAAACATATACCAAATAATATTTTAGATAAAGGTAAATATGTTTAGCCTATTTTTTGGATAATATTGTTAGTGTTTTTGAATGGGTCAAATTTCGTCTCCTTGAATGGGACAACTATTTTACTCCATATTTCATTTCTCTTTTAAATAAGAATGCACACTAAACGGACAGAAAGTGTCTTGGATACTACCCATACAACAATTTAAAACAATTAGAATTCAAAACAAACTAATATTTGATATTGATTCAAGAAAACATGAACCAAAGTTTGGTAAAATTATTTAAAGTAAATTCTATGTAAAAAAAAAGAATGTAAGACTTTAGCAGCTTTTTTGTTATGAAATGACATTATAGGTTTATTGATATTAGTAACAGTGATAACAATACATATTTTCATGATTTGTTATCTTTAATAGCAATTTTGTATTTGTGTTCCATTCAATAATACCGTGTTCTTGAATGGGACAAGTTAGTTTTTTTTTAAATGCTTGTAGTTTTGGTTAAAATAAATATTATTCAGGTTTAACCCTTGGACTGTATTCTTTTATTTCCAAATATAATACCTAAAAAATATTACGTATTAAAAATAAAATTTTGGTAGCCGTTACAAAAAAGTGTCTATCTCCCCCTACATACTCGGAGAGCTCCGTTTTAGTAATAATTACCAAAAATGCTGAATTTCGTTAATATTTTTTTAACAGGTGAAAAATGGACGGGAATTTTTAAAAAATTGGAAAAATGTTCTTACTTCTAACCGATAGGGTGCCGACCAGCATTTGCAACACCGTGGAAGGGGTAATTTTTGCATTTAAAAATATACAGGGTTATTCAGAAATAAGTTCGAGAAATTTAAGAGGTGATTCTACGTTAAAAAATATGAAAATAAGTTCCTATAAAGGTTGGTCCGGAAATGATTCCTAAGGGAGCTATATATTTTTTTAACATTTGTAATCATATAATATATTATATTATAATAATATTATATAATATTATAACTGGTGGCACGCTACCCAAATAGCAAACATACAGCTATTTGTATTTGATACGTCTCCAAATAATAGTGTGTGGTTCCAAATTACAATCTTAGATAATTAACATTTTTGGCTTTAATTGGGACCAACGGGCTATTACAGTTTGCAAACTCCTCACAAAAAGAGCATTTTTTAAATTGGTGGTTCTGCCCCCATCAGAGGGATTTGTTATGCCCTAGGTAAATCAAAATCTTTTTCTAAATGTTTATTCGTTCTCGAGATATCCAGGGTCAGAATTTGTCCCTAAATAAAATAAGTAATGTTTTCAATAGAAAATATACCACCGAAATCCTAATAAAAAAAATCTTATAATGATGATATTTTTCTTTGGTCTCAAAATATTCATGGTGGTAACTTTTAGTCACCCGGTACGAAACATACTATACAAATATATGGAAATAAAGAATTATTAATTTTTAATTTTTCTTGGTGTGGAATTGTAAAGTGGCCGACAGCCTCTCCCTTTCTCGATAGCCATGATAAAACTATGTTATCAGTGAAATACCATCTCGCCCGATGTCTTACTTTGTATTCTCCAGATATTAAATTATATGAATTATCATATCAACTTCTTTGCGAACCGATATCATCATCTCGTATTCCTGTACGAATGCAAAAAACACCGAACTAAACTTAATATTAAACAAGCCGTGGAGTTATGTAATGCCACGCATTTCATTATATATTATTCACAGTAAATGCATATTCCCAAATAAATAAAAATATATATATATATAAAAAAAATTAAAAAAAAAAGATTTTCAAAAATTTTCAATTTTTTTTTAATTTTCCTTTTGAGAAAAACGAAAAAAAAAACAAAAAAACATTTTTTTTTCAAAAAAAACTCAAAAATTTTCAGTTTTTTTAATTTTATTTTTTCGAAAAACAAAAAAAAAATAATAATTTTTTTGAAAATGATTTTTTTGTTTAATTTTAGCCCCCCATAACTTTTTTTGTTTTTGGGGGGATTACAATAGGGATCTTCCCCTCATAGAACTTGATTTTTCCTGAAAATTTCAAGTCGATCGGATAATTCGTTGTGGAGTTATCGTGTCTACAAATATCGTGACATCGGACAGAAGGACGGACGGACGGACGGACATTTTCAAAGTTTCTTATTTTTTCATGAAACACATTTGTATCCAAGAATTTTTTGTCAGGACTTTTTCTTCCAGCGTCCTACTTATTATTTTCTATATTAATTTTTGCATTTAATTTATTCAATAATAAAGTATGTTTTTTTTTTATTAAAATAGGCCAATACAACACTTTCGGGATAAACTTAAACCTTCCTTAGCCCATTTTATACATTTTTCGTAGGCCGAATCGTACACTTTTTGAGATTTTGATGGAAACTTGTCTAATGTAGCATTTGCAATTTCGAAGATATTTGTAGGTGTACAATCCATATATTCTTCTTTAATCATTTTTTATCAATTTCACACATCGTTTTTGCACAGAATCTCCAGTCAACGGACGGTTTGCACAATAAACAAACAACTGTTAAGTAAGGCTGTCATCAAAGTTAAAGAGTGCTACCGCCAATGGCGCTTTTGCTAACTAACTTTTTTTACAGCGTTTAACAATGAACTCCAGTCGCAGCGTGGTCTTTGTAAGGAACGGACGTGACCGCTTTGGCAGATTTACTCCAGCATCAGCCTGCTATTGTAGATATGCACAGGACTTGATTTATTTTTTTTTATGTTGTTTCGTAAAAATACTTTAGTAGTAAAGTTCTATGTGAATCGTGAATATTTATGTTTTTTTATTTTGTGATGTTAAATTTTAACGTGGAACTGTTGAACATGTAAAGTCAAGTTTTTTAATAATTTTAAAGTTAATAAAAGTTGGGGTCTGCGCAAATATCACTACAGAGTGAGACAGTTTTGCTTAGGCCGAAAATTATACTATATCGAGCTGGCCAACTACTCAAAGGGAAAAGCCATACTGGAATTGGATTGGATTGAAACAATAAACTCATTTGATAGATCACTTCTATCTAGTGTGTTTAGTTATAAAAAAAAAATAGTAAGCTTGAGGAAAAAACAAATTACCCCATACACTTGAATATATAGCATTAAGTTTTCTAGGTATGGTTGTTTTTTTATATTGGCAATATTTTCGGTACTTATTTTGAATATTATGTGAATATTATGTGTCTACTGGATTTAATGAATATTAAGAAATGCCTTATTTATAACTACGGTAGTTGTTTATCGTGTAAACGTACACGGTGTTCTAGAGGCACTTTTAAATGACATGACAACTTCCATTTTTTTAATTTTTTGTAATTTGTTATATGAGCTCTAATTAAAAAAATAAGAACAAAATTTTAAAAATCGTTAGAGCCGTTTTTGAAAAAAAATTGTTTTTTAGAAATTATCTCTGATATTTCACGCTAACATACTCGGTTTGCCCTCGATATCTCGGGTTTTGACCAAACTTGGCATAGTGGTACCACTATGGTACCTAAGCACTCCATCCAAATTTTTTTCAAAACGGTCCATCCGTTCACGATACCGGGTGTCCCACCAACTAGGTTCTTAACAAGTTATATCTCCGTTATTTGAAAAGGTAAATTTTTTGTAAAAAATAGCGTTAAATGGGAGCCAAAGAAGATTTTATTGACTTATTCAACCCCCCCTCCCTCCATTGCTTACTCACTACCTTGTAACCACCCCACCCTCTGATTTTCAAATAACACCTCCCACCTCCATTTTTATCTAAGAATATGAAATTACATTTCATTTTGAATTAAACCATGTATTATGAATAGTATCTTATTCTTTTAAGGGGCTTCCAATAACAATTATTATTTAGTAATAATAATGTCCCACCAGGTTTTAGACGCTATATCTCTGTTATTTAAAAATATAAAAAAGTTAAAAAAAAATAAAATTAAATTGGAGTCAAAGTAGAATTTACTGACAAATTTAAAACTACCCCTTATTAACCCACCCGCTTGGAACCACCTCCAACTAGTTTTTTAAATAGCACTCCCCTATTTTACTAAAGAATATAAAAGCACATTTCATTTTAAATTTAACCAGAAAATTTTCCAAAAACTTAAGTTAAATTGTACCCAAAAGAAAATTGATTATTATATCCAAAACCCATTCATAACAACCCACTCTCCTAGAACTACCCGCAACTTTGTTTTAAATACCACCCCTTAATAAGTAATAATTGTTATTTAGAGCCCCTTAAAATCTAAGATAGCACTTATAATAAATGGTTGAATTCAGAATAAAGTGCACTTAGTCTTTAATAAGAATAGGGGGTGCTATTTGAAATACAGAAGTTGGGGGTAGTTTCAAGGGAGTGGGTAAGCAAGGGGCGGTTTTGAATAAGTCAGTAAAATCTTCTTTGGCTTTGATTTAATGCTATTTTTTGCAAATTTTAATACCTTTTCAAATAACGGAGATAAGCTATTTCAAGAACTTGGTGGGACACCCAGTATAGTGAACGGATGGACCGTTTAAAAAAAAAAATGGATGGAGTGCTTAGGTACCATAGTGGTACAACTATGCCTAGTTTGGTCAAAATCCGAGACATCGAGGGCAAACCGAGTATGTTAGCGTGAAATATCAGAGATAATTTCTAAAACACATTTTTTTTTAAACGGCTCTAAAGATTTTTAAAATTTTGGTCTTATTTTTTTAATTAGAGCTCATATAACAAATTTCAAAAAGAAAAAGAAATGGAAGTTGTCATGTCATTTAAAAGTTCTTCTAGAACACCGTGCGGAGTCAGTGTAGCAACGTTGGTGCAACAGACTTATTTTATATCTGGATCGTGTCAACTAATTTTAAGTGTTATCTTTGTTTTATAATAACTTAACACTAAGTAGAGTTAATTACTTTACCCTTCTGATTTTGTTACCATAAATAGCTTATTCCAAGCTACTTAAGAACAAAAACCATGTATACATTTGCATAAGATGCATTTTAATAATAAAATGCAACAATTTATTTTGCTTCCATACCAAGTAATCCACACAAGTATTGACACGAAAAAACATACTGCTGCCAACAAAATAATACTTTCCCCTATAGGTTCATTAAAATCAAAAACGAAAAAAATAAAAAAAAATCAAAAAAAAAATATTTTTTTTTCCTTTTTCAAAAAAAGAAAAAAATTAAATTTAAAAAAAAAATAAAAAAAAAAGTTTTTACCCCATTTTACCCATTATTATCCGGTTTTCACCCTTACCCCAATCCGATTTTTACCAAAAATCCCAGCAATCAATCTATGGTCCAAGTATTTAGCCCGAAGCGTTCTTAGTAGTAGTAAGGGTGGGGAGGCTACAAGCCAGGCAACTAGGCCATTATGGCCCTTTTTGCCAGCCCCGTCGAAGCGTTCTTGACCACGATAACTTAAGAACGAAGCGTTCTTAAGTTATCATGGTCACAAATTTCCTGAACACACAGACCGACAGACAGATTTTTTTTTTGACGGAAATCATATTTTTTGGATACAAAACATCCAGAAACGTAAAAAAAGCAATACATATTTTTCGATTTTTTTTAGTAACGCAAGACTTTCCTTGGGAAGGTAATTCAGTAGTCTAAGTTTACTGACCACCTATCAGGTTGTTTTTCACACAGTTGACATATGTAGTCAAATGCAAAAGCCGCATTAAGGCTAACCAGGCTAAAGCAGGCCACTCACTAGGGAGCATGTTGCGCAACATGTTGACTAACGGAGTTGTAGTCAATAATGTGTGTGTTGGTTGGTCAACATGCTGCTATGTTGCAGGCTCCTAGGGCGAGACCGAAAAGCCATTCTTTTACCCATACTCTTCTTTTCTATCTCTTATTTCTGTGGCTATTGTTAAGCCTATTTCAATTGCCACTTTTTTTTTGATTTGACAGCACTTTCATAGTAACCCACTCGGTTAGGTTGCTTTTTATCAACTGAAGTTGCCCAACATGTTTCCTGATATATTTGCACGGTGGGTTTTGTTGACAAGCATGTTGAGAAACATTTTGCCCAACATGCTCCCTAGTGAGTGGCCTGCTTAACAGTTTTAACCTTTTTAACCTGTATGGTTTTTATACCTCACAAAAGTCATTCTTACATAAACTGTCATAAAACATAAATAAAGAGCATTTTGTTATTCTAACTATGATCATACTAAAAAGAATTTAAACTCTAAATATAACCACCAAAAAATATCAAGATTCAATCAGAAATAATGAAAATATCAGTATGCTTTTGATATAACCCCTAATTAGAAAAGTCCAAATTAATTGTAATATTTGAGTTTGTATTCAACTTACAATATGGCAGCGATCCGTTATATCAACAAGCGAAAGCACGAAAAATAAGGTTATGTATGAACAGTTTGACAGCGATCTGTTATCGGCAGCATTCAAAAACCTATTTTTAACCCTTACTTTAGTACATTTTTAAAGGATATAAATGCTTGTATGTGAATACTTGTGTGGATTACTTGGCTTTCATATAATGGACTATAAAGTAGAAGCTTGTTTTTAACTTTAATAATGTTTGTATTATGTACATTAATAGGCAAATTAATATCAGATATGTTATAAATACATATAAATTTTACAGGCAGCTACAATTTTATACTTAATTTATAATAATAGCTTTATAATTGCTACCGTATATTATTAAATAATAATTTTAGAATAATAATAAACTTTATTCAATTTTATGAGGAATAAAAAGTTATGATAAAATAATATTATCTGAATAATTGCCTTGTTTTGTAAAAATAATATAAATATTTGTAGATATTGGGCGGCCCAACTAAGAAGGATAACTATTTTTTTTGGGTTTTTATTATTGTATTAAGTTAAATACCTAATATACCCAATAATTAACATTAAGCTAACTAAAAATTTGACCAAAAAAATGTGACTTATTTAGAAGTTTCATTTCAGTGGTTAAATTCTTAGACATTTTATTGTTAATAATGAGGCAAATTAACCTTAATACCTACTAGGTATTTTATACATTTAAATGCCAGTTTGATAATGTCAACATGAGATATTAAAAAAAAATGTATTTTGTTATTTAACTCGCCGCAAGCGGCTCGTTTTCTAAACTTGTATTCGTGTGCTAAAAACGTATGTTATGAAACTAGTACTTTAATATACTATTAAAATAATTTTTCTAAAAAAAAATAACATTAAAATATCCGTTTATTTTTATGTGAATCACCTGTTATTAATACAAATAGTATATAAAATTTATATCATAAAATGTATGTAAATGTTTTTGTTTTATGGGAATCGCAGTAGGTATAACCTTTACGCGAATATTAAAAGCAAAATGTATTAAAATATTTATTACAAAAGAAACAGCCATAGATAATTAAATTCCGCAGGTGTAGGTATTTTACTCGCAGAAAATCGTAAAACGAACATAACCATTATTAGTATTAACTTTTAGAATTTTGAATGTTAAACGTGCTACAGGTAACTGTAACAATATAATTAACCTCACTGTCTTAGTGTGACTCATAATAACTTTGAATTATTTATTGCCATTGCATAGCTATGCATAGGTGATATAATAATTTATAACCATCCTACTATGCATATTATAATTATGAATTGCACACAGGGGCGCCCGCAGGATTTTTGACAGGGCAAGCCTATTCGGCTTTACAACTTTATACAGGGTGTCCGAAAATGATGAGCAAAAAACTCGGGGGGTGATTCTACATCAGAAAATATGACAAAAAGTTCCTATAAAAATATTTCTAGAAATGCGTAGTAAGGGAGCTAAGCCTCTTTGAAAGTGGCTAAAAAAATCGGTTTTTATTTAATAACTCAGGAACTCTTTGAGATATAGCAACCAGGTTTTGGACGTGAACTATATTAATTAGAAATATTGAAAAGGAAAAAATGTTTTGTAATTGAATTCTATACATGATAAAATTAGTTGCAAATCGAAAAAATTATTATTATTGAAAAAATAGTAAAAATCACAAAAAAGGGTTAAGTTTCAGTGTAAATGACGGTCAACTTTTACTCACTCACTCACTCAGGTGGTATCATACAAGATTAAACAGCGTTCTCTATAAGTATTGAAAGCGGTAAGCATTCAAAAAAGCTTATGATAATAATATTATATAATAATAATATAAAATTAAGCATATTCCAGAACATGTAAACCGAAAGCTTTCCTGCTGTTTATTTGATCTGTATATGTAATACGTAAAATAAATTAATAAAAACACCGATACTACTTGATTTAAGAATTCTTAAATGATTTTATTTATTATCAGATACCGGACTTTTGGTATTCAGTTACCAGGGACTTTAACAATTTTTAAAAATATATTATTACAAAATATAATAATCATATAGAATTACACAAGAGGCTGAGAATTATGCGGGAAAAGTTCACTGTTTTCATAAAAATATGCTGTGTTTTAGTCTCTAGGATGACTGTTTCCCGCGCCTTGCTCCGCTTCGCTGTGGAGGACTTAAACACCAGTTTACTCCCTTTTATATTACTATTAAAGTGCCGATTAAATTAAAAATAGCCTTTATAAAAGTCTAACTTTTGCGAGCTCCCGGTAAATAAACAACGGCCAATATTTCAAACAATATTAAACTCCTAGTTTCGAAACCAACCCTTTTTATTTTATTATTACAGCCATTTCTTCAGTCGAGGGTAATATTTTTAGTAAGCAACATTTGTGTTCGTTACTTAGCCAAAAAGGTTACCAACTACTAAAGAAATGGATGTAATAGTAAAATAAAAAGTATTGGTTTTGTAACTATCGATTGAATTAATGGCTGTAATGCATTATCATGATGCGCCTTCGCCATATTTTAAAATGTAAAATAAAATTAAGATTTTATAGTTGCCAACTATTGGTTTGGACTTTTTAAGCGCATCGGACGGTCCGCCTCCCCCTACAATCACGTCAACCTTGATCTGATCGTTTTATCTTTCGAAAATTAAAAAAAAAAAATGGCTAAGGCGATCATTCCGTATCACCCAGTGGCTGAGCCCCCTAGATTTTTTCTGGTTACGGCCCTGAATAAATTTACTATTTTTTTTTTATTTGAATATTTATACAGTACCAAAATACATCTCTATGGATAATTATAATTACAAATTTAAATGTATAATTGTAATGACAATTAAAAAAAAATATTATCATAAAAAATCCTATTAAAAAAATAAATAACTAAAAATACTTATTAGTTAGGCATTATTTAGTAAAAATTTTGCATAAAAATGAATTAGTTTTGTCTTCTTCATTTCCTCTATTTTTGCATTTATTAATTAAAAGTATTCAATAATTTATCTCTAAATATTTTAAATAATTTATAATTTTTGAACGTTTTTAATTAGGCCTGGTTTATGATGGTTTGGATTGGATAAAATAAATATAGGGGGTTTGGTTTAGTCATACCGTAAATCGGGGTTAAGTAAGTCATTAAGGGTAAAGTGAATCACAAAAAGTTTCTAGCACAGGCTGATCGCCGATTTGCAGTGGTCTGGTAGCTTAGTATTCATTAAATCGAGCACGTGCGACAAAATTTTTGTAAACTAATTAACTTTGATTCACTTTACCTCAGTAATTCACTTAAACCCGGTTGATGGTATGTTACCACATATTATATGGTAACATGACTAAAAGGAACCCCCTTTATTTTTTTTAATAATTTATTGCAAGTAGTCGATTTTAGCATTTGAATCAATAATATAAAAAAAAACTGAACCTAAAGTGATTTCAGTTTTTTTATATTGTTGATTCGAATACTATAATCTACCCATATATTTACGGGTGGAAACACCCGTTATTAAAATCGACCCAAAAAGTCAAAAAAAAAAAGCACTTTCGGGTTTAGAATGTCATAAAGCTTTGAGAAAAGGCGAAAAAAGTGTCTGTTTGTGTGTACGTAAACCTTACAAGGATTCAGGCCCTTTTCTATTTGCAAATATGGTTAACATTAGCGTAAGGCAAGGGGGGGCAAAATGAACACAAACTAAAATTTTTAGCGATATCTCACTTATTATTTTTAGTTTTAGTTTAGTTTTAGTAGTAAAATTTTAATTATAGGTAAAATAATTATTTTATTTTTTTGAATAAATTTATATTATACAGTGCGATTATAAAGAACAATTTGAGAAGAAAATTCTCTTCGTTTTAAGCCACGCCTCTGTCAGAGTTGTGCGCGACAAGCCCATGTGATTGCTACGTACAACAGCTCGGTGGCCAGTAAAACGCACACAGCTTTCTTGCATTTTACTCATCGCTAATGCCAGTATATCTGGCAATGGCCTCGTCAAAAAAAAACAATCCTATATAGCTAGAAAGAAAAAAAAAGCAAATGGTCAAAAATGCAGAAAAAGTAACGAATCCGTGAAAAACGAAAACAAGAAAATTGCTGATAGACTTAAACTTTTACGATTAGTTTAAAATACAAGAAGATTTCCACCCGTCTAGAAAATGTACCCGTTTCACATTTTTATCTTAAGCTGATATTAGGCAGACATAAATAATAGCTTTATTTGACTTTTCTATGGATGCTGAAATTTAAACACAGCAACAATGGATCCCTGAATCCTAAAAATTTATTTATTGCTGAAAAAAAATTGCTATTGCTGTAAATTAAAAGTCATTGACTGTCAAAGGAAAAATTAGATGTTTTGATTAGTTCTTATTCTTCAAATTTATAGCAATATAATACTTGAATTCAACTATTTGATTCATGAACGCATATAAAATAGAAATATAAGTGTTAATTGCAAATTACCTACCTAAAATGCCTAACGACTTGGCCAATAAAATAATTATTAAATTTCCATTAATTAAAAGATACGTATCGTTAAATGGCGTTTATATCGCTAGATGTGTCTTGGCTTTTGAGCCTGAGAGCGGTGCGTAAATTAAAGCCGTTGCCGGTGAATTAATGCACAAAATAAACCTGTCACTTTCTGTCCACGGTGACCTCTCAATTCGATTTCAATACAAGAATTCAGTTTACTCATAGCGCCATATATTATTGCTATTGAAACAAAAGACAGCACATACACTGATAAAACAGTTTATCCAATACATACAGATAATAAGACAATTACCAGCTTTATTTTAAATAGATAAACTCAATAATAACCCCCGCGTGGCTTTTACTTTATTGAGTGGATAATTATTTATTTTACCCACTCAACTGTCACTTGTCAAATTATTTTCTTGTAAATTTCATTAAAATTTTTAATAAAAATATGAATTCCTAAGCTATTTATTGGATAAAACCTTGTATGGCATTCATGTGTAAACCGATATTGCCCTCTCGAAAGTTAACCTGCGAGGCGTCAGCCAAGCATGGGCAATGTCTTACTTTACCCACTAGTACCATAAATAACTATTATTTGTGTCAACAAAATATTTGGTTGTGACAAATAAATTTTAGTTCTGTCCAAAAAGTCCAAATAAACTGTTTTGTTCCCATTAATAAATCATAACTAAATATTTATTTGACTCAAATAAAATTTGTTACTCACACAAAATAATTTATTTAGCCATATCCAAATAAATCCTATTTATTAGTGTACAGAAAAAATATAAGGGGACGTTTAAGTATTACGTAAGCAAATTGTGACAAAATTCATACACTTCATACCCCGGTTGTCGCTGCATTAAAGCTGTAGAGGTTTCATATTTTGGCTACCTCACTATCAGAGGGGGTGTTAAGGGGGGTATCCAAAATATGAATTCTCTACAGCCTTTAATAAAGCGAGAACCGGGGTATGAAGTCAGGGCCGCAACCGGAAAAAAATCTAGGGGGGGATCAGCTCCTTCACCATTTTTAAAATTTGCAATATTTTAATGTTTTATGAAGGTTAACTATAATCATAATCATTATAACGACGATTTTCGAATAATGCAGACTTTCTAGGTACAACAGTGCATCTGAAATGTTTACACAGGCTCGCGTAGATACTCTGGATGCGTACGCCGTAAAACAATTGCCAGCTATGTTGGCCGTCTGACGTCCAACGCCTTCTCAGGTCTCTAGTTTAATCTGATATTTTTTGGAGTTCTCCAGTTATTGTTAACTGGCGCCGCCTCTGCTTCAGATAATTTGATACTTCTACCTTATGTTTTTTTCCTCATACTTTTTACATGTACAAATATATATTTTATTTTTATATGTTTTTTTGACTGTAATAAATGCATTATTATTATATATTATACAAGTTGTTAAGTTCATTTTCTTGGTTTATAATTTTCTAAATGTTTTAAATTAGGTATACCTATATTTTTCTATTTTCTCCATGTCTTTATGACGTCCAAATATTATTTATTTAGTTAAATATTTCTTTTTAATTTGCCTAATTTATTTTAATACTTTTTTTTTTATTCTTAAGCGTGTAATTTCAAACGGCTGGCAATCTAGTTTAGCGCATACAATTTTTTTAGAAATTTCAAGGTCACGCATTTTTTTAACAGTCCAGAATTTAAAAATCAAATTATTTTACAACCCTTTATAAACAAATTACACAGCCACACAAAAAGAAAAAAGGTCCGGAATTTTTTCAGAGACCACTGTATTTATTCCTAAGTATTTTGAGGCGCTGAATTCGAATTTGAGGACAAAATAGCACCTTATCAGACTAGTTTTGGAGATAGCATCAACTTTCCCTAAATTTACTCGAAAATAACGTTTTTTGAGGTTATTTCCAAAAATAATCGGATGAGGTGCTATTTTGACCTCAAAATACATATAAATACAATGCTATCCAAAAAAATTCTTGACCTTTTTTTTTTGTGTAACTACATGTGTGGCCACGGAAAGGAAAAAAAAAGGTCAAGAATTTTTTTGGAAACCATTTTATTCCTATGTATTCTGAGGCGCTGAATCCGAATTTGAGGTCAAAATAGTACCTTATCTGATTAGTTTTGGAGATAACCTCAAAATAAGTTATTTTTATACTTGAACATAAGGTTTTTTGAGGATATCTCCCAAACTAATTAAATGAGGTGCTATTTTGACCTCAAATTTGGATTCAGCGCCTCAATATACATAGGAATACAATGGTCTCCTAAAAAAATCCTGACCTTTTATTCTTTTTGTGTAACAGGGTTATTTTAATTACAATTTTCTCATAGATTTGGTATTGGCTAAGATTTTGGCTGGCGCAGGGGCTCGCTTGCTTTTTATGATTACAATATATGATTATATATGCAGTTTTGGTTAAAACAAAAATTTAATATAAACCAACCCTTAAGTTTGGGGTAGATTGTTTTCAAATTATCACCTTGTACAAACTTTTGAACTTTTGAGCCACTTGGTCTGAATATTGCGTAATTGTTTTTAGTAATCATTCATCTATGTGTAGGAATAGAAGAATTTTCTTGTTTGTTTTTTTATCCAAGTTTTAACTAGCTACTAAGAAATTTCTAGTTTCCGTAATACATCGTCCTGTCCAATTTAAAATCTAGGTTAGAGGAATAATAAATTTCAAAAACAAATTGATAAATATCACATTAAGTCCTAATAAAGAACCTTTACCACCAAGAATTAATTAAAATATTAGAAACAAGATGTGAAGATATGTAATGCTTCTCATTCCATTGTATACTCTTCACAGTGAATAGTATACTGCATCTTCTCTTGATATACTTCCCATAATATAGTTGCTTTATAGTCCAAGATCCCAGAGCCCCCAGACCTACGTCATTTTACTGTGGTAGGTTTTCATATATGTTTTACACAATGTTATCAAAAACCAACATTCATTATTCCCAGATACCCTCCGTGGGCCCTTACTTCCGTCAGACTCTTTAAAGATCGGAAAAAAAGAAGGCAACCTACGTTATTTTATTGCGCCTGAAATTTATATATATTATTTGGGTGTCTATTTTAAGATCTTCTGTAATCTGCCAGACCAATCCAAAGGGCCAGACATCATGCCACGATAAAAGATACATCTGAAAAGTAGTTTTTATTAAATTTATTTGTTTTGTTTTATCCTCGTACTATTCTACTTAATTAAGCATCCCCTAAGTCCAGGACTTGTGTGGGCAAGTAGTAGAGGGAACCACCGGCTTATACTGACTTTCGAACCAGTTTCTAGGGATTGTCCGTTTCACTTATCGCCTTCGCCAAATTTCAATTATTAATTAACTGAAAAAGGCAAATCGGCGCCAGTGAGAATCGAACTCACGATAGTAGACTTGCTATACATACGCGCTAGCCACTACGCTATGCCTCCCAATAATAATATCTCTGGAACCCTTTGAACCACAGTAAAGATTTTTTGCACATGTCTTAACCTTGATAAAGGCTATTCTTTTACGTTATTTTTATTTGGTAATTTTATCCAGGGGCGTGCAAAATGGGGGGTGACATCGCATATATGAAAACCAGCCACAGTAAAATGACGTAGGTCTGGGGACTCTGGGATCTTACTCTATTAATCTCGTGTGCATAATTTATGTTTTATAATGTATTAAAAAGTGGGGCGGCGCCATTATTACTTTTTTCTTTATGAATAGACTTTTACCAAAATTGCAAGAATATTTTTATAACAGTTACTTTTTTAAAAATGTAGAGTTTATTTTTTAAAAAGTGGCGCCACCAATAGTGTTGATCATTACAATAAAGGTATTTATTCTTAAAAAAATGTCAATCCGACCATTCCTTCAGCTTTTTTAGATTTTTTGCGATTTTCGAAAATCCGAAACTACTGTATTATACTTTTCTAGCGCTTTTGCACTGTGAATAGTATAATAAATAAGTCCGGCATCAAATTTAAACCAGGGATTTAATTAATAAACTAGGAAATTCTCCAAATTAATTACAATATAACAGTTAATAAACAATTAAGCTTCGCAAGGCTGGTCTTTGCGACAATAAATTTCCATTTCAGTCGGGCAGGGATGGACTTAGTAGAGCTTTTGCTCTTGTGACATAATCAGAGATTATTTTAACGTGCAGGTAGAAAAAAAATTATGAGTTGGTGGTGACAAGAATGTAGCAACCGCATGATAAAGGGGTAAATAATTTTGCTGATTTGAGAATTGAACTTCATTTTTCAACACATGATTTATAAAAACTAAACAAATTAACACTAAATTGTAAAATTTAATTATCATTGACCGCCTAATGGGATGGAAAAAATGAGGTTATGTTCAGCTCACAGAAGAAACCTGTTTTAACCAATGAAAATTTGGTCCTTTTTTCAAGAAATCCTGAAGTGAGGGAAAAATGGACAATTTTTTAAATCAGCGTAACATTTTGCAGGTTTTTGTTAACCCTTGCCCTCCAGGGTGTCACAATTGTGACTTTACTTCTTTATTTTTTCAATATTTACCCAAAATACTTTTATAGACTTTCTATCTATATGCAAACGAAATGCAAATTTAATTTAGTATAATACAGCTCTCCTAAAACTCTAAGGAAACAAAAACTCGAACAAAAACTAAAAAAAATTAGGAACCTTTTACCTATTTAGAGTTTTTAACCGTAATAAAAATAACATAGAAAATATTTATTTATCAGATTCTATTTTCTAAAATCAAAATTTTCGAAGTGTTATCACTTCTTTACTAGTATACTGACAATTTCTCGCTCCATATTATAGTTTTCTCAAGTCCACCCCTGCCACGCGTCGTATATTTTTCTGTTTAGGAAATAAAGATAACGTAACTACAGTTACAGTGCGACCGAGTAGTACTATTTATTATTTCTCGCACCCAGTAAGATAGACAATTTAATTAAAATAGCCACAATTATTTATTTTGGCGTTAATTTATATGCTAATGTGCAAAAAATCAATTAGCTCTATCTAAACGGTTTTTGATATTTATTGTTATTTGAAAATTATCAGTATATCGATAACTAAAAGATTTTATTGTTAATGGTCTAGAAGAATTTAAGAAATTCGTAACCTTAGGCATATGTGTTAAAAATTAAATAACCTGATAAACCAATGAGCATTATTGCTGTTAACTCATTATTGGTATTACCAGTTTTATAAGACATAAGATTCTGAATTAAATGATCAAAAATTCATTCAGATAAACCGCCAAGCCACTAACTGGGAAAACCATGCCAAATACATTGGCATTACTATATCCAAAAACCTCACGTGGGACCAGCACGTCGAAAATACCCTCCAAACAGCCAACTGCCGCCTCTCCAAAGTCTACCGCCCAATAGGTGGAAAGAGCCCCCTATCCATTAAAAACAAACTTCTTTTTTACAACCAAACCCTAAAGCCGGTACTCCTCTACGGAGCCCCAGCCTGGAACAAAATCACCCTTAACAAAAAGCTCTCGGTAAAACTTCAGGCCTTCCAAAACAAGGTACTCAGACTATGCCTCGATGCCCCCTGGTTCATTAGGAACAACCAAATACACAGATATCTCGAAATGCCCTTCCTAAAAACGGAAATCATTTATCACAGCAAGTCTTTTCAAGACAATTTAGATCACCCAAACCCTCTCATCTCAAATTTTCTCGATTACGATCATGAAATCCACTACACTTACAAAAAGATCAAAAACGTCCTCAACCAGTAATGGTACCCACCAATTCAGGACAGATGCATTCCCAGCAACAGTAAGCTAGTTCACTTCCCCCGAACCTCACTCCCCTCCCTATTCCATCCCTCCTCACCTCCCTCCCCCTTTTCCCGCCCCCAACGCCAATTAATGACAGATGCAACTCCGGCATCAGTAAGCAGAGACTCACTCCCCCAAATATCCATTCAAACTAATTTATATTGTAGACAAATGAGCCATAGGCACTGAGTCTGTCTCTTAAATATCCAAACAAACTACTGATGATGATGAAGCAAGGGTAATCAACTTCTCTCTTCAAAGCGTTACTACTTTGAAGACCTCCTGTCATATTTTACTAAACCGATTTTATTGTTCTAAGAAGTGGAAGTACGATTCTTTGGGGCGTTTCCAACCTTCATCAAAAAAATTCTTCCTAGTCCACAGTGCCCCGTAAGGATCCCTGTGAATTAACTAATTAAGGACTAGCTTCTTTCTAGTAGCCATACGGTTTTTGACTTGCCCTTCTCTTAGTTTATTTCAAGCCCATGTAAATTATTTCCTTGTGGTACAAAGCATGGGTTCAGGTATCGTGTAAGGTGTCTCGACTCTGAGTCTGGCGAGTTTATAGGCTTCCTCGTTGCCTGGAAACCCGCTGTGTCCAGGGACCCATACAATCTAGCCTCTTATTTCTCGCTAGCTCCTTCAGGGCTTCTACGCAGTCTTGCACAATAGTCATAGAAATTCATCGCCTTCAATTAAGATTTTTAAAGTTTTATACGAAAAGAACCCTTAATTGTATATTTCACTATCAATAAAACTACCTTTGGGTCATTTTTTAAATTTTACCCACCGTTTAACCGAGCGTTTAACTGATATACCAGTATTCTAGGTAATAAACTACTATTAAATAGCTTCAGAAATAAAAATTAAAAGTAATTTGATTCGAGATCGTTGAAATGTAGCAATAATTTAAGATGTAAAGATGCTTCAAGTAGTAATTTCTGATATTCACGTTAATAAAAGCCGAGGAAAGGTATAAAAGGCATTACAATAAAGATAAATTATTTATGTATCTCGAAAGCTTTTTGTTAAATTAATTAAAACTCAAGTTTCAATGCCACACTTTTAATTAATATCATCTTATCTTCGCGCGAAGAGGTTGTTATTCTGTTATTTATTACACTGTAAAAAATTATATGCATATTTTAATGAGTATTTAACACTAAAAATTGTAATAATAGTTATATATTAACCTGCCGGTACTACCTAATAAAAAATGATGATACCTATAACCTACTTTTATATTAGTTTAATTGAGAACGAGCTTTCATTTTTTATATTTAGAATATTTATTTAGAAAGCGAGGGTGGCCTAAGTAAATGCACTAAAATTACAGAAGAACATAGAAGTAAAACTAAAAAGCAGGAGTAATAGTGACAATCAGAGCAAAAATTAAAGTAAAAACGAAAATGAAGTAACTGCTTTTGACTATTTTTCAAACTTATACTAGTCCAATCAAATCCCTTTATTTTTTGACTTTCAACCAATCAGATTCAAATTACACTGATAATTTAACGTGTGAAATTATCAAAATCACGAACTTCTTGATCAATTTTTAAAAATTTGAAGGCCAAGTTAATTTAGGAAAAAATACCTACCTCTAAGAATTTGACAAGTGTAAATCTATACTTATACTTATTTTGTCACTTTTCACATTAAATATTAAATTTTAACAGTAATTTATCTTGAAAACCACACATTAACTTTACACAGAAACTCTTTGGTTTATAGCAATTGTTTTTAGCGCGTGCTTTTTAAAAATTTAAAAAAGATTGGCTTGATACGCAAAACTAAATAACTTAACACAAAATTGCATGTAATAAACATTTGTTTAAAAAATGCTTTCGTTTATTTTTCTTTAAAGGCCCTCGTTCTCGAGCTTTTAATAACGAAATATATACTCAAAAAATTACTGAGCAAAATTATTTTATGGGACCATAATAAAATTACCGAAAATTTCATTACCTCTTGTGAAAATTTATATTTTTAACAAAAATTGTCAAAAAGTGTTACGAATATTGTTTCTTTTTAATAATAAATAGGCTTATACTATTTTTATCCATTTTATGAGAATATTGAAACCTAATTAGGGTCGAAAGAACACTGCTAAATCAGATAGAAAATGTTAGTTTTATCAGTTCTAACTTTGCTGCCAGTAAATTAAAATGAAAATAGAAGAGCGACCGTTTAGGTGCTCGAAACGTTGGCGATTTTACGTTAAAAAAACATTTATTTTGGTCCTATAACCTATAATTACAACCACTTCAAATGAAAATAGATTTTTTTCAGTGTAATTCTACGAATTGTATACGATGTTTTGTTATTATTGTCATTTAATTTGTATCGTGAATGTGGGAGCTTATCTCGGGTCCGGGTGGGTAATAAAGTCCATTACCGGGGACCGGACTGTCATCATTTCATTCTCTCTCTTCCTCTCACTCTTTAAATATTATATTCGGCGGCAGATAAATAAGAAACAGAATAACATGGTTGTTATCTTAAACGGCTCGCACTTGACGGTCCCAAAACGTACCACGAATGTGGTGGGCTCAAATTCAATTAAAATAAATAGGTTTTACTGATATTGCAATGAGTTTATTTTTTATATTTTACATGATCGGACGATAAAGCCTTTGAATTTTTTTCTAAAAATTAAAATTAGTAAAATAAAATTTATCGAAAAAATAAAACAACCTAATTTACATAACTTTTTTAATTATAAGAATAATTTAAATAGTACAATAGAAAAAAAACTAACAAATAAATCCAGTACTTACTGGAAGTTGAGCTTGAAAGTTAAGAAATGGTATAACTTTATTGGTCTACAGTAGTTTTTGGATTATGTAAAAAATTATTGCTACAAAGTTAGGTTTTTTGGGAAGGTTCTCGATTTTTGGCTTGGACCGGAACGTGTTCAGTATTTTAGAAAAGATCCCTTTATATAGAATACCTTTACATGTCGCGCTAACTACCGGTATTTATAAATTCATGTTGTTTTAGAGAAAGAGAGAATTATAGAGAAGTTATAAATAGCGGTAGTTAGCGCTATGTGTAAACGTAGTCATAGCTGCAGTTCCAAGGCTGCGAACTGTGTAAAAATGAACTGGTGAAATATTTTGCTTTCCCTGAAGGAAGTACTCTTTTTATTAAATTTCAAATTTTTATTTTTGGGCGGCATTAAAAAAGGTAAAATTTCTGGTTTACAGGCATACAGGAATTTGATTTTAAACAGATTACCGATATAAGAATATTTCTTCTAATCGAATTTAGTTACTCATCCGTGTCATATAAAATAATCCTGACATATTTAGTTTGGATTAATTTATCTTTATATCTCTTTAATCCTATTAGTTATTTTTCGGTATTGTCTATTAGGTGATAAAATCTTCACAAATTCCCAGGCATTTGGAAAATAATTCTTAAAATGAGTTCCAATTCCAATTCCAAAAATGGCATTTTCCATAGGATAATTTGCCAGCTCAATCTAATATAATTTTCGGCCTACGCAAAACCGTTTCACTCTGTAGTGATGTTTGTGCAGGCGCCAGCTTATCTTTAAAATTGTCTTTACATGTTCAACAGTTCCACGTTAAAATTAAACATCATATATTAAAAAAAATATATAAATATTCACGATTCACTCAAAACTTTTATATTAAAGAATATTTTCACGAAACAACATAAAATAATCAAGTCCTGTGCATATTCACGATAGCAAGGCTGATGCAGGAGTAAATCCGCCTGCGGCCACATCCGTCTCTTACAAAGAACACGCTGAGACTTAAAAATGAGATCTTGATTATATGGAAAAATCAACCCCAAACTAAAGAATACTTACACTCAAGATTAGTCAACTACTAAACGTTGGTTTTATTGACCTAAAAGTCCAAACAAAAATTTTACCTAAATCATAAAGTAAAATTAATAAATTTATCTGCTTTCGTAAATAAATATCTCAATAATAACACTAGTCAACATTTATTTAGGGAAACCTATTGCTTATTGTAGTTAAGATATTACAGGGCCACAAAAAAAAAATAAAGTCAGTTTTTCAGAAACCAGACTAATTTTTTTCTACTTATTTTTGGCGCTGAAAAGAATAATGAAAAAAATTCATGACCCTCAAAATCTTAAGATATAGCGCACAATGGGTTTTTTCTATGCATTTGCGGCAAAAAAAAATCCGAAAGAATTCATCAATTTATTTTATGTAAATATTTTTATTTATCAATATTTACATAAAATAAATTGATGAATTTATGCCATAACATGCAGATTTTAAATAATTACAATGGTTAATTTTTTACAGGGCCTTAAATTCTAAATATAGCACTTTTTTCGTGTTTTTTCGATATATTTCATTAAAAATTTTATATAAATAATACAGATGTTGCCAAAAATTTATATATGTAATACTACTAAATATACATGCTTAATAAAAAAACATATTTTATTATTTTATCTTTGTTGGTGGAGAGTCAGGGGCGAGAGTCTGGGGGGGTTTAACGGTGCACCTGTTAAGAGAAATATAATAAAATTGTCTGATACCCTTAACTCGCTAGGTTTTACCGCTGTGCGTGTGGTTTTGAAACAAATTAAGGATTAAGAAGTTCTTTTATTGTCAAATTTGTTTAAAAAAAAATTGAGAAGAACAGTCTGGTTAAGGGTATCAGACAATTTTATGATAGGTTCAACGTTAAACCCACCCAGACTCTCCACCACTGGAAAATATGTATTTGTTTTATAAATCATTTGTAGTAGTATTACATATATAAATTTTTGGCTGTATCTGTATTATTTATTTAATAAAATACACGAAAAAAGTGGGATATTTGGAATTTGAAGCTCTGTAAAAAGTCCAAACCAGGGTAGATATTTAAAATCTGCAAGTAATGGTATGAATTATTTATGTTATTATTTATGTTTATTTATGTTTATTTTTAACCTCATACTATTCTACTTAATTAAGCATCCCCTGTCCAGGACTTGTGTGGACTAGTAGTAGACCACCGGCTTTAATTGACTTTCGAACCAATATATCTAGGGAGTACGCCTTCGCAAATTTCAATTATTAATTAACTGAAAAAGGCAATCGGCGCCAGTGAGGTGTGAACTCACGATCATTAGCTCAGTGTCAATCGATGCCTTAGACCGCTGAGCTAATCTCCCATATATCATTTTCATTTAGCAATATTTCTGTAAAAAAAAATTATGAAATCTTGGGAACTTAATTTTTTTGCCTCGAGTGCATACAAAAAAAAACCTTTATTCGCTATATCTCAAGATTTTGAGGTTCAAAAATTTTGTTCATTGTTTTCAGCGCCCAAAAATACTTTGAAAAAATATAGTCTGGTTTCTGAAAAAATTGAATTAATTTTTTTGTAGTTCTGTGTATTTGGGGATAAAACTTTATCTTCAAATATGCCCTTATTAAGAATCATATAACTATTTTATGAAATTTTAATATTTTGCATCGTTCGGAAGTTATTTATAGGGGACAAACATAGACTATTGAGTCAATAGACTACGTTTGTCAATAGTATTGACTTCAAAATTTAAATATAACGCTCTTAACCATTAATAGTGCTATAGCAAGAACTGGAAAACGCACTTAAAGTGCTGATTATGAAATTTATCATCAGAATCAGCGACCACATAATACTTTTTTTTTGTATTTAACTACACTGTAATAACTGCATGTAAAATAATGTAAAGATACATGAGTTTACATAGTACGGAATAGTAAATTTACTATTCTGGACTATGCATAATTCATGAATTTATGTAAAATAATGTAAAATAATGTAAAAGAATGTAAAAGAATGTAAAAGAATGTAAAAGAATGTAAAAGAATGTAAAATAATGTAAAATAATGTAAAAGAATGTAAAAGAATGTAAAAAAATATATTTACATTGATTTACATATTTTTACATGATTTTACAATGTCGGGCTATGTTATTTTAAGACGCGAGTGCGCTTTGGACAATAACCTAGTTGTTATTGTTAGAGAGATAGCGACGCATGCTGCTAGGTTAAAGTGTTAAAAGTGTAAAAAAAGGTAAATATTATTTATGTACGATATTTAAATGCTTTATTTGTGGCCTAAAATTTACATTCATTATAAATTACGATCTTTATTAACCAATAGATCTTTAAAGAAAGATGTAAGCAGTTTATACTCGTATTAAGGGTGCAAATCGTTTTGTTTATTAAACCAAATGAACTTTACGCTACGATATTTCAAAAAAGCTTTAACACAGAGACTTGTAATTTGGAACAAACATTTTCTAAGTAGTAAATTTTGTTTTTCAAATTCCAAGTCTATGCAAAATATTACCATTCTGGACTATGTAATTTTTACCGTTCCGGTCTATGCAAAATATTACCATTATGGACTATGTAATTTAATGTAATTTATTTTTACCGTGTATAGGGGAAAGTATTGTAATGTTAGTAGCAGGATTTTTGTAGTACTGTATATTGTTTATTTTTTTTTTTTTTGAGCGGCAATTAATTTATGCCGATCGAAAGTCGAGTGTCATTAAAACCGGTAGAATTTCAGTTATTCATGAAAGGGAATTTCGTCGGACGGGTTTGGCGGTTGGCTACACTGACACACTGGTAACTCGATCCACGGGAATAATTAAAACAAACTAAGGTATTTTGATTACAATCGAATCACAAAACAAAAATTTGTGCTTTTAAAGTAATATTTCATTTTCTAATTGATCCTCACCTACCTGCCTTTAGTTAATTCTAAAGACAATAGGAAAACCAAGCTATAAAAATTCGTTTTATTCTAAATAAAATTAAAGTATATTTCTAACCTAGTAAGAAAATAAAACATTTCCAACTCGAGATATGCTATTTGACTGAGGCGCAGGTTAAAACACTTTTTTATTTATAGTCATATAAAACACAAAATGTTATAAAAATAAATGCATTAAAACAAATAGCTATGGGGGGAAGCTTCCCCCACCTATCTTGAAATTAAAAAAAGGTTGCATATTTCATGGGTAAAAATTATAAAAGTTGCATTTTAAGCAGTAGTGGAAACGTTTTTTCTAGTCATCAACTTTTTCGCCAATAGAATAAAAGTTATAATTTTAGTATTGAAATTTAAAAAAGTTGTAAATTTCATGGATTAAAAACATAAAAGTTGCATTTTTATCAGTAGTGGAAATGTTTTTTTTTTAGTTATCAACTTTTTTGTGGGGGACTTTTTTGTGGGACAAAAGTTGTAATTTTAGACTAAAAAAGTGGTGACTTCCGACACTCCGAACGTGATAGTGACTCAAACTAAAAGTATGAACCCCGCGGAGAACGAAAAATAAATAGGGTAGACCAAGTATAGGCGTTGCGGTGAAGGAAGCGTAAAGCGGGATGGTAAAGTGCATAAAATAATAAATAACAAAGGTGAAAAAAAAATACGGTGGACAAAAAATTTAATTTTTTTCGATTTTTATGTATTTTTAGAGGCCTTTTCATATAACATTAAATATGTTAACATTTTTAAAAAGAGTATTTTCTAAAGATTTAATTAAAATTGAAGGTTAAAATCGGTCAAGAACCAGAAAAGTTAGGAAGGTTTATCTAGATGGCCAAAAACAGCAATATTTCCATGCAGCGACCTCCTTGATCAGCTCTTGCTCTGAAAGTAGCAGATTTAAAAACTTTTATATCCTGACTTATTGTGTCAGAGAATGATACTAATTATAATAAAACTTACAGCCAAATCTATTTGTCCCCTATGAAATTCTAGAAACTGACCCATAACTTAACCTATATTTTTCAAGATTTTTCATCGTTTTAGTCCAAAATGTATCTATGCCAATTTTCAGGTTTTGAACATTATTCTAAACTATATCCATTGTCATACTCGTACCTACGGACAAAGTTATATTAACCCACGAGAGGGCGCGCCAGCGGTAAAAAGCCGCAAATTTACATTTTACTCTTAAAACTAAAATATAGTGTCCTCAGAAAATGTCATTGTAATTTTAATACTATATTTTATTTGTAAACACATATTTGTTATTTATATAGCCACCATTGGTATTTAATACTTTACATGTGATATTAAATACAGCAATGTGTGCGTGGTACACAAAATGTTGTCATACTAACATAGAGACAGTGCTGGTACATTTGAATCCCCACGCAACATGTGTTTATTAATACTAACATGTTATAGTAAAAATTACTGTAACATTTGGTAAAGCATATCACACTTATAGTATGGTATACTTTGAGTTGTTGTTAAGTTGTATTACTGATCTAGTTTAAAGTATGTCACAGTATTTAGAAAAATTAACAAGAGGTAAATAATACCAACACTTTTGATTAGTAATAATATAAAGTTTGCAACCACACACAATTACACACTGATAAAATAATCGATCCTTTTTTTACTTTTCTCTGTATTATAACTAATCAAAATGTTGGTATTATTTACCCATTGTTATTTTACTAAATATTGTAAAATACTTTAAACTATATCAATAATACAAAAACTACAACTTAAAGTATACCAAACTATAACTGTGATATAATTTACCAAATGTTACAGTCTTAATAAACACATGATGCGTGGGGATCCAAATGTACCAACACGGTCTCAATGTTAGTTTGACAGCATTTTGTATACAATACACACATTGCAGTATTTAATATGACAAGTAAAGTATTAAATGCATTTCCATATAAGAAATACACTATAAGAGAAAGTCAAATACGTGACCGTGAAAAGTATTCAGGACCCGAACCTGTGTTTTGGCTTCTAGGTACGACTGAGCGATGCCGCCAGCTGTATATGAACTTGATTGTTTAGTGGGAGTGGGGTGAGGGGTAGTATATCTGTCAAAACAATTGAAATTTTACTCGTGATTTGCAATTTATTGTGCTTTTATACCGAACTTTTATTGTGATGTAATACAAAATGTGTATTGTAAAGTTTTGCAAGGATCAGTTAAGTAAACGTCACCGTTTTCCTAGTAATGCAAACTTATTTAATGTGTGGGTCAAAAACATTATAGTGCCAAGTTAAATAAAATGACTAAAGGAAGGGACTGACCCTGTCTTGAAAAGCTTCTTATTATTTTGACTGAGCTATTTAGGGCAGGGACAGCCCCTACACAAAAAAACTTATTGATTTGACTGAGCTGTTTAGGGCTGGGACAAATGCCCTAAAAAGCTTCTTACCATTTTTACTGATATGTTTAGGGCAGGGATGGCCCCTATCGAAAAGAGCTTATCAGTTTGACTGAGCTAGCCTTAAACAGCTGTTTAGGGCTGGGATAGCCCCTGGCCAGAGAAGCTTATCGGTTTAACTGATTCATATTGTTTATCTGTTAAATGTAGGAATACTAATTATAAAAACTTTGCAAATGTGCTCTGCCCTTAGGCAGTATATTCTGTATGACACTCAATTATATATGAAGGCAAATGTTTACTCCTCATATATATTTATTTATAATAAAAAGTTAACTGTTAAAAGTACGACATAATTGTTTTAATTTCCTATTTACGTTTAAAATAAAATATATAAAAATCAAAGCCAAGTGTTTTTTTTTAAATTATATAGGTTTATTTGGCAAAAGATAAAATTTCATATTTTTAAAGTTTAACAAATTTTACATTTAATTAAAATTTCGATTATTTTTAATTAATGTGCGGGTTAGATAACCCACTTGTTAGACTTTAAAAATTTGTTTTATCTTTTGGTGAATAAACTTAAAGTTTTAAATAAAAATACAGAGCTTTTCCCCATTTTTACAAAATTGATTTGGGAAAGCAATAGTAATCTTTATTACCGACTTCCGAAGGTTATCTGTATTATCGGCTGTCGTTGACCGTGAATTTAGTGAATTTTAAAAAACAACCGCTAATGGCGGTACAATAGTTTTCTATCTCTATCATTTGACTTTCTCTTATAGTGTATTTCTTATATGTGCATTTCTGGTCAGTCCTTAACGACGTGACGTGACGCGACGTGAGATTTAAAGCAGGTCAAATTTGTCGCAGCGCGCCCAGTCGTGTAAGCTTTATTTTTCGTAAATTTTTCATAATAACTACTGACCAGAAATGCACCAAGACTGTCGGCAGACGGAGTCAATAACATAAACAAGGAATACATAGACTCCAATATTACAGAGCTCACTATATTGTGTAAGTTTATTTTTTAGTTTGTATTATTTTCTCTTCATTTTACCTATATTTGTTTTAAAATACCTAAAATTATTAAAATTACTTTTTTAATTTAATAAAACTATTAAGCCTGGTATATTTATCTTAGTTTACTACATAAAATATTTTTTACTTCTAAATGCGGTGTAAATGTAATGTAATTCTAAGAAGCGCGCCCGCCCGAGGGTTAAACAAATAATACGCAATTTTTTGGAAAATATAACTTTTGGGATTACAATTCCTAGGCAGAACTTTCTAAATTTAAGGATTCGTTTTTTTTATAAAAAAATATCGGTAACTAACAATATATAGAAAAATCAGTTCTAAACTGTTGTGTTTTGAAAATAAATAGGCCATGTAATTTTAGCGCTAATCTGAATTAATTAGTTATTCAATTTCGATATACAATAGTTTAATCATAATCAAACCTAATTTATTAACAAAGTATTGCTTTCAAGTCGACGATATTTAAAAAAAAAGGTTTTCGGCAGATGAAAAACTCTTATTTTAAACTATCACGCAGTCCAATTTTAAATTAAAATTATCCAATTTCAAAACCAGAATCATCCATTTGCAAAATATCTCTAATAAAAAAATTTGCATTTCGTATGGTAATTCTAAATGCAAAGTATTCAATAATATGAATACGTTTCGGTTAACCAATTAAAAACTGCATATAATTTTCATATAAAGTACGTATTTCACGAACCGAAAAAAATCAGTGGCTAATTTAAAAAAGGTGATGATTGCCAAAACGGGTAATTGACCCAAAAAGAAGAAAAAGAAGAAATGTCAGTCACACTTGTAAATTTAATTTAACGATAATTGAAGCCGAGCGAAGCACAGTGTTTTGTCAAGCGGAAAAGTTGGCCATTTGAGGTTTTAAAAAACTTTGGAAATTTTATTTTTTTTAATATAATTTACTATTCTATATTTATGGGTCTATAAGGATTGATAATACTTTTTTTAGTAAAATTATTTTGGTAGTCAAAATACACTCTTAAAGTTAAGGTATAATAGCATTTTTTTTTTCTAAATAAGAGCCCATAACTTTTTTTCTCTTCACTATTAAACAAATATATATATTTATCTAAAATTTGTGTCCTTTGCTAGTATTTTCATGCCAAATTTAATTTATGTATTTTAAAGTTCCTAACAGACCAAAAACGTACACTGAAAAAAGTAATACATATTTTTTAAATATATTTTTTGAAATGGACCTTTCGTTGTTATCGCCGCTTGCCGCTGCAACTTTTTTTTTAAATGTGTTCCTTGGTACCTTAAGAATGTTGGCCTAAAACGGTGCGCGTTTTTTGTAGCTTTGGATTTTATGTCCAGAAAACTGTTATGTTGCAGGGCGTTTTTTGCCTAAAATTTTAAAAATTACAACAGCTTTAAGATTCATTCATAACCTTTAAGGTAAAGTTTTGTATTTGTAGTAAAGTATTTGGGTAATTATTAATAATATAGTTAGGTTAAAAATGGTAAATAAATCGGTAAGGATTAAAAGTGTTTAACTTTTTTCTAGGTATAAGCCGTGAAGATATGTAATGCTACGCATTCCATTATATATTATTCACAGTAAATAGTATATTGAATTTCACAAAAACTTAAACAAAAAATTTTCAAAAAAAATAAAAAAAAAATTAAATTTATTTTAAAGATATTTTTTAAAAAACGAAAAGTTATTGAAAAAAATTTTGTTTTTCGAACAAAAAAAAGGTTTTCAAAAAAAAAAATTTCAAATTCTTTTTATTAAATTTTCTTTTTTGGAAAAAAGAATTTAATAAAAAATATTTTTTTTTTTAAATTTTTCAATGTTTTTTATTTATTTATTTATTTTTTTTTTGTAGAATTGATCCTTATAATAAAAGTATTTTTTCCTGAAAATAATCGGAATTTTCTTCCAGCATTTTTCGATTTTGGGGGGATTACTTCAAAAACAATAGGGATCTTCCCCTCATAAAACTTGATTTTTCCTGAAAATTTCAATACGATCGGAATATTCGTTCTTGAGTTATCGTGTCTACAAAAATCGTGTAATCAGACGGACGGACAGACGGACATTTGAAAAAAAAGTTGCTTATATTTTCATGAAACAAATTTATATCCAAGAATTTTTTGTCTAGGACGATTTTTGATTTTATCTGAAAAATTGAAACTACCGTATAATATTATTCTAGTGTAGGCGCTGTGAATAATATAATAAGAATTAAAGATTATAATTAAAGGCCTATCCAGAAGCTTGCATAAGAACATAAAATATAAGAATGCAATGCCGCGATTGGCTTACAAGGCATGGCGGCACATCAAGCCAATCACGACATCGCATTGTTTTGTATTCTTATGCGAGCGTGGCGCTAAGTAATGAAACCAATCCTAATTTTTGAACGAGTTGAGATATCGACTTCAAATTTGAAACACGAAAATAAGACAAATAAAACTATCTTCTTGCATATATTTGATATTTTTAACCTTTTAAATGTAGACTGGGGGCACGGGGGACAGTTTTTTTAAGAGAAAGGGGATCGTGTTGTATATCATTTTAAATCTTTTAAAATTTTCTATTCGACCATATAGTTTTTAATTTTTTAAATATTTTTTTAAATTTTTATAATTTTCAATTAATTTTTTTTTTAGACGAATTTTCTCAATTTTTAACATTTGTCTCTTTTAACGAACGGCAGCGGTATTTATATTTTTGTAATTTTTTTTATATTTAGGTAAATTTGCTTCAAAAATTTCATTCAGTTTAAAAAAATAACACACTTTTTTTTTATTTTGACTCCTTTTTAACGAACGGCCCTGAGTTTTTTTTTAAATTTGATTTTACTAAGATATAGCACATATATTTAGGTTAATTGTAATTTTTTTTTTGTAAAAAAAATCTTTTTAATAAAAAAAGATATAGGCCTTTGACCACTTTTTCGGACTTACAAAACACTGTGCGAAGATTGTGTGTTGTCCATTTTTTTTTCTTCGTTTTTATTAAGATTGTTAATGCTGGTATTTTAATTACGTTTGTGTAATTAAAGGTATATTAATATTAAGCAGGAGACATAGTTGGGAAGCACAATGGTTTCTGATGGTCTCAGTTTAAAATTATAATTATCAGAATAATTATATTTTTTCAATGTGGTGAAGTACTTGTGATACTGGTGTTAGTTACTACTCATAATAAATAATTGAATAAAAAAAACACCCTACTGATCAACTAAAAAGTATGAAACAAGAATAATGTGAAGTAAAATTATATAGCAACCATCGCAGTCGGAGGCCTAAATTATTAAAAGTTTTGTATATTTAAATTAAGCTGAAGATTTTTATTATTATTATGATATTTAGGATTGGCCCCCGACTGCGACGGCTACTATATAATTTTATTTCACATTATTCTTGTTTCATACTTTTGAGTTGATTAGTCGGGTGTTTTTTTTTTTTAATTAAATTATTTATTATAATTAGTAACTAACACCAGTATTACAAGTACTTTACCACATTAAAAAAATATAATTATTCTGATAATTGTAGCGCAACTTCTCTCCGTTTTTTAAAATCGCAAATTTACACATTTTTTAAGCACAGAATAACTTAATTCTAGCACTATAGTCCGTCCAATTATGCAAGATAGTAGCTTAAAATTCCCGCGATTTTTAAGCTACATCATTGGTTATAAACTCGTACCTTTTAACATATAAAATATTGTGACATTCGTCGTTAAAGCTAATAAAAGCTAATAAGAGAAAAAAATGGTTATACTTAATGTTATTTTGTATGGTATTAAAAAAGGTACTTTTTTGGTTTATTCTTCATAAACTCACACTAAATAAGCATATTCTACATATTGTACAAACGTAAATTATATTGAACACAAGGAAAACGTCAAATTTTTAGGTCTTATGTGCTATGCTTGTTATGTCTTTGGATAGCCCCTTTCCAGGAAAACCGTACCGACATCTGTTAAATTTTTGATACACTGCGATTTATACATAATTATGCTATTTATGCGCTCTGTGGTGTAAAACGGGACGCGTCCCTTACTATCTTGTATAACTGGAAGGTGTATAGATATGAAACACGTAAGTCATGTCATAATTCTTTTCATTCGGTGTGAAAAGTTTAAGCGATTATTTTTTAACGTTTTTATCAACCAATCATTTAAAAATATTTTTCTAAGACTGCTTTAGAATGTAAGCAAAAACACACACTTTTCAAACACAGAATGAATCCATTCTAGCTCTAGATACGGTATGAATATTCGGTATCAAGTGTTAGAATGAGCACATGTGGTGCCATCTCTTGTTTATAAAAGTAAAGAAAACTGTAGCAAAATTAGCAAAAATATATAAATTTTACCATCAAATATTGTATAATTTAATGCAATTTAATGTTTTGCGTTAAAATTACATAGTTTATTAGTTTTTCTTAATATTTGACCAGTTTTTTATCAATTTAGTTCAAAAAATTAAAACTGCTCCATCTATTGTTAAATGTTTAAACCTGATATCTGTCACAACAATCTGACATAACCTTCAATTTTTGCATTATAATTTGTAAATATGTGCTAAAATTAAATAAAAATATTTTTTAAGTACTGATTTGATAAAATTATTAAATAACATTAATTGCTTTATTTAAAAATATATGTTTTGTTGCATTTACAAAGTCGAGTCACAAAAAACATTGTTTTTAATCTTGTCCGCAGTTTAAAGCCATACAGTGTTTCATATTTGCAGTCGAAGAAAAAGTATAGTCTACAACACGTATGGAATAGTCATTCCGCGCTCGCAAGACCGTCATACTCGCCTGCCGGCTCGTATGACAAACTTTCCGCTCGCGCGGAATATTGTCTATTCCATACTAGTTATAGAATATACTATTCTGACCATTCTGTGTCTAATCATTCTAGAGATAATCGCTGTACTACATAGTATTTTGTTTTTCAGTATTTCTCTTTTACAACAAAATTTCATACCTAAAACTAATTATTAATTATTATAAAACTAATTAATAATTATTGTAATTAAATATGAATATATTACTATTGTTATTACTTTATTGTTTATCAAAAAATACCACAAAATATTCCTTTTTATAAAATGTAATGACAGTTTTTCTAGGTTGACTTATTAATATGAACTAACCTAGCGCAGTGAGTACCGCGCTAGTCAGTAACTGACTGAACTATTGACAGACTCATAACTTGCAATTTAAAAATTAAAAATTTTTTAGTTTAGCAATGAAGTGAATTTTCCAGTATACTTCTTAGCCTCTTATATATGTAAAACCACCGGTTTTAAGCAGTTAACTATGTTTATTTTTTGAATTGTTTTGAAAATGGATCAAGTTATTTATTAATTATATTAGCTTTTAAAAGGCACAAAAGTGCTGAGGTATAACTTTAAGGGAAACTGCAACTTTAATAACGCCGTTCTCAAAATGGAAACAAATGGAATTTTTGAATTTAACATATCGATTTCTAAACTTTGAGATATATATCTCAAAGTTCTCTAAAAATCTATGTCGGGTTTATTTTCCTCATGAATCCTCAGATATGTATTTTTTTTTTAGTGTATAATTCAAAAGTTAATTTTCTTAATAAAAAATGCACTGCTTATGCCCAACGTGCGACGTATTAGTTTCATTTAGCCGTGGCATTCCGAAACGGACCGGACATTTTCTGCAATTTATTTAAATAGTTCCACAAATCTTCCGACGAAAGCCGGATTGTGTGCAAATGAGTCTCCGGAAGGGGGACGAGGTGGGGAGGCAAGAGGGAACGTCAAGAAAATCTAGCCGGGACATTAACATGCGAACCACTTACCACTCTTCGAACGATATTAATTAAACAATGTTTAGTTGCGCCACCTGTCGGCTCCACTGCATTTCTTTTTTTCTGATTTTAAGTGTTTTGTATATTAATGTACCTTTATGTTATTTAGATACTAACAAAAATATTTAAGAATATAATTAAAAATATACTTTATGTTCTTTTATTGAATATTGTTTTTATATGCATTTTTTTTTTCTTTTAATATCAGACCATAAACTTTTCGGTTATATATTTTTTAGGAAAATAGGACAAAAAAAACGTTGCCAGCGCAAAAAAAAACAACTGACTGCACCCAAGGCTATGTCAAAAAAAATAGGTTAGATGGCCTTGCATGCAGATTGTTATTGCTGGGATGCTAGCAGCAACCTCCTACAAATATTTGAGGTTATGTAACTTTTTCTAGATGCAAGGATGTCATATCGTAATAGTTATTTATAATACAATTAAATTTTTCGATTGAGTAGGTTTTTAGAAGCCGAGGGCCGGTCGGCCAGCCCGGGGATAATAAACCTACTAAATCAAAATTTAACTTTTCGCCCGTGTTTTATTCGATTGTTACTAATTAATTTTAAATTGTAAAAAATATTTCTTTTTGCTGTATTATTACCTATCTAGTTATCCATGACAAACTGCTATCCAATCAAATCGCTAAAAAAAAACAATTAAATCGTTTCTTCTGTCTGCGGTTTTATTTTCAGATAAGCTTAGTGTTTCGATTAATTTGTTTTAAAAAATATTTAAATATAAATATTTTACAATTAAAATTTTTCGTTTGTGATTTATTGGATGATTTTACTTGTATTTTGTCAAAAAGAACATATATGTCAAGAGTAAAAAGTAAATAAAATGCCATATTTCTTTACACAAAAGTTATAATACTTCTTTAAACAAAACAAAAGGTCATATTTCTTTAAAATATTATAGTAAAGTAAACTATCTTATTTTAAAAAAGCTTTATTTAATTTAATTTATTTAGTAAATAGTTTATAGTCGTTTTGTGACCTTTTTTGAGGTATTTTATAACATATTAGACTGTTAATAATAAGTTTCAGTAAGCGGGCCAAAAAACTTTTGGTCCTAGGACCGCAAAGTCCAACTTTTCGCCCGCAAAACATAAACAAAAAGTGTCGTTTTTGAATCAGTCGAATAAAAAAATGATTGATATCCAAGGCTGTCACCCCCAAAAGATTAATATACAATTTATATAACGTATAAACAAGCTCCAATTAATTTTTTTAAACCCCTATTGGGTTAAAAGTTTGTAAAGTTACTTGTTTACAAACAGATGGGATTTTTTTAAACTTTTTTTGTAATTCTCTAGGAATTATAAAAAATATTGAAAACAAAGAAAGTCAAAACAATCTAGCCGATATATTAAGATAAAATCCACTTACTAATTTTCAAATATTAATTAAATTCAATATAATGAGCCACCACCTGTCCCATTTTTTATGTGTACATAAAAACTTAATAGACGCCATCTACTAAAATATTATTTTTAATTTCGGCATAAAACATAATGCAAGTCACTTTACGAAATAGTATATTACATAACTAGTGTGGAAAGTGACATTTTTCACGCGAGTGGGAAGGTTTATAAACGAGCCATCAATAAACCGTCAGGAAACCGTCAACCGTCAAGAAATACACTTTCCAACGAGTTATGTACACTATTTTTCCTACGATCCCGAAAAAATATAAAAAGTTTCTCAATTTATTATTTTCTAATTTTTATTTATTTTAATTAAAAAAAAAAGCAAAGCACAAAATATACAAATTTATATATAGGTTTGTTCTTTGGAACTGCACTTTCCTGCACTGACGTACACTTTTCATCCAACCAAATATGTAAGTACTGAATTTGTTCCTTAATTTTTATACATGACAAAGAATGTCTTCAACTGTAAAGTGCAAAAGTGCATGAACCAACGAACATATATGTAGGTATACGGCATACCGTATACCTATACAGGGTTATTCACGGAAGTGGCCTATTAAACGTTTATGGAGAACCAATAACTTTAAAAGTCTGCTAATTTGCACTTTGGGGTTTTCGAATATGGCCTATCGATTAAAAATATTTTCATGCTTGTGCCACTTCCGGTTGTACCGGAAGTGGCACTTAACTTTGAGTTTTTAAATGGAACACCTCATATATTTTTTAATTTTTAAAATTTGCATTAAATTTGCTTTATTTTGATGTATAATACTTCATGTCTATCTTCAGTAGTTTTTGTGTTATTCAAGTTTTTAGCGAAAAATAAGTAAATTCAAGCACCCCTAAAAACAATAATTTCTCCTTGATTTTTTCAATTGGAGAAAAGATGTTTTGTGTTTTGCTCAATGATGCTTAAACGAATTATCCTATGCTAAAATAGAACCCAAAAATTATACAGGGTGTCTGAAAAAGCAGGTCAAATCTAACAAATTTAATATAGCCATAACTCATTTTTTTTAAATGGCACCCTACATTTTTTTTATTTGGTTAAATAGAGAATTCAATTTGCTTTAAAATAAGTATAGGATACCCTATACCTAACTTTAACCGTTTTTGAGCTATTTGCAAATTATTGTGAAACAGCCGTATTTCTGTTAAAATTTGTTATATTTTATAAAATAGGCCAGAAAAATTAATCGATTTTTATTTATTTACCTCAAAGATCATTATATTTACCTTAAAACTGGATTTTCATGGGCCCAGTAGTGTACATTTCTTCTGTTAAAAATACCCTGTTGAGAAAATTTAGCCTCGTCCGTCCAAATTATTCTTTTTAAAAAGTTTGGTTTTTCTTGAATATTTATCAAAAGATTTTCACAAAAGTCCACTCTATTTTGAAAATCGTTAGGTTTTAAGGCCTGTATTTTTTGCTTTTTGTAATCGTGCATCTTGTGGTTTTTTAAAATTCTTTGGATGCTTGAATAGGAAATTCCCAAGTCGTAACTAGCTGCAGGAATTGAGGCATGTGGATATGCATAAAAGTAACCCAAAACATTGACTTCGTTATTTTCGTTGTTTGTAATTGGTTTCGTAAGAGATTTCACTGCATTTTCTTTTCCAAATTGCGAAAAATTTTTGTGTATTCTTCTAAATTTTTTACATGACATTCTTGGTAAATCAGGATATTTTGTATTAAAGTTTCTGCAGGTTCTACTAATTATTTTATCATTTTCACCAAAAATAGCAAATAAATCCAAAATAACAGGGTAAGAATAAGCCTCTGCCATTATTTTACACTAATTTATCACGATAAGAACGATAACATTTAGGTTAAAAGAAATAAAAACACAATACAATTTTAAAAATTTACTTAATTGCAGAAATACTGCAAAATACTTCTTTTTCACATTAATTTGCAAATAGCTCGAAAACGGTTAAAGTTAGGTATAGGGTATCCTATACTTATTTTAAAGAAAATTGAATTCTCTATTTAAACAAATACAAAAAAATGTAGGGTGTCATTTAAAAAAAAAGAGTTATGGCTATTTTAATTTTGTTAAGTTTGACCTGCTTTTTCAGACACCCTGTATAAATTTTGGATTCCATTTTAGCTTAGAATGATTCGCTTAACCATCATTGAGCAAAATACAAAACAACTTTTCTTCAATTTAAAAAATCAAGGAGAAATTGTTGTTTTTAGGGGTGCTTGAATTTGCTTATTTTTCGCTAAAAACTTGAATAACTCAAAAACTACTGGAGATGGACATAACGTGTTATACATTAAAATAAAGCAAATTTTATGCAAATTTAAAAAATTAAAAAATATATGGGGTGTTCCATTTAAAAAATTAAAGTTGAGTGCCACTTCCGGTACAACCGGAAGTGTTACAAGCATGAAAACATTTTTAATCGATTGCCCATATTCAAAAACCCCAAAGTGCAAATTAGCAGACTTTCAAAGTTATTGGTTCTCCATAAACGTTTAATAGGCCACTTCCGTGAATAACCCTGTATATGTCAAACAGAAAATATAAGTTTATTTACCTTTAGTTTTCTTGGTTTTATATTATTAGCTGTTTAATGGGTTGCCTACAAGCGCAAATTAATGCAAACTTGACAGTTTCCTAATTCAGTTAGATTTCTGTAGATATGCTGCCATATAAGAAAATAAAATTGTACTGTTTTACCGTACATTAAAATGTTTTTTATAAAGGTAATTAAATCACAAATTAAGTAATATTTATAAAATCTAGACATTAATAAAACATCTCAAGTTATATTGGTCAAAATAGTAAGGTTATAACTATATAACTTCGAACGATATTAATTAAACAATGTTTAGTTGCGCCACCTGTCGGCTCCACTGCATTTCTTTTTTTCTGATTTTAAGTGTTTTGTATATTAATGTACCTTTATGTTATTTAGATACTAACAAAAATATTTAAGAATATAATTAAAAATATACTTTATGTTCTTTTATTGAATATTGTTTTTATATGCATTTTTTTTTTCTTTTAATATCAGACCATAAACTTTTCGGTTATATATTTTTTAGGAAAATAGGACAAAAAAAACGTTGCCAGCGCAAAAAAAAACAACTGACTGCACCCAAGGCTATGTCAAAAAAAAATAGGTTAGATGGCCTTGCATGCAGATTGTTATTGCTGGGATGCTAGCAGCAACCTCCTACAAATATTTGAGGTTATGTAACTTTTTCTAGATGCAAGGATGTCATATCGTAATAGTTATTTATAATACAATTAAATTTTTCGATTGAGTAGGTTTTTAGAAGCCGAGGGCCGGTCGGCCAGCCCGGGGATAATAAACCTACTAAATCAAAATTTAACTTTTCGCCCGTGTTTTATTCGATTGTTACTAATTAATTTTAAATTGTAAAAAATATTTCTTTTTGCTGTATTATTACCTATCTAGTTATCCATGACAAACTGCTATCCAATCAAATCGCTAAAAAAAAACAATTAAATCGTTTCTTCTGTCTGCGGTTTTATTTTCAGATAAGCTTAGTGTTTCGATTAATTTGTTTTAAAAAATATTTAAATATAAATATTTTACAATTAAAATTTTTCGTTTGTGATTTATTGGATGATTTTACTTGTATTTTGTCAAAAAGAACATATATGTCAAGAGTAAAAAGTAAATAAAATGCCATATTTCTTTACACAAAAGTTATAATACTTCTTTAAACAAAACAAAAGGTCATATTTCTTTAAAATATTATAGTAAAGTAAACTATCTTATTTTAAAAAAGCTTTATTTAATTTAATTTATTTAGTAAATAGTTTATAGTCGTTTTGTGACCTTTTTTGAGGTATTTTATAACATATTAGACTGTTAATAATAAGTTTCAGTAAGCGGGCCAAAAAACTTTTGGTCCTAGGACCGCAAAGTCCAACTTTTCGCCCGCAAAACATAAACAAAAAGTGTCGTTTTTGAATCAGTCGAATAAAAAAATGATTGATATCCAAGGCTGTCACCCGCAAAAGATCAATATACAATTTATATAACGTATAAACAAGCTCCAATTAATTTTTTTAAACCCCTATTGGGTTAAAAGTTTGTAAAGTTACCGTGTTTACAAACAGATGGGATTTTTTTTAACTTTTTTTGTAATTCTCTAGGAATTATAAAAAATATTGAAAACAAAGAAAGTCAAAACAATCTAGCCGATATATTAAGATAAAAACCACTTACTAATTTTCAAATATTAATTAAATTCAATATAATGAGCCACCTGTCCCATTTTTTATGTGTACATAAAAACTTAATAGACGCCATCTACTAAAATATTATTTTTAATTTCGGCATAAAACATAATGCAAGTCACTTTACGAAATAGTATATTACATAACTAGTGTGGAAAGTGACATTTTTCACGCGAGTGGGAAGGTTTATAAACGAGCCATCAATAAACCGTCAGGAAACCGTCAACCGTCAAGAAATACACTTTCCAACGAGTTATGTACACTATTTTTCCTACGATCCCGAAAAAATATAAAAAGTTTCTCAATTTATTATTTTCTAATTTTTATTTATTTTAATTAAAAAAAAAGCAAAGCACAAAATATCATACAAATTTATATATAGGTTTGTTCTTAGGAACTGCACTTTCCTGCACTGACGTACACTTTTCATCCAACCAAATATGTAAGTACTGAATTTGTTCCTTAATTTTTATACATGACAAAGAATGTCTTCAACTGTAAAGTGCAAAAGTGCATGAACCAACGAACATATATGTAGGTATACGGCATACCGTATACCTATATATGTCAAACAGAAAATATAAGTTTATTTACCTTTAGTTTTCTTGGTTTTATATTATTAGCTGTTTAATGGGTTGCCTACAAGCGCAAATTAAGGCAAACTTGACAGTTTCCTAATTCAGTTAGATTTCTGTAGATATGCTGCCATATAAGAAAATAAAATTGTACTGTTTTACCGTACATTAAAATGTTTTTTATAAAGGTAATTAAATCACAAATTAAGTAATATTTATAAAATCTAGACATTAATAAAACAACTCAAGTTATATTGGTCAAAATAGTAAGGTTATAACTATATATAGTTTTTATTTTTGACATGAAAAACAGAAATATTTGGATTGAAAACATAAAAAATATCAAAAAAGTGAAAACTGGCATACAGAACGAGGTGAGTAAATTCGTAGAATTTACAATTTATATATTGATATAAAATTAGGCAAACCTAAATTAGGGACGGGGAGGCTTAATTTTTTTAGAAAAAATATATAATCGTAATAATTTCTTAGATACTTAATATGAATCCGGTTGGAGAAGCGGAGCATTTAAGAGCATTTAAAAGAAAAAGGAAAAGCCGGCCCTCTCTAGACTATTGATCGAAACAATAGGAATACTATGAACTTAAATTAAAAAAAAAATGGAAGGGGTATTTTTTGGTTTGGACTTTTTCAATGTATGTCCTGAGATAATGCGTTGATAGGAGATTTAAAAGCATATTTGATTTTTTAAAATCGATGAATATTTCTAGGAGATATGGACTGTTAAATGTATGTATGTAGACGGTACTTGGCCAAATTAAACACCCTGTATATGTTAAACGGATAGGTAAATTTGAAAAATATGATGCCATGGTATATATACCTACTAGTGCTACAACTATTCCAAATTTGGTCCAAATCCGTGAGATGAGTGCAGAATCTTGGCACGCTAGGTGCGAAATGCCTCTTATCTAAAAGGGATCAAATGATGGGTCACATATTATTTGACACTCGGTTCTGAAGCTATTGAAAGAATGCGGAAAAAAATCTAATTAAAAATACGTTTAAATTTTTAATCGCAGAGTTTTTTGCTCCTACCTTCCCCTTTCCTCGCAGGTTTCTTACCGTCTGTCAGACTATACTAATTAATTAGACAGATATTTTGGAGAGATATCCAGGATTAAGAAAAAAGGAGGGCGGCCTAGAAAAAATATAGTTCATAAATAATAAATTATGTCAGGTAAGAAAATGAAAGAATTAGCTAAAGATAGAGTGGGATGAAGAACTACCTTGGTAGTGGTAACTTAATGATGATGATGATTTGAACATGTAAAATACGATTCCATAAACATTATTCAGGGGAAAATTAGATAGTACATTCCAAAAATCAACAAACGTGTGAAAATATTCAAAATCTCTATCACGTTAATTAATAAATTATGCGCTGCAATTTTATAAAAACAAAGAGATATCTACTGGAAGTCATAAAAAACCGTAACATCAGGAATTTTAAAAATTTTGCAGTAATAAATTTAAATTGTTTAACATTAAAAGGGTTTTAAGGATTTTTTTTGCATTTTAAAATTTTTTACACAGATTTCTAGTAGATTCATATGGCATTAATGCATTCAAAAAGCTTGTATTAATGTTTATAACTCGTAGCCTTCATGAATCATTTCATTATAACGAAATTTCATTAATTAAATAAATTTAAGAAAATAATAAAAAAGCACTGATAGAATAAAACTTTTTTTCTTACAATTAAAAACATTTATCAGCTCAAAATTAAGGGATCATTCTGGTTTATAATTTTCAAAAAAATTTTTTACATTTTTTGAAAGTATATGTAGACTTTTTCATAATTTTTCATAAAAAAAAAACTTTAAACGCCTTTTTCTCAAAACTACGTTTTTCGGGTCGGCGGCGGTGATTTCTTCGGAACCACTGGACCGATCCTTATGAAATTTTAACCACATATTCTACACATGAATAGCTTCAGCACATTCTATTACCGTATTAAAATTGTAATTTTTACTAATTTTTTTTTAACCAAAAACAGTGAAAAAAAAATAATTTTTTGTTTTTTTTTCTTTATATCTCCGCCATTTTAATATTTATCAATAAATATTAATATCAATAGAATACGCGAGAGCCACAGCCATACTGAATCTAAATATTATTGATTTTTTCATTTTTAGACTAGCCCTTATCAAGATATCAACGCCGCCAGCGACATATCTACTTTTCGAGGAGTTACGTTTGGACTTCTACACCTTTATATCAGTTAAGGTTAGGTAGAATATAACAGGTGGTTAATGTAGGGTTTTATAAATAAATTCGCAAATAAATAATTTAATAAAAAAAGCCTACTGATTAACAAAAAAGTATGAAACAAGAATAATGTGAAATACAATTATGTAGCAACCATCGCAGTCGGAGGCCTATTCTGCCTTCACATTATTAAAACATTTGTATATTTAAATTGTGTTTAAAGATTTGTATTATTATTATTATAGTATTAAGGATCGACTGCGACGATTACAATATAATTGTATTTCACATTATTTTGTTTCATACTTTTTAGTTAATGAGTCGGGTGTCTTTTTTATTAAATTATTTATTTTAAATTTTTTAAACGTTTTTTTTTTAATAAACGGAGTTATGGTCATTGTTAATATACTCGTGTCAATCTGAGAATCCGACTCTGACGTCACAGCCCGTAAACTAAATACCACTCTATAGGGTAATTAAAACTTATTTCTTAAGATTTAATAAATGATTTTTGTTTAAATACATTTTCTATATAATAATTACGTATTAAGTCTTAATAAATAAGTTTCAGTTACACTACAGAGTGCTTTTTAATTTAAACGCTGTGACGTCAGAGTCGCATTCTCAAATTGTCACAAGTTTACATCTGTATGCAGTAAATCAAAAGTAGTCCATATTCATTTAAAAGCCAGCGTTCCAAGTGCGTAGATGTTTGTTTTCTATGGGAGGTAACACACAAGATCATAGATTTTTTAATAAAGTCTGAGAACTTCTTCAGTTCAAGAACCATTCTTCAAATAAGAAAAATAACGGCCTAGTCTTAAAAAACAAATTTTTATATTTAAACACGATGATCGTTTCGGATAAATTTATCCATTCTCAAGTGAGTCGTTCACTAAAATAAACCAAAAAAACAAAAAATTACATAAAAAATAGAAATTGTTACAATTATTGTTAAAAAGTTAGGTTATGTTACTTAAAAATATAAAATTACTTACAATAAACATGTTCACGTCAAACAACAAACAACGACTCACTTGAGAATGGATAAATTTATCCAAAACGATGGTCGTGTTTAAATATAAAAATTGTTTTTCAAGACTAGGCCATTATTTTTCTTATTTATAGATTTGTTGCTGGTATTTAAAATGAAAAAAAAAAGTAAAGCAATATAAATTTATATTTTTTATATGTAAATACAAAAAAAATTGGTCTATAGGGGGGTAATTACCCCCATTACACAGTGGTTCAGAATTAAATAAAAATTGACAAAATTCTGAATTTTTGTGTACTTATATTTTATCATAATGAAAAATCTGAAAAAAAATTTTTCGCGCCACTAGGGTGGAACATATTTTATTTTATATTTTCGATTTTGATGAAATTTGGTATGTATGCTTCATTTAAGATCCTTTATATGAATCAATACCTAAAAGTTCAAAATTTGGTATAGAAAAAAAGTTAGGGTGGTTCGACTTTTAAGATGTGGTCTTAATTGATCTAAATTAAGCCTTATAATTAGGTTTATATTATTTATTACTTGCATCTATTCATAATTAAGCCCCTGAATATGATAAAGTCCATACCAATGTAAAAAATAAAAAAATAGGTCAATTATTGTAATAATTGAAGTTTCAAGGTCATGCGCCATATTGCGACAAACAATAATTTTATAGATGAAAGTAGTGTCTTGTTTTATCCCTATGTATGCTTAAAATCACTATATTTTATTTTTAAAATATGTTTTACTCTACCATTAAGACAGTTTAACTCGAGAACAGGAGAAAAAATAGTAATTATCAATTTAAAAAAAAAACGCTTAAAATCGCCCAGGTTTTTTTTATATGCTTTTTTTCCCAACATATGGTACTATGAAAATATGAAAAAGAAAGTTTTACGAAATGGCACGTTTTTGAAAAAACTTGATTTAAATATTTTTATATTTTCCTGATAGAGAAATTTAACTGTTTTGATGCTAGTTTTAATTTTAAAAGGTTTATTTTATGACTATCTTTTAAAATATTAGGTAACTAAAAAATTGCCATAAAACTTTCTCACTTTATCCTTTATTATTTTGATATCTTCAAAATTATTTTGAAGATCATTTTTTTATGCAGTAATCTTCTAAAACTGTTTTCTGGTCATATTTGTCACTATTATATTCTTTTAACACATTTAAAAGATCTTAATTATGAACAGATGTAAGTAATAAATAATATAAACCTAATTATAAGGCTTAATTTAGATTAATTAAGACCACATCTTAAAAGTCGAACCACCCTAACTTTTTCTCTATACCAAATTTTGAACTTTTAGGTATTGATTCATATAAAGGATCTTAAATGAAGCATCCATACCAAATTTCATCAAAATCGATAATATAAAATAAAATATGTTCCACCCTAGTGAAGCGAAAAAATTTTTTTCAGATTTTTCATTATGATATTCGTAATCAGCGGTATCGAAAATATAAGTACACAAAAATTCAGAATTTTGTCAATTTTTATTTAATTCTGAACCACTGTGCATTACCCCCTCATCTACGCCATTTTCGTTAGCCGGGGTCTATTTTCCCGGTTATTATTGAAAAGTAAAGCAAAATCTGTAATTAAGATAATTAAGATAACAAAATATAATTCCCTTTTCAAAATAAATAATTCAATCGTTTCTTTTATCTAAGAACAACAATGTTCAAATTAAGATTAATGCGTAACCGTTTAATTCAAGACTAATTCAATTCGTTAATGTTTTAATTAACAAATTAACCTTCGCGGATAAGAATTTGTTGCAGTTTCATAATTTTATCTTTATTATACTCTTAACAGCTCTCTAAAAGAGTATTATGCGATGGTTTATAAATTTTCAAAATAGTCCAAAATTACACTATATCAAAAGCTTGTACACTATAAAAAAGTTACACACCGATAGAACACTAGCGTAATTAATAACGTAATTAGGTTATAGTATACAACAATAAATAGTTGTATATGCGCCAACCACTATACCGGGTGTTTCAGGAAGGTGGTTTAACCCCTTAACTTTTTTACTTTTTTAGGTGGAATCTTCAAATTTGCAGAAGCTATATAAAGTATAATTTAATATTTTATGACATTGTTTGATTTCGATTTTTAAATGGAACACCTTGTATATTTTTACATATTTTGATTCAGAAAAAAAAATTAAATAAAAAATGATATGACCTGTCAAAAACTGACAAGTCGCAAATGCTTGTTCTCAGAATTTATTTTTAAATCGAAATATGTAAAAATATTCAGGGTGTTCCATTTAAAAATCGAAACTTTAATTCATATCCGGTAAAACCGGAAGTGCCAAAAAATGTCTAACTATGTCAAAAAATCTTTAATTATACATAATATAGCTCCTGCAAATTTCACGATCCTACATAAAAAAAGTAAAAAAGTTAAGTAGGGTGAACCACCTTCCTGAAACACCCGGTATATTGCATAGAATACAACAACAAACAAGTAAACGTGTTCCGTATTTACAAACGAGTGCTGTTGTTTCATTTACAACAACAAAATGTTAAGCAATCAAGTTATTCTTTGTCAGACAGAGAGCGAAGTAGGCGTGGCTTGCAAATCCACAGGTTTGGCTTGCCGCTTCTTCTTACTTCACGATCTTCGATTCAAAATAGAGGCAATTCACTGGACCCGTCAGCCCGACTGGCTAGCTGAGCCTGGTAGGCGTCGGCTCTCTACTACGTTTGCAAATTTGGTGTATGTATTTGAAATTCACATATTAATTACATTTATGTGCACATATAAACTACATATTACATGTAGTTACATGTACATGCTTATCGTTGGGTATACTTATACATAACATTTTTAGCCCAAAATGACTACTTTCAATATTTTGGTAAAACATTTATAAGAATCAGCTGATTGTCGCCATCTTTATTAATTATCCTTCCTCAAAAAACTATTATAGTGACAACAACGTCGTTGTAATATTAAATAATATGAATCTACTATTTTAATAGTGTATTTAATATAATAACGTTATAATGTTTTAGAATAATCGTAAAAAGGTATTATTGTTACAACAACGTTTAGTTGTACTATTTTTAGATTTTTCTATCAGTGTATTAGTTGCCATATACAGATTCGTAAAATTTTCTATAGAAGCAATAGGAAGATACCATGAACCGACATGTAATTTTCTACAAAGTTAATAACTGATAACACAAGCCCACAAAAAAATAAAAGTTATTTGCACCATGGATCTAACCATGATATTCCTGACCCCAGTTTAACCCCTACACGTCTGGATTTTTCTATACAGCAGCACTAAGCTACCAAAAGAGTGTGTATTTTAACTGATTAGTAAGACATAAAAAATACGTTTTTTTTATAATTTTTTAAATATTTTCCATTGAAAATTTTTGAGTAAAAAGAAAAAAACTGAAAAAATTAACCAAAATTATTTTATTGTATATTTAAACTTTAAATGATTAGTAAGACATATGTTTTTTAATTATTTTAATAATAAAAATAAATTATTCAATGGAAAATATTAAAAAATTAAAAAACATATTTTTGTAAAAGTCTTACTATAGTTTAAATACACAATAAAATAATTTTGGTTAATTTTTACCGTTTTTTTATTTATTTTTATTCTAAATTCTTTAATGAAAAATATTAAAAAAAAATATTGAAATAGACAATAAAATAATTTCGGTCATTTTTTTCCCGTTTGGTAGCATTTGGGAAAAAACAAGAAAAGTATATTATGGAATGCGGAGCATTACAGATCTTCACGGCTATCACACAACTACCAACAATTTGAGAAAGAATGTTCTACAGGTGATGGTTTTGAAAAAAAATAGGAAACAAACTATTTTAAAGAAGACAAGAAAAACTTAAATCAATGTTGTTTGAAGTTAAAGTAAATACAAAGAAGATAACGAGGAAATCCCTCATAAAATAGAAAACATGACAGACCGAGGAAAACATGGAACGAAGAAAAAAGCAGCTGAAAAAAGGCGAAAAAGCGCCATAAACTATGAAGAGTAAACTATAAAACGAATCATTACGTGTGTTTACGACTTTTTTATCTTTAAATTAAATCGCGGATGTTGTTTTAAATATTTAAATAATAAATTATAAGCTGTCACGTATAGATTCTTCTTTTGTTTACACTGAACCGTGATTAACATCCTTTAAATTGAAATTATGCAAAAAATAATGAAAAAAAAAATCAACAATAAATTTTAGGATTTTATGAGTTTTTTGTCTCGAGTTTATAAAAATACAAAAAAAAATATATTAAAAACCATTTCCAAAAATTTGTATAAGGATTTCTAAGATTTCTGTAAAAGCAGACTACCGAGATTGGCCTGTTGGAGATAAGTTACAATGTTAAAACCATTGATGGTTTTCGATGGATCATCATGTGAGCTTTCAAGGGACACAAAGCAATCTGCAGGAAAACGTTTAGTTCCGACAAGAATGGGATGTAAGTCCAATATATTGTTTAATATAAACGCTTCCCCTCAGACTGCTTTATGTCCCTTGAAAGCTAACATGATGATCCATCTAAAACCAGTAGTTTTATCATTGTAACATATCTTCAACCTGTTTCGAATAAAAAAATCTGCGGGAAAACGCTTAGTTCCGACATAAATGGGATGTAAGACCAATATATTGTTAAAAATAAACGTTTCCCAGCAGATTGCTTCATGTGCCTTGAAAGCTAACATGATGATCCACCTAAAACCATCAGCGGTTTTAACATTGTAACATATCTTCAACCTGTTTCGAATAAAAAAATCTGCGGGGAAACGCTTAGTTCCGACATGAATGGGATGTAAGGCCAATATATTGTTTAAAATAAACGTTTCCCAGCAGATTGGTTCATGTCCCTTGAAAGCTAACATGATGATCCATCTAAAACCATCAGTGGTTTTAACACAAAAGTCCAAACATATCTTCAACCTGTTTCGAATAAAAAAAAATCAGCGGGGAAACGCTTAGTTCCGAAAAGAATGGGATGTAAGTTCAATATATTGTTTAAAATAAACGTTTCCCTCCAGATTGCTTCATGTCCCTTTAAAGCTAATATGATCCATCCAAAACCATCAGTGGTTTTAACATTGTAACATATCTTCAACCTGTTTCGAATTAAAAAATCTGCGGGAAAACGCTCAGTTCCGACATAAATGGGATGTAAGACCAATATATTGTTTAAAATAAACGTTTCCCAGCAGATTGGTTCATGTGCCTTGAAAGCTAACATGATGATCCATCTAAAACCATCAGTGGTTTTAACACAAAAGTTCAAACATATCTTCAACCTGTTTCGAATAAAAAAAAATCAGCGGGGAAATGCTTAGTTCCGAAAAGAATGGGATGTAAGTCCAATATATTGTTTAAAATAAACGTTTCCCCTCAGATTGCTTCATGTCCCTTTAAAGCTAATATGATCCATCCAAAACCATCAGTGGTTTTAACATTGTAACATATCTTCAACCTGTTTCGAATTAAAAAATCTGCGGGAAAACGCTTAGTTCCGACATAAATGGGATGTAAGACCAATATATTGTTTAAAATAAACGTTTCCCAGCAGATTGGTTCATGTGACTTGAAAGCTAACATGATGATGCATCTAAAACCATCAGTGGTTTTAACACAAAAGTCCAAACATATCTTCAACCTGTTTTGAATAAAAAAAAATCAGCGGGGAAACGCTTAGTTCCGAAAAGAATGGGATGTAAGTCCAATATATTGTTTAAAATAAACGTTTCCCCTCAGATTGCTTCATGTCCCTTTAAAGCTAATATGATCCATCCAAAACCATCAGTGGTTTTAACATTGTAACATATCTTCAACCTGTTTCGAATTAAAAAATCTGAGGGAAAACGCTTAGTTCCGACATAAATGGGATGTAAGACCAATATATTGTTTAAAATAAACGTTTCCCAGCAGATTGGTTCATGTGACTTGAAAGCTAACATGATGATGCATCTAAAACCATCAGTGGTTTTAACACAAAAGTCCAAACATATCTTCAACCTGTTTTGAATAAAAAAAAATCAGCGGGGAAACGCTTAGTTCCGAAAAGAATGGGATGTAAGTCCAATATATTGTTTAAAATAAACGTTTCCCCTCAGATTGCTTCATGTCCCTTTAAAGCTAATATGATCCATCCAAAACCATCAGTGGTTTTAACATTGTAACATATCTTCAACCTGTTTCGAATTAAAAAATCTGAGGGAAACGCTTAGTTCCGACATAAATGGGATGTAAGACCAATATATTATTTAAAATAAACGTTTCAATCATGATCCCATAATTCTAGGGAACACAAGGTGGTGCTTATCCTAAAGCAAGAGAATGCGAGAAAACAACAAAATGAGACCAAGTAGTTAATAGAAAAACAAAATTATTTAAATCCAAATTAAACGTCGCAAAAAGGCGAATTCTATCAATTTAAAATTTCCCACGTTTCGTTCGGTCTTTGTTGTTCATTAGGGTAGTCCAGTTTTTTATTCCTTAATGCATGTCTTTTGTATGCACTTGTTAATGCAATAATGATTGATATATTTGTCAGATAGTAATTAAAAGTTTTTAATTATATACCTTCATAAAATATATGCGATTCTTTTTAAATAAAGAAATAAAGACAATAATTACTTGAATATATTTAATATTGATCTATAATTACACGTTTAATATTGACATAATTAATTTTATTAAAATGCTATTAACATAAAGTAGTAATTAAACGAGAAAAATTAAACTTTCTGTTTCATTTAAGTCTATTGCCATTAATGTTAATAACTATGAAAATACAGTATGGTAATTATTATAATTAAATTTAAAATAAATATAATTTAGTTTAGAAATAGTTTTTTTAGGATTTAAAATTATAAAAAAAGTGTACCCGCTAGTTTTGATCTGGCAAAAACAAATTTGAGGGTATATTAGATAGCCTCAAGGAAACAGATTTTTTTTTAATCATCTTTATTCAATTCATGTCAAATTGCAACAATTAAATTTGTTTCCATAGCTACATACTTTGTTAACACGTTAACTGCGGTGTGCATATATATTAGGCACAGTTGTGGGTTCACGGACGGTGCACGAACAAAAATTGTGATTTAGATTTTTTAGGGTTTATTAGTATAAATTAAGGTAGTGAATATAAAATCAAGTAAAACTTTGAAGCACATAAATCAACAATGGTATTCCTATATTAACTCAAACAAAAGTAAACCAATATATTTTTGCTCCGATAGTGTTTTTTTTTATTCAAAAAGATATTTTTTATTTTTATTAGCCATTGTAAAAATAAAAAAAATCATTGTAATTTGAAAAAGGTTTCCTTTTAAATAATTTATAAACTTGTAAATTTGAATATAAAAACTGGTTATTTAAAAAAAATAATAATATATTTATATTTTAAAGAAAAATAAAGAGAAATATTATAATTTTATTAAGAAAACATTAAAATAAGAAAGTAAGGGACAATACTTTTACTTTAAAGAGAAAAATGTTTTGGTATGAAAATTATTTTTTTAAATTAATATTATTCACAACTAAAACGTAAAAGTTTTTACTTTTAATATATTAAAATAAAATTTTTTTAAATTAAAATAATTTCTTATTGATTTTACAAGATAAGTGCGCAAAAACCCTTTGGCGTAGTGAGCTAATTCAACTTTTTCTTCCTGGCAGTTAACGTGCTAAAGGGAACTATTCAACTTCAATGCAAATGGTCTGCTTAGAACATTCGTATTTTTGAACTGAATGAAGAGGGATGTTCTCCAAAAGGTAGTTAATCCACCCCGATACCACCGCGAGTTCTGCACTACCTGGTATTTCAAATTTTGAAGTTTCTCTTTATGTGTTTTTTATTTAATAGAAGCATTATGAATACAAAAAATCAGCAGAATAAATAACATATACATTGTATAAAGTACTTGCATCAACATGGTTCTCAATATTATGATCTAGAACATCTGGTTTACACTGTCTAACAGACGCTTACTATATGTATCATTTACAGAGGAGTTTTTCAAGAGCCTTGAATCAAGACCCATAACTAGAGTCAAGCAAAAAATACAACTATATCCTATGTCTGCAAAGCTCGTTACTTTAATGCAGGAATAAACTTTTTATACCGTTCATAACTGGGTTTAATAAAAAGGCCGTTAGTGCTTAAAACGGCGCGATAGTGACCTAATTTATATGTGAAACCTTTGTGTTACTAGGGTAGATAGATATGCCATCTCAGATCTTATCCACCAGATAAAGATTTTTTGCCATACACTGAAAAAAGCGGACTCTTTAAGGTAAACTAATTGCTTACTTCCCTTAGGACAAATGAAATTCATTTTAGTAAAAATCCTTACAGTTCGCTTAAAGCAACAATCAGTTCTTGGTATAAGTACTACATTATCTTGCAGATTGGTTTTTCCGACAAGCCTAATATTAAAACAACCTACTCAGTATATTTGATCACAGCCCCAAATTCTCTTACATCAAAACATCGATACTTTATAGTAAATTACTATTATTATTATTATTATTACTATAAGTAATAATTACACAGGCACACAAAAAAATAAAGGTCTGTTTCCCCTTTTTTGTGACGAGACAAACATTTCTATACGTTTTTAGGGTGGCTGAATTCCAATCTGGGGTTTGACTCGGTCAAGTCGAATTTCGTTGCTAACACTTTTTTTAGGCTAGAAACGAAATGCGACATGACCGACTCAATCCAACCCCAGATTCGAATTTAGCGACCTCAAAAACGTATAGAAATGTTAATCTCTTCTGGGAAAACAGACCTTTATTGCTTTCCCATTTTGAAAATATTCAAAATTTCGGAAAGCCTTGTGGTCGTGCAAAAATTTTCAATTTTTTTGCTTATTTTTGCGTTTTATGACGTTTTATGTCGATATAAATTCGTTCTGTTCGGAAAATCTTGTAAGCACGATAACTTAAGAACGCTTTAAGCTAGAGACTTTTTGAAATTTGGCATACAGGTATGTTACCAAAAGTTCTCGCTCGGAATTGTTTTTGGTGAACATTGGTGTGCGGCAAGGGGGCCAATGGGGAAAAATACATTTTTTTTATGAAAACTGCTATATAGGGGCTTTTATAAGGTTGCTGAAATTGAATCTGATAATAAAATTTTCCTAACTCCACCCCCGCGGGGGTTATTCTTTTAAATGGTATTATTTTCTAATTTTTTTTTTGAAAATTATTTTTACTTTAAAATTGATGAAATTTTCAGTATTTTTGAAATATTAATTTTGGAAATTTTGCGCAACAAGGTCCCAATAGTTAATACATGGTATATTATGATGTTAAGACTAATTATTTATATATTTCATGTAAAATTTTTAAAGTTTATGCAGATTATATTAAAAATTTATAAATTTGAAGGAAAAAATATATTAAAAAATTAATAGTTACACAGTTAAATAGAGAATTTTAAGTTCTTTAGAATGAAGTATCACAAGACCTAAGGTGCCATTTGAAATATTGTTTCCCATGTCGCCCCTGGCGCTACCTCACCGAATAAAAAATTTAAAAATATGGGAAATGATAATTGCTTTCACATTTTCAAAATTTCGGAAAGCATTGTATTTTTATTGTGTTATTTACATATACCATGCGATATTAATAATATCATATTATATGATACTATACATAAACTCATATTAATTTAATCCAAAAGAAATTGAGAAATACTTTACGAATTAGCGGATGTATTACAATAAACTCGTTTGTCATATATGAAAGGCTTTATTCGTTTAAATAAGGCCAACAATAATTTGGTTCAAATAGTCTGTTTTTTCAGTGTACCTACAGTCAAGACTTCTTTCTCATGAAAATGTATTGTTTTATGTGCAACATAAAAACTCTGACAGTGTATTTATAGATAAGGACTTCAGTGCTGTTTAATCTATGTCTAACGTTTAAATAAATAAATAAATAGCGATTGACTTTGTTCGTCGTTGTACAGACTAGTGGAGTAAGTGGTGATTTTTTGCGTGTTTTGCTCGTAATGAAGTTGGTGAGTTACAGAGCCAACGCACGTTGGTCGTAAAATAAAAATCTTTCTAATAATTACAGAAAATCTTAGAGGGAATATTTTATACGAAACAAGGGAATACCCTTTGCGGGAAGGACCATTGCACATAAGACTTAATGCTGCCCACTAGTGACTTTTTAACAAAACTCTCCAATTTTCCAATTCCAAATTATTTTTTAGCATTTTCCTTCTGGATAATTGGCCATGTGCACTAACTTCTGTTATTAATTGAGTTTGGCTTAGGAATTGCGAACCATCTGGACTTATCCAAGCTCAATCCCTTTCTTTCGACTGTGCTATCTTATGCAAGGTATTCCTCAAAAATATGGACTATTATTTTTATTAATTATTACAATATTCTTATTATTTATAATGTGATTTAGGACGTTCAGGACCGCCGTCCTACCGTACTTGATACAACGAGGTTATCTTTTCAAATCACAATAAAAATCTTTAAAAAATCCAATGTTTTCAAACACTTAAACACAAAATTTTAATACAACACAATTTAAAACGTTAAATACTTTAAATTCTAGGCACATACTTGATATAAAGTGGAGCTATTTGGGATATATTCCCTAACAGATGGCACCATAAGCTCAGTTTGCGCTAAAAACAGACTTATCCCTCGTGGTCTTCAACTATTTTGCAGTGAGTTTAAGAGAAATATTTTTTGCTGTCGATGACATTCCTGTCAACTTATGTGCGCCGTGTGGTTAAAGTAAAGAAGGTCCGACTGGCCGTGAAAAAACGGCAAATCCTGCCATTTGTATGCCAAGTGCCGATGATCAAGGCCTGCTAGGACGACACGTATTTCACGTATTCAACATTTTTACCATTTACGGATCGCAGCAGTTTGCATGTTTTGTGTCGGATCGTTGTTTTATTCGGGATTTGATAATTATTAGTTTTATTTTACGCATGGGACTCTTTAATTTATATTGTCTTTCTTTCCAGTTTATGTTAAATATCGACTTGTTTTACCCAAACGCGATAATGTTGTCTCACTGTCAAGTTATAAGTTTTTTAAGTCTCAAGAGTTATCGACCATGAGCAGAACATACGAGTTCAACGACGGTTATATTTAAAATTTACAAATTTTACGAAATTTTACTGACAGGCGGTTCATAACTAAATAATTTAATTGGCCATATCCAAATAAATCTAAAAAACCTTTTCAGTGTAGGTACAGTTTTTTGAAAAAAAATAATGGGTCAGCGAGCTTTTTCACTATTAATATCGTTTTCAGCTCCGAAAATAATGCAAGAAAAATGTAATCTGGTTGGGAGTAACTGTAGTTATTTATTTTTTGTGGGCCAGTGTTGTTAATGGAGGTTTTATGAATAATTTCAAATATCGTTAATGACTTTTAGTTCAAGATTAGGGAGTGCTACTTCAAGATTAGATAGCTTTCTGAATTGAACGTGGCAAAGTAAAAATCATTACGCGCAGGAATGAACGGCATGTTTTCTAGTTACAATGGGCAAAATGTTTAACGACGATCGCATTATATTATACGAGTAGGGTTACAAGATATTAAAAACTTTCCAAAAACAAAAAACAAGTAAAAATAGTTCAGTTCCACTGCACTTCCATGCTAAATTAAAATATGTATACGATCAATAACAATGTTTACCCCCTGAACCACTTACCCCACCCAGATTTTTACCAGAAATAATCCCAGTAAAGAACTCTATGTAAGAAACCCTCAAAGAAACTTTCCAAAAAACTGAAAACAAGTAAAAATCGTTCAGTTCCACCGCACTTCCATGCTAAATTAAAATACGTGTACGATCAAAAACAATGTTTACCTCCTGTACCTCTTACCCCACCCAGATTTTTACCAGAAACAATCGCAGTAAAGAACTCTATGTAAGAAACCCTCAAAGAAACTATCCAAAAAACAAAAAACCAGTAAAAATGGTTCAGTTCCACCGCACTTACATGCTAAATTAAAATACGTATCCGATCAATAACAATGTACCCCCTGATCCACTTACCCCACCCAGATTTTTACCAGAAACAATCCCAGTAAATAACTCTATGTAAGAAACCCTCAAAGAAACTTTCCAAAAAACAAAAAATAAGTAAAAATGGTTCAGTTCCACCACACTTACATGCTAAATTAAAATACGTATACGATCAATAACAATGTTAAAAATCATTACTTTAATACTTAAGTATGTATGTATGTGTACTTCATTTATACGCATGTATGAAATTTCAACACATTTGTATGGTAATTTTTCACAGTGTACCTATTCAGTGCTCTGATAGCAACTATATTATATTAAGTCTTGAAATCAAAATATATCAGAAATACTCAAAAGTCTAGCAGCCCTATTACGCTGCGCGTTTAAATAAATGCGAGTTTCGCGATGTGCAAATGTTTTTTAATTAAAATCCGATAAAAACGACATCTATTAAATCTATACAACAACTACTTGCGAATACTCATTTAACAACGTTTTATGTCAAAACTAATAAAATTTCAATCTATTAGCCACCTTTATATGGCTCATCGGTACTTATTTAAATGGAAAATCAATTAAATTAAAATAAATTAAATTAGAATTCACGCGGAGAGGCTGCTTAGATAAAAACATTTAATTTAAAAAAAAATAAATAAATTATTACTAGTACAACAAAAAAGTATTTAATTAATTTTAAGCCTATGATATATAAACGATTTTTTTTTAAATAATTTTTCAAACGCCTGCAGGAGGGGCTTTCCGTCGTGGGGGGGTATGACGGTATTTTTTTTAATGACCAAAAGAAAAGCTCATCACCTCCAAAAAAAAAGCTTTGTCCCGGACAGTTTTTACCAGAATTTTGTTTTACCCCTCGCGGGAATTTTAATGACTTTACCACTGCGGTTAATACAAAAAAAAAGATTACTACTGACCAACGAAAAAAGCCGTACCCCTGACAGTTTCTACAGGAAAAACAAATTTACCCTTAACCAATATTTTGATGACTGAAAAACAATTTTCTTACCACAACGAAATTGCCGGCTGGCCCAATATTTTGTCTACTGCTGACTGATTTTGCCGACTAGGGTGTCACAACCTCCCCCCCCCCCCCAAATGAAAAAGGCCTAGTCCTCCACTCCCCTCGGAACTCTTCTGAAGGCCTGTATTAAACAAACTATTTTATAGAAAATTTTAATTAATTTTTTTTCATATATTTGATTTTTAGTTAAAGATTTTGGGTGTCGCAAAGACTCCATTTGATTGTAATTATAACATTCGTAGCCCAGATGTAGGTTTGTCTGCTATAGCTACAGAGCCGCAGGCAATCTTTTTTAGAAATCTGAATGTCAAAAGAAAAAATCTATATTTTATGGAGATCTTTTCTGGACCTTTAGGGTGGTAATTACCCTCATCACCCCCACTATTTACTTGTTAACTCACTATCATCTAACTATTAAACTAAACGTATATTTATTTTCGTACGGTGGGAATTTTTTAAAACTAAAACCGACTAAAACACAATTTAATTTTTTTGGTGGTATTTTTACTGTTACTAAACAAATTAACTAAAAATAATTCAGAACAAGCATTTTACGTTTTATCTAAGCTAAACCAAACAAATACGTGAAGTCGAACATATAAAAATAATTGAATTTTACAGTACATTTTATGTAAAATTAAATTCCAAAATTTTTATAGCGATGTAACACCTTGTACACGAATGTTGTAATTGTTATTTTACGTCCAGGTTAAAGTCGTAAGAAGAATGTGCGGCCGTTAGGGCGGACCCTTTTATTATCTTTAAATCGGTTGGTAAAATTGGCTAAAAACTATTATTTTTTATCATTTTTTCGTTTTACTATAAACCTAAAAAATATTTATTTTTTATTTTTTTTTAAATCTTTTCCAAAAAAAATGTTTTTTTTTTCCTACACGGGAGAATAATATTTGGTTGACAGCAGTATTTTTTAATTGTGTCTGTCGCTCTGATAGTTGGCCTGACTCGCGATCTGTCTGTGTGTCCGGGAAAATTTGTGACAATGATAACTCGTTAACGCTTTGACTTAAAGACATAGGTTTCTTATCCAATGTTTTTGGGGATTATTCTTGGGTGAATCAAAATAGACTTACTAGATTAGTTATTACTTTGTCTATTTTGATGGTTAGCCGTTTGGATTTCTCAAAGTTTTCGTTCATAAAAAGCCCGAACTGACAAACCATCAAAATACACTAACAAATATACAAAGCAACAACCGATCTAGTGACCCAAGGTCAAAAGGGGTTAAAACTATTTCACTTTCCCCAAGGAAAGTCTTGCGTTAGTAAAAAAAAATCGAAAAATTTGTATTGCTTTTTTTACGTTTCTGGACGTTTTATATCCAAATCATATGATTTCCGGGAAATTTGTGACCAAGATAACTTAAGAACGCTTCGGGCTAAAGACTTCAAATTTGGACCCAAGCTGTGTACATGTTGATTATCCACAGTTCTAGGCTGGGATTGCTTTTGGTAAAAATTGGATTGGGGTAAGGGGTTAAAATGGGGTAAAAACATTTATTTTTCGTTTTACTAAAATACAAACTTTTTTTGAAAAAAAATAAATGAAAAACTTTAATTTTAATTAATTTTAATTTTAATTTTTTTTTATTTTTTTTTTTGATTTTTTTTTATTATTTTCGTTTTTGATTTTAATGAACCTATGCCTATAGGGGAAAGTATTGTTTTGTTGGCAGCAATATTTTTTTTACAGCAGCAGTATTTGTTTATAGAAAGCTTTACAACTTTTCATAAAGGATCCACACTAATATACTTTAAGGACTCTCCCACACACAAAGTAAACATGTGACACACAGGCAGTACACCGTACGTGCAAGCAGTAAACTAACGCGATCGCCATTGTGCATTGTCGTGTACAGTGTTTTCTCCACGTAATGAGCCTGTTTTCCATTTTTATATCTCCAAAATAAACATTTTTCCCGTGTACGAGATAGCCATCCAAATACACTGCCTAGTCAAATAGCTTTCCCATTTTTCACTTCCGCGCGATTCACTTTCAGGAACCTCAAAAACCCCAATATACAAATTTTCACTAAACTACCCTCCACCCTCCAGGGGGTGGAGTTGGAATTTTATTATTATCAGATTAACTTTTAACTACCTCAAAAACCCCTATATACCAATTTTCACGAAAACTATCCCCGGCCCCTCAGGGGGTGGAGTTGGATTTTTTTATTATCAGATTTACTATCATCAACCTCAAACACCCCTATATACCATTTTCCACGATAACTACCCCCCACCCCTTGGGGGTGGAACTGGAAAAATTCTATTACCAAATTTAGTTTCGTCGTCCCTAAAAACCTCTATATATAAAATGACGAAAATATTTAAAATATTAAATATTTAAAAATATTTACCCCCTCACCCCCGTGGGAGTGGAGTATTTTTTTTTGTTATCATATTCAATTTCAGCAACCTCTAAAACCCCTATATAGCAATTTTCAAATTTTTGTGAAAAATTATTGTATTTACCCCATTTGCCCCCCTTGCCCCACTTCAATGTTTACCAAAAACAATCCCGAGCGAGAACGTTTGGTAACATACCTATATGCCAAATTTCAAATCTCTAGCTTGAAGCGTTCTTAAGTTATCGTGGATAGAAAATTTCCCGGACAGAACGACCAATCGACCGACCAAACGAAAAAAAATTGAAAATTTTTGCACGAATTCAAGGTTTTCCGAAATTTTGAAAATTTTCAAAATGGGAAAGCAAAATGACAATATTAGCAGAAAATTACCGTGATTTTATTTAACAACGCTTGCTAAAATACACTGATAAAAAAATATGTAAAAATGGTTGCCAACATTAAGTTATGTGAGTTTTTCAGTACATATTCTGTATAATTTCGTATTAAGTTATGTAAAATAAAATTTTACGAAATATATTCTGTAAAAAATTATGTGAAATAAAATTTTACAGAACATATTTTTTAAGAATTACATAACGTTATATTCTGAGAATAATGCCACTTTTAAAATTTAAATAGACTATGAAATTTGTTAAAATTCTCGCCTGCAGCGCTAAAGTAATTTTACGTAAAATTTAAGCGTAAAATTTTTCGCTAGGGCTAGTTTTACTATATTCCAATATCAAAATCATTGAAAGTGAATCACCATGATTACGGTGGGCAGACTACTTGGTTGAATTAAGATTAAAATTTAGTTTCATATTCTTTAAAAATGAGGGGTTGCTATTTGAAAAACAGAAGTTGAGGGTGGTTTCAAGAAGGTGGATAAGCAAGAGGTGGTTTTGGATACGTGAGTAAAAACTTCAATGACTCCCATTTAATGCTGTTTTTTGTAAAATATTCTATCTTCTCAAATAACGGAGATATAGCTTGAAAGAACCTGGTGGGATACCCGGTATATTAGATTTTAAAAAAGTCAGAAACTAACAGAATTAAAAAAAAATATGAAAAATTTTTCATTATTTTCAAAATGTATTGCCCACCGAAAAAAAATCCAAATAGGCCCTTGCCATTGGTTTCTTTCTTTGACCATTCTTTAAAACTTAAATTGACTCTAGGACTACCCTGATAACTAAAACATTTTTCTACTAAACAAAATCAGTAGTGAGATTTTCAGCTTAAATTTTAGGTTTAAACTAAAAACGTACAAATGGGTAAAAACGAATTAAATTATTAAGGAATTTCTACCTATTCATAGTTATATTGATTTGTCATTTAGAAATTATTTTCCCAGGAATGTTATTAACATAATTATATGCAACATTTTTATGGCCAGAATATTAATAAGTGTGATCAATGTATATGTACTTATATATGTATATTAGTCATATTTAAAGCTTTTAAAATATTAAAAAATCCAAACAAATATTTAACGACCGACCTAAAATTGAAATGAGGAAGCGCAAAACCAAAACTGTCGAATGTGGTTAATTGCTCATATTTCAAATAAAAATTACTCAACTTAATTCGGATACCAGTCAATTTAACAGTTAATCCTTAAATTTATCGTAAATATTTGCATATATAACTACTTAAAAAGAAATAAAAATATGTAATAGGTAATACCTAAATATTTTGAGAAGAATATTTTTTTGTCAAAGTGAGAGAAGTAGTGTCCTCAAAATTGAAAATATGAAATTATAATTTAATATTAATTTATTAGTTTAACCCATCAGAGACTGATCTACGAATTTACTGTAAAATATATAAAATACTAATATTAGTCCAATTATGTTATTTTTACAATATAACCACAGTTGGATATTCGTATACGGGATTTTCCATATAAATTTTTATCTGGTATAGGGATCTATACCTTGAAAAACCGGCTGTAGTGGAAGGGGTTAATATTTACAGTTTGGACGTGAGTCTTTTTAAAGAGGGCTTTATTCCAGGCCCAGACTCCCTCTGACTGTAAAAGAGAAGCTTTTTTTAATAAAAGTTGGCTTTTCTACCAAAAAAGACGTATAATTTGGAGTCTTGAGTTGACATTTTGGAAAGATATTTACACATGAGTATTACAGGTTAGTTTTTTGTGCAAACAAATGAGCGCAGAAAAAAAAAGACATGAAACTGAACTATTCTAATTTAAGGATTTTTTAATTTCATAAATAAAAAATCGTTGACCACGGGGAAAAAATATAGAGGTCGCCACATGGCCAACGAGTATTATTATGAAAGCGTCATTCGGTATTTAACTTGTAGTACATGTGAGACTATAAAACATGGTTTACGATTTTGTTTAATATCCCTTACCATTTCCGAGAAAAATGACGAGAGCGGGAATTCTGGATCACCCTGTACATCCAGATAATCTGGCCGAATATATAAAATAGTCGGGTTTGGTAGATGCGTTTTTTTGCCAGACTTTTTACTTATTACGTGTAATGATAGCAAAAATTTAAACTTTTACACCTAAACATGTATTATTGTTGTTTAGTATAATTCGGGATTGCTACCAATCAAATAAATTTGCATATCCCTGACAATTAAGTTTCGAAATACCGACAAATTATGTACAAATTATGAAAATATCATTAATTACAGGTAGAACTAACAGAAATGGTCAATAAACAATAGAGAAAATTAATATTTTCGTTACACTTCATTGATACTTAAAATAAATCAAACTCCACAATTACCTTGCGAGTAATTTATTTTCAATTTATACGAGTATATAGTAATGAAGTAATTATATATACTGGTTAATTTGTTGACATTCAATGATACTCATTTTTTTTAAAACAACTTAATTATTGTTGAAAGCTTATATTTGATTTAAGACATGTAGAGTTACTCTGTCTAGCGGTGGTTCCGTCGAAGAGTATGGACAAAAAATAATAATAATAACAATAATTAATAAAATAAAATAAAAATAAAAAATAAAAGGCAGACTAAAGGTCCTTTTCCTAAGTATATTAATTAAAACCTGACAGCGGTTTCGAGCCTTTGTATACCTAGGCGCATTGTCGAAGGTCGCCTACAAGAAAATATGTGTATAAACACAAATTGACAAGATATATAAAATAGTCCTACAAATTAATACTTACATTAAAAAATACAAAATTGAGCTATTTTGTCAAATAAATAAAACTTAAATTTAAGAACACATAACATACTACTGTCAGCTGTCACTTTTATATGTTATGTTTTTTTAAATTTAAGTTTGATTTATTTGTCAAAATAGCTCAATTTTGTATTTTTTAATGTAAGTATTAATTTGCAGGACTATTTTAAATGTATCTTGTCAATTTGTGTTTATACACATATTTTCTTGTAGGCAATGACAATGAGCCTAGGTATAAAGGCTCGAAACCGCGGTCAGGTTTTAATTAATATACTTGGGAAAAGGACCTTTACTCTGCCTTTTATTTATTATAATCCAAATTATGGATCCATTCGTTCGTTAATAACAATAATAATAATTAAAGTTGAAAGCTATGTACAAAATCAAATTGATTTAAAAAGACCGCATATGTTAGAAAGAAAATTATGTCGAAAGTAATGCCATTTTTGCAAATTATAAAACTAAATAAACTCGAAAGTATTCTAATATGGAACAGAATAAAAATTTTAATTATAAATTAACGAAGAGTCCTTGCGAAAAAACTGAATGTCACAATTAAAATTTTGAGGTTATGTTGACTTGCAAGCAGGTTTTCTGTCAATGCTGAGATCCCTTCAGCAACCTCCTACAATTATTTGGTTATGTAACTTATTACAGATACAAGGATGCCATATAATTAGAACAACTGATTTTAATACATGTAATGCGTAAGAGCTCTACACCCGATCCTTTTTCCACCAAATTGTCATATGATAGACATATGTCAAATGAAAATGTAACTAAAAGAGATAGAAAATAAGGGATGTTGATTTTTACATTTACATCTCGGATCGTGTATAATTGTAAACTTTACTAGATAAGGTAAAAAAAAATTCCAGCCAAACTCTCACGATATACCGGTGCTAGATAGAGTCACTCTAAAGACATGCTGAGGAATTTTCGCCTTTTACAGACTGAAAGGAAATGTAAGAGTCTACAAAAATTACGACTGCATATTTTTTCAGCAGAAATGAAATATATGTATAAGATTTAATAATAATAAGAAGTTTTTGCTGTCAATTATTATTCTATAATGAGTTGATTATTATTTTTTTTTTTAATAATTTTTTCTGTCTAACAAGTTTCACATCGTTATTTAAAAGAATAGTATTTTATATAACATGTTTGCAAGGACATTTTTCTCAAACAAGCTACTTTATATCCAGGGATCAGCAGATTATATTCAAGCTCTAAAGTACTTCAACATCCAAACCAAAAAAATGTAAAAAAGTAAGCATAGTTCTCCGCATGAAACAAAGTCTCCGACGAAAGAGGGAGGAATCATTCGCGCTCTCTTCTTTCCGTCAAAAGCGTTAAAAGGCGTGCGTGCCTACAACGGGCCTCCCACTTGCACACACATTTCAAACATATTTTCCGTAGCCACAGATCCGTGCGTCAAAGTATAGTCCACTTATTTTAATGACGTTTTAAGAAAATATCTCCTAAAACATTCTCGTCCATGGAAACGCAAAGATATCCCTTTTGGCCTAGTTTCTCTCCTATAGTATTTTAATGCCACATTTCCAAACACTGACTTATACTGACTTTCGAACCAATTTTTAGGGAGTGCCCGCTTCACTTATCGCCTTTGCCAAATTTCAATTATTAATTAACTAAAAAGGGAAAATCGGCGCCAGTGAGAATCGAACTCACGCTAGTTGGCTAGTAGACTTGTCATGTACAGACGCGGTAGACCACTACACCAATCCCCCCATATAATAACATTAGAACCAAGGAAGTTACGTTTTGATTTGTTAATAAAATTTTTGAAAATAGTTTTTAATAATTCATTTGGCAGTACATCAACTGAGTACCTTAAATTAAAAGAGGGAGACAGTTTTTTGTTCGCCCTTTAAAATTTGTGTTTTGTGAGATACGCCACATTAGAAGTAGACCAGCGATTTGTAACATATTTTTCATTAAAAAGTTAAATTTAATTTAATTAATAATAATTAATAATAGTTAATAAGGGAACGTTCAAGTATTACGTAACGCAAATTGTACCAAAATTCATACACTTCATACCTCGGTTCTCGCGTTATTCAAGGCTGTAGAGATTTCATATTTTGGCTACCCCCCTAATAGGGGGTGTGTTAGGGGGGGTAGCCAAAATATGAAATCTCTATAATCTATAATGACGCGAGGACCGGGATATGAAGTGTATGAATTTTGGTACAATTTGCGTTACGTAATACTTGAACCTTCCCTAATGTAATAAAAATCAAAGCTTAGTGAGCTCAGCTTACTTATGTGTTTATCCAGTCATTAAAACTAAATTGACTAAGAATCTGATTAAGAATTAAATACTGTAAAGCGAGTAGACCAAGAAATTTTAGAGAAATTAAAAAATCGGATAGCGATATTAGGAGATAGATAACTGCCTCAAACCAGTCTTGGGACTCGTAATTTAATAACGATATCTTTTTTGCAAAAGAATTTTTTTGAAAAAATATTAAAGTTAAATTAAACCCCATAAAATAATCCAGCCTAAAAGCTGCTGACGTTCTGAGTGCAAATTACACTTAAATTTGGTATTTATTATTTACCATGGCCTGCTTTATAAGCGTATTTCGCAGGAATGCACCCGTGGGCCTATAATAGATATTATTTGGTCCTTAAATAAACATAACAGAGTCGAAAGCACGTAGTTAGCGCATACCGAGGGCGACGGTTAACGTATAATAATACCGAAAATGTTTTCACATAATCCTTTCCCATGGTGGGGCAATCTAAGTATATGTTATTTGAGGCCACCAAAGGCTTTTAACTGCACAAAATTTGATTCGAATTAATTTTGAATAGCTTTATTTTCAAGAACTTTGAATAATTTTCAGACGTTTTGCAATAATCTATAAGTAATTGTAACTTTCTAAAACCATTTTAAAATTTGTAACAAGTAAAAATTTTAACTCAAAACGTCTTATCTGAATGTGTTAAATGTGTTTCTAAGTATTCTTTTTTTAGGGCTTGTTTTGCTTCTGTTTAGTTAATAACTGGCGGAGAGGAGATAATTACACTAGGCAACACGGTTTCTTGCCCTGATTGGAGTCGTATGTCTTTTAACTAATTTTGGGTCGCTGAAACCGAATCTGGCCTCAGAATATTTCTATTACCTAAGTTTTTTGAGAAAAATGAGATAAAAATGTTAAAAAATCATTATTTTATCCCTCTTTTGTTCTAAAATCATGGGAGATAAAAATATTCCAAGGACAAATTTAGATTCGGCGACTCAATATTAGTTAAAAAATACCCAACTAAAAACATGGAAACCTTAAATTCATAGGTAGAATAAATAGGGATATTATGAAAAAAAAATATTAAAAAAAAGGATAATGTGACAAAACTAAGTAGGGGTGGACAGTAAGAAGAAGTGTGCATAAGGGGACAAGCTTATCGCCACGTACTCATGCTAAAAATTGTCAAAAATCATTACTAGGGGGTCAAAAATGAACTCAAAAAAAGTTACGTAATATGGTTCTTATGTAGTAACATTTTTATGATGTAGAACCATTAAAAAAACAAAAAAATACACAATATTTTGTTTTATAAATTATTTTTAAATTGGCATAATTTACTAAAATTTAAAAAATAAGACGTGCTGGATTTTTTAAGGTCAAATTTGGATTCTGCGCCTTTAAATTGATAAGAAAGATATATCTTTTGGGCTCGGGAAAAAAGTTTACACTGTGTACTTTAATTTTGTTTCTTTATCATTTATTTACTCTTTACGAACAAACTAAACAAAATAAAAAAATATTTGTATAAATATTTTTGTAGGGAATTTTATAATCTACAAATTAGGTCCTATAAAATTTTTATATAGATTTAATAGTTTTGCCACAAAAGAGCAATTAAGTAAACTCTGCACTTTCATTTTTTTACTCTGACAGTAGGTCTTTGGCATATATATTTTTGAGTTCCTCGTATTTTTTTTTAATATACCCTAAAATGTTCAAAATCCTACTCTTTTTTTTATATTTTCAAAAAAAAGTCATTATTTCCTGGACTTATATCTCAAAAATTTTAGGTTCTGAAATTTTTCTAAGGTCAGATTCGGTTTCTACGCCCTCAAATTTACTTTCCGATCGGGGCAAAAAAAAGTTGAAATTTGTTGCCTAGTGTTATCTAATGAGTTAACTTTTTTTATTTAGTCACCAACTTTTCCAAAGTTACTTTGGAGAAAGGGCGGGCAAATTAGTTTTGCACAAAAGTTAGTTATTAGTTATCAACTTTTTAAGGCCAAGTAGGCGCAAACCTTACCCCCACTTTCCTTTCATGCACACCCCAACTTTAGAGACACTTCACATTATGACAGTTTTGTCACCTTCATGCAATGCGGAACAGGGTGACACGTTATCTCATGCCTTGGGCAGTAAAATGAGCAAAATCAAGAGCGGAATCAGGGTGTATTTTTGTCTCTCAGGCCCCAAATTATCTCACCGAGATTGCCCTCAATTAAAAAAAAAGTAACCAGGCCTGGACATTTTTGACAAACTCCCACCCCCACCCAAAACCAACTCTTGAATCTGCCAATGGTAAATCTGGACCTACCCAAGGTTTTGCGTATAACTATTAATTAATTTAAAGATACCTACATTTTTAAACCGTATCAAAGTAAAAAGTTATTATACTTCTTGAGAAGTATACTTTTTCATAAGCTATTTTCCATGCATGGATAACACTTAAGAAAAATAAATGTAGGCGTTCAACTTATCGACCATCAGTTCAGTGATTTATTATTTTAATGAAAGAAATTTACATTTGAAAAAAGTGTGTAATTTATTTAACGAGATAGGTGTTAAAAATATAATGGAAGCATTATAATCTAATCTATCATCGAAACAATAGGTAAAGAAATTTTAATCCTTTTTTTTTAAACCCAATGTTTATTTTATAAAAGAAATTAACTTAAAGTTAAATAATTATTTAGTAATTATTTAAAAATTCATTATTATTATTTGGTTATGATTTAGTATTTAATATAAAATAGGTAGTTAGACAAAAAGTATAAACAAAAACTTTTTTTTTTATTTTTTTGTTTTCGAATAAATAAAAATTTTTTAGAAAAAAAAAAAATTTAAAATATATATTTTTTTATTTGTTTTCCGAAAATTTTTTTTTTGTTTTAATGAACCTAGGCCTACTGTAACAAGGGAGCAGTATTTTTTTGTACCTGTTTTTTTAGTGTATAAAGTATAAACAAAAACTTTTTTTTTTATTTTTTTGTTTTCGAATAAATAAAAATTTTTTAGAAAAAAAAATTAAAAATATATATACAGCCTGTTCCAGAACTCGCTTACCGAAATTTGAGGGTATATTAAAAACCCTCTGGAAAATATGAAAAAAATTTCAAAAAAAATCCATCTTCGTTCAATTCAAAAATAAGAACGCTTTAAGTGGACCAATACTGTTGCTGATTATAAATTACCATTAAAGGTTGAATTTGTAGCTATGGAAGCAAATTTAATTATTGCAGGTACATATTCTGTAGGTTGACATGGTGATTAATGTGACATAAATATTTATTAATGTCATAAAAAAATATCAAAACTTTCATGATGTTTACTTCAGAAGAGTATTGAGAAATGCTAATTTTATATGGCGAGTGTGGCCGGAGTGCTTCAGCTACATCTGTAGAATATTCTATTCGTTTTCCCAATAGAGAACATCCTAGCAGAAATGTTATTTTAAGATTGGTGCAAAGGGCAAGAAATTCTGGAAATTTAACTCCAAACAAAAAAGAGATTGGAGGCGCTCCGCGAACTGCAAGAACTGTTGATAATGAAGAAGCTGTCATTCAGGCTTTTGAAGAAGAACCTGAAACAAGGCTTAGTATCGTGGCTAGAAATCTTGATATGTCTAAGACCTCTGTTCAACGAATTCTAAAAGATGAAAAAATGCATCCCTTTCATTACACTCGAGTACAATGCTTGACACCGGAGGACTATCCTTTACGAGTCGAATTTTGCACATAGCTGTTGCAGAAACATCAAGAAAATGAAAACTTTGTAAAAAGCATTCTTTTTACGGATGAGTCTGGGTTTCAAAGAGATGGTTTTTTTAATTCAAGGAATTCTCATGTTTGGGGACAGGAAAATCCCCATGCCTTCAGGCAAGGAAATCCCCAACGAAGGTTTTCCTTGAATATTTGGGCCGGAATATTAGGAGATGCTATAGTAAGTTATTTTGAGAAATAAACCACCATAAAATGCTTAAAATATTTGTTTTTAGGTTGGACCCCATGAGTTTCCTGGCAGATTGAATGGCGAAACCTACACTAACTTCTTAAGGGATGAAGTGGAAAATCTTATTGATGACATCCCACTTCAAAGGTTGGCAAATGTGGATAACATCTGGTTTCAACATGATGGCTGTCCAGTGCATTTCTCAGAAACGGCAAGAAACCAACTCGACACATCAGTTTTCCAAACAGTTGGATAGGCCGTGGGGGTCCCAGAAGGTGGCCTCCTAGATCCCCTGATCTCACTCCAATGGACTTCTTTTTATGGGGCCATGTAAAAAATTTAGTGTATAGAAATATGCCAGACACTGTAGAAGAACTAGGAGACCGAATACATGAAGCGCTTGAGTCAGTAACTCCAAATATGATTATTAATGCCAGGAGAAGTCTGTTAAAAAGAGCTGCTTTATGTGTTCAAGTTGGTGGAGGTCATTTTGAACATATTCTTTAGCATGCTTCATACATTGAACGCGAGTTTGCTAAAAATAATGCGTTTCTTCATCTTTTAGAGTTCATTAAACACAGGACAGACATATCAAGATTTCTTGCCACGATACTAATGCTTGTTCCAGATTATTCTTCAAAAGTCTAAATGACAGCTTCTTTATTATCAACAGTTTTTGCATTTCGCGAAGTGTCTCCAACCACTTTTCTGTTTGCGTTTAAACTTCCAAAATTCCTTGCCCTCTGCACCAATCTTAAAATTACATTCTAGCTAGAATGTTCTCTTTTCGGAACACCGATAAAAATTTTTCCTATGTTCATTACTTTGAAATAAATAAATAAAATTCAGTTATTGTATTTTTATTTTATTATTTTGTATTAAGAATTTATAGCCAGTAAATCAATTAAAAGATCTGAGTTTCTAATAAAAAAAAACACTACATTCAGCGCGCTGAATGGAGTTGCAGCGGCAGTTTGTTGCTGCCGTCTAAGACGGGTATCATAAAACCACCGCCGGATGGAGTGACCCTATAAAAATAGAATATTTGATAGCCTCTATCAGTTTTGTCAAAATATAATAACCTAAAAAGATTCTAAAGTTGAAAGTCTTAAACAATGCACGAGTCAACCATTAAAATGCAACCATAGTTACTAATAAGTAGGGAAAAACTAATTTTTAGGTAATTTAACATCAGCAACAGGATTGGTCAGATTAAATAGCTTCCTTTTTAATTAGTATTGAAGATGGATTTTTTTTTAAATTTTTTTCATATTTTCCAGAGGGTTTTTAATATACCCTCAAATTTCGGTACGCCTGTTCTGGAACAGGCTGTATTTTTTATTTGTTTTCCGAAAAAAATTTTGTTTTTGTTTTAATGAACCTAGGCCTACTGTAACAAGGGAGCAGTATTTTTTTGTACCAGTTTTTTTAGTGTATAAACATAAAATAAAAAAAGTAACTATTTTGGAAGCTACTGAATACGCTATTAAACATGAGACCCAGCAATCCAATTTATTTTAACAGCTACTAATTTTAAAAGGAATTTAACTTTCCGAAGTTATTTTCATTAAAAACTCACACGAGTATTATAATAGAATTGTAGCTGAAATTAAACAGGGTTGTGAAAATACTGTAAGTGCGAATAAAGAAAATAATTTATACATTTTTACGGCCCATCAAAAGTATATGCGTTCCAGGATCGGATCCGAGAGACGAGACATGCAAAAGGACAAGTGGTGGCAAATGTGGATAACATCTGGTTTCAACATGATGGCTGTCCAGTGCATTTCTCAGAAACGGCAAGAAACCAACTCGACACATCAGTTTTCCAAACAGTTGGATAGGCCGTGGGGGTCCCAGAAGGTGGCCTCCTAGATCCCCTGATCTCACTCCAATGGACTTCTTTTTATGGGGCCATGTAAAAAATTTAGTGTATAGAAATATGCCAGACACTGTAGAAGAACTAGGAGACCGAATACATGAAGCGCTTGAGTCAGTAACTCCAAATATGATTATTAATGCCAGGAGAAGTCTGTTAAAAAGAGCTGCTTTATGTGTTCAAGTTGGTGGAGGTCATTTTGAACATATTCTTTAGCATGCTTCATACATTGAACGCGAGTTTGCTAAAAATAATGCGTTTCTTCATCTTTTAGAGTTCATTAAACACAGGACAGACATATCAAGATTTCTTGCCACGATGCTAATGCTTGTTCCAGATTATTCTTCAAAAGTCTAAATGACAGCTTCTTTATTATCAACAGTTTTTGCATTTCGCGAAGTGTCTCCAACCACTTTTCTGTTTGCGTTTAAACTTCCAAAATTCCTTGCCCTCTGCACCAATCTTAAAATTACATTCTAGCTAGAATGTTCTCTTTTCGGAACACCGATAAAAATTTTTCCTATGTTCATTACTTTGAAATAAATAAATAAAATTCAGTTATTGTATTTTTATTTTATTATTTTGTATTAAGAATTTATAGCCAGTAAATCAATTAAAAGATCTGAGTTTCTAATAAAAAAAAACACTACATTCAGCGCGCTGAATGGAGTTGCAGCGGCAGTTTGTTGCTGCCGTCTAAGACGGGTATCATAAAACCACCGCCGGATGGAGTGACCCTATAAAAATAGAATATTTGATAGCCTCTATCAGTTTTGTCAAAATATAATAACCTAAAAAGATTCTAAAGTTGAAAGTCTTAAACAATGCACGAGTCAACCATTAAAATGCAACCATAGTTACTAATAAGTAGGGAAAAACTAATTTTTAGGTAATTTAACATCAGCAACAGGATTGGTCAGATTAAATAGCTTCCTTTTTAATTAGTATTGAAGATGGATTTTTTTTTTAATTTTTTTCATATTTTCCAGAGGGTTTTTAATATACCCTCAAATTTCGGTACGCCTGTTCTGGAACAGGCTGTATTTTTTATTTGTTTTCCGAAAAAAATTTTGTTTTTGTTTTAATGAACCTAGGCCTACTGTAACAAGGGAGCAGTATTTTTTTGTACCAGTTTTTTTAGTGTATAAACATAAAATAAAAAAAGTAACTATTTTGGAAGCTACTGAATACGCTATTAAACATGAGACCCAGCAATCCAATTTATTTTAACAGCTACTAATTTTAAAAGGAATTTAACTTTCCGAAGTTATTTTCATTAAAAACTCACACGAGTATTATAATAGAATTGTAGCTGAAATTAAACAGGGTTGTGAAAATACTGTAAGTGCGAATAAAGAAAATAATTTATACATTTTTACGGCCCATCAAAAGTATATGCGTTCCAGGATCGGATCCGAGAGACGAGACATGCAAAAGGACAAGTCCAGCAAAAAAGATGTTTGAAACCTCAGGTTTCGGCCATGGCGCACGAAAAAGTTAATAAAAATAATGCGTTAAGGCCTATCCAGAAGCTTGCATAAGAACTTAAAACATAAGAATGCGATGCCGTGATTGGCTTACAAGATAAATAGCGGCACATCAAGTCAATCACGGCATCGCATTGTTATGTATTATGTTCTTATGCGAGCATGTGAATAGGCACTTAAATTTTAATATAAAATAGTATAATATGCACCTATTAGATCGTAGAAAAAGTTATTTTGTGTTGTACATGACTCTTGTTTTACTTTTGGTAGATGCTTATAAAACTTACCCCTTTCTTTAAAAGATGACTAATAAACTCCGTTGATTTTTTATTTTTTTTTATATTTATGTAAAAACAGGAGACAAAAAAAGCGAAGCCAACTCTGGTAATTTCGAGACGTCAAAGTCGTAAAAACTTAATAGAATTTTCTCAATTATTTTTTTTTCAAACTGAGATTGATTTCGTGCAATGCAATATCCTTTTACTATTATTCCCAATATAAACAAGTTTAAAGGAATACCCTTTCTAGACGGGCGGGCAATATTTTTAAAACGCTACATCTCGATAACTACTAGTCCTACGAGAAAAATATTAAAAACGTTTCTTTAGAAAATTAATTTTTTTTAACTGTGTAAGAATTTTTATCGTGCAATAAATGTAAAAGGAGCTATCTCCAAAAATAGTAGTATTTGATCCTTGCCACCGTGCCCTACAAAAGCCCTAAAGTATTTGGTAAATGATTTTTTTTTAATCGAAAAATCCTTTTAAAATTTATAAAGTTTAAATCAGACTGACAGACAGTAGACCTTCAATTTTTTAACACTACTTACAGGCCCGTAGCGAAAAAGATTTAGTGGGGGAAGGGGAGAAGGTCAAAAAATACAACTTTTAAGTCTAAAATTAAAACTTTTATCCCCTCCACAAAAAAGTTGATGACTAAAAAAAAAACGTTCCCACTACTGCTAAAATTATAACTTTTATATTTTTAACCCATTAAATTAAAACTTTTTCAATTTTCAAGATAGGTAGGGGGAGGCTTCCTCCATCCCCCTTTATATCTACGGCCCTGACTACTTACTATATTTGTCATCTATTCTAGCTACTTACCAACTTTATGAAAAAATTATAAATAACTTACCTGAAACAAAATAATAACAAATTAATATTTTTTAGTGATGTAAAAATAATTAGAATTTTATAAAAAAATCGCATTAAAGATTAGGTAAAATAAATTTGAAAAAAAATAAGGCTTAAGGGGCTATACTTAAAATATGTAACGCACGAGATTGAGAAAATAACAAGGCTATTTTAAATGCACAATATTTTTTTTAGTGTATTCTAACTGGTGAATAACTCATTATTATTATTATTGTAATTGTATTATTTAAATAATTTTATATTTCAGGGAAGACAAAGTCAAAGTCAATATAAATTATGAAAAAAGGTATGGTTCGTTTTTTTTTAATATCACAGGCCCACAAAAATAAATAAAGTCAATTACTCCTTACCAGACTATATTTTTCCTATGTATTTTTGTGTGTTGAAAACAAATTTGATAGTGGCCCCATAACCTTTAAAAAAAAACTGTAAAAACAAATTTTCAGTGCTGTAGCACCTAAATTATAGATTTTTGGGAGTTGTGCCCTTATAAAGGTTTGGTCAGAAAATCGAGAACTATATACAGTCGAATTTAGTCAAATTTGACTTAAACCACTCTTACATAAGAAGGGAGCGAGAAACTTTGGCGGTCAGCGACCTTTACCATTGTCAAATTTGTTTTCACCCGTTTTTTTTTGTGGGCCGGTATAATTTGAATGAATTGTTATTTTTTTTTCTTTAAATAGGAAAATAAATATTGAACTGAAGAAAAATAAAAGTAAAAAAAACACAATTCTTGAGAAAAAGAAATTATCATATAAGGAGTCATAAAAAACACACCCTGTATATTTAACGAGGATTTTAACACATGGTCATGAACGGTCCTAAATGATCGTGTGCTCGCACACATTTGAAGGTTCAATACGGACGACGACTATATCTAATCAATGAATCGACGATGCATCCCAATGCATGTGCGCCGGCGATATCGACGAAGAGGAACCCTATCGACTGCGCCAAGTGAAATCACGGTAAATGTTGTAATGTCAAACTTTTGTCAAAAATGTTTTCACCCGTTTTTTTTTTTTGTGGGTCGGTATAATTTGAATGAATTGTTATTTTTTTTTCTTTAAATAGGAAAATAAATATTGAACTGAAGAAAAATAAAAGTAAAAAAAACACAATTCTTGAGAAAAAGAAATTATCATATAAGGAGTCATAAAAAACACACCCTGTATATTTAACGAGGATTTTAACACATGGTCATGCACGGTCCTAAATGATCGTGTGCTCGCACACATTTGAAGGTTCGATACGGACGACGACTTTATCTAATCAATAAATCGACGATGCATCCCAATGCATGTGCGCCGGCGATATCGACGAAGAGGAACCCTATCGACTGCGCCAAGTGAAATCACGGTAAATGTTGTAATGTCAAACTTTTGTCAAAAATGTTTTCACCCGTTTTTTATAATTTGAATGAATTGTTATTTTTTTTTTCTTTAAATAGGAAAATAAATATTGAACTGAAGAAAAATAAAAGTAAAAAAAACACAATTCTTGAGAAAAAGAAATTATCATATAAGGAGTCATAAAAAACACACCCTGTATATTTAACGAGGATTTTAACACATGGTCATGCACGGTCCTAAATGATCGTGTGCTCGCACACATTTGAAGGTTCGATACGGACGACGACTATATCTAATCAATGAATCGACGATGCATCCCAATGCATGTGCGCCGGCGATATCGACGAAGAGGAACCCTATCGACTGCGCCAAGTGAAATCACGGTAAATGTTGTAATGTCAAACTTTTGTCAAAAATGTTTCCTCTTTAAAATCTAGAAACGGGTAGTCAAACGACTGTATACAGTATATATGCAAACTAAATAAATAAATGTCAAAAAATAATATATATATTATTGATTCAGAAAAAGAATTATACACTGATAGAAAAATCTAAAAACAGTACAACCAAACGTTGTAACAACTTCAAGGTATATAATAGAATTTTTACGATTATTCTAAAACGTTATAACGTTATATTAAATACATTATTAAAATTGAAGATATAAATGTTGTATACCATAAAATAAATGTATTCATACCATATATACTAAACAACTTCATCGTATTTATTTTTACAACAACGTTGTATGTAATTTTACAACAACGTTGTATGTATGTATGTGTATTTTATGAAGGATTGTTACGTGCAAAAATAGCCTACCTTTTAATTTCACCTATTTTCTTTGATATTTAGTAGTTTACAGTCGTTTTTAAACTTTATACAAAAGTAAAACATAACACCATGTTGTTATTCTAAAAAATAAACACTTTGAATTAGGTTATGTTAATCTGTTAGGTCAAGTATTTTTAATTCTTCGCAACAAGGTTACCTAATGTATTAGCCTGATTTTGTACACATTTTGCACGTTGGACCATATACATACATACCTTGTATTTATCAACCTTGGTCAGTACTGAAATTTGTTTGTGCTGCCATCTACGGGTGTCATCTTCAACCTCAATCTCATTCTCTAAAGAAGGATATCGTTTTAAAGGCGTGTTGTTTAAAAAAAAAGTGAAAATTAATGAAAATAAATTATGAAAACCGTTAAATAAGTTTATTTGTTAAAAAAAACAACAATTTTTTTTATTAAAAATCATCGTAATGAACTAAATGCTTTATCATCTTGAAAAAAAGTGTGTTTATCTGAACCTCAATTTGGAATGTGTTTTTTGTCTATGCAATATAGTGGTTGGCGCATATACAACTATTTATTGTTGTATTCTATAACCTAATTACGCTATTGATTACGATAGTGTTCTATCAGGCTAGTCCTTGCTAAGCAAGTAATTTTAACTTTTTATTATATAAATTTTTTTATAAGAGTTGTCACAAAATTTTGTTTTAAAAATTAACACTAAATAGATAGATATATGTTTAACTTGAGATGTGATACTATTAGGTTTCAAGAAAGTCAAAAGACGGAACTTCTTGTCTAGATTGTCAAGAATCTCAATTTCCGCGACAAGAAATAAGCTGTTCTTATCTCGACCATTTTTCCACTATTCTTTTCTCGTCTATCGAGAGTATCAACGATTAACTTCTTGTCTCGTCTCGCAAGAGGCTTGACTTTCAAGACTCTCGACATCCTGCAGGGTTGGTTGACCTTATTATGACACGTCGGAACATCGTCATCAGGCAAGTTTTTATTATTGAGAATTTACTTAAAACTTTTAAGTCGTAGTTGTATGAAAAATACAAAAATGTTATCAAGAACCAAGAAGTCTCTTGATCAAGTGTCTCGACTCTCGAAAAAGAGACTCCTGTATGTCTTAATTTTTTGAATTACACTTTTTTATTGATTCTTTCTCGAAATCGAAACAAGACAATCTCGATTTCTCGCTTCTCGTGAAACCTAATCACTACATATGGGAAGTCTGTGTACAAACTTTTAAAAATCTCAAAAATCTTGGTAGTTTTAGACAATATTTCTAAGAAATTTTAGAAATTTCATAAATTTTCGCGCATCAATTTTATATTTTGAATATCATCAAAAAGTCCAAACGTCCGAAGTTATCTGGAAAGTCCGTGTACATATGTTTTTTAGAGTTTCAACCCTCGTTTTAACTCTTCTACAATGTTTTAAAATTATTTTTTCTTTCTTTTAAATTCTAATTCATATAGCGTATTTTTCCTGAAGCGGCCTTTACGACCGGTCCGTTCACTCTGAAAGAGTCCCCCGGGCCCCCGCGGGAACTCTCGGTGGGCAAACAGGTACAGTCGGGCCTAAACTCGAAGAGACTGCTTCGCACCATCTAGTTAGCCAACTGACCACACCATTAAACATTTATTGATAGCTTATCACTCACTTTAAGATACTGTAATATTAATTAATTTACCCATTTAATTATTATATCCTACATACTCTTAAAGATTTTTGATTGCAGAATCTGATCGCAGAATAAAGCTATTGATAGTATCAAGTCTCATTTTCGACAAAACAAAAAATTCAAATTATTGGCATTTTTAAACTTTTGTCCTCAAAAACCTAAAGTGATGAAGACATTTTTCGAGCTATGTAATAAATTTATTCAAATTTTAGTAATTGGTAAATTTATAAACAAGCCGTGAAGATATGTAATGCTAAGCATTCCATTATATATTATTTACAGTAAATGGTATATTGCATTTTCGCAAATACTAAAAAAAATAATTTTTAAAATAAAAAGAATTACATTTAAAAAAAATCACTTTTTTTCAAAAAAAAAAAAATAAAAAAACATGAAAAATTATTTTGGATAATTGCCAAACAGGGCCGTAGCTATGTGGGATGGGGGGAGCGTCCCCTCCACCCATCTTGAAAAGTTGTATATTTCATTGATCCAACAAAAGTTGTATTTTATCATCTTGAAAGGTTGTATATTTCATTGATCCAAAACAAAAGTTGTATATTTTATGGATTCAAAATACAAAAGTCGTATATTGCAGGGATTCAAATTACAAAAGTTGTATATTTCACGATAAAGGATTTAATTTATCTTAGTCATTGACTTTTTTCTCGAGAAAAAGTTGTATTTTTAGGCTAACAAAAGTTTAATTTTTAATCTTCTCCCCCCCTCACAAAATCTTCTTCGCTACGGCCCTGACGCCAAAAATAAAAAATAAGTAAACCTGTCCGAATAGTATAAATCACTGAGGTCAAAACACTTTGCTGTTTTGCAAATACTTTTTGATGTGTAGAATGTTCTAACCTCATTGTATTTTTTTCAAATATAAAGGATGCAACAGCTACAATTTATTGGAATAAAACAATAAATAATAATTTATGAACGAAGAGCACTAGTTGTATAAGGGCTTAGATGCCATCGCTTTATTTTCTGAGAAACGTTAATAAACAATATTAAAAATTCAATTTGGTATATACATGTAAGAAAAAAGTTACAATAAAACAGCAAATCAGGCACTTGTTTATCAAGAAGGGATAAATGCCATATAAAAAAATTCATTTTTCTTTTTGAAACTTTACACTATCGACTTTTTAGGGTGGCTGACCACAATTTTTTAAAATTCATTTGGCGAACTCAACATGGCGGAAGTAATTTCAAAAATTAGAACTATTTTTATAAGAATTCGTACGGGGGGTTTTAGCGTCGCTAAAACTGACTTTGATGCTAAAATTATAAAACCCAAAATAGAATAGTGTTATACGGTAGTTTCGAATTTCTCAAAATCGCCAAAAAAACGTTCTAGACCAAAAATTTTTGGATACAAATGTGTTTTATGAAAAAATAAAATGTCCGTCTGTTAGTCTGTCCGTCTATCCGTCTGTCCGCTTGTCCGCCTGATGTCACGATTTTTTTGGACACGATAACTCAAGAATGAATTATTCGATCAACTCAAAATCTTCAGGAACAATCAAGTTCTATGAGGGGAAGATCCCTATTGTTTTTAAAAGTAATCTGCCCAAAAACAAAAAAGTTATGGGCGTTCAACTTTTTAAAAAAATATATAAAACACTTTGAACTTTTTTGGCAAAAAAAAATTGAACGTATTTTTTGAACATTTTTTTTTTCAAAAAAAGATCTTAAAAGAAACGGAATATTAACAAAAATGCCGCATAACCTCTTATGAAAGTTCTTCAATCATAACTATTTCCACCAATATAACAATTATTGATTTTAATTCAAAATTTTAATGCAAGATCAATTAATTTTATTAATTCAATACTTAATTATAAAATGTATAATAATATATTTAATAGGATTAATAAAATATAAAATTTATTACGGTAAATTACTTCCAGTTGTTATTAATCGATATACAGGGTGTCCGGGAACTCATAAATCCAATATATGTTTAAGATATAACTTTTTTTATTCTGAACAAAAAAATAGAAGAAAACCATCTGACCATTTTATCTGTAATAATATACAGGGCTACCCTGTATAGCAACATACTTCAAAGGACTGATTTTTTTACTACAGACGAAGGTTTTTAAGGTCCTTTTCCCTTTATTCAAATTTATGTTTGGACTTTTATATATAGTAATATTTTTCTTTGAATTATAAGTTATTTTTCTTTGTGCTATCCTTTGCCTAATAACATTTCGCATTTAGTAATATTACTTCCCAAACATTTAAACTGATCCTGTTATTAATTTTCTAGTTCGTCCTTAATTTTTACATGATTGCTAGTTATTCGCGCTCTCTTTCTAAAAAATAAAGGTTTTGTCCATTTCTTATTTTTTCTCATTTTGTAATTATCCATGAATATGCTGTCAATTTTATTTAACGTTTTCTTTATTTACCGTTTAATAATTTCGCAATATTATACAGGGTGTATTTGAAATAGGGTAGGAAATTTTAACAGGTGATTCTACATGATAAAATATGACAAAAAGTTCCTATAAACATATGTCTAAAAATGCGTCATAAGGGAGCTACGCCCCTTTGAAATTGGCTAAAAAAATCGGTTATTATTTAATAACTCAGGAACCCTTTGAGATATGTTAACGAGGTTTTGCACAGGAATTAATTCTAATAAGGCTCATCTATGTATGTCATTTTCACGTACTTATTTAAACCAGGGGTGTGCGAAACGGGGGGGCCTTAACAGTTTTTGTCCCAAACTTTTTTCTGTGTAACTTTTTTGCAATTTTATTTTTGAAATATGTATCCTCAGGTCAAAATACATAAAAAAGGTACTCTTGTTGTAATACTGTAGGATCAACCGTTTTCGAGAAAAGTTCATTTGAAGGTGAAATTTCACGGTTCGAGGACAAAAAATTAAATACTAAAATGTCGAAAAGTTTCCATACATGTAGGTCGAAAAAACGCTTTTCAAGCTACCATAGCCCTTTAAAAATGGTGCATATTTAGGAGACCATAGCTCCATTAGGATTGATTTTTGGAAGTACCTGTATATCAGGTTTTTTTTCTTAGTTTTTAATGTACATTCGCCTTGCACCATTAAAATTTTGGTTTTCAACATTTTAGTATTTAATTTTTGGTCCTCGAACCGTGGAATTTCACCTTCAAATGATTTTTTCTCGAAAACGGTTAATCCTACAGTATTACAACAGAAGTACCTTTTTTATGTATTTTGACCTGAGGAATCGTATTTTAAAAATAAAATTGCAAAAAAGTTACACAGAAAAAAGTTTGTGACAAAAAACTGATAAGCCCCCCCCCCGTTTCGCACACCCCTGGTTGAAATAAGTACATAAAAATAACACATAAAAACGGGCCTTGGTAGGATTAGTTGACGTACAAAACCTCGTTGATATATCTCAAAGGGTTCCTGAGTTATTAAATAAAAACCGATTTTTTTAGCCACTTTCAAAGGGGCGTAGCTCCCTTATGACATATGTTTATAGGAACTTTTTGTCATATTTTATGATGTAGAATCATCTGTTAAAATTTCCGACGCTATTTCAAATACACCGTGTATACAGAGTGATCAATAACTGCCATGCCAAAATTTAAGAGATGATTCTGCATGCAAAAATATCAAAAAAAGTTCCTATAAGGGTTGGACCGCAAATGAGCCTTAAGGGAGCTACAGCCCTTTAAAACTGTAATAAAAGTAAGGATTTTAATTAATAACTCTGGAACCCTTTAAGCTAGATCGACGAGCTCTTGCATGTATACTAGTATTAATAAGGGCAATAAGCTTATGTTAATTTATTTTTTTGAATTTATCCAGAGGCGTCCTTAGACGGAAAAACGTATTAGGCTTAACAAATTTTTGCCCCAAACTTTTATATGTGTAATTTTTTGTTTTTTTTTTGTAAAAAATATGGATTCCTGGAGTAAAAATACATAAAAATGTCATATAGTGTAACACTGTAGGAGCAACCGTTTAAAAAAAATTCAATTAAGAGGAAGTAACATTTTGTGCCACCAAAAACTTTACTTTTTAAAAGGCTATTACTCCTTTAATATTAAATTTAGGTGTTTTGGTGAAGAATACTTTTTTGCTCAGTGTTAAATGAAGAATCACCCCACAGCATTAAAATTTTATTTATTCTTTTTTTTTGTTCCCCATTCAATATGTGATCTTCAAAGGGCCGTAGCTCCCTTAGGGCTCATTTTCGGACCAACCTTTATAGAAACTTTTTTTAATATTTTTGGATGTAGAATCACTTCTTAAATTTTGGCATATAAGAGTTAAAATAGTTGTGTGCCAAAGTTCTGGAAGAACATCTACTGAATGAGTCCCATCGATCGAGGTACGAGGCTCTTAAAAAGGCTAGTCCATCAAGGAAGGAAGTTTTGCGCACAAATCTTTTTGAAAAAAAAATATTCTGATTATTTTTGAGGTTATATTATGTTACTAGTGTCAAGTCATTGACGTAAAACGTGTATTGTATATGAAGTTGCCTACCAACACATGGACCAAAAGTGCTTTTTTCATGAAGAAGACCTCTTTCGTTTTCTTTTCGGCACATATGTTTGAAATGGATTTCTTTCTATAAAATAATGAGTACCGAAAATAGTTCACCATTTTTCGTGAGTTCTAGGACACGCTGTATAGTAAATTACTTCCAGTAGTGATTACTTGATATATTATAACTTTATTTTTCTGCACAAATCCAAGAAGTTAAATAGGTAATTTATAAGCAAACCACTTAAACTATTTATTTATCTCGTTTTATATCTTAAATAATCAGGTGATACAAATACACACTAGGTTAGTGCATAAATTATACAAACAACAAAGAAAATTAATTCAGTTGTTGCAAAAATTGCGTATGTACATATTTAAACAAATACAAAATATACTGGTGTCACACAGTGATCCCCGGATATGATAGGGTTTTAAAGAAAGGGCATCGGAAACAAACAATGGATCTTGGTAGTACAGGGTATGGGCATCATATTGGTAAAAACTCTTCAGGAGGCATCACGGTCAACATCAACTACTTAAAAGAAAAACTAAAAATCGATTCTTATAGTATTTTTGTGTAGATTCTAACAGCGTTTCGCAAATTTACCTATCGTTTTTAATTTTTGAGAAAAAAGCATTAAACTGCGATTTTAGTGCAATTGTTGGACTGGTCTAATACCTTTACTTTAGTGACTATTAAAACGTAACTAGACTAAAATAATAGCCAGAATATAGAAGTATAAAAGCATAATAGCAAATTTAATGAAACTTTATCCTATTTACTTTAAAGACAATATTTCTATATCAATTTTTAACACCTCAGGGTGCTTTAAGTTGACTAGTATATTATATACTTCACATTTTGACTTTCTTGACAATGCTTAGTTAAACATATGAACTACAGTGGTTCTAAAACAATTTTAGGATTGCTAAAGGGTAAGACCGATATCATAGTGAACACTATGATAATTATTAAAGTCTTTGCATGCTTAGCAAGTTTGTTTGATTCCAGGAATTATAGTTTTTGGGGTCGCTCAGCTTAATTATTCTTATCTTGCACATGTGTTAGGTATATATTAGTATTATAACGAGTTAAAAGAATAAAAAATTACAAAACAATTTAAAAACACGATTTTATTGAAAATTATTTATTTAAATTCTTTTTCTTGTTCTTTATCAAATCTATTATAATTTTTTAGTATTTCTTATTGTAATTTTAATGTATTTCATATTTTATCATTTTATACTTGTTTTTATATTTAACTATTATTTTTTTTATTAAACATTGCCCTGAAAAAGCCCCAGCAATAAGGGCGAAACGTTGGCCTTATAATTTTTGAGTATTTTTAATTGTGTTCTTAAAAGCAAGCCTTCCAACTAATATTGTAAATTATGGTAAATAAATGCACTAAAAAGTAAAAATTTAAAACCAAAACGTCAACTTGACTTTTTCAAACTAAAGATCTAAATTACTTCAAGCAAGGAATAATTTCATAACACCTTAAAAAAATTAATTAAGCATTTCTTACACAAGTTTAACATCTTCACTATCCCCAAGACCACAGTTTAAATTTATTTTATTTATAAACAAAAAAAAATCTAGTTTAAAATTGTTTTGGAACTACTGCAGTAAAAAGTTTAACTATGTTACATTGACAATTAAGTCAAAATTTGAAGTATTTCATCACTCAAGATGCAAAAGGTCGTATTTTAAATTTTACTTTGTTAGTCTAAATTGTAAGAAACATAAATGAAATTACATTAAATTTTACACTTTACGCAGTGTAGGGCTTAATGCCCACTCTATTCAGAAACCTTACTGAATTGTGGCGTTTTATTAAAATGCCACAACTGAGCGCCAAAATAAAATAAAGTAAAATTTAACATACGACCTTTTTTACTTTGAGTGAAGATATTATACACTGGCCACCTTAAAGTATCCCGTAACGTTAAAACATTGCTATAGAAAGACTTTCTTTCGGGTCAGTAGGATTAAAATTCTTTATATTTGCTATTATACTTTTAAACAACTATTTTAGCTGTTATTTAAAACCAGTCACGTTTTAATATTCACTGAAATAGAGTTTTTATGCCAGTCGAAAAATTGTACTAAAATCATGGTTTATTGCATTTTTCTCAAAATCGGCAAAAGATAGGTAAATTTTTTAATCATTGTTAGATTCTGCGCGAAAATTACTACTAGAATAAATTATTTTTTTTTTAAGTAGTTGGTGTTGATCGGGATTCCTCCTGAAGAGTTTTCAACAATATCTTTCAAAGATATGCAAACGCGATTTAAGTGTTAATGGATCTATGATGTCATACACTGTGCTACCAAGATCCATTGTTTGTTTCCGATGCCCTTTCTTTAAAACCTAATCATATCCGGGGATCACTGTGTCAATGCAAAAGAATACCTTCGTATGTAGTACATAAAAAAAGTAAAAATATATATTTTTTAAATTTTTTTTTCTCGAAAATTTAATTTTTTTATGTATTTTTTGTTATATTTTTAAAAAAAATTATTTTCAGTTATAACCCCCTTTTTTTCACCTTGCCTTAACATAGATAAGAACTTTTGATAAACAACCTACCTATGTCCCAAATTTAAATCAGCTCAAAGCGTTCTCGAGTTATCGTGGTCACAACTTGTTCCGCACAGACCGATAGATCGAAAGACAAAAATCGTCCAAGGAAACAACAATTTCATTTATCACTTATCATTTTTACAAAAACAATTAACATAAACAAAACCAAAAAGGAGAACCTACCAAACAAAGCAACAACTGAAGTGAACTGTAGTAGGGCCATGCGTCCCCGGTTTCCAGGGGACAAGCTCTGGTTACCATACCCTATAGGGACATTCTGTACATTAGATGAAGTATAGGATCGTAAAGAAGTAGCTACCTTATTTTCTATAGCATGAATTACGTGTTAATTGTTTGTTAGTACGTCAGTTTGTAAATACACAATGGCCGTTGTGTGAGTATGTTGGACATACATGATTGACAACCAAGGGGAAGTAGCTACAAGTACATAAAATATGCAAAATATATCTGTGAATGGTAAATATAGTAAAACTATCACATAAATAACGGTGGAATTACATACATGTATATGTATAATTATAATAAATTATCGAGTGGTAGCAGAAGAATTTCTATTATTATGCCTCCGCATATGAGACCAAAACCACTTCACACGCAGAAAAATTATGTGATATCCACGGTGGTCCATTTATCATGACAATCCTTAATATTTATTTATTATTCCATCAATCTATTTTCTAATCATCGTATAGAGTGATATTGGTAGACTAACAGTTTCGGGCTGCTGGCCTTCTTCTGTACCAAGAGTCAACTCTGCACGCTGATTAAGAAAACGTTTTTGGACTTATTCGCAAAAGGAATATATACATTAAATTGAGGTAGACTTGTGCGCCATCTATTGCTAGATACCTCTCCTAGTCTGGAGACTTTGAATGGTAGCAAGTTGAAAAGTTGTGTGTCTCGAGCACATAGTACCACTAACGTGTGGTTAGACTTAGAACTAGTAAGGACAGAAATTTTTGATTTTAAACTAAAAAAAATTATATTTTTATAATTTTGTTTAAAATTAAAAATTTCTGTCCTACTAATCCTTAATATTTTAATAACTGCTAACTAAAGTTTTAAAAGCTTAATGGGGCCCAAACTGATATGTTTAGGGGACACAATGGAGGCAGGGGCGCCAGAGAGGGGGGGGGCATATTATACATCATTTTAAAGCTCGTAAAACTTTTTCTTTTTAACCTTATATTAATAATATTTCTCAATTTTTTTTTAAAGGGGTAAAAAAACGTTGAAACTGGAAATTTCTTTATAAAAACAATTCTTGTTTAATGATTAATTTCATGATACAAAAACGTAAATTATACCTTTAAACTAATTTTAAATGATAAAATTTTAAAAGAAAATCTAAAAAAATTGCAAAAAAATTGAAAGTTCAGCTTCAGCCTTAACTATTTTTTAATTATATGGTCAAAAAGATAATATAATAAGATTTAAAATAATGTGTTACACAACCCCGCTTTCTATTTGAAAAAAATGTTACTCCTTGCTTTCTGTCTTCATTGTACGCCCTTAACATACACACCATTTTTAGCTTCCATTAAGCTCTTACAACTTTAGATGCAGCTGTATAAAGAATGTGGTTTGCAAAATATTCGGAATATATATGTTTTTCAGTGTGTAATATGGATGCACAAAAATAAAAATATCGGGGCACAAGTTTATGATACTAGACAAGCAAATTCTTAATATTTACCTTTTTTTAAAACATCTTTTACGCAAAGAAATGTTTTCTATTTTGCACCAAAATTCTATAATTTTCTTCCACGAGAAATAACACAAATTTTACATTATAAAAAATTTAGAAAAGAAGCTAAAAATTATATTAATGCTAATTTACATACGTTTTTAAGAGTTATTTTGCAGTAAAAGTTACTATTTATATAAATTTGCTTACCACTTACCCCCTTTTCCATTTTCTAAATCGATGAGTACATTTTCGTCCTAAATTTCTTTTTTATTTTTAACTTTTCTGAATTTTTACTTTTGCACACTTTTAAAATTTCCTCAGCACATACTCATATTTTTGTTTTGTTTTTTGTTTTATATAAGTATATAATATTAGCGATGAAAATATATTTTTTACACAATGTGATACAATTTTTAAGCTTGAGTGGTCTGCTTTCACACACAAATCCTAGATTTAGGTGAACAGGCTAAAAATATTATATATTATATTAGTATCAAATTTCTTTTTATCTCATGTTTAAATAATCTGTGAACTCATAAATATTAAAAAATATGTATTGTGTAATTTTGAGGTTCTTAATAAAATTGAATTGAATTGAGTTATTAAAATCTTATATTAAGGTTTTATCATGATAAATGGATCACCCTGTATGTTTAGGAGTACATTGTATAAAAAAAAGACAACATTTCAGAAATTTTAGAACCAATTAAAATATCTAATTTTCATCATGTCAACCAACGATAAGCGATAAATATGGTAGCAAAATTTTTGTGCGATAAATATACACTATAGTGCACTAAAAGAAAAAGATCTGGTTGGGGCAACCAGGTCAATATATAAATACGTATCAACTATTTATTTGGTTGCTGCAACCAGAAATCTGGTAAGGGCAACCAGACCAATTATGCTTGCCAGAGATCCTTAAAATCTGTATTTGGTTTCTGGTTACCATAAAAGTTGTGCTGTTGTCCTTACCAGATTTCTGGTTGTAGCAACCAGAAAAATAGTTGTTCCGTATTTAACTTTTGTTTGACCCATGCAGATAAATTTAGATAATTTTAATGTACTTTAAGACAAACGGGGTGAACAGTAACTGCCATACCAAAATTTAAGAGGTGATTCTATATCCAAAAAAAATTAAAAAAAGTTTTTATAAAGGGTGGTCCGGGAATAAGCCCTAAGGGAGCTACGGCCCTTCAAAGATGATATATTGAATGGGGAACAAAAAAAAGCATCAATAAAATTTTAATGCTGCAGGGTGATTTTTCATGTAAAACTGAGCAAAAAAGTATTCTTCACCAAAACACCTAAATTTAATATTAAAGGAGTAATAGCCTTTTAAAAAGTAAGGTTTTTGGTGACACAAAATGTTAATTCCTTTTAATTGCATTTTTTTCAAAACGGTTGCTCCTACAGTGTTACACTATATGACATTTTTTATGTATTTTTACTCAAGGAATCCATATTTTTCACACAAAAAAATCCAAAAAAAGTACACATAAAAAAGTTAAGCCTAATATATTTATCCGTCTAGGGATGCCTCTGGATAAATTAAAAAATAAATAAATTAACATAAACTTATTGCCCTTCTTAATACTAGTATACATGCAAAAGCTCGTGGCTCTGGCTTAAAGGGTACCAGAATTACTAATTAAAAACCTTATTTTTATTACAATTTTAAAGCGCTGTAGCTCCCTTAGGGATCAGTTACGTACCAACCTTAATAGAAACTTTTTTTGATATTTTTGGATGCAAAAAGTCCAATTAACTACTCCACTTAGTCTATAAGTTACACTATATTTGAGTAATAAATCGAAGTTTGTATAAGTTATCATGTACAGAGTTGATTAGTATAAGAAACCGAAAATAATTTTTTTGCAGATACGATGTTTCGAAATTTACAGGGCGATATGTTTTGGAATTCGCGTAACGGTTTTTTCCCTTTCGGACCGAAGAAAGTACCTGATACATCGTGATATAGTAAGATAGCCAGAATAAGAATATATTGATTCAAACAAGTGCATTGTTAGTAAGGATATATACAGTGTGCCCCTAAAACAAATAAGTTAATGTATCATCTATGATACTGCAATACCGCGTATGACACAAGACTTATTCTTACATTTCTGTAAAATGACGATTTGCGAAATTGCAGTAACTATCATGAGCGATATAATCTGACCACTATAAAAAAACATTGATTTTATTTAACATCATGTAGGTCGAAAAATCGCTTCTAAAGCTACAATGTTTCTTTAAAAATTATGCATTTTTAAGAGACCATAGCTCCCTTAAGATTGATTTTTGGAAGTACCCGTGTATGAGGTTTTTTTCTTAGTTTTTGATATACATCCACCCTGCCTTATTGAAATGTTGGTTTTCAATAGTTTAGTATTTAATTTTTGGTCCTGGAATCGTGAAATTTCACCTTCAAATGAATTTTTATCGAAAACGGTTAATCCTACAGTATTACAACAAGAGTACCTTTTTTGTGTATTTTGACCTAAGGAATCGTATTCTAAAAATAAAATCACAAAAAAGTTACACAGAAAAAGTTTTGGACAAAAACGTAATAAGGCCCCCTCGTTTCGCACACCCCTGGTTAAAGTAAGCACATGCAAATAACATACGAAGATGGGCCTTATTAAGATTAGTTCACATGCAAAGCCTTATTGCTTTAACACAAAGGGTTTCTGAGTTATTAAAAAAAATCGAATTTTTGGAACCTAGAGTAGCTTCTTTAAGAGTCGTTTTAGGACATATATTTATAGGAACTTTTTTTCTTATTTTTGGGTAAGAAATCACACCCTGAAATATTAGCAAGTCATTATGGAACACCCTGTATGTTTAAGAAAAGTTTATAGTTGACTTCCTCTATTTTTGTATTAGGTTTCAACTAATTATTGTAATTAATTGAATTTAATGTTTTGAATTATGCAATATTTTTTTGTAACCGAAATATTGCATTCTTCCAAAGATTAAGATTTATGCTTCGATTTAAATTAGGAAAATGACCAATGAAATGTCCAATTTATTTCTCATCAATATTATCCCTCATTTTTTTGGTTAAATTCTTAATTAGATAGTTAATTATTTTCATAAGCCAGCCATTATTCGTTATTGGTTATTAGTTACAGATACAGTTTTCTTAGTTATAATATATTATAATATTCGACTGAACTGAACTATTTTTAGGTTATGTTGTGAAATTGTATACTGTATTTATGGTTGGACAAAGGTTATGGGATTTATAGTGTCTAAAAAATATAAATAAAAATATTTTTAAATAAAGTTAATGTCGCCAAATGCAAATAAAATTTAAATGTCAAACACGTGTGTAAAATATGAAAATGAAGACATAATCCAATATTTTTTGCGAGCGTGCAAAGTCAATCTGGAGTGTCTTTTCCGCCGTTTTCAACAATAAATACTCTTAACGAATTCCACGAAGTTATGTCACACTCGAGAGAGACATAATGAAACGTTGTTTGAGGCAGTTAAATCTACGGTCACCCCATTCGGCAGCGGTTTTGCAGAACGCCCGTTGAAGAGTAAAGAGTAAATTTCACTTGACATGTGCCATGGGATTTTCTATGTATGCCATTTACGGAAAAAAAGCAATTTTATAAGCAATTTTTTTCAACAGGAATAACTTTTATACACAAGTATTTTTAGTGAAAGCTTTATAAATTCCCCTTTTTTACATCAAAACATCATGGAAAGATAAGACAAGTAAACAAAACAAATTATAAATATAAAATACTGTGTTTTTAGGTATTCAGTGACATAACTTCTCAGTACGACAACATTAAACCGTATTTGGGGGTTAACTGTTGTCCTTTAATTATTAGGTCAAGGGCCAGGAGCCAGGAGCCGGAACCCAAAAAAATTATCAGGTAGACATAAAATTATTTTACATTTTTTTATTGTTTTTAAATGCAATAAGTTATCTTATCATGTTTTTTATTATAAAAACCTACGAGTTAACACAAATTCTTATGAAAAATTGTAATACTTATTTGAAATGAGAAGTATTTATTGGTTTGGTTCATACAGAATCATTAATATATGAGGCATAGAATATAACATTTTGGCTTGGTTATGTTGACATGTAAAATATTAAACAAGCAACTGCTTCAATGTAAATCAGACTTCGTGAAGTATTTAGCGCTAAAATTAAAAAATATATAATAAATTTATTTACACAAATTTACACGAATGTATAAATTAAACCTAGTTAACTATAGTAAAATTACTTAGTAAACTGAGATAGTTTTACACTATTTTACATTTATTTTTTACTGTGTATTCTTAGACGGCAGCAGCTAGCTGCCGCTGGATGAGGTGACCCTATATAAATCCACCAATCGCTCTTACCAGGCCATTTCCGTCGGTTTCTTATTGTTTTATTCTTGAAAACAAAGCTAGCAAATAGTAGTCCAAATTAGTACAAAAGTTCACAATAGTAATTTTACGTAGGTACTTAGTTTCCAGTACACACAAAAAAAAACCTAAGTTTAAACCAACACAGATAAAAATCACACAATTACACAATATGTTATGTAATATTTCACATAACTTATTGCTATATTTTTAAAGTTTACATAATTTATAATGTATCTACACATAACTTATTATGTAATTTTTAAGTTTTACTTAATATATTGTGTATTTTCACATAATATATTATGTAATTTTTGGCGAGCCAACGTTAAGTTGTGTGATTTCTATTTTACACAAATTTTTACAGGAATATGTTCTGTAAAATTTAATTTTATACAAATTTTTACAGGAATATGTTTATTTCACATAGTTTTTTACAGAATATGTTCTTTAAAATTTTATTTCACATAAACTTTTACAGAATATGTTTCGTAAAATTTTATTTCACATAACTTATTATGAAATTATACAGAATATGTTCTGGAAAACACACATAACTTTTTAACTAGTAGTCCAATTTAGTACAAAAGTTCACAATGGTAATTTTAAGTAGGTACTTAGTTTCCAGTACACACAAAAAAACTTATGTTTAAACCAACACAGATAAAAATCACACAATTACACAATATGTTATGCAACATTTCACATAACTTATTGCTATATTTTTAAAGTTTACTTAATATATAATGTATCTTCACATAACTTGTTATGTAATTTTTAAGTTTTACGTATTATATTATGTATTTTTACATAATATATTATGTAATTTTTGGGGCGTCAACGTTTGGATAAAAATCACACAATTACATAATATGTTATGTAACATTTCACATAACTTATTGCTATATTTTTAGAGTTTACATAATATATAATGTATCTTCACATAACTTATTATGTCATTTTAAGTTTAACCTATATATAACCTATATTGTGTATTTCCACATAATATTTATGTAATTTTTTGCGCGCTAACGTTAAGTTGTGACATTTTTACAGAATATGTTCTGTAAAATTTTATTTTACACAGATTTTTACAGTAATATGTTCCGTAAAATTTATATTTTAGACAAATTTTTACAGGAATATGTTCCGTAAAATTTTATTTCACATAAATTTTTACAGAATATGTTCTATAAAATTTTATTTCACATAAATTTTTACAGAATGTTTCGTAAAATTTTATTGCACATAACTTATTATGAAATTATACAGAATATGTTCTGGAAAACTCACATAACTTAACGTTGGCAATATTATTACATATATTTTTATCAGTGAACCCTACTGTTGGTTTAATATGGTTAATTTAACTATATGGTATAGTAAATCCAACATTTAATTTAATTTAACAATATCGTATGCTTACTACGAAGTATACAACGTATGTACGACTTAGGTACAACGTAGGTACGACGTATAGGTATAATAAATACCAATTAGAAAAGTTTTAAAGTTTTGTAAAATTTAAAAGATTAAGGGTCTATTTTAAAAAAAAAATTAATAAAGAATATTTTAATTTAAATTAATGAAAAAATTTAAATATATAAATAAAATTTCAAAACAATCAATATTTAGTAATTTAAATAATATGATAAGAAATATTTTTGTTGACAGTTTAAAAGGCACACTTAAATCTTGACAATGTAACTTAATCTGCATATAAATGAACATATTTTATGCTGCGTGCAAGGAGTTTAAATTTATTCTTATAGTTTTCTATATTCTTTAATTAACCTGGAAGTAAATATTTTCTTTGCCATTGCCAACTGCATATTCATCGTTTACAGATTATTTTTATACTATTCACAGCGTTAGAATAGTATCACACGGTAGTTTCGAAATTTCAAAAAATTTGTTTCATAAAAAAATTAAGAAATTTTTGTTTTTTTTTGTCCGTCTATCCTTCCATCCGTCTGTCCGATGTCACGTTTTTTGTAGACACGATAACTCAGAAACGAAAAATCCGTTTGACTTGAAATTTTCGGGAAAAGTCAAGTTCTATGAAGGGAAGATCCCTATTGTTTTTGGAAGTAATAACAAACAAGTTATGGGGGGTTAAACTGTTAAAAAGAATCGAAAAAAGCCGAGAGAAAATTCCGATTAACGTAAATTTTTTTAGAAAAAATTACTTAAAAAATTACTTAAAATTATTATAGGGATAATTCTACCAATTTTAAAAGTAATCCTCCCTAGAACAAAAAGTTATGGGGGTTAAAAAAATATATCATTTTGATTTTTTTCTTAGTGTTTTGTTTTCCGCAACAAGAAAATAAAAAATATGACAACTGATTTTTTTTTTAAATTTTTTTTGAAAAATTTTTTTCAAAAATAAAAAACTGAACCTAGTTTTTTCAAGTTTTTTTTAGTGCTCAGTTATCACTTTGGCACCCGTTTATCGTATAACTAGCAATACCCGAAAGTTATCTAATTCATTAAAACCTATTGGGGGTATACTGGGAATATGTTACCGTATTAAATACTAAAAGATTTTTGTTCCCGTAATATTTTTCAAGAAATAAATCATAACTATATGGAACCGCAGGCAACTTTAGATAACACAGGCCAACAAGGATTTTGTGATCGGATGTTTTTAAATTTTCTGACTAAGTTAAGACTGCAAAACAGGCATTTTTTTTGTTTCCATCACGTATAATTTTTTTCAGCTATAAGCCATGTGAAGAATTTGTAAGTTATGGATATTGGTCTACATTAACATAATTAAAAGAAGCCATTTGACACATTTAGAGAAAGATCGAATCAAAAATAAAATTTTGGACCACCCTAATGGCGCGGATTTTTTTTTAAATTTTGTTCTTATTTTATTTGAAATCAGCGGTATCGAAAATAGTCGTATGCAAAAATTGTCCTTGTTTTTTTTTCTTGGCCCACTGTGCGGTTGTTTAAAACCCTTACGTGATGGGAAAAAACGGATGTTATATTCGAAATCAGCATAACTAAATTACCCAATATCAGTTGTCAGATCCAAATCAACTTTCAGAAGTTGAAATTTTGTTGGTCTGTGTAATGAATACAATTCAATTATTATATTACATATTTTAAAATTATGTAAAAAAGAACAGAGACGTTGTGCCATGATGTACTTAACGTAAGAAATCATTTGTAATAGGCAAGGGAAGTCCCTGGACAAAATTTCGAAAGACTTTCAAAAATCTCGAAAATATTAGCAAAAATCTCGCAAATCTCGGTTAATTCGACAAGATTTCGAAGATTACATAAAGTTTTGGATATGTATACAGCTAACTGCAGGTAATTTTAAAGTAAAACACTAAGTTACGGTAAGTAACTGTTATTTGAAAATTAATCAAGACTACTGTAAAATTAATTAAATTTTAAAATTATGGGTATTTATACCTGTGATGAAGTGTAACATCCCATTTAATTATATTGTATTGATTTTAACATTATTTCTTAATTAAATTAATAAATTGTAATTAGCAAAAGCCTGAAAACGTGATCATATTCCGGAAAACAAAACTAGGTATTGTAATATCCGTTTGGAAATAATACGGGTATAGTTAAAAAATTAAAGTAGTTACCTACATTTTGAAATGGTCGGTTTCTTGACAAAATATTAACCGTTACGCGTAGAAAAGGAAAAAAATAAATTCCATCTAGACGTGACAACACTTTTTAATAGACTTTTAGAGGCAAATTTACCACTATTTGGGGTAAGGTGAATCAGTGAAGGGTAAGATGAATCAAGATTAGTAAACAGTTGGTAAAAGAACATTTGATCCACTTTACCCCTAGTTATTCATTTAACCTCGGTTGAAGGTAATTCTTTTTAACCGACTTCCAGAAAAGGACATGTGACTTTGTTTTTTTATGTTTAATCGCGCATAACTTTGGAATGGATGAACGGAATTGAATTGAACTTTTTTCAACTAAAAGAGGGCAGTCGTGAGGTGGTCCTGTTTCAATTTGACGCTCGGATAATGTCGAATAAGCCGGATAATTAAGATAAATCTAAGAATTTTAATGCAATTTTACATAAAAACACCTTAATTTAGTTTTAATATCAACCAAATTTGTTGACAAATATCGGATAATCGAATAAGGATAACTTGAATAAAGGGTCACTCAAATATTACGGCAAGCTAAAAATCTTTTAAATTCCGCTGAACTTGATTCTGTGGACCTGTAGTATTAAAATACCAAGAGAAAATTATAAAATTTGTGGTTATACCATAAGGCGTTATTTGATTATTACCTAACGCTTAAAGATTAACAAAAATTTTCTTTAGTATTTTGTTTAAAATAAGGTTGGTTATACTCTTGGGCGCTAAAAAAAATATTACTAAATTATTTTTTTAGAAATGTATCTTAGTGCGATGTGACGTCAACAGCTTGCCGATGGAAGGACAACTGTAATTCAACTTAGATGACTTTACAAATCTACAAGTTCTGGTTCTCTAAAAAGTAAAAAATAAAAACTTTTAACAAAAAAAAAAATAACCGACTTCTGTGTCTCTAAAAAGTAAAAATAAGGTGCCAATTTCTCAGCAAACAATTCAACAACAAAAATAATTTTTGTATTTGATTTAGGGAATAATTAAATTGGCACCAACTTTTTTTTTTATTTTTTACTTTTTAGGGACATAGAAGTGGGTTCATTTTTTTTTTGTTAAATGTTTTTTTTGTGATGGTATTAGTTCAAATAGTGGTCAATATGCCTCTAGTCGCTGTCATATTTAGTTATATTATTCTCGATTTTTTTTCCGAAAATCATGACGTGCATCTAAACTAAAAATCTATAAAAAACGAAAACGAATTTTCACATCCTAGTTTTTTGTTGTCTATGTTTTTTCACTAGTTTTTATTTTTCTGAATAGATAATCAGCCTCCCTCTATTAAACTGCTGTATATAATTTTCTAGTTAACAAACAGATGTTTTTTTTTAAGGCACCTGCAGTTTTATGAGGGTAAAATTATAGATAATGTACAAATTGCAAGAAAATCTTTATTTGTTGGTTTAAGAGATAATTATTTAATACAAGATAATTATTTAATACCAGGCTGTCCAACTGTAGATACATGTAAGTAAGCTTAGGCTCACTTTACCCGACTACGGTAATGCCCAAGGTGGTTTATGTGTTTAACATGCACGCAGAAAAATAACATGATTTTAACAGTACACATAATTTTTGTACCTTTATATTAGGAAATATAATAAAGTAACCGTTTCTATATGGGTATTTCTGTACGAATCCATATCCACCTTGGTGATTGAATGTCCACCTTGGTGATTGAATGTCACGGATTTTCGTTAAACTTTTTTTATATAATCACCACTCTAATACTAAAAGCCTTATGCAAAAAAAAAGAATTAAAAAAAAATTTTCGCTGAGATATGATTTTTTTAAAATTTTGTAATTTTTCAATTTTTGACGATAAAGAAAACAGCTTTATTTTCAATTTATTACTATAAGTCTGACAATTTTAATCCAAATTTGATGAAATTTGGTGCACCCATGTAAAGTTAGATGACAATCTTGAATTTTTTATAATTTTTTTTAATAGTGGGTTTCTGCTCTTCTTCTTCTTCTTCAAAATTATTTTTTTACGTTTTTTTATAACTATGTTCAACCCGATTTTTCGTAAAGTGCCCCCCATACGATTTTTCTCAAATTTTGGTCAAATGTACTTCTAAGTGTCCTTTTTTCAATGACATAAAATTTATTCTGGGCAAATTAGGTTTACTATATATTTTAGCCATTTTAAATTTTTACGACAATGAGGAATTGTGCTGGAAATAGCTGTTTTACAAAAAAAGGCACATATTATTTTTTATATGTTTTTAATAGTTTAGGTCAAATGCTTCATTTTAAGACAAAAATAAAATAATTAATTGTTGTCTTTTTTCAAAAAAGGCGTAAGTCCACAATTTTATTACTTTTTTATTTCTATATATTTTGTAGGCGTTTTTTTCTGGTATAAACGTTAGCTTACGTTAAATACTAAGTCTTTAACATCAAAAACTATTTTTATTTTTTTTTAACACAATATGTTTTTTGGTTTTGTTTTTGACCTAAAAAATGCCTGAAAGTTGGTAAACTGTCAGAGTAAGAAACTTTTTTTTTGTTATAAATCTTTTTTTAATTCGCAGCTCAGAGAAAAGTTTTCTATGCCGGGGATAAATCCTTAATAAAAATTAATTAAAAAAATATTAATTTATTTAACATACTAATTCTTTATTTACAATTTATTTATGTCTTATTATTTAACTTTAATTATTATACAATCAAAATCTTTTAAATTTTTGTGAAGCGCATCCATCGCTAAAATATAATGAACTATTTTTTTATTTGCTTGTATTCCAAAGTGACATTGTTCGGTTAGAACTGTTAAGTTAAAAGTGACAATTTTGTTAACAGTTTGTCTTTTGTTTTACTTCGGCGTTCCCTTTTGGAAAATTGTATAGCGGTTGTGCTTGAAAATAAAAACAAAAACAAAATTTTGTTGGCCTCTTATGGAAAATTGTCAGATAACTGACAGAACCAAATTAAAACTAATTTTACCTATTTTACCTTTTTGTATTAAAATATGTTTAGAAGCGAAAATATATCTCAATCTCTGCATGCGACCGAGCAATTTTTTTAAGGATTTATCCCCGGCATAGAAAACTTTTCTCTGAGCTGGGAATTAAAAAAAGATTTATAACAAAAAAAAGTGTCTTACTCTGACAGTTTACCAACTTTCAGGCATTTTTAAGATCAAAAACAAAACAAAAAAACATATTGTGTTAAAAAAAAAATAAAAATACGTTTTGGTGTTAAAGACTTTTTTTGACCTAAACTATTAAAAACATATAAAAAATAATATGTGCCTTTTTTTGTAAAACAGCTATTTCCAGCACAGTTCCTCATTGTCGTAAAAATTTAAAATGGCTAAAATATATAGTAAACCTAATTTGCCCAGAATAAATTTTACGAAAAAAGGACACTTAGAAGTACATTTGACCAAAATTTGAGAAAAATCGTAGGGGGGGCACTTTACGAAAAACCGGGTTAAACATAGTTATAAAAAAATGTAAAAAAATATTTTTGAAGAAGAAGAAGAAGAAGAGCAGAAACCCACTATTAAAAAAAATTATAAAAAATTCAAGATTGTCATCTAAGTTTAGATGGGTGCACCAAATTTCATCAAATTTGGATTAAAATTGTCAGACTTATAGTAATAAATTGAAAATAAAGCTGTTTTCTTTATCGTCAAAAATTGAAAAATTACAAAATTTTAAAAAAATCATATCTCAGCCAAAATTTTTTTTTCAATTCTTTTTTTTGCATAAGGCTTTTAGTATTAGAGTGGTGATAATATAAAAAAAATTTAACGAAAATCCGTGACATTCAATCACCAAGGTGGTATGGATTCGTACAGAAATACCCATATGTTTGATAATATTTTCTATATATAAAACTTGAATAGATACCCAAAAGTGCATGCATTAATTAAAGATTTTTTTTGTAAAAATCCTAAATTTACATATAACTAAAACTGTTTGTTTTATGATTTTAAATTTTGTCTAACGTTAATCGGAAAAACTTACTGATACAGAACCTTTATTGGCTTTTTCGTCACTGAGATCTTTAAATTTAAAAATGTAAAAACAGATGCCCTAGATTACGTTACAACTGTGATGTAATCTGAGGGCTGAATGAGTTTTTTTTTATTTTGGAATTTTTGAATTAAAATATCTCGGCTCACAGCAACATTTTTTAAACTAGTGCTATGGGCCTCAAAATATACTTCTGCAAAAGAAAGAATGAAAACCGAAAAACATATTTTGTTTAATGCATTGCCACAAGTGTATCGCATTTTAAATCCACGCCCATAGGTCACATACTCTGCACATCATAATTATAATTCTTTAATTACCGAAGCAGGTAAAAGACATAGCCCAAAAAAAGTAAGACTGAATTCTGCAATAAATGCAAATAAAACCACCCGGTACCTTTTTGTGTATGTATATTATGATCTAGTAAATTGTTTGTACATTTGTTAAGATTGCCACTGTTGAACGTTCATTTAGTCAACTTAATCGAAGGCCAAAACCCACAATGTGTGTGCGTGGTCCTTTAGCAGCGATACGATTTTTTAAGGAATGCTAAAAATATATGAATGTCATTGCTCTTATGGTAAAAACGCAATGAAAAACAAAAGTTATCGGTTACGATCTGGTTGCTTGATATTAAAGTGCAAAAAAAGACATACCAAACCTTGAAACGAAATTGAAATTGTTTTTATGTCTGTTCAAATATAACTTGTAGTTTTTTTCTGTTGACAGGTAAAACCCAGTAACTAAGATGATAATAGTACTATATTTCTAACCCAATAAGAAAAAATAGTTTTTATTCACGATCTAATACAAAAAATATTACGAAAATAATTACATTTAAAAAAATGTTTAGTTATGTTGCTGTCAATGACAATCATAGCGCGCCATGTAAGAGATAAAATCTAAAATTAAAACAGGTTAGAAAAAAGATCTTTTCTGCCCTTGATTCGAAAAAGGTAACTTTTCTAACTTGTTAAAAAGTAAATAAGAAAGATTTTTTCTCCCAAGGAAAAAAAATCAAGGCAACCTTGATAATATTAAAATATTATACATATGTACTATGTGCTTTACCGGTAGGTACAAAATTTATGTTTGGTGATGTTCTGTAATAAATTAGGGACTCAAACAAATTTATTTGATTTTAACAAAGAAAACCTTTAAAAATAACATTTTTTAAATTGCTTAAAATTTATCTTCTTCGTCCATTTTTCGAACTGACGTTTGTGTCAACCATATCACAAAATAATTGATATCGCGATAGCCGTGAAATTGACTCTTCGCAATTCATAGAAAATAAAACACCCGATTTTAGACTAAACTTGGGTGTTTTAGTCCCTTGCATTTCTATTTCCCTAGCTCGCTACGCTCGTTTAGGAAACAGTCATGCAGCAGGACTAAAACAGCCAGTTTAGTCCTATGGTATATAAATAAATATAGATGACCTAGTTCAATACTTATTTTTTTAGAAAAAGGATTCGATTTTAAACGCATGTACTGAAAGTAAAACGAAGGGCATCTTCGTCCAGAAAATAGGCAATTTCATGTACAATATACATTTTGTTATGTCACTAAGTTGAAAGAAGGTAACAATATAAAAAAACATTTTTATTCTCAATTTTAAGGCTTTATTTTTGGCCTAAATATTTATTTGCTAGACTCTCCCAAATTAGACTTGTTCAGTAAAGAAGTTCCTTCCTGGGCCAAAAGTAACTGTTGCGTTTTACTTTTAAGTTGCATTAGTTTTTAACCAAAAAAGTAAATTATTTTTGGTAAAATGTTGAATGCTAAATTTTAAGGAAAAATTACCTATAACAAGACAAAACTTTTTTAACTTTTTTTCTGCACAGGACCTTGCAGAATTTATAAAAATAAATTCAGTACATTTCTATATTTTACCAAGTAAGAGGCAACAATTTTTTTAATTATTAAAACAAAGAATTTCTAAAATGAAGAATAATGTCAACTGAGTTTCATAACTTTAATTAAGCTTTATGTATTTTTAATTAATGTTTTTGTAACAATCAATAATAGATAATTATCAGAAATATTATGAATAGTCCAATAATTTCAATGAAATATTACAACATATATATTAATATTCTAGTGTCTTACGAATACTTGCTTACATAAGAACAAAGCGTAAAGAAATGCTAATTAGCCAAATAGTATAGTATTAGTCCAGTCAAATAATGAAATGAAATGTTAAATTGCAATAAATGTACAAGGGCTGATATTTTAAAGGGTAGTAGTGGATAGTAACAGAACACTCCTGTCCTATCTTGAATTTTAGGGGTGAGTGCGGTTATCTCGCTAAATATGCATCTTACGATAAAAATGCATATAACCAATTTTGTTAAGGAAAAAATTTCTAACAATTTTTGTTGGGATCATTTTTTTTAATATATTAATAACAATCGAGTTATAAAATTTCAAAAATGGCCATGTTGGGGGTGAAAATGGTTTTTTAGATTTTTCGGCCAAATTATTCATCGGAAGATAAAAATAATTATGATCAAACTTGTAGCAGTGGGCACTGCTTGTCCAGTGACGGCCTCTGTAACTGTACCAAAGTACCTATGCATATATTTCATATATGAAAGTTTATAAAATATGAAATTTATAGAGAATTTCAAGAGCTACAAATTTGATCACAACCGCTTTTATTCTCCGATTAATAATTTGGCTGAAAAATGGAAAAAAACAATTTCACTTCCAACATGGCTTTTATTGAATTTACTCGATTGTCATTAATATATTAAAAATATGATCCAAACAAAAATTGTTGGAAATCTCTAAGCAACTCACCCCTAAAATTCAATATAGGGGACAACACTTACGCAAATCACCCGGTGAAAAACTAACAGGAGTGTTATGTTACTATCCACTACAACCCTTTAAAATATCAGCCCGTGTACATTTATTGCAACTTACATTTATTATTTGATGTGGCGTAGATAATGAGTGCCTCTTATTTATGTGTAAAACTGTAAAAAGTCCGCCCCTGGTTAAACATTAATTTATTATTATGTCATAAAATGATTAAGTTGCATACTACAGTAAAAATTTTAAGACAATAGTCAAACCGTTCCTGAGTTATGAAGTAAATAATATTCTAAAAATGTCTCTCAAACGTACTCTAGCTCCCTCAAGAAGCCATTTAACACAAACTTTCATAGACACTTTTTTCTCAATTTTTGACGTAAAATCTGATATCTAATAAATAATTTTTGAATCTCATATTTTATGGTTAAAATAAATGAAAATATTTTTTTCTAAAAAACAAAGCGATAGAATTTTTAATTTTTTTTAAATGATTTCAGAACGTTTTGAAAAGAAAATTGGGTTATTTTGAAGTCGCACAAATGTTGGTTCCAAACCAGCGTATCTGAGTGAACTCATTTTGGGTTAAATTTAAGTAACTGGTAAAGAGGGTCAAAATAATAAAAATCTCATTAGGTCTCGGTAAATGTTTAAATATATATAATGCCATTGATGTGATAAGCATTAAATAATTATCACGAACCCGCCCCTCGCAATATGTAATTTCGTATCAGGGCATATCAGCGGTGTGCGTTCTTCGGCTCCTCCCTTTACATCATTATGATGCACATACGTATTTTTTACAGATGATGATAATGCCTAAATTACGCAATTATTTATATCAAATGAGCTTCTTAATTAGTTTTTCGACGTGGCCATTCATAACGTTCATCACCGCAAAGTACACTCAGAAACCCGGTCATAAAATTGCCTAAAGTGATCTGTATAATATCTCAATGTTCCTGTAAAATGATAGATAGATAGATAGATAGATATTTATTGCGTTAAGATACAAATTATTAATACAAAATACAAAAAAATACAATACGAAATAGAAAATATTTAAAAGCTAAAAAAATTAATGAAGCAAGTGAGAGCAATCCTTTAGAAGTCATGCTCAACAACGAGGTACTCCTCGATTGAATAAAACGCCTTTTTGATCAAATATGACTTAGTCTTGTTTCTAAATAAATTGTTTGAAAGGGCTTTAACACTGAAAGGAAGTTTATTAAATGTATAATATCACAATATTTTGACCGTGATATTCCAGTTTCACGTTTCTAAATTAGATAGCCCAATTACATAATCTATTTGAATTAGATACCTAACCTAATTTTGATATAAATGTAACACCAGTCACGTATCAGTGATACTGTTTTTAATAACAATTACGGTTTTTCTGTCAAATTAACCCACTACCGTCTAAATATTCATACAGATTTGCAGGTTTTTGTAAGGAGTGTTTTAAAATACATGTAGTTTCCAATTTATTTATTTATTTATGGTTTTGCAGAAATTACGGTTTTTATTGTTTAGAAACCTATAATGGCGCCTTCGCCAAATTTAAGAAAATTAGTTTACGGTATACATGTAAAATACACTGCCAGTAAAAAAGCTTTCCCATATTACCCCCTGCGCTTAAAATAGATTTGTTATTATCAGATTCACTTCCAGCAACCTCAAAAACGTCAATATACCAATTTTCACAAAAAACACCCCCCACCCCTTAGGGGGTTTCAAAAAATATATTTCAAGATTCATTTTTATCAACCTCAAAAACCCCTATCTACAAATTTTCACGAAAATTTGGAAAACATTTCAAAATATTTACCCCCTCACCCCCTCGGGGGTGGAGTTAGAGAAATTTTATTATCAGATTCAATTTTAGCAACCTTAAAAACCTCTATATAGCAATTTTAAATTTTTTCTAAAAAAAATGTATTTTTCCCCATTTGCTCCCCTTGCCTCACTTTTGGTAACATACCTGTATGCCAAAATTCAAGTCTCTAGCTTAAAGCGTTCTTAAGTTATCGTGCTTACAAGATTTCCCGGACAGACCGATCGACCGACAATTTTTTTTTTGCTTGAAATTGATTTATATCGACATAAATCGTCATAAAACGCAAAAATTCGCAAAAAAAAATTTTGAACATTTTTGCACGAATACAAGGCTTTCCGAAATTTTGAAAATTTTCAAAATGGGAAAGCAAAATGGCAGCAATCCTTAAAGTCTCTGTACGTGCATTGGTGTTGCGGACGGTCTCTTTCAAAACAAAAAGAAAGAGCTTTTAAAGAATTTATCAGGACTTTTAAGACGATAGTAAAAACATAATCAAAGTTAACAAAAAGTACCACAAATCTGGGCAAAAAATGAGGCAGGTTGAGTTTTGTGCAGACGTTGAAACCGACCAACCACCAAAAAAAATAAAGCCAAATAAATAAAGGCAAAAACTGCAACCCTACACCGAAAAAAGGATTTTATTAATTTTGAGTGAATAATGCAAAAAATTTTAAGCATATACAAGCTTAAAATTCTTTGCTTTTATGAAAAAAAAAATATTTAAATAAATTTAATCTTATTACCAAGGCCCGGATAAAAGTAGCCATTTACCGAGGGCATGCAAAAATTAGTGTTTTAAAAAACTCTTTTTTCAAGTAAATAGACACTATTATTCACCAAGCGAAATGTCATGGTCCATGACTCATGGAGAAAGACTTATTATTTTTTTTTTGTTTTGAAAATTGTCCGCTTTTCAAAAAACGAATATTTAATAAAAAACACAATATTTTTGTATTATCTATTCGTTTTTTAAAAGAGAAAAAAAATAGGTCCTTTTTCATGAATCATGGACCATGACCAAGTGACTCACTGAGTATTAACAGCGTTGACATGTCATTCCTCTTGGTGAACAATAGTTTAAAGTGTCTATATACTTGAAAAACGAGTTTTTTAACCTTCTAATTTTTGCATGCCCCCGGTAAATGGCTACTTCGATCCGGGCTATAATTATTACAGTAAATTTTAAGCATTGATATAATAAACACGGTTCGCTCCTGGATGAAAAATTCAAAAGTCGATTCACGACGTTGACATATTCTATTTATTTACCATGTATATAACAATCTAAGACCAAAAATAAAGGCCAAAACAACATCTATGCAAAAAGGGTCTAATCCTCACTATGCTATTGTCTTAAAATTGCACCTTGAATGGTAGAAAATTACAACAAATAAATAATAAATTATATACTTACCTGTAGCTACAATTATTATTGACATTATTATTGACGTTATTATTGACGTTATATGCTTTGCTAAGGAAAAACCTAGAATAATATTAAATATTTCCTATTTGACCTTGTTTTCGTTTTCTGATAAGCATAAGCATAAGAATGCGATGCCGTGATTGGCTTACCAAATACATGGCGACACATCAAGCCAATCACGGCATCGCATTCTTATGTACTATGTTGTTATGCGAGCCTGTGGATATGCCCTTAACTACGAAATCGCGATAGAATCGAACGATCGGTCTACATCACATTTTTAAATTGGATCAAAAGTATTTTATTCGTTTTCTACGCCTTTTTTTACTCCGAAACCGATTTAATTTTTTTTAGATATTTCATGGTTTGGTTGATGGGCTTTTTTGGAGTTACGGAAAAAGCCAAATTTCGTTTTTCTTAAATAAAAAAATTATTTGAAATTCAATTAATTTTATATTTAGACACAAACTTTTTCTTATTTTTACAAATTAAAACATGTAAAAAAAGATTAATATTTTTACCACTAAGAGGGCTAAAAATCACCCTTGTTTAAACTCAAAAAACTCGAATAAGCATGGCTACCTAGAAAAAGTAAATAGGGTGCAGGATAGTCCAAAACTTCCCCTTTATTGACTATTTGGATCTCGTTTGGACTTTCTAGGTAGCCATGCTTATTCGAGTTTTTTAAGTTAAAAAAAGGGCGATTTTTGTCTGAAAATTGACGATGCCCCTTAAAAATGATTTATAGACCTAAATTTCTAAAAACTATTTTATTGTGCTATATTTACTATATTTAAATAAAAATAATAGATTCTCTTCTTTCCAAGTCGAAAAATGACTGAATAAAACAAAAACATCATCGTTTTAAACATTTTGAATATATTCTCCTCAATAAAAAAAGTACCTACAGATTATTTTATTTTTTGTCTTAAATTCTTATATACAACGTAAAAAAAATATTAACAAACATCGTGAACTCGACTTTTGACTTTTCCATTCAGGAGCGAACCGTGTAAAACTTTTATTATTACAATTAAAAGTATTTAGCGGCTAAAAATTAATATAATTTTTATAAATCGCTGGGTTAAAATTATAAGGTTCTGTGTTATATGGGATTTCTATAGATATAGAACCTTATAATTTTAAGCCAGCGAAATATTAAGTACAATTTTAGTTGAGTGTAGCGTTCGAGCAATTCTTCATTAAAATTAAGACTTTTTTTGTTTTAATTGTGAGATAAGAGGAATTTTTATTGAATAATGATTAATTATCGAAGAAGAGGAATATTCGATTCATCAAAATAATAATAAATTAATTATTCGATTATTTGGCGCAGCGTGAAAGATTATCACAAAGCGGAAGCAAAGTACATTTGGTTCGTCTGGTTTCAAAAGATATTAAATCCGCAAAAAAAGTCATAAAAATAATATTTGGTTAAATTTTTTCTTTATAAGGGTCCGTTCAAGTATTACGTAATGCAATTTTGACCCACTTTCAATATGTAACCTACTTTTCCTATAGTGTATATTTAAATACTTTTAGAAATAAATGTTTTGGGCCTCCTATAACTTTTTATTTTTATTTCAACAATATGATAACCCACTAAAATTATGAAAAAGTCGTTTCTTTAGAAAAAAAAATTTGTTTGCCACCCTAAGGCTGTTTGCATTACATTTTGTTTACCCTGGTACTATTCTACTTAATTAAGCATCCCCTAAGTCCAGGACTTGTGTGGGCTAGTAGTAGAGAGAACCACCGGCTTTAATTGACTTTCTAAACAATTTATAGGGAGTGTCCGCTTCACTTACGCCTTCGCCAAATTTCAATTATTAATTAACTGAAAAAGGCAAATCGGCGCCGGTGAGAATCGAACTCGCACTATTTTGGGTAGTAAACTCGTCAAGTACGACGCGGTAGTCCACTACACCAATCCTCCCATTACAGAACAGAACAGAACAGAAAAAAAAATAAAATTTACGTTTATGATTTTTGGAAAAAAGTTCATCAATAAACATTTCTTTTTTGCTATCCTATTTTTAGAGATAAATTTGTCGGACTTTGGAACTAGAAATATTATTTTTAAAAATACAAGTAACAATTCGTCTTTACTAAATATAACAATAGATTCCTATAAGTTTTCGTGAACTATTTTTTAATTCTTTTATTTTATTAGTTCTTTATTTTATTATTATTATAAATTAATAGTTAATTTACTATTGACTAGGTAGTATTCCTTTAAGAAATACTGATTACCTACCCCACTCTACTTAGCATGCATTTTTTTAAATGGCTTTTTCATATCACCAAATTTTTAGATTTGTAAATTGAGAACTAGCCTGAACGTACAAAATAAGAACGTATACGCATAATAAAACAAATGGTAAATATATATATATATATATATTTTTTTTTTTTTTTCATTTAAAAATATGATGATTTTGATGCTAAAAACGTGTTATGAAACTAGTGTTTTACACTCTCTTTTTCTATGTTGTTCTAAAAAAAAACGTGCATTTAAATTGATGACTGATTTAGAGATTTTTGTTTTGAGTTGCCATTACAATTTTTTCCATATTTAAAATTCAAAGAACAAATTATATTTTGATATATTTTATCTTTATTTCACTGTAACCAAGCCACAATCTTAACAGGGTATCAATTAACCTAAAAACAACATTTTCTGTAAAATTAAACTTTAAAGCGATGTTGACATTTCTACGGAAAACGTCAAGCGATATCATTTGTCATGTTGTCAACCGAAAAGAAAAAAGAAGTACTAACCTCTTATAAGCATATAAGAACAAGCAAAATGCGTGTGATTATGATTATAACAGTCGCAAAACAGAAAAATTATACTTTTAGGATTACCATAACGGTATAGACAAATACTTTGCTATATTGGAATTTAAATGGTAATTTTTACCATGAAAACGTCAATGTTACGTTATCTAAATATTGCTTTCTATTGCATGTAAATCCTGCAAATACTCAGAAAAAATTGTTTGAACGTTCAACAGTCAAAGTGTGTTTTTCTGTTTCCTGCTAATTTAAGTGTATTTACTTTTAAAATGCAGATTAGAAACTATTTCGTATTCCCACATGCATTATCTGTTTTAACGTTGGTATTACTGCGTAAAATCTTACTGTTAATTCTAGATTACCTATCATAGGACTCTTCGTAAAAAGAAATAATTGCTTTTTTTACGTTACTCGACGTTTTATATTAAAAAATTGTGACCAGGATAACCCGAGAATGCTTTGAGCTAAATACTTTGAATCCGAACTATAGGTTCCTATAAAGTTGTCGGCTGGGATAATTTTTAGCAAATGTCAGTGGGAACGTTCAAGTATTACGTAACGCTCCTGGGGGGGGGGTCATTTTGGAGTGTTAGGCCCATGTTAATGGTATAGGAAAATAGCATTACAGGGTGAGTGGGGGTTCAAAATGATCAAAATTTGCGTTACGTAATACTTCAACGTTCCCAGTCCCTTAAAGTTTTTTTATGGTTGTATTTAAGCCTGAACCACATTAAACAATACTAAATAATTCCCACTGGTAAAAACTCAAAATTAAAAATTAAATACGTTTAGCTGTAGAAGTAAAGCAAAACCGTGAAAACATTAATATGTTTTAAGCCTCCAGTTACAAGACACGGTTTTCTATGTACCACGCGTTCACTTATATGATCGAAGCAAGCGCTAACCAGATCACTTTATGTTTGTAGCCTGTGGCCTATGGCCTATGACATGTGGCCTATGGCCTAATATCTTAAGCGTCACATAATTTTGAGACTTTTTCGTAACGGTTTCAGCCGTAACGGTTCAGCCGTCTAAAACATATTAATGTTAAAAAGACGTTTTTCGTAAAAAATTTTTTTTGTCTGTTGGTCTGTTTGTCTGTCTGTCCAGGTTTGTGACCACGATAACTCGAGAACGCTTTGAGCTAAAGACTTCAAATTTGGAACATAGGTTGCTTTTCCAAAGTTTTAGGCTGGGATTGTTTTTGGTAAAAAAAACAATTTTTTTCGGAAATTAAATTTTAAGAATTGCTTTTATTTATTTTTTGTATTATTTTGTAATAAAGGGCAAAGAATCGTTTTGTTGACAGCAGTAATTTTTCTACGGTTTAGTATTGAAAAATATTAATTTAAAATAAAGTGTACTTTTTCTTAGGCATTTAAATAAATTATTGTAATTATCCATAAATATTTTTACAGACTTAATTTATGTAAATGCGTATTTCCAGACGTACTTTTTTCGATTTACTCTTAAATTATATGGTTTATATTTGTACAAATATAACTTAAATCCACTGGCGGATTTAGGCATTTAAAGGGCTAATATCTCGAATATAATTAATGGGACCCACACCATAATGGTGGATTATTAACATTTCCTTGTATCTATATTTTTGAAATGCTAAAATTTGTTAAATTAAATCTAGCTAATTTTAAATTGTTTCATGAAGTTCATAAATACAATACACGTCATGCTAATAGTATTGCCTACCAAAGTCATAGAACCGAACTCTTCAAAAATAATGCTTACTATTTTGGTGCTGTTCTCTATAATAAGTTGCCACTAAGCACTTAAAAATTTAATCTTGACTTTTCCTATATCATTTATGTGATCTCTTGAAATAAATAAAGATTATTATTATTATTATTATTATTAATACTAGTAACAACCCAAACATTCACACTCAGGCAGAACCCAAATCAAAGTGTGTGAAAAAACATTACTTTTTCACCGTGGCCGTCTAGAAAACATTGCATGCGCCATGGTGGAAACTACTTCTTTGCTGTACGAGTCTGGTTTACGAAACAAGGTACGAGTCTCTTTCATAAAGGTTTTTTTTAAACCTGTTTGCGTGTTGAAAGAAAATCATTTTAAACGCAATATAGAAAAAAAAACTAATCTGATTTGTTAGTAAAATAGACGAAACCGGTAAGGGAAGGTTTAACTATTACGTAACGCACCTAGGGGTGGGGGGGGGTCATTCTGGAGTGTTACGCCCATGTTAATGGTATAGGAAAATAGCGATACAGGGAAGGGGGGTGGTGTGGGGGTCCAAAATTATCAAAATTTGCGTTACGTAATACATGAACGTTCCCTAATGTAGAAAATGTCTGTATCTTTATCAAAAGACTTTATGTTTATCTAAAATAACTTATTTAAGTGTAAAATGTACTTAATTTAATTAATTCAATTCATTTTAAAATATTTTCTAGAAAGGTTACCCATTTTTTTTTTGTAAAAATTAACTGCAGGAGAAAATGTTATTTTGTTGACTGTAGTGTTCTTATATTGCGATTCCATTTTGGTTATCTTACATTGCACACTTAAGTATATCACATAATTCAAGGGTTAGGGGAGATAGAGGCGTATGTTGTTATCTAGCACCCTCCGTTCTCACTTAATTATTTAGCAGATTAGATTGCCTGTTTACGACTAACAGATGCGTTTGCTATTTGTCAAAACTCGGGCATTAATTTATATGAAAATGTAAATAAAATATTAGAAAGGCATTCTCTAACTCCAGGCCATGCCCTGGTTTTGAGCCACAGTTTTTTTTTAAGTTTTGCCTACCCATCGGTAGGTGCACCCCGGCATTTAACCGTGTCGGTTATGGCCTATTAATATTTAGTAGACTAAAGGTAATAATTAAGTAATTTTTAAAAACACTACTTCACATCCATGCCTCTGGTGGGATTCGAACCATTCACCTCGGCATTATAAAGCGAACACGCTCCACCCTATACCACCGGAGCCGGTTTTGAGCCACAATTCCTAGTAGGCCATTTCATGACTAAGTTAAAAAATGTATAGCAAATTGTTAAATACACAGGCCCACAAATTTTTTTTTCTGAGTCCTGGATTCCAATATGATATTCCTATGTATTTTTTCCCGCTGAAACTGAATCCACAACCCGTTTAACCCCTACACGTCAGGACTTTGACATAACCGCAAAAAACACCCGAAAAACTACTGAAACCGCTAAAATCATCTATGCCATACCACTGTCCCCAAATTGCTAATTCTATAACCCTAGAACCCCATAATCCCCTAACGTCATTATACCATAGCCGCATAACCTCAAAACCCCCTAACCTGATTAAGTAGAAAAATATAGTTTGGGAAAACAGAACAAATTCTTCAGTTTTTTTTTTGTGGAAAATAGTCATAGGTAAGTAACACTATAACCCCAAAATCCCCTAACCTCAAAAAAGAAATATTATAAATAACCTCAAAATAACTTCACTTCGTAACCCCATATACTATATAACCTTAATCTTGTTATCCTATTCTGTGGAGAAGTCCGGTTACTGAAATTATAACCCCAAACCTTGATTCATGACTTCACTCACAAAAACCCTTATGATTTCGAAAACCGGACTTCTCCACAGAATAGGATGATGGGGTTAAGAGGTTATAATATATGGGTTTACGGAGCGAAGGGGTTAGGAGGTTATGGTGTGATAGGATTTTAGGGTTATACAGTTACTATGTTCTATGTTCTACGTTCTATGTTCTATGTTCTACAGTTACTATGTTACTATGTTCTACAAGAAAATTTCACGTAATTGTTCTGTTTTCCCGAACCAGATTTTTCTATTTAATGAGGTTACGAGGTTTTGGGGTTATGGAGTAATGGTATACCGAGGTTAAGGGATTACGGGGTTACGAAATCACGAATTTGGAGGAAAAGGGTGAAAGTGGTATGAAGTAGATGATTTTAGCGGTTTCAGTAGTTTTTCGAGTGTTTTTTGAGGTTATGTCAAAATCCTGACGTGTAGGGGTTAAACGGGTTGCGGATTCGGTTTCAGCGGGAAAAAATACATAGGAATATCATACTGGAATCCAAGACTCACGAAAAAATTTTTTTTGTGGGCCTGTGATATTTTTTTAAAATAAAAATCTGAAGCGGTTGCCCTTTCTAGACGGCTGGTAATACCTATAATCTCATTTGAGAAAACATTTATATTTTTGTAGAAAATTTCAAATTCTTCTTAACTGTGCAATAATGGTTTTTCTACTATCAAATTCAAAAACTACAAAGGTCTTGAATCTTTTGATAAAATCAAAAAACAGACGGACCGACTTTTTTTAACACATTTTCTCCATGTTTTATGACATTTTAACAGTGATACTAAAAAATTTTCCAATTTAAACTGTATTATTTTACCATTTCGAGATTGCGATTGGCCCAACTCACTGATTTTAGATTCGGTAGTCACTGTTGCAAATTACAGCCAACTTTATGGTTTAGTAAAACGGTCTGGAAATAGTGTTCGCCTTGATATTATGCAATCAGATGTCGTTGCTATAGATAAGCATTTTTTTAAAGCAGAAGAGTAATAATAAGGAAATGCTTTAACCAACAATTTCAATTAAAATGCAAATGTGACGTATATATTTATACATATAAATGATACATTAAAGAAAAATATTTCATGGTTGCAGAACGGACGGCTTTTTCTTTATTTGTCAATTTTTAGAAAAAAAAGGGTGTAAAACTGCAAGAAGCCTAAGAAAAACAATATTAAACAAGCTAAAACGGAAATCCTTTCTAGACGGGTGACATTATTTTTAAATAGCAATATCTCTTAAACTAATTTAGTATAGATAAAAATGAAAGACATAACTTGTTTGATTTGAGGAAATTTAAAATGCTTTTTAACTGTGTTTTGACCTACGATGAATAATAAGCGAGGTATGGCCAAAAATATTAGTTTTTGCCCCCCTTAAGGAGGTAAATTTGCCCTCTTACACCACATCAATGTTAACCTGAAGCATACTACAAAGGTCCTAAAACGTTGAGTGAAAGACTTTTTTAAAACGGATATTCCGTTCAACAGCCAGGGCCGACCTTAGCATTTCGTCGCCCTGAAGCAAGCTTCTGGTTTGGCGCCCCTATTTGAAAAATAGTTTGTATCCTAAAAAATTTTAATGACTAAAAAAATGTCCTCACCTCTAAAGCTTTATCCCTGCCCAAAAATTTAAAAAAACGTCATCACCTCTGAAATAAAGCTTTAAAGCTTTGTCTATGTCCAAAAAAAATTGATGACTAAAAAAAGGACCTCCCCTCTGAAGCTTTATCCCTGCCCATAAATTTTAATGACTAAAAAAAACTGAAGCAGGGGTTCACTTGATTCATGCAAAGGTCGGCACTGTCAACAATTATAAGGTTTACAAACAGACAGAACGACACCTTTTTAACTCCCGCATTTGCACACTTTCGTTTATTCTAAATCCTAAAATGCAAAAGAAGATTTTTTGGTCGATTTCAATAACGGGTTAACCACCCATAAAAATGCTTTTTTAGGCAAGACTTTCCCAGTTTTTATAGGGGAAAGTAAAAATTAGTTTATCCAAGGAAAAGCTTGCGTTAGTAAAAAAAATTGAGTTTTTTATTGCTTTCTTTTACGTTTGTCGACGTTTTATATGCAAAAAAAGATTCTGTCTGTCGGTCTGTCTGTCCGGGAAATTTGTGACCCCGATAACTCGAGAACGCTTTGATCCAAAGGCTTCAAATTTGGATCTTAAGTCGATTAGAGCACTAGGTAGGTAGGTTTGTTAGGGTAGGTTGTTCCGCTAGTATGTAAACTACCTACCTACGCTAATAAACCTGCCCATCGAGTGCTCTAAGCTTGATTATCCAACGTTGGGATTTTGGGAAAAATCGGGGTTGGGTAAGGGGATAAAATGTGGCAAAAACAAGTTTTGTTTTAAACATTTAATTTTTCAAATTTTTTTTTTTTTCGTTTTTCTAAAAAAGTTAAAAAAATTATTTTGAAAAAAGTTTTCCAAAAAAATTGTTGGCGGTGGTAATTTCTCAGTGTATGCTTGTTTAATTATCGTTACACTTTAACACTCCGATCTGACTCGGATAAGAATAATCTGTTCTGATCTTTGTGAATAAAATTATTAGAACAAAAAACGACTAACAAGGAGTCGACAGGATGACTGGCAACAATGCCTAATTCAATTGTTTTTAAGTTAAGGATGGGTTTGTCCGATTTACATTTTGTTTGTCTAGGATGAAACAGCAAAAATTTCAAGTATTTAAAATCACGATGTCTGGAGCTACCTGCTTATTAATTTAAAATTATCATTTTTAGATGATTTGTTGAAAAGTTAACTCACGTTTCCCTGAAATACACCGGTAATATTGAGCAGTTGTGAAAAGGAAAAGGGTGTTATTTTTTTTTATTGTTTAGAAATAAATCCTAAAAATTTGCAGTCAAAAATTTTATTTGGTACTATTACTAAAAAGTTTTCCATGATACTGTTTGGTAATAATTTTCTTGTTTTAGCACCGGAGTTAAAATTTTCTGCACTCTAGTGCACTAGTAGTGATCAATTTCCTAAAAAAGTACAAAGTTAACTTCTGAAACTAATACTAATTGCAGAAAAAACAAATGCTAAACTGTTTAGCAAATATGGTTTAGTAATCTTTACAAAATAAAATTTAAAAGAATACTTATTTTTGCAAATTTTTTGAACACACAAATAACTTCTGAAAAATAAAATAGTTTTTCTTCAAGCGTACTAAAATGTTCATACTTTATAACTGAACACACTAGTTAGAAGTGATATATATATATTTTAACAGTAATAAAATGAGTTCATTGTTGTACGCCGTAAAAAAAAAGTTAGTTAGCAAAACCACCACTGGCGGCAGCACTCTTTGACTTTGATGACAGCCATACTTCAAACTTGTTTGTTTATTATGTAAACATGTGGTTGACTCAAGTTTCTGTGCAAAAACCTTTTGTAAAATTAATTAAAAATGATTGAAGAAGAATATATGGTTTATACACCTACAAATATCTCAGAAATTGCAAATGCTACATTAGACAAGTTACCATCGAAATCGCGAAACGTGTACGATTTGACCTACGAAAAAAATTTAAAATGAGTTAAGGAAGGTTTAAGTATTTCGAAAGGGTTTTATTGGCCTATTTTAATAAAAAAGCATACTTTAACACTGAATAAATTAAATGCAAAAATTAATATTTAAAAAAATATATATAGGATGCTTGAAGAAAAAATAGTATGTTTCACTCAGAGGAAAAGTGCTTTTTTTACTCGTCTGTAGTTTCCGGACTTTGCTTCGCGTCGTCCGTAAATTCTACAGACTAGTAAAAAAAGCTTCACTTTTCCTCTTAGTAAAACAATATACTATTTTCATTGTTGTATGCATATTAGGGTGGTCGCGAAAATTCAAATTGAATATACGAATGCTACCTACACAAAAATTTGTTGCCCTTTATGGTAATATGAATTATCTAAAATTTGAAGTCAATCGAAATACGTTAAGGCACCGCACAGTGGTCCTAAAGTTTTTAAACTTACCCATTTTACGAGCTTCTTTAATTTTAAATTTATAAATTAGCAGATTTTGAAATCTTAAACTTTTATCAACTAAAATTGTTGCCTAATTTGTGACTATTGCTTACGTAAAATTTAAGGTGGATCACAAGTCGTTTAGAGTTGGCACAAGAACCTTAAACCTCAAAAATCCATAATTTTACTAGCTTTTTTATCCATTTTCTACCCTCGTATCCACATGGTGTAAAAATGTTAACGGGCCCTAGTCTGAAGTTGTAGACCTATACATGTATATTATATATGCAAAATTTTAGGAGAATCGAAAAAGTTAGGAGGTCGCGCAAGAGCCGTAAATGTTTAAAAATGGACGATTTTAACTCTTTTTTTACTTTAAAATTAAAAAAATATATATGAGATTTTAAGATTACAATTATTTTTATTTTTTTTTTCGCTCTTATACTGGTTTTACTTTTTTTTAGTTTTTATTTAAGCTGAATTTCTAGTTTGTTAGTTTGTTACTATGTTAGTTTGTTAGTTAGTTTGTTTGTTAAGCAGGATACCTTAGGTTAATGATAGAAAGCTGAAATTTGGTATAGTTATTTATCTTCGAAGACAATACAATATAATAAAATAAAATAATTCCCCCAACCCCCCCCCCCTCGTTGTGGAGGTATACCTCTTTTTCAATTCTTACCAATATGTTTGTGTAAATTTTGTACTGACGGTTTTTGCATTCACTAGAGCTAAATATAATATTTAAAAAAATGACCCCACCCCCTAGGGGCAATTTAAATATTTATAAAAAGTCCTTTAAAAATATATTCTATTTTTTTATAACTATGTATAATTATATACCGGCTAACACCAGAAGTATTGCCTACGAATTATCTCCGTAACTATAAAAGATAACTTATTGAAATATATATGAACCGTAAATACCCCCATTTTGGCATCGTCATAAAAAATATCACTTCCGGTCTAAGCGGAAAATGGCGTTATTTTAAAGTTTTTTTTTTTTAATTCATCAACTTTAACGCCAGTTGTGCTAAATTTTTAAATGGAACGACCTATTTTTGATTTTGCTAAATTAAAAATGCAGGTATACTATACAAAAAAAACGTATAAACCCTAATAGGGTTGGCCCTTTTCGGGGAAAATGGCCATATTCCGTTGGGAGCTATATTGAAAAGTCCAAACTGGCGTTAAAGTTGATGAATTAAAAAAAAAACTTTAAAATAATCCATTTTCCGCTTAGACCGGAAGTGATATTTTTTATGACGATGCCAAAATGGAGGTATTTACGGTTCATGGGGGTGGGTGGAGGTCATTTTTTTAAATATTATATTTAGCTCTAGTGAATGCAAAAACCGTCAGTACAAAATTTACACAAACATATTGGTAAGAATTGAAAAAGAGGTATACCTCCCCAACGAGGGGGGGATTGGGGGAATTATTTTATTTTATTATATTGTATTGTCTTCGAAGATAAATAACTATACCAAATTTCAGCTTTCTATCATTAACCTAAGGTATCCTGCTTAACAAACAAACTAACTAACAAACTAACATAGTAACAAACTAACAAACTAGAAATTCAGGTTAAATAAAAACTAAAAAAAAGTAAAACCAGTATAAGAGCGAAAAAAAAATAAAAATATTTGTAATCTTAAAATCTCATATATATTTTTTTAATTTTAAAGTAAAAAAAGAGTTAAAATCGTCCATTTTTAAACATTTACGGCTCTTGCGCGACCTCCTAACTTTTTTCGATTCTCCTAAAATTTTGCATATATAATATACATGTATAGGTCTACAACTTCAGACTAGGGCCCGTTAACATTTTTACACCATGTGGATACGAGGGTAGAAAATGGATAAAAAAGCTAGTAAAATTATGGATTTTTGAGGTTTAAGGTTCTTGTGCCAACTCTAAACGACTTGTGATCCTCCTTAAATTTTACGTAAGCAATAGTCACAAATTAGGCAACAATTTTAGTTGATAAAAGTTTAAGATTTCAAAATCTGCTAATTTATAAATTTAAAATTAAAGAAGCTCGTAAAATGGATAAGTTTAAAAACTTTAGGACCACTGTGCGGTGCCTTAACGTATTTCGATTGACTTCAAATTTTGGATAATTCATATTACCATAAAGGGCAACAAATTTTTGTGTGGGTAGCATTCGTATATTCAATTTGAATTTTCGCGACCACCCTAATGCATATTTTAAGGAGAACAACAAAGAAGATTATAGTCTAAATAACTATTATAGTTAACTCTGCATAACTAAAATAATATTCCAAAATTTTAATAGATTTAGGTTGTTTAAAAAAATTATTGCAGATTTTTTCTCTAACATTGCTATTTATATCTAATTAACAATTTGTTTACCAGTAAGTGCATATCCCTAAAAGGATATTGCAAAAATACTACGAGGTCAACTGTTTAAAATAATATATAATTATTTATTATAAATAACCTATATTAAAATACCATTTCTGTTTAATTTAAATAGACATATAGTTTATAACTAGACTATTTTCTGATAAATTATTTAGATTAGATTAGATTGCTATTTCATATCATTATAACATTATTAAATATAAATAACTAGCCGTGAAGATATTTATTACTTCGCTTTCCATAATATACTATTAAAAGTGGACAGTATATTGCATTTTCTCTCGATATACTTCTCAAAATATATCTTTTTAGAATTCGTGTGACCACTTTGTTTTTTACTTTTATTTCATTTTGGTTACTGCCTGATTTTTTCCAGTTGTCACCTTCAAAGAATGCGAGAAATGCACCTATAGAACACACACAATCTTTCGAATAACATCTTCCTATAGCCTCATTCCCCGGGTGCCAGTTAGAAAAATTTTAACAGTAACTGTGTAACTTTTTTATTTATGTATTGATATTTTTTCAAAATTGTTATGAATATTTCTATCAATCAAAGTAGTTTTTTCTAAAGTAGTTTTTTGGAAGTCCTATTTTTTATAATTTTTTAAAAAATAGAGCGCTCATACTTTTTTGTTATTGAAAGGATATTTTTTCTAAAAACAATACGGTTCTTCTTCTAGAACTTTATTCCTAAAAATTTCATATCGATGGTATATTCCGTTCTTAAGTTTTCGTGCGCACAAAAAATGGGACACTCTAACGGACAGAAGAACAGGCAGACATATTTTTAAAAGAATTAGTTAAATAACGTTTGTGTACAAATTTTTTTAATTTACGATAATTTTTAACTATTTTGTAAATTTGAAAACCATCGTATAATACTTTTCAAGCACTTTGTGCTGTAAAGAGTAAAGTAATAAGCATGCATTATCGTGTGAATGATATTATTATACGGTACACTAATATTCGCTATATCTGCTAACTGAACGTTTGTGTTACCCAACCATGATAATAATAATCATAATTTTAATTCTATTTATAACTTTTTCTTTAGATATTTTCTTTACCGGCGGAAGTTTCCATACTCCTAAATAGTTCCTTATAAAATGATGAACTTATTTTAAATAATAATATTATGTACAATATTTATTATGCATTTTAATTTAATTAATTTCTTATAATAACATTTGCATCCCATTTAAAAATGCATTTTTCTATTTAAGCTCATATTACACACATTTTGCGTGTAATAAGCAATGTTTTTTCTTGGGTTGACAACAGAAACAACAAAAATCGCTTATTGTTTTTGGAACTAATAAATTTATGCCAAGACCTAAATAAAATCAGGTTTTTTACAGTTTTGCCAATCGTTTTTATAAAACTACCTAAATAGAAAAAAATGCAAATTTACTTGTTGCATTATACCAGCGGCGCACTTGTCAAGGCCAATATTGTCAAATGCACCAACGATATCTATAAAAACAGCTGAAGCGTAGATTCTACAGATTTGCCTGATTCTGGGTACCTACGTCAACGATGCTTTCTACATCTTGACCAATATTACTGGTTATAATTAAAATACTGAATATGTAGTGCCTAGTGGTGCCTTTTATTTAATGGACAGTTGTTTTGAATGTTACCGATGTATTTTACATTGAAGATTCTCTCAATGAAGTTATTATGTTGATACATAATTATTTGGCATTGTCTTTTTAGATCTTTAGCTTATTACATTATTCACAGCGCCTGCGCTGGAATAATGTTATACGGTAGTTTCGAATTATCAAAAAATTTCAAAAATCGTCCTAGACAAAAAATTCTTGGTTATAAATTTGTTTCATGAAAAAATGAGCATTTTTGTAAATATCTGTCTGTCCGTCCGTCTAGACGGACATCGTGACATCGGACATACAGACAGAAGCGTCTGTCCGATGTCACGATTTTTGTAAACATGATAACTCAAGAACGAATAATCCAATCGACTTGAAATCTTTAGGGGAAATCAAGTTCTATGAGGGGAAGATCCCTATTGTTTTTGAAAGTAATCCCACCAAAAACAAAAAAGTTATGGGGGGTTAAACTTTTAAAAAAATCGAAAAAAAATTGAAAGAAATTTCCGATTAACGTAACTTTTTTATAAAAAATTACTAAAGATCAATTCTATCAATTTTAAAAGTAATCGCCAGACAAACAAAAAAGTTATGGGGGTTAAACTTTTAATAAAATCGAAAAAAGCTAAAAGAAAATTCCGATTAATTAATTAATTAACTTTTTTTAGGAAAAAATTACTTTAATAATAAAGATCAAAGTAATCAACAAAAAAGTTACGAGGGGTTAAAATATTTTTTTTCGTGTTTTGAAAAAAGCAAATAAAGAAAAAAAAATGATTTTGAAAAAGTTTTTTTTTTAATTTATTTTTATTTATTTTTTTGAAAAAAAATTTTTTTTTCGCAAAAAGGCAATTAAAAAAAAAAATTTAAAAAATGTTTTAAAGTTTTTTTTTATTTAAAAAAAAATTGAAGTATTTGGGAAGATGCATATAACATTTACTGTGAATAATATATAATGAAATGCGTAGCATTAAATATCTTCACGGCTTGTTTGATAATATACTTACTAGATTAAAAACTAGCAATGGATCATTCACTAAAAAAAAAGATCTGGTTGGGGCAACCAGATCAACAGATAATACGAAACAGCTATTTTACTGGATGCTGCAACCAGAAATCTAAAAAAGGCAATAACTAAATTGTTGTGCTTACAGCAGTATTACCAGATTTAGCAAAAGTTTAATTTCTACGGGCGTTAATAAAAGCACTGTTTTTATCAGTCCTTTTTTTGACGGTTTTAATTGCTGACTAATAATTAGTTCACAATTAGAACTGTCAAAAACAGGTATCAATGAAAACAGTGCTTTTATTAACGCTCGTAGAAATAAAATTATACTAAATCTGGTAACACTGGCTTACAGATTCTTAAAGGTTTTGTTTTTGGTAGCCATACGAAGTTGTGTTGTTACCTTAACCATATTTTTGGTAACAGCAACCAGAAAAATAGTTGGTCATATTTAACTATTCTGCCCTCCTTAGTTAAAAAGTCCTAACTAACATTGCTATTTTCCCTACATTTTTCGAATAAATGGCCAAAATCCCTGGCTTCCAGGTTGGAATTTCAATTTCCCTGACTTCCCTAATTTCACTAACTGGTGGGAACCCTGGAGAATAGATAAATATGGCATGGAACAACCGGTATATGCAGATAAGCCAAAAATTACAAAAATGTTAGTCAGGACGTTTTAACTACGGACAGTATTGTTTCCCTCAACCAGACCGCTTTTCAGTGTTTGTAAATAATAAAATACACCTTTTTAAAAAAATAATGATTTATAATTTATATTTTTTTAGGGTTATTTGTGACAAACACTCGGAAATGAAGCAAATAAAAACTTTATTGCATTACATAATCATGCCAACGTTTCACCCAATATTTAGGCTTCTTCAGGGCTAAAAAAACATAAAAATTATAAAACTTTTTGGACATAACTTGGACATTATAAACTGATTTTTTGGAAAAAAATGTATATAAACAAAAATAAAAGAAATTAATAAATTAAAAACTTACCTAAATTATTAAATATTCATTAAAACAAACAAATTAAACAAAAACATTACATCAACAAACAAAATACACTGGATATTTTTCAACAGGACACTATAGAACAATTAATTACTGAATTTTTAAAAAAAGTATGTATCTATAAATTTGGATAAAGTGTTGTTCCAGTGTTTAAAATAATTATATTTTGATATATTAATTAAATATTTATAATTTATAATTTTTTACTATTTATATAGATATTGGCAATACCGTGTTGAACTAGTATTTCGTATCTAGTATTTATTTATACTCGTTTAGGGACCTTTTCTAAAGTATTTTACACCACAGAGTGTTAAGTTATTCATATAATTTATACAGAATACAGCTAGAAAGAAAAGAAGATACTACATAAAAGTTTTTATCGATAAAGGTTTTCTTGGCAAAAAAAAACTAGTATTGTAATAATTTATGCCTTATAATAAATTGATATGAAAACTCTCGGTGGGTACGACGCAGCAACAATGTTGTTTATATAAAATAATTTATTTAAATAAATTTTTAAAATTTATAACCATCATAATTCATTATGCGAACAACACAAAGTAAAGCATTTTTGTTGTTGCAAAGTGGAAAATATTATGGCACGTATATTTTTTATTATTGGGTGCTAATAATTCTCGAGCAGTCGTCATAAATCTATCGTAACTATAGGTGACCTGCGATCGCAAAAATAAACAAGCCGTGAAGATATGTGTTGCTTCCCGTTCCATAGCATACTCTTCATAGTGTATAGTATATTGCGTTTTCTCTTCACACATTTCTCAAAATATGATTTCTTTGAGATTTTTTATACTGTGGCATTTTCGTTTATAAACTCATTTTTCAAAATTGGTATGAATATTTTCTTCAGTTATTTTTTAAAAATATTTGAAGTTTATCAAACTTCTAATTTTCATAACTTTTTGAAAATTTGCGCCCGGGGGCCCCTCTAACTTTTTTATTTCTAAACTTCTTTCTCCCATAGAATGTTTTTTTCTTAAAATTTCATATCGATCGAATAATCCGTACTTACACAGAAAAAAAACCTTCCTTGAACCAAGGACAAGTGTCTTTCGATATGTTCAAAGCCATATTCTCTTCAAGGCTAGCATTTCTTTGAACCAAAAACAATGTCCTTGGATGAAGAGCGCGGATCTTAATTTAAAACCTCTTGCTCTTTATTCAAGGACATTGGTTCAAAGAAATTCTAGCCTTGAAACAAAAGAATATGAATTTGAACATATCGGAAGACACGTCTCTTTGGTTCAAGAAATCCTTTTTTTGGGTGTGTGAGTTATCTTGATCATAATATTTGTTACAGAGCTCTGTCAGACGGACGGATGGACAGACGGACGGACGGACAGACAGACAAACAGACAGAGGTTGATAAAAAAACATTTACATTTTGTCTAACATTTTTTCATCTAGGATCATTTTTGAAGAGATGAGACTTTTCTTAGAGAAATCTAGGAAAATTTTTAATTTTTTTTGTAACTTTCAGCATTTATTTATAGTGATATAAAACACATATTACAATGGTTTTTAAGTATTCAACTATTTTAATTACTGAGATACACCACTTAAAAGTTTAAACATACCTACTTGCGCGCGAGTAATTTGCTTATAGCTTACCAACGAGAAAACTTAGAGATCTAGTGAAATCCTTACTTAAATCAACATTTAACGCGCTTTTCAATTATGCAAAACAAACTACTCATTAATTTTCCTGAAATAGTGAAAAATTGCATGAAAATTTAATTTTCAAATTAAACTTTATTAACCACGGAAATATGTATTTAAAAAAAATACTACAAAATTCTATTTTTTTTGCCATTCAACAGTATTTTTTTCAATGTGAAACTCATAATTGTTCTACAGTAAGTATTCTCCTGTTGAAAACAGTCCAGTGTATTTTCTTTGTTGATTTAATATTTTTGTTTAATTTGTTTGTTTTAATGCATATAGCATAATGTAAATTTCAGGACGTCGTATCTCAAAAAAGACAACTTTACAGGAATGAGAAATAACTCTTTTTCGCATTATTCATAGGTTGAAAATGTACTTTTTTAATATAAACTTAATACATTTTTAATGATTAACTTACCTTAAGTCATTTTATTGTGTATAAAATAAATAAATACAAATAAAAACCTAATGTTTATAGATTTTGATGCTCAAAATTAATTTTTGTTAAGATACGAACTTTGAAACATTATTAGCGGAACGCACCTCTTGCATCGCATGCGCAGTGTTATTCAAACTGTTAGCCTCGCCGTATGCAAAAGGTGCGTTCCAAGTCAGTTAACTAGATTTAAGAGATACGAGGTTTTAAAATTTATTAATCTGTAATCATCTAAGATACGATGTTACTATTTTGCTTATATTTTTATTATTTTTGTGAAATTTACAAGACGATATTTAATAATTTAGCCCTGAAGAAGCCTAAATATTAGGTGAAACGTTGGCATGATTATTTAATGCAATAAAGTTTTTATTTGCTTCGTTTCCGAGTGTTTATCACAAAATAACCCAAAATTATTTGTAGCTTGAAATTGACTTTATGTTAAAAAAGTCGAAAAAATTGTTTTTTTTTCTATGGTTTATTTAAATCAACTCCAATATGAGTAAGGTTCAAGAACTTCTTAATTTTATTGTATAATACTCTTCCAGTACTACGTACCATAAAGAGTATAATAACCACTCTGGAACCAAATTATGGGCTGTCAAACACCCGTTCAACTTTATCTTTATAAATAAGGACAGGATCGGACTGAAGCATATTTATGTGTAACTGGAACAAAGAACAATATAAAACATAATAAATAAATGTTAATATTTTTTGTACATCCTTCAAATAAAAACGATACAAAATTTTTGTGTTAATCAAGTGTACTGTTATACATACTGCGTTTCTGCTAAGGAGGATATAATACTGGGTTAGTTGTATAAAAATTAAATTTAAATGTAAAATGTATATTTCTGAAATTTAAAATAGCGACTAGGGCAAACTTTTGAAAATTTAAAATAACTTATATTAAAATTTCAAGTTTATTTACTAAATATTATTTAGCATTAAAAATAATTAGTTTCAGTAGAATGTGCATGATCATTATCATTTCCCTTAGTAGCTCCCTCATTAAATTTTAAAATTAAAAGAAATAAATGAAGTAGAAAAATTTCAAAATCTCCAATAATTTTAAGTGGTTGGATTGACGCGAAAGTTTAAAATAAATAAAACTGTATTAACAATATTAAGAAAAGTATGTTATTTTATTGCAAATCTTGGTTGAAATATAATATATGTATATATAAAAAATACCTACGCTGTAATTGAAGGACATTGGGTTTATTTTTAAACTTAATATTGTCTGCATCAGTCGTTATTTTTTTTATTAATTATCTTAGGGACATTTAATTTTAATTAAATTATTTATATTACCATGTAATGCTGAAGTTTTTTTTTCTTAATAAAAGACAGATATCTTTAATTTTATCGCAATGTTTTTAAGTGTAATAAAATAATAAATTTCCAGAAATCCTCAATTTATCGTGAATTAATTATATAAAAATCAGTGGAACATTATCCTGTCTTTATTATCATACCGGGTGACTTATTTAAAACGTTGAAAAATACTGAAATTCTGAAAAAGAGGTAAGTAAATTTGATTTAACGAGAGAAGCAAGCTGGAAAAAATATGACCCTTCTTATCCCCTGATCATTTAATATAGTATAACTAAACAATGAAGAAAAATATTAAATTTTGTTAATTACATTTATCAAGATTTACGCAGTATAAATAAATAAATAAGTAAATAAATAAATACATAAATAGAAAATATTACCCCTTTTCTTACCCCGTGACCATTTTATATAGTACAATTTTTTTAATTAAATGACATGTTGTCATTTTACCTCAAAATTTAAGGTAAACAGAAAGAAATAAAGAAAAAAAATTAGATCGAAATGTGTGGCATACACAGTGTGGGTCCGCAACTTGTTTTATATATAACGACTGTTAATATAACAATTCTATTATTACAAAATTATATCTCTGAATTAAGGTTTATAATGTTAAAAAAAGTCATAAATATATATGTAATGCTTCGCATCCCATAGTATACTCAGTTCAAAGTGGATAGGATATTGCGTTTTCTCTTGATATGCTTTTTAAAATATGATTTATTAAAAAATGGTGCCC
>OY294046.1:45207289-45755552 GCA_958510825.1 Brachypterus glaber
ATAAATTATTTTTTGAATACTATCATGGCGCATTCCGCATCAAAAAGGGATGATTATAGCGGCTGCCATGCCCTAGCATTAACCGGAGAGGGGAGACGAGTGGCCAAAAGCACCAGATCTAGCTAATCAGTTGCAAGCACGATAGGAAAACATCAACACATTCGTTACAGTTTGTAAAACGTCAAAGTCTTCAGTAAAAAAAAAAATAAATTCTTTAATAACTTTTGAATAATTTTGATTATGTCCGGTTACAAAATGCATTCTGGACTATGTACTATGCTTTTATGCACTTATTACAAACGGGTTATCTTTTCAAGTCTTTAAACATCTAACCATTTCAACACACAAACAGCAACAATACAAAACTTTAATTATCTGGCTTCACAAACGCTTAAACACATTTGGGCACATAATTGATATAGAGTAAGTTTTCAGCCCATTTAGTTAAAATATAATCTATGCTGCTGAATTATACCCAGAGACATGGTCATTTGGTCGACCGTTCGACCGGAAGTCACAAAGTAATTTTTTAATTATTGGTAAATGATAGATGTTAACCTACAACAGTTGCTTTTCAACCCGGTGAAACGAGCAACATGTACTTTTTGACAAGAATTAGGTAATCCGTTAACCGCGTTTAACTTTTAGCATCAAGTGTTTTAGTATAGTTATTTATTTATTTGCTATCTTAGATATGCCCTGGATTCGAATTTATATATTTCATAGTGATTGTATGGATGATGTGCAGTAAAATGACGAACATGTGATTATATTAGAGTAAAAGGGGAATTTCATGTTTTTTGATCATTTATAATGCTGATAAATTTTAATTTGGAAGAAACTAACGCGTGAAGAAGTTTTTATACGTACAGAATTTTTTTATATACTAGCGCATGCCCAAGTATAATTACAAATTAGAAAAAACAGAGGTCTTGCAGAAGACTGGAAATTTTATATAATCAAAACGGGAAGTGGGCATGGTGCCAAGCCAGACAAGAACCACTCTTGGTGAATTGAGTAACTAAGAGGGATCTGGCTAATTATCTCACTGAGAAAAGGCCAAAAAAAAAGGAAGAAGAAGAAGAAGAAGAAGATGTTACCTACAATTCCCGTATACTTATAGAATTGGCAACACTGTGTCTAACTTAAGCACTCCTTCAAATGAATATACGGAGTCAACATGGCTGTGCCTAAAAATGTGCCAATCGCATTAAATACTCGGAATTGGTAACTATTGTGCAATATTTCTTTTAAAATTCCCTTGGATTTATAATAATATCGTCGGCTTACAAGTAAAGAGCACTAAGTCCAATAAACATGGTTTTGAGATATTGACAAATTTAACTTTCGCTGTTGTTTTTTAATTTTTGTAATAATTATTACAAAAATGCACGTTTCGCCAAACAAACACTAAGTCGCTTAGTGTAGAAACATTTGAAATAATCTACAAGTAAAACGCACTAAGTGACTTAGTGCCTATTGCCAGATAAAATTTTATTCAAAATCAAACTAGTGCGTTTTGTATAGTGGGTAACTCTCTTGGCAGTCCACCTAGAAGTTAGTTCGGTTTACCTGTACATAGATAATCAAAAATGAATTACAGTACCATAAAAATCCCATTTTTGCAAAAAAGTGACTTAGTGCCTTTTACTTGTAAGCCGAGACGATATAATAATAGAATAATAAGTTACAATGTTAATTAATCAATAAGAATCTTTTCGTACATGCTACGTTAGTTATTCATCTCCCCTACTTCCCATTATTCACCCGGAGGCTAATTACCTGGGACCAAAGCGTCCCCGCTTATTTCAATACAAAAGTCAGACAGGACTATGATACTCGAGGTAATTATAGACCACTCAAAATGCTTTTTTATGAGGATGAGGTCGGTTTGCTTTTCCGTTTAAATGAGTCGTAATGATTATTAAACAATTTTACGAAATTTTAGGGTTCGATTTAAAATATCCGGGCAAATAGGCACCTGCGATTAATCTTGTCATCATCTGTTTGTTTTAAATTATGTGCTATTTTAAATTTAAAACTAACCGGGAACCCATTATACATACGGAGATTTAAATCTTAATCCGATGCATCAAAGGAAGCCATTTTAAAGTTGCTAAGTTACGCTGAACTTCGAGGTTGGTTAGAGCAATATAAAATATAGGACTGCGCACTAGAAATGAAGGGAAATGTAGAAATACGGTTGGCATTAATAGTAACGCCCCTTGTGACACCTTCCATGGGCCAAAGCTCTTACTTAGCTCAGAAAAGTTATGTTTATTCGTATAAAAACAGAGTGATCTTGAAAGTGCCAAATCCATAACGTTATAAATGTGGCTGTGAACAATGTACGGACCATGAAAATTGCAAAAATTAAGTTTTTACAATTTTTTTTATCAAAAGTTCTGAGAAATCATTCTGTAGTTTGTGGCATGTATTGAGCATGATTTGTCAAAATATTTTCTCCCTCTCTCCCTCTCTCCCTCTCTCCCTCTCTCCCTCTCTCCCTCTCTCCCTCTCTCCCTCTCTCCCTCTCTCCCTCTCTCCCTCTCTCCCTCTCTCCCTCTCTCCCTCTCTCCCTCTCTCCCTCTCTCCCTCTCTCCCTCTCTCCCTCTCTCCCTCTCTCCCTCTCTCCCTCTCTCCCTCTCTCCTTCTCCCGAACCTATGTTTCCAAAGGCTTTTTTTATCTAGAATCACCCTTATATCTAATTTGTAAAAATCCACAAAATTAAGAAAGTTTTTATTTTAAACTTAATCGCCAAAGAATAAGAAAAATAAATATAATTAAAAGCTTTTTGGAAAGTAATAATAATAATTTTGACTGCTTCTCTTTTCTTAGAAATAGGGGTGGAACAAGGATCTTGTTATAAGGTGGTCAAAAGGGAAAATAATATTGGACGAATATTGTTCGTGGTAATTATAGCCCATCCAAAATCCTTTTTTTTTAAGGATGGTCGGTTTTCCTTTTTCTCTAAATGAGGCACCTGCGATTAATCTTGTCATCATCTGTTTGTTTTAAATCATTTGCCTTTTTTAGATTTCCACAAAACTGGGCTTAACTTTTGACTTAATAATAAACTTTAAATATTACTTTGTTCTAAAGGGTCTGCCCCTATGAAACAAAAGTATATAATTATATATAAATTAAAAGCGTAAAGGGTAAAAAAATAAAAAAATAAAAAAAAAAACATGAAAAGCGATTGAAAAATATGCTACTACAGTATTTTTCATTGGCATAAAAGTGTTTTTTTTTCTGTGTGTGAAGTATGTACACTTTTCCACTATCTGCTCATAGCCTAGTTGGACCATAAAAACCAACATCAAAACAAACACACAAAAAAAGTCAAAAAAAAATTATATATATTTTTATTTTTATTATTATATTATTGTTTGTGATACTTTTGAGTCAACATATTTTTTGTGGCACTTGGTCTTTTCAGTCAGTTCCAATGGTGTATTCGTAATCGCTTTCGCTTGACATTTTAGCAGCTAAAATCGTTAAAAATATCGATATCGTACCTTTTTTGAAAGGAAATTAACACTTTATTCAATTTTTGCAACTGTTGATTGGAACTGTCAAATAAAGACGTCCAACGACTGTTAAGTTAGCTTTAAAGACTATCATTTTTTAGAGTATACAAATATTAATAAAAAAATCAAAACAACAAAAAGATCAAAAATTGAGAATAACCGACTAAAGGTTTTTGGCTATTTTTTACCAACAATAATGGAAAAAAGGTATTTTAAGTCCCTACCAACATAAGTTTCTAGAATCAACAAAATTCCTTAAGGGATCATTCTGGTTTATTATTTTCAAAAAATCGATTTTTTTTACATTTTTTGAAAGTATATGTAGACTTTTTCATAATTTTTCATTAAAAAAAAACTTCAAACGCGTTTTTCTCAAAAGTATATGTTGATTTTTTCATAATTTTTCATAAAAAAAAAACTAAACGCGTTTTTCTCAAAACAACGTTTTTTCGGTAGGCGGCAGTGATTTCTCCGAAACCACTGGACCGATCCGATCCGATGAAATTTTAACCACATATTCTACACATGCGCATTCTATAACAGTATTAAAATTGTAATTTTTACAATTTTTTTGTCAAAAACAGTGAAAAAAAAACTAATTTTTTGTTTTTGTTTCTTTAAATCTCCGCCATTTTATTATTTATCAATAAATATTAAAATCCAAAGAATAGGCGAAAGCCACAGTCATACTGAACCTAAATATTTTTCATTTTTTCCTTTTAGGTGAGCCGTTATCAAGATATTAACGCCGCCAGCGACATATCTACTTTTCGAGGAGTTACGTTTGCCTGTTACTTTTGTGTAAAAAAAAGTGTTAAAATAAAAATTGTTTTATGTATTTCGAGAGTGTATTTATTAAGCTCAACAAATTTTATATCAATACCTATAATAACATTAGGCAACAAATCCCAACTTTTTTTTCCCCCGATCGGAAAGTAAATTTTTCTTACTAATTCGAGGTCCGAATCTGACCTTAAAAAAATTCCAGCACCTAAAAGTCCAAAATGATCAAAATTTACTTTACTTAATACTTGAACGTGCCCTTTATGGCAAAACTATCAAATATGATGTATAAAAAATTTATAGCACCTAATTTGTAGATTATAAAATTCTCTACAAAAATATTTATACAAATATTTTTTTATTTTACTTTGTTCGTAAAAAGTAAATAAATGAAAAATCAATAATTTTAAAGCACACAATGTAAACTTTTTTCCCGAGACCAAAAAATAAATTATTCTTATTAATTTAAAAATCCAGCACGTCTTATTTTTTGTAATTTTAGTACAGGCAATTATTCCAATTAAAATAATTTATAAAAAACAACATTTCTTATTCTTTTTTTTTAATGGTTTCACATCATAAAAATATGACTTCATTACTTAAGGACCGTATTATGTAACATATTTTTGACCCCCTAGTGATGGTTTGGACTTTTGCGACTTTTTGCGTTTTTTAGCATGAGTAAGTGACACTAAGCTTGTCCCCTTATGCACCCGTCTTCTCACCACCCACCCCTGCTTAGTTGTGTCACAGTATAATTTTTTTTTTATATTTTTTCCCTAGTATCCCTAATTAATCTCCATATGAATTTAAAGTTTCTACAATCTAAGTTGGCTATTTTTTAGGTAATATTGAGTCGCCGAATCCAAATTTGTCCTCAGAATATTTTTATCTCCCATGATTTTAGAACAAAAGAGGGCTAAAATAATGCCTTTTTACCACTTTTGTCTCATTTTTCTCAGAAACGTGAGATAGTATAAACATCTGAGGCCAGATTCAGTTTCAGCGACCCAAAATTAGTTAAAAAATATATGACTGCGCAATCAGGGCAAGAAACCGTGTTGCCTACGGTAATACATTCTTAAAAAAATAACAACAATAACCCTTTTTTTGGGGCATCTACACTAGAATGATTCCTTAATCGTAACTTTGGTCAATGTTACGCACAGCAATCGTTTGTTTACAAACCAAAAAGGAGTGCAGAAATAGGCATTTACAAAGACTCGTAGAAAAAATATTCTAGGTATGTAATGTATATAGAGCAATTGGAGAAAGTTCAGAAAAAGTTCCTGAAATATTTGGATTTTAAAGACACAGGTATTTATAACCACAGGGCCAATTACAATGATCTTTTAAGTAAATACAACTTTGTGTCACTAAAACAACGTAGATTCAATATTACAGTTATATTTTTGCATAAACTTTTAAATAATAAACAGGACAATCCTGAATTTTTAAGAAGATTACCATTTCGTGTACCAGTCACTTCAACTAGAAATGATAATTTATTTTACATACCACCAGCAAGAACTAACCAGTATAAAATGTCTCCGCTTTACCAATTATGCCACTTAGGGAATGCTGTCAATGTTCATATAGATTTTTTTAATGTTAGAATTTCTAAATTTAAGCAATTCATTGTTAGTTTAGATTTAAGCATTTGAAAATTTATTTAAATTTAGATTTGTATATATGTATATATTTTGACCTACCCTGTAATTGGGTCCATTAGGACCTGTATGGATTTGTATATAAATAAATAAATAAATAAATAAATAGAATATTCTACCTATCACAACAATATGATTAAAGAGTAAGTGTTAAATGATTGGTTAATTAAAAAAGTTAATAAATAATCATAAAAATACAGCGTGCGACTTTAGGGACACACTGTTTAAACTAAATAAGCAACGATAAATATTAAAGAAGACTTAAAAGTCCTTGATTCAACAATAACCCAATAAACATTCCGACAGATTATCGAAACTAATATGTTAATACGTATTTCCTCTCTCGGCTAATACCAACAGACCAACCATAACAAACCATTTAAGTGGCATGACGAGCATAACCGTGGGTCGATGATGAGATCGGCCGAGATGAAAACAAAAAAATCGAAAGCATAAATTATTATAGAATAATAAAACTGTTAGTTCGTCGAGAGTAAATTATATCAAACTAAATTAAATTGTTTGATATTTACAAATTTAAAAGATCTATATAAAACATTTTACTATTCCTTAAAACGACTTTTGTTTGATTAACGCAGTCGTCCCTCCGAAGTGACTGATCGATTTCGTGCTTTTTAGCACTCATCAGAGCCACATATCGGTAGTAGGGACAACTACGAAAATCAAATCCTTTCCATATATCTCTATATAGAGTTTAAAAATCATTATAAGGAAAAGCAAAAACAGCTAGCGACATCTACTGCTAAAAGCAGAGACTGGATAAACCTATCGAGTCCAAAAAAGGAAGCAGTTATTGGTTTCAAGAACCTATTGCACGCTGTCGATAGGGGGCAGATTAATCTGCAATAGGTTCTTGAAACCAATAACTGCTTCCTTTTTTGGACTCGATAGGTTTATCCAGTCTCTGCTTTTAGCAGTAGATGTCGCTAGCTGTTTTTGCTTTTCCTTATAACGATTTTTAAACTCTATATAGAGATATATGGAAAGGATTTGATTTTCGTAGTTGTCCCTACTACCGATATGTGGCTCTGATGAGTGCTAAAAAGCACGAAATCGATCAGTCACTTCGGAGGGACGACTGCGTTAATCAAACAAAAGTCGTTTTAAGGAATAGTAAAATGTTTTATATAAATTATATCATTTTTTACTTTAATATTTTTTAATAATGGGAAGACAATAAAATGAGATGATATCCGCGCCGATTCAGGCAGGGCTGAGGGCATGGGTCACGGATTTGGTTGAATATTTTTTTATGTGTAGCCCACCGATGTTCGAGAAAAACCTCCACGGGATTTTTTTCAAATATAATTTTTTTAATTTAAAATTTTTTAAATTTGTCAAAAATTTGATATTGGCGTGCTATAACTTAAAAACTATTTAACCTATTGCGGTTCTCACTAATAAAAAAATCATATTTTTTTGATATTAAATCGCATTTATTTAGTTTTGATCTATATGATTATTGGCAAAATTATGTAGCCAAGACCAAGAGACCAATTTAAAATTTTGTCCCCCACTGCCCCCCTGGCGTCACCTTATCAAATAAAAAATAAAAATATTCCATATTATAGTTTTTGTTGTGTGATATTATAATAAACATTGCAAATTTAATTTTATATACAGAGCGGTCCAAAAGTCACCCCCCCTTAACTTAGCTCTTAACTTTTGAACCAGTTGAGATATCGACTTCAAATTTGGAACTTTTAAATAAGACAACTTAAACTATCTTTTAGCATATATTTAATACTTTCAGCTCTTAAAATGTGGGCAGGGGGGCATGGGCACATTTTTTTAAATGGAAAGGGGGGTCGTGTAATACATCATTTTAAAGCTTATAAAATTCTCCATTTAACTCCATATTTTTAAATAAAAAAAAATTAGGTTTAAAATAGGGTTGAAAATGGGTATTAATGTCAAAATTACTCTAAAAAAAAACAAATAATTTTTTAAAAATGCCTAATTTCATCTTAAAAAATGTTAATTATACTTTTAAACTAATTTTAGTTGACATAAATAAAAATTTATAAAAAAAAACTTAAAAAATCGAATGTTTTAGCACAAAAAAATGAAAAATCAAAATCTTAAAAAACATTTTTAAAAAAATTAAAAATGTTAGTTTAAACAGAGAATTTTATAAGCTTTAAAATGATGTATCACACGATCCCCCTTTCCATTTAAAAAAATGTCCCCCCATGCCCCCCTGACCACATTTTAAGAGCTGAAAATATTAAATATATGCTAAAAGATAGTTTAAGTTGTCTTATTTAAGAGTTCTAATTTTGAAGTCGATATCTCAACTCGTTCAAAAGTTAAAAGGGGGGGTGACTTTTGGACCGCACTGTATACATATCTCATTGCGTTCAAAAGTCACGGGGGTGTGCAATTTAAAAGAATAACCCTGTATAGCCAAGAGTTTTGTACAAAACAAAACTATATACGTATTGTTACATATTTTTCATAATACAAAAGCTGTTTCTATTAAATTTTACATTTTTACAACTTAATCTATGCATTGTGAGCACTATCTATTGTTTCTGGGCATACAAGGGCCAAAGGGGTAAAGTGTGGGACCGCACCTACTATTGTCGTCCCGTGCAAGAACATTGCAGCAATGTCTAACAAGATGGCTTTGATGAATGATCTCGACGAGAAAAGACGAAAACATCTCGAATTTCTTCCACAGCCAGCATCAATTTATTTACTTTTACTGTTACTTAAAAATTTACAATATTTTGGATAAATACTTCATAGTCCAGTCAAATAATGAATGTAAATTGCAATAAATGTACACGGGCTGATATTTTAAAGGGTAGTAGTGAATGATAACAGAACACTCCTGTTAGTTTTTTACCGGTTTTTTTGCCTAAGGGGTGTCCTCTATCTTGAATTTTAGGGGTGAGTTGCCTAATATGCTTCTTACGATAAAATGCATATAATCAATTTTTATAAGGAGGAAATTTCCAACAATTTTTGTTGGGATCATTTTCTTAATATATTAATAACAATCGAGTTAATTTAAAAATAGCCACGTTGGAGGTGAAATTGGTTTTTTCCATCTTTCAGCCAAATTATGCATCATACGATAAAATTTGTTGTAAGCAAACTTGTAGCTCTTGAAATTCTCTATAAGTTTCATATATTATAAATTTTCATAGGTACTTTGGTATGGTTACAGAGGGCGCAACTCGACTTTCAGCGCCCACTGTAACCGTAATAAAATACTTATAAAAATAAAAATGCATAATGTATAAAAGCTACAAGTTAGCTCATTACCATTTTTATCCTCCTATGAATAATTGGGTGAAAAATCGAAAAAATTTGACCCCCAACATGACAATTTTTGAATATTTACAACTCGATTGTTATTATTATATTAAAAAATGATCCCAACAAAAAAAATTCGAAATTTTCTCCTTAACAAAACTGTTCATGCATTTTTATCGTAAGAAGCATATTTAGCGAGATAACCGCACTCACCCCTATAATTAAAGATAGCGGACACCCCTTACGCAAATCACCAGGTGAAAAACTAACAGGAGTATTTTGTTACTATCCACTACTACCCTTTAAAATATTAGCCCGTGTACATTTATTGCAATTTAACATAGGAATTTCTCGTTATTTGACTGGACTATCAGTAAAACTATAGAAAGTGTCTATAAAAAAGCCGTGAAGACCTATTTTGGTTCGCACTACATCATGTTTTTATCCTAGAGATTTTTGATCTAAACATCTAATCCCGAATCTGTGCAAAAAATGAAGAAAAATTAAAATTTTAAGCGTTTTTGAGATCTTTATTCTAGAAAACCTACTGTGGTTGAGATTCTGGGCTCAGATTCGAATTTAGCTGACCAAAACGATATAATATATATTATTACATATATTATATTACTGCTGGCAATTATTTTTACGGGGCTGTGTTTTTTTTTTTCGTAAATAATGCTCAAATTTAAGCAATCATAAATAACAAAAAATTCCTGTATTTTTAAGCAAACATCTATTAAATTAGAAAATAATTACTATATTTAAAATATATATAAAAAAAAACAAAGTAGTATCAAAAAATAGAGGTTAAAAATAGCTTATAGAGAAGTATAGTTAAAATACAGGACCAAATGGTAGGTTACAAATTAAAACACGACAGGTTGTTAAGGTGCATTTTAAAAAGCAAATATAACCAGGCTAGAAAATATAGGGCAATTGGTGCAGATTAAAAGGTACTGATGACCATTTTATTTAAAAAGCATCTGTCGTTTTTTTGTTTCTTTTTGAAGAATTTTCTATTAATGCATTTTTTATTAACCCCTTTTAAACAAACCGCCTGAAAGCGCCTGTCCAGCTTTTACCAACAATTTAAAAACGTCTATTTGATTATATTTAAAATAGTTCCTTTTTTATTGTATCATTTATATTTTTAAACAACAGACATAATGGCTGTCACTTTAAATATTAGACACCTTGTATAATCTACGAAGGACGTTTTCTAAAACGAACACAAGTTTATTTGATTGAAAGATAAATTTTATCTTAATTACTGTCAAAAATACAAATTCCTCTAACCAGATTTATTTCGAATAAGAAAAATAGCCCATAGTATTTTTGATTTTTAAATGTGTATTTCCACCATAAAATGACCCAGCTTGTCGGTTGTAAACTGAGAGACACAAAAAATAGGGTGATCTTGTCATTTCTGAATGACTGACTTTTTATCTCGTCCAGCGAGAGTCTTGACTATAACTTCTTATCTCGCGATATTCTTGATTTTCAAGACTCTTGACATTCTGCAGGTTAGTTCTCCTAAGTATCACGCGTCAAAACATCCTCACAGTAGGTCAGAACAGTATATAATATAATAGGTGCATAATAATTATACACCTAGTATGTCTAGGTCTAAGTATTTAGTGTTCAAGGCTGAATTTTTTTTTCTGAGACGGAGTCGAGTTGAGGTCAAAAATTAGTCAAGAACACTAAAGACTGTTCACATATAACATTTTTCTACTACCTAAAGCTAGAACCTGCAAAAATCAGTTAAAAATTTAGTTTAAAAAATATTTTAACCTAGCTGATGACAGATCAGTTATAAAAATTATTTTAACCTAGCTGTCAGTTTGACAGATAAGTTGTAAAAAGTTAGTAGTTGTCTTATATAATATTATCTACGTTCTACTTAGTATTAAGGATTAATTGTTAATTAATGCTCACATTACAACATTAGTGCCTTCTTAAAATTTAAGTGGTTTATGTATTAAAAGTACGAAACTATGGGAACGTTCAAGTATTACGTAAAGCAAATTGTACCAAAATTCATACACTTCATACCCGTTTCTCGCGTTATTAAAGGCTGTAGAGATTTCATGTTTTGGCTACCCCCCAAATAGGGGGTGTGTTAGGGGGGGGAGCCAAAATATAAAATCTCTACGGCCTTTAATAACGCGGGAACCGGGGTATGAAGTGTAAGAATTTTGGTACAATTTGCGTTACGTAATACTTGAATGTTCCCTTTGAAGTATACTGGTATAGGTATAATTCTGGATTTTCTTACTGACAACATGGGACTTTTACTACAGGAAGAACAAAAATATGTAAATGGCCATCATTATTGAATTTTGTGTTTCTAATAGACGGAAAATGGGGTTATTATTCGTTGATTGAACCCAGCAAGACATTTTTCAACTAAATTTTTAACATATGGTAAGTTCGAAAACAGAACCTTTAAGATTTTTCCGAAAAGAGCAGATGGTAGGTGAAAAAAAATTAAAAATGTCAATTTGTTGCATTTTTTAAGTAAAATCTTTAAGCATTAGAAAACAAACATGCTATTTCCTTCGAGGCAGGAAACAACCCTTAATTTTACAAATTTGGTAAATCTGCAGATGTTTTTTGTATGATAAATCTTCTTTCTTTCACCCTTCGCTATCCATAAACTACACTTAGACTATGGTTGAGTATTGTAAATTAAAAAAAATATATACTTATGTAGTTTTGGTAACTGCATAACTTTGGAACGAATAAACGGAATTTGATGAAACTTTTTGCAAGTTAAAGAGGGCATTCATGAGGTGGTCCCGTTTTAATTTGACGCTTGGATAATGCCGAGTAAGCCGGATAATTAAGATAAATCTAATCATTTTAACGCAATTTCACTTAAAAAAGAGAAAATGATAAATGTTGTGATTTTACCACAAGTTTAACAAGATTTTCTTTAGTATTTCGTTTAAAATAAGGTTGGTTGGACTCTTGGGCGCTGAAATGGAAGGACAACTATAATTTAGCTTAGATGACGTTACAAATCTACAACTTCTGTGTCTCTAAAAAGTAAAAAATAAAAAGTTTTCGCAAAAAAAATAAACGACTTCTATGTCTCTAAAAAGTAAAAAAATAAAAAATACTTAAGTCGGTGCCAATTTCACAGCAAAAAATAATAAAATAATAAAAAAATAAATGTTAGTAATTAATTTAGGGAATGGTGAAATTGGCACCGACTTAAGTATTTTTTATTTTTTACTTTTTAGGGACATAGAAGTCGGTTAATTTTTTTTGCGAAAAGTTTTTATTTTAAGGTACCTATAGTTATTTTAAACCTTCCCGCTTGTAAACAATCTCCAAATTACCAACGTAAGATACGCATTCGTCGTAAGCGAAATGACTAGGCCCAATTTAAATAACCGTAAAACGTTGACGTGCCATTAACGAGAACAAAACAATGGTTTATTCCTCTATATTATTGGAATAAAAGTGATTTTATAAGCAAATTTTGTTTCTACAGGAATACAAAAGTGTTTTTAGCAACAGCTGTATCAATTCTCTTTTTTTACATTAAAACATAAGAAAAACAAAGTGGTAAACAAAAATTATGAATTTTCGTTATGTTGACATTCAAAACAAGCCACATGCTTCAGTGTAAATCTGACTTTGTGGAGTATTTAGCCGCAAATTTAAAATAACTATACCTTAAAAAAATAAACTTTAGTAAATGCACGTTTTTTTTATATCACTACATTTGGGACACTCTAAAAATTTCCATACATCCGTACCGGAATTCTGATTTTTCCTATATTGGTACTGGAATTGTATCTGTAACGATGACGGAATTTTAATAAAGAACCTGGCACACATATAAGGGGGGTTCCTGGGCCTCAGTCAATAATATATTTTACCTATAAAAATATGATGACAGATATGTCAAGCCTCAGATGTATTTTTGGAAAAATATATAAAGAAAATCTAAAATATATAATTATAAAATATTTGTCGATGTACCAAACTATGTTCAACATAATCAACCAAAAATCTAACAGAAAATATGCAGATAATAGAACCACATGTAAGTAAATGATAATAAAGCTTTTATGTAATATTTATTTTGCCTGTTCTTTAATTTATAGAGTATAAAAAACTTAAAACGGCTAATTAAGTTAATATTTACGTAAGTAAAAAATAACCTTAATATACGTCAAAAAATCTGTCATAAAATTAGATTTTTAAAAGCTTTTTTCTCCGAAACTGGTCATTTAATTTGGCTGCAATTTTCATAATTTAATGTTTACCCCCGAAATTACAAAATATCAAAATTTGAGGCAGTTTGACTGAGGCCCAGGAGGGAAAATTAGTATTTGCGCTAGGTAATTAGTTAATTAAGTAAAAAAATGGTTCACTTATGCAAAGTATTAATAAATAAAATGTTTTTGCAAACCCTTTTATTTATTATATTATTCACAGCGCCTGCGCTAGAATAGTATTATACGGTAGTTTCGAATTTCCCAAAATCGCCAAAAAACGCCCTAGACAAAAAATTCTTGGATACATATGTATTTCATGAAAAAATAAGAAACTTTGAAAATGTCCGTCCGTCTGTCCGTCTAGTGTCACGTTTTTTGTGGACACGATAAGTCAAGAACGAATTGTCCTAACAACTCGAAATTTTCAGGAAAAATCAAGTTCTGTGAGGGGTAGATGCCCCTTGTTTTTGAAAGTGATCCCCCCAAAAACAAAAAGTTATGGGGGTTAAATTAAAAAAAAATGAAAAAAAGCTGAAAGAAAATTCCGATTAACGTAACGTTTTTAGGAAAAATTACTTTTATTACAAGGATCAATTCTACCAATTTTGAAAGTAATCCCATCAAAAACAAAAAAGTTATGAGGGTTTAAATATAAACATAAACATAAAAACATAATTTTCATTTTTTTTTGGATTTTTTTTTTTGAATTTTTTTTAATTCTTTTCTTTTTTACTTTTTATTGTTTTTAAATGCAATTTTTTTATTATTTTTTGAAAATAATTTTTTTGAGTATTTGAGAAAATGCAATATACCATTTACTGTGGATAATATATAATGGAATGGGTAGCATTACATATCTTCACGGCTAGTTAATATTTCAATACAAAAGTATAGATATAATAAAAACAAAAGTCAAGAAGGTTTGGACTTTTGGACAATATTTGTACATCAATTTTATTTTTAAGCTCTTTTTTTGCCTACATCTGTGTCATGTTTAAGAGCCCAGCAATATTTTGCCAGCATATGCGTTCTTGTCTTTTGCTTTTATAACTTAAATTGACTTAAAAACCTTGGTTAATACCACAAATACTTGCTCCAGAAACTTTTTTCTTTACCACATTTAAAAAAATAGTTTGTTGATCTAGCTGATTTACTGACCTACCACGTGTTCATACCAAGTTTTAGCTTAAAGTGGTTCCGAATTATTTTGCAAATACTATAATATGTTTTTAAAACCTGTTTAATTTTTTTTTTTCGATTTGAACTTTTTCCGTATTAAATTACCCCAAAAACAAACAAAAAAAAACTGGTAAACTAGAGTAAATTGACTAAGCGCATATAGAAAAAAATCCTGACATGACCCGAAAATTCTGATTACAGACTCGAAATCTACGGCCAAAAATTAGTTAAAAAAAGTTGGTCCGATGCCAGAATTTTTTTTGCTGTCGTACAGTGTAATTTTCTCAGTGTGGATAAGTAAAAATACATGTTAACTGAATAATCGATTAGTAGCCAAGCGAAGTATTAAAATATTTCTAAGACACTCTATGTGCCTAATTGAGATAACTGTTTGATGTGGCGCCTAACACGAGCTTTTAAAAATGACCGGCTTTCATATTTCTACACGTAGAGGATTGAAATTCTGTAATTTAGCAATTATTTGCTAAAATATTTGGCAAAAAATTTATAACTTTGACGCACGGATCTGCGGCTACGGGAAAAATGTTAGGAATGTGTGTGCAAGTGAGAGGCCGTTGCACGGTGGTCTCAGAAAAAAAAAGTGACAAAAGTCTGCTTTTTTGCATAATTAATATTTGGCAAAATATGAGTATTTTTTTTACAAAATTAAATTAAAAAAAAAAGCCAGTAGAAAATCATGAAAGTTTTACAATAATTAGTAGTATATATAAGGAATAATAATAACCCATAACAGATTGTGTTGAATCTCTCAATTTTTGTTTGTTTTGTGCCTTATTTTCGTTAATTTTGGCAACATTTTAAAAATAGATCGGCCATATTTATTCCGCCATTTTGAATTTTAAGTTTTTATGTATTGATCTGTATTAATATTAACAAAAGAAGCCTCTATGCCAAATTTCAGCTAAATCGGACATAAAAAAAAATTGAACCACCCTAATATCTCAATTTTTTTTTTTAATTTTTGCACTATTTTTTTCGTAATCAGCGGTGCACAACATGAGCCTATGCAAAAAAGCACACTTTAGTCACTTTTTTTTTTTGGACCAATTTGGACGTTTTACTATTGCAATTTTTCTTTCTTAAATTTTTAAAATAAGTTATGCATGGGACTAAATAGTTTTTCTTCGTAAATCTGTAATAATTTTAGCTTAATTTTGTTTAATATATGAATAGAATATAAAAATTACTCATATTTTACCAATTTTTTAATATTTTTTTTTAATTAAATTAAAAAAAAAAACGAGCCAGTAGAAATTCATGTACAAGGGTAATAACCCATAATAGATTGGGTTGAATCTCTTAATTTTTGAATAGGACATTTTTCAAAAAATTTGAACCATCCTAATGTCGCAGTTTTTTTTTTTATTTTTTCTCTATTTTTTTCGTAATCAGCGGTGCAAAAAATGGCCCTATGCAAAAAAGCAGACTTTTGTCACTTTTTTTTTCTGGGACCACCGTGCGTTGTAGGGACGCCTTATAAACCTTTTGACGGAAAGAAGAGAGCGCGAATGATTCCTCACCCTTTCGTCGGAGACTTTCTTTCATGCGGAGAACTATATCAGTACTATAAAATATACCAACAGATAAAAACTGTTAGTAAAATTATATAGATTTTGATTTGCACCTATTAGAAATTAATTAAGTTCAAACGATGGTTTTTTACAGAAAATTATGGTTTCATGGTTTTACTTTATTTATAATATGCGTATTAATTATCGCGTCTCACCTATTGTATTTTCAGTTTACGTCAATCCATGTTCTCTCATCTGCTCATATGGAAAATTTTACTAATCGGTCTATGGCAACCAGTTGCCATTTTCTTTTACACGGAAAGAAATTAGTGGGCTCTGCGCTATACATTATAAGATATTTGGTAACAGTGGCAAATTATAGTGATTTAAGCTATAGATTATAAGGGACACAATAACTAATAATGTTAAAAATAAATTGGAAACGATTATATATATTACAGACACGATTATATTTATTACAGGCACTATTATAAATTTACAGAAATTTTATTATATTATAAAAATTATTAGCACGGACAATAATTAAATCTATTTAAGCTATAAATGCCATACTATTTGTTATATTTTATTATTCACTAAACAATTAAAGTATTTCATATAAATTTTTACACTGACTGCCATAATTGTAAGAGAAAGCCTTGTATTTATATAATAAGCGATTATAATTTGCTTGGTATGTGTGTTATAGCGCTCCTAGCTATAATTTTTTTTTTCCGTGTACAGTGCAAAAAAAATGATTTTTTTCATTTCATTTTTGAAGTTTTCGTCTAATTTCTTTTGGTTAATTGATCTGATAAATTAAAAAAAGCGATTTCATGGTACGTTACTAAACACCATGCTCTAATAATTACCACAGACTATGAAAAATGAAACATGGTCTAATCTTTTATCTGGGTCTTGAAATAGACGAATATCACCTGTAGGTAAAATAGTTTAAGTGCATTAATATTTTCTAGTTTTTAAAAATAACAGTTAATTATTTCAAATTATAATTAGAAAACATGTATCCTACACGGAGAAATAAATTTCGCAATCTTTGCCAAATGTTTAAAAATCATTACTAGAAGTTTAACTCCAAAGGTGTACAAATGTACAAATGTAATCACCACTGGACGGATCAAAGTTTTATTTACAGGGGGCAAGCAAAAATTGAAATAAAAAAAAAACTATTTTTTAAAGTTAACATACACTTTAAACTTTATTTTACCGACCGAACTTTCATGTCGACGCTCTTTGTACATATTGATTTACTTAGAACACGAAAAAAAACAATTTTGCGTTTTATTTCTTGTTTTTAAAAAATACTTTGTTTTTCGAAAAAATAAATATTTTTTAAAAACGAAAAAATAATTCAATTTTTTTTACAAAAATTGTTTTTTTTTTCATTTTGCAAGGAAATTACTATGTAAAAGCGTGGACATGTCCTGTCCAGATAGTGAACTATAGTTCACTTTTTCTGAAAAAAATAGGGGTAAAATTACACAATAATTAGTAAATTTAAATATCAATAATAATGCAATTATCTTAGTGAAAATAAAAAATATATATATATTTACAAAATGTTGTCATTTTATTAATGTTATTTAGCAAACTGTTGTTAGTTTTATACAATAAGCAGTACTTTTACTTTACCAATTAAGAATTTTACTATAGGCATTGTACAAGTACAAATGAATATTAAAGAAATTTTTATCTTTTAATGTAAATTAACAAGACCTTATTAATTTTACAAACAAAATTGCGTTATTACTACAGTTATTGTAAATTTACCTTAATAAAACTAGCAACGAAACGGAACAGCCTAATGCGTGAGCCTCCTTGCGCCAGTTGATGCCAAGAACCACGTTGTTGTGAGACCCCGGCAAATGTTTTTTTAATTAAGCTGTGTTTTGTTTAGTGTTGTTATATTTACAATCGGAGGTCCAAACAAACATGTAATTGCATAAAAATACCTATTTAAAATTATTTAATTTCACGAAAAAAGATTGAATTTCATTATTAATTGCAAAATAATGTTAAATTTCGATAACAATTTCGCAAAAATAATGTGAAATTACACTGCGTTTTTAAAAAAATATATGTAAGCTTCTTGTTTGCAACTTGTAAAAGCACTGTAATAGTTATTGTAAATATGTGAAATATTTGTAATAATATGTAGAATTACAAATAAGTTGTTTATTTAAGCAATAAATTTACAATATTTTTGTAAATATACTATAAAAGAAATTAAAACTGCTATTATAAATGCAACAAATATAAACAACGATTGGAAATATAGTATGGTAATTTTACTCGTCTCTCATGAATTTTAAGTATTCTTCTGTATTATCAATACTATTATGATAATTTTAAAAAATGTTTTTTTATTTTAAGAAATAATTTAGTACGTATTTTTACATAACTAATAGTAAATATATATTACGCTAATAAATTTACTTTGATAGTGTTTGGCAAAAAAATAACCCGCGATAGTTATAGTAATTTTACAAAATATTTTTTTCAGTGTATAGTTTAAAGTGTCTATTTACTTGAAATAATAGTTTTTTTTTAATTCTAGCCTTTGATTGTCCCCGGTAAATGAGAACTTTGAACCGACACATGTAAAAAATACAAAAAAAAATTAAAAAAAATCATGAAGCGTCGAAAGTTGAATATTTATAAACTAAGTGTCCTCTAAATGATTTCAATACATTTTTTCGAAACTGCGAGCTTGGGTAAAAAATTAAATTTAAGTGGCGCATTGAATATACAATATCTTACACTCAATTTTCATTAAGGCTTTATTTTTAAAATTTTAAAACATCGTACAAATATGGGTTAGCAAATCATAGAAAGATATTATCTCCATGTCTGGACGCGTCATGTTTTTATGGTGCCCGAACCAGGACTGAGATTTTCAATAAGGTCATAGCCACAGGCTCGCATAACAACATAGTACATAAGAATGCTATGCTGTGATTGGCTTGATGTGCTGTCAGGTATTTTGTAAGCCAATCACTGTATCGCATTCTTATGTACTATGCTTGTTATTAACCTGTTAAGGACTGTAATATACTATTTTGTCATTCTTCTGTAACCCCGCATTTCCTATAATTCTTAAAATTAATTTCAAATTTTTCAAATTATTATCTTGAACAAAATCGTAGTTTATTCGCTCGTTGTAGGTGTACCGTGATTTGCAAAACGTCGCACACACGCGTTATGATGTACAACCTATAGTCACTCTATCTAGCGGCGGTTCTAGAAACATAAAAATATTGATGATTTACCCCTTACTCCCACCAAACACAGTCTCAGCTGAGATCTTTGTATAAGGAATCTATTATCCAAATTTGAATTCTTTATCCCAAAGCGTTCTAGAGTTATCCTTATATTTGATCTCATCAGCACAGGGTATTCTTAAAGTCAAAGAAAGTCCACCGGGTGAGTTTCAATCCATGCAGACCCTCTAAAATGGGATTGGTATCAGCCAGAACCAAGCAATTTTTTTGTGGCTTATATTTTTTAATAAGGGCTACAAAATGATATAAAATTATTTTTTTGTACCTCCGGTTTCGCCGGAAACCAAGTCAATTTTTTTTTCAATGACAACCTCTGTATATTTTTGCATTTTTGAATTCAGAAATTTGGAAAACATTTTACAAAATAATTTAATTACTAAAAAAAACCTAATCCGGCAAAAGTGAAAGTGAAAGAAATAAGTACGCCATTTTGTAACCCATTTTAAAAAATTTTAAGTACAAAAAAGTTACCAAATTTTGGTTTTTACATAAAATTTGTATTTTTCCCACATTTGGCATATAAATTAGATTTTATTTATAAAAAATAAATCTTGTTTGTTAATAAAAAAAAATAAAAAAACGTACTAAAAAAAATAAAAAGTGTTTAAATGCAAAAATATACTGGCGGTGTCATTAAAAAAAATTTAACTTAGTTTCCGACGAAATCGGAAGTGTAAAAAAAATCATTGTATGACAATAAAAGTCGTGACAATGTCATGTTAAAACTTTACGGAAAAAAAAATGTATTGTCGTTGGTGAGATACAATATGTGGAGACGCCTATCAATTCACAAAAATGTAATGTAAAACCGGAACTGCCTGCTGAATGCCATAACCATAAACATAACGTTATGACACATGACGGCTTAACTCCAAATGCTTTTGTTATTATACTGTTCACAGTGTATGCGGTAGAATATTATTATAAGGTATTTTCGAATTTTCCAAAATCGCCAAAAAACGTCCTAGAAAAAAAATTCTTGGATAAAAATGTGTTTTATGAAAAAAAAACTCTGAAAATGTCCGTTTGTCCATCTGTCCGCCTATCCGTCACGTTTTTGTGTAACTCAAGAACGAATAATCCGATCGACTTTTTCAGGAAAAATTAAGTTCTATGAGAGGAAATTCCCTATTGTTTTAGAAAAGAATCACCAAAAAACAAAAAAGTTATTGGGGGTTGAAAATCCCATTACCATCTATCCCATTTATTTTTTAATTCTTTTCGTTTTTTGAAAAAAAGAAAAATTTTTGAAAAAAAAATCTTGAATTTTTTTTTTAATCTTTTTTTTTTAATTTTTAATTTTTGTTTTCCGGAATCGCGAAAAATACTTTTTTTGGAAAAAAAAATGTTATGAATAGTATACAACATCGAATGCGCAGAATTACATATCTTCACGGCTTGTTTTTTTTTTCTGTCCAAACTCTAATGACGGAGCTAGATAGAGTGACTTTACGCGTTATGATGTACAACCGAGCACCATCGTAATTGTGCTGTCAGCGCTCTGGCTCGATTTATCGACGTATAAAATTGCAGACAAACCGATTACCTAAACAAATTTTTTTTGCTGCAATATTTATTGCAAAAACGATGGAATAATTGAAGTATTCATTTTTATTTATTTGAATATTGAAACTATAAATCGAATTAAAATACTTAAATTAGTTCGAGGAAGTATTTTGGACTATTTACAATTTTGGTAAATTAGTCCTAGCAACGAAGTACAAAAATCACCGTTAGCCCCAGAAAAATCCAAAAGTTTTGAAAATTGGTAGAAATGTAGTTTAGTCCTTTCTGATGAACGTACCAAAAGTCCTATTCAATTGAAGTTGAGCTCGCGCCGCCATCTTGATTTAAAGTACATTTTGCAGTTTTTTGGAAATAACTTCTAAATAGTTAATTAAAAAAAAAAAATAAGTTATCAGAAAGCTTATGAAATTCTCTATAAAATACTTGTTTAATTTTTTTTCTAACTTGCTTAGTTTTTGAGAAAACCAGAAAATACTCTAAAATTGTTCGATACCTTAATTTTAAGGTACACGTATGGAGTTTTTTGCACATATCTTCTATATGGTCAACTTATTAATAAGTAATTATAAAAAAAAACTTATAAAATTCTCTACAAAATACTTGTTAAAAACTTTTTTCTATCTTACTTAGTTTTTGAGAAAATGGGCAAAAATTGTGGAGATATCTTGATTTTAAGGTAAACTTTTGGATTTGGATTTTATTGTCTATAGTTATCAGCATGAAACAACGTCACCGACGAAAGGGGGAGGGATCATTTGCGCTCTCTTCTTTCCGTCAAAAGCGTTATAAAGCGTGCGTGCCTACAACGGACCTTTCACATGCACACACATTCCTGACATTCCAAACTATACCTGATACTCGAGAAATTACACAAAACGAAAATTCTAGTTTAAGCAGATATTGAAGTGTATATCAGCTTTATCGAGTTAGCTGGTTACAGTGTGCGCTGAAAGTCGAGTTGCGCCCCCTGTATTCGTAACAGAGTATCTATGAAAATTTATAATATATTAAACTTATATATAATTTTAAGAGCTATAAGTTTGCTCATAACCACTTTAATCGTCCGATGAATAGTTTGGCTGAAAAATGGAAAAAAACAATCTTACCTCCAACATGGCTATTTTTGAATTAACTTGATTGTTCTTAATAAATTAAAAAAATGATCCAAACAAAAGTTATTGTAAATTTACTCCTTAACAAAATTGGTTATATGCTTGTTTATCATAAGATGCATATTAAGCAACTCACCTCTAAAATTTAAGATAGCGGACACCCCTTATGGAAATCACCCGGTGAAAAACTAACAGGAGTGTTCTGTTACCATCCAATACTACCCTTTAAAATATCAGTCCGTGTACATTTATTAAAATTTGCATTTATTCTTTGACTGGACTAATTAAATTTTGACTTGAAATAGTATATTCTACATAGTATGAAATAGACAATATTCGGCGTGAGCGAAAAGTTTGTCATTGGTATATACGAGACGGCAGGCGAGTGTGACAGTCCTGCGAGCACGGAATGAATAATTCCATACATGTTACAGACAATACTTTTTCTTCGACTGCAAATATAAAACACTGCGGACAATGTTCCTTTTTAATAGACATTGTATGCAACAAAACATATTTTTAAATAAAGCACTCAAAATTATTTAGTGCTTTTAAGTATGTTTAAAAATGCATTATATTTCTATTACAGTTTGCTAAAAAGGCTTTGTTTTGTATTACCATGTGCGTAACTTTTAGCATCCAATACATCACATTTTTTAAATTGCAATTATCAAAAGTAATAAAATATTTTTAACTAAGCGAGAATAAAATCTATGAATATGTTTATTTGGATAAAAATACTCAAATGCCCTTTATGACTTTTTTTAGAGGAATATAAATCCTCGTATCGATGCATGCATAATTCGATTCTTAAATCATTTTATAAATACTAAAACGTCATTAAATATGTCTATTATAAATTGCATATTTTTATTCAAAATTTATTCGAAAAATGTACACTACAAACGAAGAGCAGTGATTTCAATATATATTGTGCGGAGCCCTGGGGCGCCATGCACACCGGTCTGGAAACAATTTCTAGCTCAAATTTTATATAACCCAAGTTTTTTTTATAATTTAATTATTTAGAGCCTTGGTATCTTTTTAAGACCAAATTTAAAAAAAATCTATGGATGCGTTTTTGAACAAACGACTTTCATTTGTTACAACAACAAAAATATGACATATTCAAAAATTATTTTAGATATTCAGACATAAAAAGTGAGAAAAATGTTTTTATGGAAGTTTGAGCTAAATTTCTTTTAAATGGAGCTGAAGCATTTTTAGAATATTTATAACCTCATATCTCAGAAACGGTTTAATTTATTGACATGAAAATTTTACTGTAGTATAGAACTAATAAATGTAAACATTTAACATTTTATTAAAATTAACTTTTTGACCAGGAGCGTAGATAATGGGATCTTCTTAATTTATATTAAAACTGTAAGTCCGCCCCTGATTAAACATTTATTTTTTTATGTCATAAAAGATTAATGTTTATTGATTGCATACTACAGTAAAAAATTTAAGTCAATAAGTCAAATCGCTCCTAAGTTATGAAGTAAATAATATTCTAAAAATGCCCCTTAAACGTGGTCTAGCTCCCCTTAAAAGCCATTTAACACAAACGTCCATAAAAACCTTTTTGTCACTGTTTGACGTAGAATCTGAATATCTAAAATAATTTTTAAATATGTATGTCATTTTTTGTTAAAACAAATGAAAATCGTCTGTTTTTTAACCATTGATAGATTTTTTTTATTTGGTTTATACAAAAAGATACAATTTTTTATATTCTTGATAGAGTTATTTTTATGTTTTCTACATTATTTTTTATCCAGCCTGAAATTATTTTTTTTTAACTTTTTATAGTACCTGTAAAACGTTTAAGATTTAGAGGTAAATATTGTATATTTTATGCGTATGGAACATCAAGTTTTTTTGATTTATTGCTTTTTTTGATTTTACAAATTTAGACATGTTATTTTCCATGGATCTTGTATTGTATGGGTTTTGTATCGTATTTCATTAGACTTAAAAAGTATAACTCTTGAACAGACATAACATTAAAATCTTTATAGGTAAGTTCAGTTGATTAAGTTTTTTTTTCTGTAAAATGGTTTTTATTATACTTTTTTGTTTTATGCTAATTTTATCTAATTAAGTTAAATCGGCTGCTCCCCAAACCAAAATACAGTAGCATAATAATGACTGAACTAAAGCAAAATACATATTTTTAAGATGATGTTTGGAAAATATATTTCGTAAAGAGTAAAAGTAAAAAGTAAATTTTCGAAGTTTGTTGATTAGTTCTGTAATTTGTTTATCCCACTTTAAGTGACAATCTATATTAATACCTAAATATTTAACACTCTTTACATTTTCTATAGTTGTGCAGGTGCAATTTATACAATTAATATTTTCATGAATTTTAAGACTAGGCATATTTGGTACTTTTTGCTCATAAGATGTAAATTCTATGTATTTAGTTTTTTCGTAGTTTAATTTTAACAATTTTTCAGCATAAAGTTATTAGTTCCCAAACCAATAAACGACCTTCGTTTGTTCTGTTACCAATGCAAGAAAAAAACAATTTGCGCGTGCTTATGGGCCTATTATCACATGCAAAATGCGTGTGCTTATAAGCTTAGAAAAGGAGTATGATAATGCCTGCGGCATATTACCTTCCGGAAATAAGTATGCATTGTTAGATTAAGTTATTTGTTTGTTTTATATTCTAATTCCAAAGGGCTTTAGAAACTAATTCAGATATTATGAGAACCAAGACAAACAGTTAATATAATTATATTAATTATGAGGGCAAACAACGCTAGGCACGGTGGTCTCGAATAAACTTTATCAACGTTAAAAAAAAATCAAAGGAAAGTGATAAAAAAGCTGGATTTTAAAAAGGACCCAGGTATCTAGAAATCAAAACCTACAATAAGTTACCTCTTTTTTTTAATCTGGGCTCTCGGAAATTTAAAGAAAAAATTAAATATTTTTTTACTAATAACTCGTTTTAGGCACTTGATGAATTTTTTAACTATAGTAATAATTTTCACTATAGCCGAGCGCGCTCTCAACTTTCAGCTTTAACCTTCGTAACGCAAGATGCGTGCAAGTGACAGGCACAATAGTCTATAGTAATTGCGCCAGCTATATAGTTTAAATTCAATTAATGCTTAATGTTTTTATATGTAGTATTGTATAATTTAATATTTTTTTTTATTGCTGGACATTTTTCTATGTCTAAGGAAAGGAACAATAAGCATATCTTTATAAAATCATCGAACTTTTGCTTCACCGATAAAAGTTAATTGATAATATAAAATAGTTGGTCTTGGTCCCAAAACGACTATAAAAAGTACCTATTTAGGCGAAAACAAACAGGAACATTTTTGAAATGTGCTATTGCGTAATACAGAGTGATCATTTGAAAACGATCCACCCCAAATAACTCGCAGACTAAGTACAATACGAAAATTAAAAAAATAGGTCAAATTGGGGAAAAGATAAGTTTGTACTTTCACCCTAACCCCTAGCTTCCCCATAATTTAAACCCCATCTTGTGATACGTCATTTGAAAGAGCTTAAAAAATTATATATTTTGGTTAAATTTTTAAACAATGAGCTATTTTTGTGAATATTTTGTACCAACTATTTTAAAATAAAATCATCCACCCTTAAGTTAGGGGCTGGTATATTTAACTTTTGTTTTAACATAGTATCCACCATTTCTTGACGATCAACTTCTTGTCTCGTCTAGCGAGGGTCTCGACGATTTATTTCTTGTCTCATCTCGAGAAAGTCTAGACACTGCAGGGTTGGCTGGCCTTAGTATCACTCGTCGAAACATCTCCACAGTGGGTCAGACAAGTTTTAATTATTTGCAATGATACTTTATTTACAATTTAGTGCAGAGAACGTACTTAAAACATTTAAGTGCTACGAGTATAAAAAACAGAAATAATTAATCCAGAGTCGGGAAGTCTCGATTCTTGATCAAGACTCTCGACTACTCGTCGCCGGCGCTAGAATAGTATTATACGGTAGTTTCAAATTTTCCAAAATTTTCAAAAATTGTCCCAGACAAAAAATTCTTGGATGAAAATTTGTTTCATGAAAAAATAAGATTTTTTTTTGTCCGTCTGTCCGTCTGTTTGTCCGATGTCACGATTTTTGTAGACACGATAACTCAAGAACGAATCATCCGATCGACTTGAAATTTTGAGGAAAAAATAGGTAATAAGGGGGAGATCACTACTGTTTTTGAAAGTAATCCCGTCAAAAACAAAAAAGTTAAGGGCGGTTAAAAAAATATGATTTTTTTTATTTTTTTGGATTTCTTTTTTAATTTTTCGTTTTTCAAAAAAAAAAAGATATTAAAAAAAAAACAAAAACTTTGTTTTAATTACACTCTTGGCTTGATTTTTTTCTTGAAATTGAGACAAAACGAGAAATCTCAATTTCTCAATTTTGGTGAAATCCAATTCCAGCGCACCGTGTTATATTAATTATGAGGACAAACAACGCTATATATATATATATATATATATATATATATATATATATATATATATATATATATATATATATATATATATATACCATTATCACGTGTTTAACCAAACTTAATCTGAATAATTTATTCAGGAAAAATAATATTTTCTCATACTGACACGAAGTGCATTAGTGCATGTTTTTAGTTCTCTTCCCTGCGGTTGAATACGTTGTACTCTGACTGTGTTATTTAACAAGGAATATTATTCAAGCATAATACAGTGTATTTTTTAAATAATCATTCCTTTGGCATATGTACACAAAAAACGTATGTTTAAACCAAACAATAATCTTTCTTTGTTAATTTAACCATATAGTTTAGTTAATAAAACATTTAATTTGATTCAACAACAACCTATGCTTGATTTAACCATATAATGTTTAACTATGGTATGGTTGAATTAACCATAGCATATATTCCTATATTCACAACTATATCGTACAACTTCAGTTAATGACGTTATAATGGGGGTTATTAAAAAAATATATAAATAACACCATGTACGGGGAGATACCCATGAATGGGACACTTTTTGTTCTTTTAATGCTTTTTAAATGCTAGTTTTGATAAAAATAAATATTATCCAGGTTTAACACATGAACTGTGTTCTTTTATTTCCATTTAGCACCTAACTGGCACCTGTGAGCTGAGGCAAGTAGAAGAGAAGAGGTCAAATATTGAATGTGTTTTATAGGCAACCTTGAATTTAAAGCATTCCGCCCAGGTGCCAGTTAATAAAATTTTAAGAGTAGGTGGTAAGAATTTAGGATGCTTTAAGCGAATAATTTGACTCTCCCAAAAAATAAAAATAAAAAATAAAGTATTTATAACTTTACCATATATTACTATTTTCATTGAGATTTAAACCAAATACTAAAAAAAAAACTAATGTAATATTTATCAATCATGTCATATGTAAAGTTTAAGATATGTGGCAGCACGTGTTTGAGTTAGGGGCAATTAAATACCCCATAAAAAACTCAAAGAAAGTGAAACAAAAAAAGTTAATGGTACCGGGTTAAATTTAAACCCTAATGTTAAAATTTTGGTTTCCTGTTGCATAACAGTTATATTTTTTCCTTAAAAATGGACGAAAAGATTAAACTAACTGTAACATGTAATTCAATATCGTCTTGTTTTCACGTAATTAAATAATTTAATGAGAGTAAATTTATTCACATATAAAGTTAAACTTATGTTAACCAGGCTGCGAAAATTGTAATTCTCTAGCCAGTTACAACAAACTTTGATGAAGCTACATGTTTTTTGTAAAAATCATAATTATCATTATCATCATCATCATCAAGTTATCAGTAAGAAGACTGGTTTGAGGCATTTCTCCATGACAGCCTAATCCAATTATACTAAAATTTCTAAACCCTAAATTCGTTGTTTTTTTTTTGTTTGTAGCCTCCCAACTCTCTCCAGAAGGAATAACGCCCCACATTTTTACTATAAATGAAATGTGAAAATTACTATTAATATGATTGTGAAATTGTGAATAAAAATGCATTTCGTAGAATAATATATGTGTTTCTATTTAATAAATACGGATAAATGACAATTCTATAAGAAGTTCTAAGTGCACAACATGGTAAAAGAAAAAAGGACAAAAGCCATATTTTAATCTGACGGTTGACATATTACTAAAAGAACTTTTAAAAATTGTGAAATCAAGCAAACACGGCAAAAAATGAATATCCAGATTAGGATTAACTAAAGCATTTAGGATTAAAGTGGGCACAGTATTTCCTATCCATTTTCAATTAACTTCTGCATTGTTGAAAAAAAAAACTTACCATATGCCTCAATTTCAAAATTCAATTTAGAAGTTCAATTATAAAATTTTGTCAACCGCTAAACACTTCTTCCACTTCCACACAATTTAATTTATATGAAGGTAACCGTCCTACACAAGAATAGATACACAATCTCGTATAAATCTTTAATTAAATTATTTTGTTAAAGAAAATTTATCATAATCTAGTGTATATTGCAGTAATGAGGTGGAATGAATTTGTTACGAAAGCTAGACGCACATATCAAAAATATCAAAAATATCAAAAATATCAAAAATATCAAAAATATCAAAAATATCAAAAATATCAAAAATATCAAAAATATCAAAAATATCAAAAATATCAAAAATATCAAAAATACCAAAAATATCAAAAATATCAAAAATATCAAAAATATCAAAAATATCAAAAATATCAAAAATATCAAAAATATCAAAAATATCAAAAATATCAAAAATATCAAAAATATCAAAAATATCAAAAATATCAAAAATATCAAAAATATCAAAAATATCAAAAATATCAAAAATATCAAAAATATCAAAAATATCAAAAATATCAAAAATATCAAAAATATCAAAAATATCAAAAATATCAAAAATATCAAAAATATCAAAAATATCAAAAATATCAAAAATATAAAAAATATAAAAAATATAAAAAATATAAAAAATATAAAAAATATAAAAAATATAAAAATATAAAAAATATAAAAAATATCAAAAATATCAAAAATATAAAAAATATAAAAAATATCAAAAATATCAAAAATATCAAAAATATCAAATATATCAAAAATATCAAAAATATCAAAAATATCAAAAATATCAAAAATATCAAAAATATCAAAAATAACAAAAATAACAAAAATAACAAAAATAACAAAAATATCAAAAATAACAAAAATAACAAAAAAAATATCAAAAATATCAAAAATATCAAAAATATCAAAAATATCAAAAATATCAAGAATATAAAGAATATTAAAAATATTAAAAATATAAAAAATATAAAAAAATAAAAAATATAAAAAATATAAAAAATATAAAAAATATAAAAAATATCAAAATATCAAAAATATCAAAAATATCAAAAATATTAAAATTATCAAAAATATCAAAAATATCAAAAATATCAAAAATACCACTAACCTATTTGGAAAAGCTACGACACAAATAAAGACGTTAGGCGTCGAATCGAGTGAGTCACTCTATTGCACCACTCGTGCAATATAGTGCTAAATAGGTTATAGAAAAATATGTTTTTTTTTTCACCCTAACATGCAGCATATGCTTGAATTTTGAAATTCAATTTTGAAATTCTGTCAATCGCTGAAGGCGTCTTCCACTTCTCATTTAATTTATTTGAAGCAGCAATGCTGCAGCATAATAATGAATCGGTTATTATTTTTCACCTGAACAAATAAATTGCCTTTTGTAAACGTACGTAAGTGTGTTGGTGTATACTATTATATATTTTATTGTTGAATGTTGGAGCGGGTTAAAATTACAATATCCAATATCAATATGTTTTTTTTATGCGAGACTACACCCCTTATTAAAATCGACAAAAAAAATCTTTTTTTTGCATAATCGGATTATCGTAAAAAGTTTAAAATATTTTGAAAACTGATTATATTTGTTACGAATATTTAGGTGTTTTAATATAAAAATATTACAGGTAATAGACGTAGGTGCGAAAATTTCTATAATTCTTTTTACAGTGTATTTAAATTATTTTAAAAAGATATATATATTATGGATTCCCAAAGCAAGTACAGTTACAGTACATAAGGAAACAAATAGTTTTTATTTTCTGTGTATTTATATTATATATGGCCAAACAGTTATTAGAAGTAATTTAACATCAAGTAAGTAGCGTTTAAAACGTCTTAAATTCTCAAAGTACCAACATTAAATCGTGAAAATTTAAATTTGAAAAAAAAAACACCGACACGCATAAATCTGTGTGTTTCAATAATCGTAAAACAGACAATTTCAAGGAAGGTTTATAATTATAGTGAATGTTGAAGATAATCACATCTATGGAAATAAATTAATTTTAACTGAATGAAGTAATTTAAATCAATCTACTGTACTGTAGGCAGTAACATAACAAAACATTATGTTTAAAGTTTATTACCTAAAATGATTTTAAATTAGAAAATAAACCTATAGGTCTTTTGTCCGAACGTTCCCAAATCAAGTGAGTGAAGAATTGTCAACATATGACTCTCAATTTAATTTTTGAGGTTATATCTGTTGACAGTTGTAACAGTCAATATAACCTCAAAATTTAAATTAATTAAATTTAAATGTCAAACAAAACCTGTATTTTGATGATCTTGAAGTGAAGTATGTTGTCTCATACGAATTTAGATGACAGTCTACCACCAGAAGCTCTTTAAACTATTTGAGGTTGTTTTACAATTTTTCGATACAAAGATGCCAAAAACAAGTGAAAGAACCTAAGCTTGTAACACGCGCAAAAGACTTATAATTTATACTTAAAAATTTTAAATTTAAAATACTGCTTCAGTTTTAAATTGGGAATTTCACCCCACAGATATGGCATATTAGTCACGCATATTACGCGTTACGTTTAATTAAATTTTATCCTATAAATATCCCCCTTTCTAAAATTAAAAAAAATTAAAATCGGCTTAATTTTGACGTGTGAGTGACAGTTCATCAGATCTAGTAGACTAGCATAATAATTTCCTATAAACGCGAGACCGTAAACCGGAAAGGCCTATTACGACACCGCTCTAGATACGTCAATTGGAAAAAATAATCATTTTTAACCTCACATTTTAATTACACACATGTATTTCTTTAGAATTCTATTATTCGTATGTTTTTTGATTGACATATTTTAATATTTAAAACTGTAGATGCGTTAAAATATGTACAGAATATATTACGCCTTTATGAAATATGAATTTCTTGACTGTTTTATGAATAAATTATAAAAAAGTCAAATGATTCACTAAATAATTTATTATTTAAATTATTTATTATGAAAAAGTTAGCTAGAGTTTTGTTTTTCCTTATGAAGGTCCTACCTAAATAAACTGACCCTTTTCACTGCTTTCTTTTGCGTTTCCTAACGTTATAATACAAAAAAAAAAGATTTTATAATCCGTTTTTCTTGTGGCACTGTCTGGGGAATTTGTGATCACGATATCTCTAGAAGGCCTGGTGCTCAAGACTTTAAATTTGGAGCATAGGTCTATCATCCAGTTCTCGTCTGCAGCAGTCACAGTTAGGCGTCGTACCTCAATAGAGGCTTCATGCAATATGGTCATTACATCCACACCTGTTGTACAATAGTGTACAACAAGTGTATTGTAACATACTATTGGAGATCTTATATTAAATGTGGCTCAAACAGATAAAAACAGACAAAAATAAAAGCTGACAAGCAAATAATTAAATGATTTTTTCGGTAAAAGGAATAAAAATTGGTAACTACTTGAAAATGATTCGTCGGCTTCCTGCAGACTATGAATGAAGGCATAAAAATTCTTGATAAATTATAGTCTTGATTTATAATTACAAGTCTCTCATACGCTTTAATTGCATACCCAAAAATTACATTTTGTAAAATTTTAATTTCTTTTTAATCATTTAGGCTGTTAATATTGCGTTTTTTCGCTACTTTTCCTCCAATATTGAAAATTATTCGGGCAATCTGAACTTAAATGTTATCGTTACCAAGAGTTTTTCTATGCAAAAATTCATAGAATTTTTTTAATTTCATTCAACTTTATTGATTAATAACGATGTTCAAACCCACATGCAACTAAACTATTACTAAAAAGAAGTAAGTAATATTCAGATCAAGTACATAACTCAAAAGTTTGTATATGCGCAATCATCTTAAGTACTTAATTCAGATACTTTGCTCGAATGAAGTTGAATACTCAGACCAAAAGGTTAAAACTTAAATTACATAAACGTGCTTGATTTAAATAATAAAATTTCTTGTATTACAAAAAAAAACTTAAATAAAGGATGACAAGTAGATAATTACATATAATGTATATTTAAAATGCTAAAATTAATAAAAAATGGTATAGAAATTTCTTGGAAACAAGTACTAACTGAACTTCAAAAAAATATTGAATTTTTTAAAGTTAGTTAAATATGTTTAGGTACAATAAGTATTTTTATACTCGTAACGAGCATTTAACACCAGTATCACAAATAAACTGACTTTTTAAAGTAGTTACGCCTTTTTGAATTAACACCGATGTCTTTATAAAACCCTTCTATTCACTTCACTTCCATATAGGTATACACTCTAAATTTGTCCGTCAATCTTACAGTAGTTTTAACTGTAATAATTAAAGCAAATTTACAATGTAAGAATTAGAATTTACAATATTTATTAAATTAACTTCAATATTACTGGGTTTAGTAAAATCTCAGCTCTTTTCCTGTCGGTACAATAATTTTGCATTAAAATTCATGCATGTGGTCCAAAAACCCAGCACTTTTACAGACAGTCCCGAAAATTACCAAAATAATAGCAGTAAAATTACCATAATAAAAATTCACATTTTTACAGATAACTGTGAATTCACAGTACTGATTAAATTTACCACTTTCTTTGCTGGCAACATATGACCTACTTTATTTGCTGTAAAATTACCATATTTGCATTTACAGTGTATATGTAGGTATATTTGTCTTCAAATTTGCCAAATGCTTTTTCACCCACTTAGAATAAACTTAGAGAGCTTAAATTTGGTACACATGATTATCTTCCTAAAGAAACATTTTTATATAAAATTCACCCCCTATTCCTAAAATATCAAAAACTATTTTTTACCCACGTGAGTTATTTTAAAACTAAAATTGGGTTACGTACTCTTGTGATAATAAAATTTTACTATAAATAAAAAACCCCCGTCAACCCCTTCATCGCCCCCCATGCTGTTAACTCAGGAGGACCCACTCTGTTTTACCCACAGAATCAACTTAGAGAGGTGAAATTCGGTACACATGCTTATTTCCCGTAAATTTTATATGGAATAGCCCCCTCCCAAAACATAGCTTTCTGTTTTACCCACAGAAAACATATAAAAACCTAAAATTTAGTACGCATGCTCTGTTTCGCACCCAATAAGTGTTACTTTATATATTATTAAAACTAAAAAACTTAAAAAACAAAATAATATAAAAAACAAGTTTTCTATTAATTAAATGTAATGTATAACTAAAAAGTAGAAAACAAGATATTTACATAATTTTCCAAAAACTAGATTTTTAAAACAAGGTTTTTGGAAAAGTTCTTTAAACAATCGAAAATTCCAAAACCTTTCTTTTAAAAATCTAGTTTTTGAAAATTTATGTAAATATCTTTTTTTCTACTTTTAAGTCATACATTACATTTAATTAATAGAAAGGTTTTAACTTTAAAAACTTGTTTTTTATATTATTTTATTCTGTTTTATTTAATTCAGTAATTTCAGGTAGTTTCCGGTAGGTCGAACATAATTATTACCAACGTTATGGGCTCAGTTACAAAATAAATTAGAAAAAATCAGTTGGGAATTTTTAACATTTATTGTTTCCAATTACTACTAGTACTATGATAGTTTTTGATCGCACAATGGTTTCACATTCATTTTAGTTCTTCTATATTTATTTTTACTAAACTAAAGAATCTGAAAAGGAGGATTTGGTTTTTCGTATGTAAGATTCAAAATTCAAGATTTATTGATGTATATACAAGTTGTTTGTTGACACAGGTCGGATTAAAAATAAAAATAAATAAATAGTACATTTACAATACAGTTAAAATACGTTTAAATACAATCACAACATATTAAAAGCAGTATGGTCAATTACAGCATCTAGATATTGAGTAACACTGTAAAATGCCTGCCGCAGAAGATATTGTTTTATTATTACTTTAAATTGCAATAATGGGAGAGCTTGTACACGCGGAGGCAGTTTATTATAAAATTTTACCCCATAGTAATTACACCCATTCCTGCTAGACCCCAATCTTAGGAAATTTGACCTTAAGTTTATGGCCCTTGTGTTGCAGTTGTGTTCATTATGATTAGTTATTAAGGCATTCTTATTTTAGTGCACGTATAACAGTAAATGTATATTTATATCTAACGTAAGTAACAGTGTCTAATTATTTTTTCTAAAAAACAAAAAGGTGGATGTGGCCACGTGGCGTACTAAATTTCGTGGTTTACAGCAAAATGTATACAATTAACTTAAAAACAACTTTCCTTACAGATTATTATGATGATATAACAGAGAAAAGTAAAACTGGAATTTCGAAAGTGTTATCACTCTATTTACTAAATTTTATCTGAAAAAGTATTGGTCGTATGAAAAATATCATATATAACAAGTATAAAAATTGTAGTATTTCACAGCTCGAGTTACTAAAGCAAGTGTCTCCATACAGCTACAATTTTTAAAATGCTACTGCTTCTACACTTGTTATGTGATATACTAATTCAAGTCCATTACCCTCATTATTTCCCTGACCGTCAAGTGTTTCTGTCAGCATGAAAATGATCTGGTACTTCTGTGCACCGGGACCGAATATGGTGCCGCAACGGTTGGCCCGACAACAGGAAGGGCCTCAACGCCTCGCTAACCATTTCAAATCATCGGCTCAATGAAAAATGATCGCGATCCCTTAAATTTCAGCCCGTTAACGATCTCGCCACGCTAACACAATATAGGTGGAGTTTAATTAATTAAATCCGAGTCGTCTTTTTAACTTTATTCATATTTGTGTAGGTCCACGAGAAACAAGCCGAGGTGCCCAAAAATGGTTTGGACTTTTTGAAATTGTTATAGACTTAAAGCACTTCAAAATTACTAGTATTGTTAGACAGTCTAATATAGTACAAAATACCTTAAACAAGGGCCCAGAATGACACTAAACGTAATAAAAAATAAATAAAAAATGCACGTGCTTCATATACAGAGCGGTTCAAAGTCACTCCCCTCTTAACTTTTGAACAAACAATCTTTTTTTTATATATTTAACTTAACCTATCTTAAATTTAACTTAAACTTAAGGGGTGATTCTATATCATAAAATATAACAAAAAGTTTCTATACATCTATGTCTAAAAATGCGTCGTAAAGGAGCTAAGCAACTTTGAAAGTGGCTAAAAAAATCGGTTTTTATTTAATAACTCAGGAACCCTTTGAGATATAGCAACAAGATTTTAAACGTGAACTTATCTTAATTTTGTTTTTGTTTGTATATGGCCCTCTGGGCTGGAATAAAGGATTATTATTATTAATAAGGCCCATCTTCGTATGTTATTTTTATGTACTTATTATAAACAGGGGTGTGCGAAACGGAGAGGCCATTTTTAAAGGGCCATAGTAGCTTCATCAAACATCCAAACCACGAGATTTTTCTACCTACATGTATGACAACTTTTTTCTTAGTTTTTGATATAGAATAATCTTTAAATAAATTTTGATTTTCAACATTTAAATACTTCGTCGAACCGTGAAATTTCATCTTCAAATTAAATTTTCTCGAAAACGGTTAATCACACATTTAAAGGGGCTTACGACGCATTTTTAGACATGTTTATAGAAACTTTTTGTCATATTTTATGATGTAAATTTTTTTTAATGAAAAAGGCGTCGTGTGATAAATCATTTTAAAGCTTATAAAATTCTCTATTCTACAACACAGTTCTTTATTTTTCTTTCTATTTTTTGCTGGTTTAAAATGGGGTTGAGAATGGGAATTTTCGGCAAAATTAAAAAAAGAATTAAAAAAAGAATCAAAAATTTTTTGAAAATACTTTCAAACTAATTTTAAATAATATAAATAAAATTTTACAAAAAAAAATCTTAAAAAGTCTTATTTTTTAGCAACAAAAGTTGAAAAAAAAATGTTTAATTAAAAAATACATGGTCAAGTAGAGAATTTTATTTGCTTTAAAATTATGTATCACCCACTTTCCATTAAAAAAAATCCTCCCCTATGCCCACTGACTAAATTTTAAAAGCTACCAATATTGAATATATGCCAACAGATAGTCTTATTTATGTGTTCCAAAGACCGCAAAAAAAATATTTTTTAGCCCTCTTAAAGGGCTTAAAAAATAAAAAATTCAAAATATTTAAAAAACACATTCTGTAATATAACAAACACGTAAAGGGGTTTCACCCTTGGATTTGATGAAAATCCACCCCCACAAAGAGGGTTACTACTACCCTCCAAGCTCCAAAAAAAGTAGTAAACCATAAAGTATCTCGAGAAAAATCGAGTTAAAGGGATCCAGTCAGTTTGTTTAATAAAATGTGGGAAAGTTTGATATAAAATTCAATTCAATTACCCCCAGTTAACCCTTTGTTTAAGGTTATGTTTAGCTTCTAGAACAATAAATCTTGGTTTTTGCATAAGTTCATGACCAGACAAAAATTTTGAGCACTTGTACTTTACATTGTATCAATTCCAATCGAAGTTACAGATTTTTGAAAAAGAGGCTAATTTTGCGGTCACTCTTTGAAGTCGGTATCACGCTCAAGTTAAGAGGAGGGGTGACTTTTGAACCGCACTGTATGCCTACGCCTGAAAGAAAATAAGAAAAAAACGAAACGTGGGCGTATCAAATGTCATTTTAAAATTTAATATGGACCATGTGATACTGAATTCATAACAAAAATCTATAGATTTCTTTGATTTTCTGTCAAATTCCTCTTGCTAGTCATGAGGTCAGTTTAAGTTTTAACGAATGGTCAAAGCAAACAACCAGTGGATATTGGTAGGAGGAGGTCTAAACTATTTCTAACCATCAACAGCAAAATTTCAGCAGATTATGGTTTTCGGAATATACTGTTAAAAGTATTTGGTTGATAGTTTTGAGACAATTTTGATCTATAATATATTTGACCAATTAATACACTGAAAGAAATTACATTGTAAAGGTGTAAAAAAATACACTATAAATGTGTAAATTTTACACCTTTATATAAACGTACATCAACATTGATGTGAAACTACACACGTGAGGTGATTCTGACCTAGAGTGTGTATTTTTACATCCCTACCTTCTGCAACAATACACTCGGAGCTCAAGAAAGTGTATTTTTATAAACATACCTTTAGCAACAATACACCCGAAGTGTAAAAATCACACTTCTGATGTACAAGCCAGTCAATCGCTGGCGTTAAGCTAGTCACGTGACTCGAAAAGCCTCAGTCTGGTGGCTGTCGACCATTATAGTTGTTTACGTTTGTAAGAGCGTACGTATAATTTTGTGTGCTAGATTTTTCAAAGAAATAATTGGTAAGTGCTGATTAAAAGTAAATATTTAAAAAGTGTGATTAATACAATATCCTTTAAACATACATATTATAATATTTTACTTATTTAGGCGGTAACACTGGCCTGCAAATTTTGAGTTGTTAAGACTTGTGTATGTTTTTTGTTTCTATTTTATATTGGTACTTTTTGTAGCGCTGATTACGAATATACGTTTTATTATTCTGTGGCGTAGTTTTTCCATAAAACACTATTCATAAATAGAAAAATAACAAAATGGTTATTCTATTTTTTTTAATAAATTGAAGGGTTTTCGGTAAAAAGTATATTTACGGGTAAACTTTACACACTGGATGTAAAAATATAATACACACCGCATTTATATTAACGCTTCGAGTGTAAATTTACATCAGCAGCAGCTGCAAGTAAATTACCCATGCACGTGGATGTGAAAATTTATCTCAGTGTAGGTAAAATCAACAATATAATTATAATTTAAGTGGCCTTATGCCGACAAACATGTGGGTGCCTTTCCTCGCGGACGACCCCATTTGAATATGTATATGGGTGGTTTATTTTTGAAGAGAGGTGCTTATTTCAAACAAATTATATACCTTGTTATTATCAAGTTACCTTGATAGCATGGGAATTTTAATTTGGGCGTAATCAAAAGACTATGTAATAACTCATTGTGTTGAGTTTTCGTGGCATGGGTCTTAAACAAACAAGGTCCACCGATCAATTGTTGGTTTTAATTTGAACCTTAGGCTTTTACGTCCACATAAATTAGAAGAGTTCTTTATTTTCGGTTTTAGGCCATTGTGGATTTACATGCATCTGCCGTCGAGGGCGCCGCAATAAGTGATAGTAACGCAAGGTTGATAAATTAATACACCGTGTTTGCAGTCTTTTGGCGGAAAATAAAGGGGATGATTCTAAATCACAAATAACGAAAAGAGAGTTACGATCCTTTAAAATTGTACTAAAACTAAGGTTTTTAATTATTAACTTTGGTACCCTTTGAGCTAGAGTGACGAGGATTTTTATGTATACTATATTAATAAAGGCAATTAGTTTATGTTAATTATTTTTTTAATCTATCCAGAGGCGTGCCTAGACGGACAAAAAGCCACAAACTTTTTTATGTGTATTTTTATGGATTTTTTGTCAAAAATATGGATTCCTTTAGTAAAAATACATAAAAAAAATTCTTATAGTATAACACTGTAGGAGCAACCGTTTGCCAAAAAAAGTGACTAAATGACTAAAAAAAAAGAAAACAAAAAGTCCCACCATTTCGTGAAATATGCAACTTTTTTCTTCGGCTAAAAAGTTATTGACTAAAGAAAAATTGGTGAATATGCAACTTTTGTATTTTTACCCTGAAATATGCAACTTTTTTCTTCGACAAAAAAGTTAAGTTCCCCATCTTTTCGTTAAATATACAACTTTTGTACCATAAAAGTTTAACAGAGGGGGCGTAGGTTACTACCCCCGGGCCCCGATTTTCTCCCCACGGTCCTGCGTAGAAGCCCATACATTAGGTAACCTTGTGTAAAGTATGATGCGTTTATGCGTGATAGAAACGTAAGAGGGTGGACCAAGTATAGGCGTTGCGGGAGGGCGCTTTAAGCATGAGTCACTATCAGGTTTAAACGAATTAGCCTATAATACTTGGTGTAATATTATTTAATGACTAGAATATATAGTATACACATACATGTCGAACCTCCTCCTTTTAGAAGTTGACTAAAAATAGTGGACTCTAGGGTTCCTGGATGATAGTGACATTACTTGGTGTTTCCTGTTCCATTTATTTTTCTATAATTTAGTTACATTTTACATTGTTTCCCAAATGACAAAAAATTGAATCAAATGAATTTCTTCTTTCTCCTTTTTTCCTGTTTTTCATGTTTCATTATCTGTTTCTTTGAATTTAAAGTGATTTATTACCGGTATAAAGATAAAACTTTTTTACATTTCATAGACAAAGTGAGTGTTTAATCTATCAAATTTAAAATTCGCTACAAATAGTGATTTTCTAACCTAAGGTGTTAATAATAGACATTTTTGTTTTTTGTGAACATTTGGTTTAATATCTGTAAACAACACGTCACGCATCAAAACAATGAGTGGGGATCAAACTTGTCGTGTCTGCAGCGAAGCGATATTGGATCCGCAGTACCAAGTGAAGTGTGCGAACTGCCGTCGCCACACTCATGGATTGACGTGCGCCTCGCTAAACAAGACGATAATTAAAGCCTTGGTAGAAAATACATCTCTTAGCTGGACATGTCCTAGTTGCATTAACTATTCGGTAGTTGCAATTATGGATAAGTTAAATTCAATAACAACTACTTTAGAAACACACACTTTAAATATTAATAATATCAATAATGTATTAAATACACCTACAAGTAGGCCAAAAGCCAGCGCTACAGCCCCTCAACCGTTAGCTGAGCCGATGAGCGCTAATAGAAATCCTACATTACTTCAGCCTAGTAACACTGTACAGGGGAGAAGACGTCTCTCTGTTCCTAATAATTCGGGTGCTAATTCAAACATAGGAAGTCATAGAAAAAGCAATTTAATTATAGGCAACAGAAGTGATAAATCGAATTTAATCTCCTCTGCAGAACGTCGCCAATGGCTCTATCTTGGCAGATTAAAACCTGGAACAACCAACGAGAACATTATATCCTATTTTAATGATGTACTTGATATTACTGATGTCAAATGCGAAACGCTTCTGTCCAATGATGACATTTGTTCATTTAAGGTTGGTGTAAAGGAGTCTCTAATAGCAGGCCTTCTGGACCCGAGTTTGTGGGAGGAAGGCATTGCCGTGAAAGAGTTTATACCTCGTAGTAGGTCTTTTTGGCAAACGAGGACTCATCCCGGAGGAAATTAAATAGTACGTCCATCTGTTCTAATAATATGCTTAAACTCAATGTATATTATCAAAATGTTCGCGGCCTTAATACCAAAGTAGATCAATTTTACTCTGCCGTTAGTGACTGCGAATACGATGTTATTGCCGTTACAGAATCTGGACTAAATAGCAATGTTCACAGTTCTGAACTTTTTCCTGAAACTTATACTGTATTTAGATGCGACCGTAATTATGCTGAAGTTGATGCCGATAAGGGAGGAGGAGCATGTTTAGCTGTAAATTCCAACTTTTTGGGTAACGTTATAATATCTGAACTGAACTTTTCGAGCATTACAAATATTATTAAATCTTTGGAAATTGTAGGTTGTAAAATGTGTTTTAATAATTTTAATTTAATAATTATTGTTTTGTACATACCGCCTTCTATTCCTGTTGCAGAATTTGAATTGTTTTTTGAACTACTTAGTCTAATTGAATTTCTTTATGATAAAAATGTTCTTTTTATTGGCGATTTTAACATTAGTCGTTACGTTAATCATGACTTAAATGATAGTAAATACTGTGCCTTTAACAACTTTATAAATTCTTTCGAACTTTCACAGTTTAACAGCATATTAAATTCAAAAGATCGTCTTCTGGACCTTACAGTGTCCAATTTGTCATGCGTAGTATCTAGAAGTGACCATCCTTTTGTCAATATTGACTTGTACCATCCACCTTTGGATATTTCTGTAAGCATGCATGTTTTAAAAAATAAAAAATTTAAATCTACAAATACAAGTAAAAATTATAATTTTCGCAAATGTGATTTTCGAAACTTATATGACAGTTTATCCAAAGTCGACTGGTCTGTTCTTCAAGATTTTAATGAAATTAATCTTGCTTGTGATAAATTTTATAATATTTTAGATTCTAATTTTGATAAATTTGTTCCTGTCTATAAAAATAAATCACGGTCATTCCCTGTTTGGTACAGCAAGGAGCTGATAACCTTGCTAAAAAATAAAAATAAAGTTCATTCTAAGTTTAAAAAATATAAAAATATTTCTGATTTAAATACTTTTAAAGAATTACGAAGCGAATCTATTTAAGGGATATTCAGAGTAATATCACATCTGATCCAAAATCTTTTTGGACTTATGTTGGTAATAAAAGGCGCTCAAGTAGAATCCCTGGATCTGTTACACTTAATGATACCGAAATATCCGATCCTCAAGATATAGTCAATAGTTTTGCCGACTACTTTTCGAGTGTTTACACTGTCCCTACACCCGTTAATTTACCTGATAGTACAAATTGCTTTGATAATGTGGTTATTAATGAAATTACTGATAGCGATATTCTAGCTGCTATTAAAAAAATTAAAAATTCTTCAACGGCTGGAATTGATAAAATTCCTAGTTTTCTAATAAAAGACTGTAAATATGTTTTTGTCGAACCTTTAAAATATATATTTAACCTAAGCTTAAAAACCAGAACATTTCCTACACTTTGGAAGACGTCCAGAGTCTGCCCGGTACATAAGAGTGGAGATAGGGCTAAAATTGAAAATTATAGGCCTATCTCCATTATTTGTAACTTCGCAAAACTTTTCGAATCAATTTTATATATTCATATTTACAATCAAATTAAACTTAAACTTTCTCCGCACCAGCACGGATTTATAGAAAAACGAAGTACTGTGTCTAACTTGGTTGTTTTCAAACAATTTATATCACAGGCAATAAATGACAAAGAACAGACAGACGTCATAAGTACTGACTTTCAAAAGGCGTTTGATCAAATAGATCCATATATAATACTTGTAAAGCTTGAAGAATTTGGATTTCATAGAGCTCTAATTGCTCTCTTTTTTAGTTATCTTTTTGGTAGAAAACAAGTAGTTTTTTATAATGGATACTATTCATATTTCTTTTTTTCTACTTCTGGTGTTCCCCAGGGTTCTAATCTGGGACCTTTAATTTTCCTAATTTTCATTAATAATCTGCCTTTATGCATAGACTGTGATCGGTTATTGTTTGCGGCGACTTCAAATTTTATTTAATAATTAAGTCTATTAACGATTGTATTTTGCTGCAAAATCAAATTAACCTTTTATGGGACTGGTGCATTCGTAATAAATTAAATCTTAACATTAAAAAATGTAAATACATGTCATATTCAACTAAACATAATATAATAGACTACCAGTATCATATAAACGGTACTCCGCTTGAGAGATGCTATGAGTTGAAAGATCTAGGGGTTGTATTTGATACGACTTTATCTTTTTCATGTCACATATCCCAAGTCTGTTCTTCTGCTTCTAAGATGTTGGGATTTATAATTCGAAATTCAAAATCTTTTAATAATGTATTATGCCTTAAGTCATTATATTATGCATATGTGAGATCCAGACTAGAGTATGCCTCTCTTGTCTGGTATCCCACATATGTAGTTCATACTGATGCCTTGGAAGCAGTGAATAGAAGATTTGCAAAATTTCTTTATTTTAAACGTGAAGGAGTCTATCCTGCTCAAGGATACGACAATATTGAACTGTTAAACCGCTTTAATATGCTGTCACTTAAGACTAGACGAATAAATTTTTCCCTATGTTTTCTATATAAACTGCTTCACAATGGAATTGATTGCATGGACTTACTCAGGCAAATCAATTTCAGAGTGCCGCGTTTGGGTTCGAGACGTGAGGATACTTTTATTTGTAATTTTAGCAGGACTAACGTTATGGTTAGATCGCCAATAAATATAATATGTAATAACTTTAATTCGTTAAACAGATCCATTGATATTAACGCGTGTTCTCTAAACTCACTTTTATACACTAACAACCTACAATAATAGGTTAAAATTGTGTATTTATGTATCCATATATATTATTTATTTTGTATATTTTGTATATATGTATTTTTGCCCTAGAATTGGTGCAAACTGTTGGGCAAATAAAGATTATTATTATTATTATTATTATTATTATTCAGAACAATACCACCGTCCCACTTCAGACCCATTTTTATATTTCAGGCTCTTTAAATATGTTCCCGTATGGATAAAGAAAATAGGAGAAAGAATGCTCACGAATATGACATTCTAAGCTCGGCGTACTCATAGTAACCATTTACATTATTTAAACTTAAAAAAAAAAGGAATAAAAATAAAATAAACTTATAAAAATTATCAATGCTAGAAACTGAATTTTTCACGCTATGAAAAAAAAGTAAATGTATTGTGCAATGAAACATAATACTTTAATATTGATCTAAGTAAAGTCAATAATATTACAAAATAATCTAACAAAAAAAATTGATCTGTACTGTACAATCTTTGTCATAAATGTTTTTTTTATATAATTTTAGCTTCGGGCAAAAATTTTTGAGTAAGTGGACCACGCCATAAAAAATCATAATCAATTTTTAAAAATTTGGCCTTTTTTAGATTTCAAGCTTTCACGGCCACTAGGATATAAAGAATTTTCACTTTCGGGTTTAAACCGTATTAATGGATTTTCACTTTCCGACTTTTCAGATTAATCCCTGAAGATGTCTCTAGCAGTAAGAGACGAAACGTCGGAAAGTGGAAATCCATCAACTCGAATGTGAAGATTCTTTATAAATATGGCCTTCTTTAAAAAAATTGAGCTTGCATGTTGCCTAGTATACGATTTTTAGGTCTGTACCTATTTTGTTAAGAAAGAAAGTGATGTTATTTTACAGTATAACCGCAATAATATTTCTTTTATAATAATGCGTAACGAAATCTTTGACGGTGTGTCAAATCTGTGTCTATCATCCAAATACTACAAAAGAAGCCGCTCTAGTTTTTCTTCTTCAGTATTAAGTTCGACTTTCACTTAATCTCAAATATTTTATTGATGCTTTATCGTTTCATTCAAAAGATATATCTTTTTAAATCAATGAGCCCAGAAGTGGAACATTTTTAATATGCTTGATACTTTATTTTTTTTTATTTTATCTGTAAACGAAACTAAAATCTATTTAGATGTTTTATAACTATAAATTATAATTATTATGCATCAGAAGAACCAGTGTAATACCAGTATAATACTGGTATACTGCAGTAGGTTCGAGGAGAAAATTAATTTTTACAAGTACTACGATTTTTGTAGACAGGATAACTCCAGAACGAATTATCCGATCGACTCGAAATTTTCAGGAAAAATCAAGTTCTATGAATGGAAGATCCCTATTGTTTTTCAAAGTAATCCCCATAAAAACAAAAATTTTATGCGGGTTAAACTTTTTTAATAAATAAAAAACTACCATTAAAACAAAAACAAAAATTGGATTTTTTTTTACTTTTTTTTTAAGTTTTTCAAAAAAAGAATTTAATTTTTTTTTAGTTCTTTCAAAAAAAAGATTTTTATTTTTTTTTATTTTTTTTTATATTGGAAAAATTGCAACATACCATTTACTGTGAATAATATATAATGGAATGCGTAGCATTACATATCTTCACGGCTTGTTAATATTAATTCCACAAGGGAGGACACAAAGACATCTCTGCGGAGACATAACTCAGATCTGAGTTATGTCTGGTTAGTTCATATTTGTATTTATTTGTATTTATACAGGCACCTTCTTTTGAAGGTACTTTATACCTAACACTGTTTCATGTTACAATAATTTTAAATTAATGAAATAATTATAAATCCATTTCACATTCTCGCAGGACATTTCTTCTTATTTTATTCAATTTTTTTTATTAAAATTCATCTTCTGCAGTATATGTGGTGCATAGTCAACTCTTGTATATAATTAAAAATATATTCATAATTATTAACTAATATTTTACCAAAACATCGCTTGATTTTTTTGACAAAAATTTTGACATGACAAAGTCAATTATGCAAAATCTTTTTAATGGTTACTGGAGAAATTATATTTATTCTTATTAGAAAGTTTATGACAGAAATTTTTTCTTGATCTTTACGGATTCGGTGTAACTAACATATTCCTGTTTCACCTGGGTTGGATTGATGGACTTTTTTTCAGTTGATTAAAATTCGCTCTATAAATCATAAAATTGCACGCAAAAACACGCACAATAAACATCAGTGATTGACTGTAACTACCGTTTGGAACTTGGACGTTTCCCGTTGCCCCGGCCATCTCTGTACTACGATTTCCCATTTCCTTAAATCTTGTCATAGAGCTAACCTAGAATTATCGCATTACGCTCGTTAAATTGCGCTGTGGCGATTTGTACAATTACATTTTAATAATTTAATGAGCAGGTACTGCGGAGTTTACAGGAAATTATGGTCAGGACTAAATGACAATGACTAGATAAACGATTGAGTTAGGACGATGTTTTAAGCTATGTTTATATTTTCATTGGATAAGTATATGTTTAAAGATAGTAAATAAACAAATATGGCCGAACATATTTATGAAGTCAACTTTGTAGATACAACCTTTTTTACTGTAATTTACCGTAATTAATTCTATTAAAAGTACAATCTTGTTACTATGTCTTTCGTCGCCATTATTTAAAATGATTTTTCTATTTTGCGACTCTTATAAGCTCACAATCACACGCATTTTGCGTGTTCTTATAGGCCCATAAGAGGTCTGTACTTTTTGTTCTTTTGGGTTGGCAACAGACCTGGCCTATCGCTTGACGTTTTCCGTGCAAATGTCAATGTCGCTTTAAAGTTGAATTTTCTACAAAATTTTGTGTTTAGGTTATTTTTACCATGTTAAAATTGTGGCTTGGTTAATTGCAGTAAAAAAGAGAAGATGACTATAAAATATATCAAAATATCATTTTTTCTTAGAATTTTAAACATGGTGTAAACTGTAATGCCAATTCAAAATAAAAATCCCTAAATCAGTCATCAATTTAAATGTAAGTTTTTTTAAATTTTAGAACAAAATAGAAAAAATTGTATAAAGCACTCGTTTTATAACATGTTTTTAGCGCACTAGTACTTTAGTAAACTCACCGCAAGCGGCTCGTTTTCTAAACCTTTACTCGTGCGCTAAAAACGTATGTTATGAAACTAGTACTTTAATATACTATAAGTTTATATTCCGTGGGGACAAACAAATAGAAATTCAATAATCTGTGTCAAATATTGAGCACTGAGAGCTTGTTACCGTAGTAAATACTAAACATTTTAGCTTATATGGAACCCCATGAAAGTTTAGTTAACATTCACTGGTTGTTACAGTTACCAAAACTATAATAACGTTAAGTATTACTGTAACAATGTTAACTGAACCTTCGTGGGGTCCATATAAACAAACACGTTTAGTATTTACTACGGCAACGAGGTCTCAGTGAGCTGCTTTTTTGAGGGAAAACTAATCCAAAAGGTGAGATGCATTCTTAAATTTGAAACTGATGACATTTGAACTCAAAAATACCAATTTATTAAGATAAAAAATAGTGTTTTTAGACTGATTACGGTGCTAACCTTAATCTCTCAGTTTGGGTGTAAATCTTCGAAATCACCCTAAAAGTCCTTGTATCATAAATAACTATTCTCTTTTTTATTTAGAACAGTATTTTTCTACGACTGCTTTAGAATGTAAGCAAATACACACACCTTTCAAACACAGAATGAATCCATTATAGCTCTAGATACGGTATGAATATTCCATATCAAGTGTTAGAATGAACACATGTAGTGCCATCTCTTGTTTATAAAAGTAAAGAAAATTGTAGTAACATTAGCAAAAATATATATATTTTACCATGAAATATTGAATAATTTAATGCAATTTAAAGTTTTGAGTTAAAATTAGATAAAATTTATTAGCTTTTCTTAATATTTGACCAGTTTTTTATCAATTTAGTTCAAAAAATTAAAACTATTGTTAAATATTTAAACCTGATATATGTCACAACAATCTGACATAACCTTTAATTTTTGCATTATAATTTGTAAATATGTGCTAAAATGGTGATTTCTCCCGTTAGATTAGACAGGGACAAAAGTTCTACCCAAAAAAGATAGAAGACATACATACACTCCCACTTCCACCCAACCAAACAAATTCTGTATTTGTTCTTTGTTGAACAAATACAATATTTACTTGGCCGGGCGAAAAGTGTAACTATTATTTTTATTAAAGAAATTACTGGCGCCATCTAAATTTTAGTAGAATTATCTTATTCTACAGATTCACATTAGCTATGTTCGTTCGTTCCGCTCAGTGCTACACTTTCCGGCCAACCAAATAAATACTGTATTTGTTGTATGAAAAACAAATACAGTATTTATTTGGTTGGCTGGAAAGTGTAGCACAAATGAGATAGAGATAGACGGGTAGACGTCTTTTGTTTCATAATTCTAGTTGTAGAGAGCTCCATTAAATAAAAATCTTTTTTAAGTACTGATTTGATAAAATTATTAAATAACATTAATTGCTTTATTTAAAATATGTGTTTTGTTGCATTTACAGCATTTGCAGTCGAAGAAAAAGTAGTCTACAACACGTATGGAATAGTCATTCCGCGCTAGCCTACCGGCTCGTTAGGTCTCCCGCGAAATATTGTCTATTCCATACTAGTTATAGAATATACTATTCTGTTTTTTGGAAGGGTCTGAGAAGTAAATTACCTTGTACCTGCAGGAAAGCCCAGAATTTGCAATTTGATTTGATGTTTTTGGGAAACCTTTTGTTAATGAAAAAAACATGTTTCGGCCGAATTATTCTCTATGGTCTGTTTCATCAAGCAAGATAGTAAATTAAAATTCTCACAGTGAATATTTTCAAAACAGATTCGAATATTGGATGTGCGAATATACTGCGTAGGTTATTTTATACACAAACATATACTATTCAAACCTCTTGTAAAAATATTTACTGTACGATTTTTAATTTACTATCTTGATAGAAAAAACAGAAACCATATAAGTTTTTTAAATGTATCGTGTGTATAAAGTTGAGACTTGGAAGTTACTTAGCTCAGAGTTTTTGAAGCAAGTATATACATTTGAGGTTAGACAATTATTACGAATCATACCTGTCTTTGCAGATCCTGCGACCTTGGCTTGAGAATATAAAATATGAGCTTAGTTAAAAAAAAACGTAGAAGAAGAAAAAAACGAGAAGAAAGAAGAGGAGGAAGAAAATGATTTTTACAATCCTGGCTAATTTTTAATGGACGATATCTTATACTTGCTAGTACCATAAATAATTAGTAAATGTAAAACGAATTGATCCATTGATAATTACCCATATCTCGACAGGAAATAAGATAATTCCGATAATTCCATAGCACCAACGATCAATTAAATTATTTAATTAATTTAATCAATTTGTAAGTATTGGTTCCTGCGTGGTCAATTATTTTCGAGTCAACACACGCATGGGTACTGGGTTCGGTGATACCGTGACATGCGGGGCGTACCTGTTAAGGCAATAAATTAGAGTGATAATGGCCAGGTAGGCAAACGCTAATTTCATAGCCATTGTTGATAATGAGATTATTTATTTGGAGTGTCACCAAATAAAAGTGTGACGTAGACTACAGCGCACAGTGGTTGACAAATATTTTTGCATATTATGCTTAACTATGCAAGACATACATGGAGTCTTGAAAAAGAGAGAAAAACAGAATGAAGCCGAGACACACGTTACCCTTAGTTTGCCCTTTTTTTCGTTGATCACTATCCGTTGGCCAAATTACTATCCTTTCTAGTCTTAAAGTCATTAAGAACCAAACATGGACTTTTAAAAGTCATACTAATTTGCGCAACGAATTTTTTACTCATCAACCCAAATTCTAGTTCTCTGTCTTAAAAAAATCTTAATTTGCGGACAGTGCATGGCTGTGTTATCATAAAATGACCGGAGAAAGTTTATTTAAACTGGTACACTGTAATATTTTTGTCTGCGATAAGGGGTCGTCCATAAAATACGACACATTTGTTTCGGTGATTTTATTTTTAATCGATCTTCCTCCTCGGTGAAACAACCAGTTTTTGGATGTCTTGAATCCTCTCAACTTTGTCTGACTTTTCAAAAAGTCAGGAATGCAATCGAAATCTACTTCTTCGTTTTCCAACCATATTGCATCTTCAACATCTGAGTTGTAGTCATTTATTATACAGAGTAATTAATTCTGTAGCACGTTGCGCATCGATTCATTTTGAATGCGACGTCACACTCGACCCCTAAAGGTGTGACGTATTTTATGGACGACCCCTAAGCGCTGGGTTGAGCTTCTTATTTTGTCTTGTTTTTCTGGATCTTGTGTATGGAAAATAACGTAGTTACTTAGCACCTAGATATCTGATTACAGACGTGCGTAATACGGAAAAGTACTCTTTTCTAGTTTTTAAAGTGATTTCGATCCGAAAATGTACTTTTGAATAATGGAATAATTTGCACAAGGAATTCAACACTAAATCCTTCTTCTTCTTTGTGTCAGGAAAAGAAAACTTTATCTGCAGGCCTGTGTTATCAAAAATAACTTTGGTTAGAATCTGATAGTTTTTATATGTACTGACGTGCGTAGTACAGAATGGTTCTCGTTCGGCGGACTGATTTATGGACACCGCGAGCAAGAAAGAGTACGGTTTTTATTTGTTTGGGTGGTAACAATTGTTTAATTTACGAGCGTCTACCAAATTATTCTCAGAAACGTTATTTATTGCCCATATTCGGAACCACGAATTTGTTTATGACTGGGAATGTACTAGAGGTAAATTATATACTTGTTCGACAGCAGAGAAAAAAAACTATTCGATCGAAAATGAAAATAATTAAATTTTTTCGAGTTGCTTCGAAACTTATAAAAGGTCCATCAGTAAAAAGTGCTATAAAACTGTTCAGTTTAATGCCTTTTTACGAGGGAGCTTCAGTAAAATGCTGTATTTGCAGTATACATACAATACCATATGGAATTTTAAATCAGATTCTATAAAATACCGTAAAGTTTCCGTCTCTTCGGACTTCTCTTAGCTTCGCAGGTTTTAAGTGTTTCAACTCCATATTTTGAAAGGGTATCCTTTTTGTTTCACCCTATTTTATTTTTTCCACTCCTCATTTTATTTTATCCATTTTGGTAACTCTTAAAGTTTCAATTTTGGTAAAAGTGTTTTTTAGCTACAAAATTGTTGCATGCAACTGAATGAAAAGTTATTTGCATCACACCATCTTGGATTGTTGCTAAACTTGTTAACTGTATGTTTAATAATGTATTATGATGTTCTATATTTTGAAAGAGTTTCTTTATGCTTTATTTTTTTCACTCCACGTGTTATTTTATGCATTTTGGTGACTCTTAAAGTTTACATTTTAGTAAAATAATTATTTCCACACAATAGACTGAAAAAAACGTTGGTATTTTTACAAAAAAGAATACTAACATTATTGCAGCGATTTTATATCGTTATGTTGTAAAATCAAAAGTTAGTTTAATAAAAACGCAATATTATTGTAGATTTACTAAATTTTGCGAAAATACTTGAACATTTTACAAAAAAATACAAATGTTTTAGCTTTTCACAAAAAACATTTAAAATTACAAAGATGTGTTGTAATATTGTAAAAATGCGAAATAATTTCACAAATTATTATGAAATATCACAGTAAAACGTTGTAAAATTACAAAAAAAATATTTTTATGAATTTACAAGATTACAACACAGTTTAGTTAAATTAGAAAGTTGATATGTGATATTACTAACAAAATCGATGGAATTAAATAACCAACGATATTGTTAGTAATTTCACAAAACAATTTTTAGAGTGTATATTGTTTATTAATAAACAACTGTAAACTGGAAGTAAACAGACAAATATTTCTCTCTTGCAGTCTTCAGTCTTGATTAGTTGCTCATCACGCTATCTTGGATTGTTGCTCCCCTTTTTAACTGTTTATTTCGTAATTTATTATGATGTTTATAAGTTTCGTTTTATTTATTGAATATGTTTGGTATGATATCCGTTCTCGGCTTTATTTATGGAAAATGTAACAAATTTCATGAAACTTTTACATACCTTTAACATTTCTTTATATGTCTAAAAATTCTAATTTATTTATATATTTATATTTAATTAATTATGGCAACTAATCTTCAGTTTACACAAGGATTCATAACCATGTATGGAAATTGTTTTCTACAATCTAGAGAATGTACAATTGTTTTATAAAACGACAATGAGCATTTAAATTATATGAAGAAACTATAAAGTACTACCATTATTATTTAAAATACTTAGAAAGGTAGCAAAATGTTAAGAAACAAGTCTATTTGCATTTCAACTTGAATGAGATATTCCGGTAGAATATTAATTTAAAACTGTATTATTCATTTCATATAATTATTATAATTGAGGAGGTAAAGAACAGAATTCTATTCTTTAACTTTAAATTAAAAGAAAAAGTTACTGTGCTCATCAAACGTTTTAAATAATAGAAAAGAGTTTTGCGGTTGCCAAATTTGGGCAATAAGAAATAAACTCAAAATGGGACTGTTCAACCGCACTTACTGGGAGCCGGTCTTTACCTCGAAAGCAAATACCTCGAAAAAATACCTCGAAAAAATTTACCACGAAAGGACATTACCTCGAAAAGACCTTACCTCGAAAAAATTTACCTCGAAGGGACATTACCTCGAAAAGTCGTTACCTAAAAGTACATTACCTCGAAAGATTTTACCTCTAACGGATTTTACCTCGAAAAGGGATTTTATTAATTTTTTAACTGTTTCTTTGCGATTATTGTGTTGTAGTTTTTTTGCTCATATTTTATCATTTATTGATTAAATTTTAATTTACGGGCATTTATTAGCTTTTAGTTTTAGTAAATAATTCAAAATGAATCGATTAACCTATTTCGAGAGTTTGCGAAAGATAAATTAGCTGTGTATAAAAACTTTGTGTATTATAAAGATCGTGTGTACAAAGACAGGTTTTTTTGGAAAGCAAAATATGGTGAAATTGCATGCAAAGGAATAACAATTATTGTAAATTATTTTTTTTATAAAAAAATGTTGCTGTAGATTTATTGACAGCTTTTTGATTATTTGTGATTTCAAATACTTTATTTTTGTATAATATATCAATATTATAGCTTTAAATAACGTTAAAAAATAATTATTGCTGTCAAATTTGGCTTCTTTTTCTAAAAAAAATTTTGTTTTAGTTTTTTTATAATTTTTAAAAAATTATGTATTTTAGAGGTAATTTTTTATGCGAAGTAATGCAGTTCGAGGTATTTTCTTTCGAGGTAATGTCCTTTCGAGGTAATTTTCGTGTGAGGTAATGGGCTTTCGAGGTAAAATTTTTCGAGGTAACGGTGTTCGAGGTAATTTTATTCGAGGTAAAAATTTTCGAGGTAATTGCTTGCGAGGTAAATTTTTTCGAGGTAAAGACCCCCTAACCCACTTACTCAAGAAAATTTGCAGATAATTTTTAAGATTTTGAATATTTTGTTGTTATTTTTATGATAAAAAAGTAACCCCAAATGTAAATTTTAATGCACATTTGCGTAAATCACAAAAAAATATGCCCTTATGTAGTGTTTCCGGGGAAAACGAGTAATGGCAAGTTGTTATATTAGTAATTTACTATTAACATAAAAATTTAAGCAAAATCGTTGAAGCCTTGTTTAAGAAAATTAAATTTTTCAATTTTTGTTTGTACTTTAGTTTTGAATAATTTTAATATAGCCAATTTGGAGAATTTAATGTATTTAAATTGGTAATAATGAAACTATAAAATTTTTTATTTTTTTCTTTTTTTTTAATTACAAATTCATTATAGTTACACACTTTTTAAGTTAAGTGTATTTTTATAGTTATTTTGAATAAAAATGGATGATTAGCATGTACTCCCGTGTATAGAAGTATCTCAAATGCTTTCATCCTACCAGCCGAGCACTTCCACTTCAAGTGTTTGGGACTTACTTAAGAGTAACTTGGACTTGGCACAAAATTAAACACAGACCAAAATCACACACGAAACGACACAAAACATACATATTTTATAAGAATTTACCTGTTAGATACAGAAACCAGACTTTTCAGAAATTTCAAATAATTTTCGTTTGTTTTTGATACAAACTTATGAACAAAAAAATCCCCAAAACTTTTTTTTAATGAATAAAGAAAAACACTAAAACTATTTTATAATAAAGCGTTTATTATAACACGCAAACCAAAAGTACGAAAACACAATTAGATAAAATATATTATAACGGCAGGCCTAACATGGAAATTTGCTCATAAATAACAAAGAATGTAGGGTGCAAAAACTAAGAAAATTAAAAAATTTGCTGATAGACAGAGCTGAAAGTGATAACTTGATGGTTAATAAAACTTGATGATTAATACAAATTGGTGGATTCAACCGCTGGCTCCAAGTGAGAGCAGTGTTAATAAAACTAACATAGTTAGTCTCATCTCGCGGGTAAGTGGCCGGTGGAAGTTATTCGAAGACGGCCAACAGGTAGACACGGGCACATTGGGCCCTTAACCCGGCGCACAGAGGTCAAGATCGAACGGTAACAACGTATACACCAACTACATATGTGCCGGACTAACCAAAAAAACTTTAACTTTATTTAGGTTTCGGGTTGTGTTGGATGAGGTAAAATTGTACTAAAAAATGCTAAAGAGACAATGCGCATCATCAACCATCTTTTTAACTGTAATTGTTGTAATGACAGATTCATAAAATATTAATGGGGACCTCCATATGTTTTTTAATTGTACGTAAAGTTAATTGAAATAACTTAAGGAATAGAAAATCTTATTTGACTTTGTCTTTATGGGGTTTTGTGACGTCAGCAGTTTGCCGGAATAAAATAATACATGTGCCCTGTTATGAAAAAAGCAACCAACCCACAAATTAAAAGAAAAACAAGATAATGTCGTATAGTGAACTAGATATGTCCAATGGACATTGTCCATACTAAATTTCTACACCCAACCCACCATATGTAAAATATTGTGGGTTGGTTGCTTTTTGCATAAGATGGCTTAAATATAATTTAGCTATAGCATGACATCATATATGCTTAAAGTTATATTTTTGAATCTAAATATCTCGGCTTCCAGCACATCAAATTGTGAGTCACCGTTTAAAAGGCACCTCACAAAATTTAAAAGTCCCCATTGTTAACAACATGTTGTTTGTTTAATATTATCTGAAAAATATCGGGTAACTTAAAAGTATTGAGCGTACATTCAGCTGAGGGTCGTTAAAAGCTTTACACGCCCTAGGGCGTATCCAGCTGAAAACAATATCCTAGGATATTGTATCGGAGGAGGGGCAGTGACCAAAAATGTTATGTATTATTGCGGGCCGACTAAAGTAATAGCGGCCAAATTCTTTTTACAAAAGGAGACAAAATATGTTTAAATTATGCATAATTAGGTCCTGCTCTCTAGGATAGGCGCCTGCTAGAAAACGTCTGAGAAATTATTTATTAGGATATAGATGCAGCTTTTTAATTATACAGTATCTAAACCATGTTTGGCACAAGGAGTAGCAATATTATTTTTATTTTTATTTTTTGTTTAGAGAAAGATATCAACTTCATATGAAAGTAAAATAGCTATTTTCCTAACAAGTGCGGAAAGAGCCTCTTTTCCGCACTGGATTGCATTTGCCTGAAGGACTCGTAGAGGGGTTCAGGCAAGCAATTGAAACTATTAACAGTTAAGAAATTTGAACATTTTTATAATATTATGAATAAATATAACAAGAATAACACTACGCAATTAATAAATTAGGTAATATTTATTTATTTCCACACGCCTATGCGTGAAGAAAGAGACATCTTTCCGCACGCTCCTAGGAAAAAGATATTTCGGAGATATTAAGCCGTATAGCACTTTTGGGTTCGTCGATGGTACGAAACTTCATGTAGAAAAAAAATTTGTTTATTGATAATAACAGATAACAATTTATTATTCCATCAATCTATTTTCTAATCATCGTACAGAGTGATATTGGTAGACTGACAGTTTCGGGCTGCTGGCCCTCTTCAGTACCAAGAGTCAACTCTGCACGCTGATTAAGAAAACGTTTTTAGACTTTACTCGCGAAAGGAATATAGCCATTAGATTGATGTAGACTTGTGCGCCATCTATTTCTAGATGTAGACAACTACTCATACCTCTCCTTATCTGGAGACTTTGAATGGTAGCAAGTTGAAGACTTGTGTGTCTCAAGCACATAGTACCACTAACGGGTGGTTAGACGTAAAATTAGTAAGGACAGAAATTTTTAATTTTAAACAAAATTATAAAAATATTAATTTATTATTCCATCAATCTATTTTCTAATCATCGTACAGAGTGATATTGGTAGACTGACAGTTTCGGGCTGCTGGCCCTCTTCAGTACCAAGAGTCAACTCTGCACGCTGATTAAGAAAACGTTTTTAGACTTTACTCGCAAAAGGAATATAGCCATTAGATTGATGTAGACTTGTGCGCCATCTATTTCTAGATGTAGACAACTACTCATACCTCTCCTTATCTGGAGACTTTGAATGGAATAATAAATTAATATTTTATTAATTTTGTTTAAAATTAAAAATTTCTGTCCTTAACAGATAACAACTTAAAATTGTTGTAAATTATTAGTATTCTTTTAAGTTCACTATTTTTATTATTTAAGTCATTGTGGGATTCAATAGATTTCACTATTTCTTTGCTATACTAGACTCGCCTTTTTTCCAGGTGTGTAGCTCATCTCTCAAACTAGAGTCGTCTACACAAATAAATATTTTAGATTAGATTTTAAGCTTTCACGGCCATTAAGATATAAAGAACTTTCACTTTCGGGTTTAGACCGTGTTAATGGATTTTCACTTTCCGACGTTTCGTCTCTTACTACTAGAGACATCTTCAGGGATTAATCTGTTTCAGATTAATCCCTGAAGATGTCTCTAGTAGTAAGAGACGAAACGTCGGAAAGTGAAAATCCATTAACACGGTCTAAACCCGAAAGTGAAAGTTCTTTATAAATATTTTAGATTTTATTTTAATTATAGGGAACGTTCAAGTATTACGTAACGCAAACTGTACCAAAATTCATACAATTCATACCTCGCTTCTCGCGTTATTCAAGATATTTCATATTTTGGCTACCCCCCTAATAGGCCAAAATATGATATCTCTATAATCTATAATAAAGCGAGAACCGGGGTATGAAGTGTATAAATTTTGGTACAATTTGCATTACGTAATACTTGAACGTTCCCAATCAGTTTGTTCAGAAATTATTATAAAAAATTAGAATTAGGGTTTTTCTTCAATGGCAGGCAGATAACAACACACACGTTCAATCAGCCGTGCCCACTCACAAGACAAAACTCACTTTTCGTTTGAGAACTGGGTATAGGAGTGTGTTTCGTAATAGAACCATTATGAGAGGAAAATAAATAATATCTAAAAAGTCTACACCCAAAATGTCTTCTTAAATAATGCCTTATAAAAAATGTAGTATATTTTAACAAAAATATAATAAGAAGAAAAAATAATAATTTTACTTTAAAAAAATAACTATTTAAGTCAAAAGGTGATAAATTAAAGCGCCCTTGGATCCATTGAGTTCCAGAAATAATTTAGAGAGTGTTTTTACTTTTTTTTAAAAACGTAAATGTATTGTTATTTTTTATTGTTCACTCTCACGGTTCACCTGGGCGATTTTAAATAAAAATTTCGTGGACCCCTACATTTTTTGGACTAAAACATAACTGATGACATCAGAAATCAATTCCATTTGAAAGAAAATCGTAAAAGATACACTTTTTTAGACAGATAAAAAAAAGTTTTTTTGAGTAATAAGGTGTGTCAAAAAATCGCGATTTTCAAAATCAAAAACGCTCTCTGGCTTAAAGGTTGCTCCTTAGTAAAAAACTGTGGCCACTCAAAAATGAGGCAAATCGATAAATGTTTAGAGGTAGCTCAAAGCACTCAAACTTAAAAAAAAATCGGTACCTGTTTTTCGGATAAAAACTGATACCGATAAAAATTGAGGAAATTTTGGAGGGTTTCTTTGGTAATATTTAGAAACAATACTAAATGTAAGAACTAAAACAATTATATCCCCCCCCTCTCCTTAAGCTAGAACATGAAAAAATCGCCAATTACTTGAAGATTTCGCAAAAATTTACTTTTTGCAAGTTTTTAAAAGTGCATAAAAAATAGTTTTAAACAAAAAATCTGCAAAATTATATATTAGTATATAAGCATATATACATGTTAACCTACATGACTATACAGAAAACATATTTTTTTTCCTCAAGTTGAGTAAAAAAAAATAATTTCGATTAGAAACGGGGTTTATTTTCTGTTTTTTGCCTAAAACTTTTTTCGGTGTACTTTTTTTTGATTTTTTGGTTGGAATACTTTTTTTATGTAAAAATACACAAAAAAGTTTCTGTGGTTTAACATCGCAGGTTTAACCGTTTTAAAGATAAATGCATTTAAAAGTAAATGTTTACGCATGAAGAACCATAAATAAAAAAATTAAAAAATATAAAGCAAAAAATAAATATTTCAGTAATGAGTGGTTATTTAACATCAAAAACAGAAAAAGTTTATATGCACCTTGGTCAAAAAATCATTCCTAAGGAAGTTATGTCCTTTTAAATATGCCCATTTTCAATAAATTTTCGCAAAATCTTCAAATAATTGGCGATTTTTTTATGTTCTTAAGGGAAGGGGAAATATAATTTTTTTAGTTTTCTCACAATTAGTATTGTTTCTAAATATTACCAAAGAAACCCTCCAAAATTTCCTTAATTTGATATACAATCACTTTTTATCCGAAAAACAGGTACCGATATTTTTCAAAGTTTGAGTGCTTTGAGCTACCTCTAAACATTAATCGATTTGGCTCATTTTTGAGTAGCCACAGTTTTTTACTAAGGAGCAACTTTTGAGCCAGAGAGAGTTTTCAATTTCGCAAATCGGATTTTTTTGACACACCCTATTACTCAAAAAAAACGTTTTTTTATCATTCTAAAAAAGTGTATCTTTTACGATTTTCTTTCAAATGGAAATTGATTTCTTATGTCATCAGGTATGTTTTAGTCCAAAAAATGTAGGGGTCCACGAAATTTTTATTTAAAATCGCCCAGGTGAACCGTGCTCTGTAGGAAATCTAAACTATTTTTTAGTACAACAGGCAAACCAAGAACAAAACAAAAACTAGGCATGCCATTAAAATTATTAAAAAAACGAAGCACAGGGTTTGGAAAGTTTGATTTTTCTTTATCATCAGTAACACCATATTAAACAGCAATTCTGGGAAAAAGTATTTTTGAGGGAGGAAAACAAACCTTTGAATTATGGGATATCATATCAAATTGAAAACTAATCTTTAAAATTATCCACACTTTGGGGGCGATAATTTCTTCTTGTGAAAACAATATTTTATCGTTGCAGCAATATCCTCTCAATCAATTAGTAATTGGAACGGGTAAAACAAGAACAAAAAATAACTAGGCATGTCATTAAAATTATTAAAAAAACGAAGCACGAGGTTTGACAAGTTTGATATTTCTTTATCATCAGTAAAACCATATTAAACAGCAATTCTTTTAAAAAGAACTGCAGAACCAAAATTATTAGGCTAATGTTATCTTATATATAATATATAAACTGTCAGAAATAGTAGTTATGTGGGTTAAAAACAAATATTTAAACCTCTAAAGAGTTATAGGATATCAGATCAAATCAAAAACTAATCTTTGAAATTATCCACACTTTGGGGGCGATAATTTCTTCTTGGGAAAACAATATTTTATCGTTGCAGAAATATCCTCTCAATCAATTAGTAATTGGAATTTTGGAACCCTATTGTCGTTTGAAAGCGCCATAATGTCACATCAATCACAATAAATAACAATGGACACACGGGCGTAACGCGTATATACGCGTATTCATTAGGACCACTCCATCCGACGGCGATTCTCGGGAACCACCGTTGAGGACACTGATGTAAAGGCAACTTCTCATTCACCGGTCTTCATCAAATGAAGCCGGCAGAATTACGTTTAGTAAAGTAATTTAGTTTTTAAGTGAGTGTTTGTTGCGACTATCACAGGACTTTCACATTTATATCAAAGACTATGTATCTAACAAAGATATTTCTAGAACAGAGTAAAGTTTATGACAATATTATATTATATTAATTTGACAACGATGACGTTGTGAAAAACATTTAGATATTTTTATAGTTTTATGTTGGCAACAAGAAAATACAGAATATAGCTATAGTCTATCTTTAGGACGTTTCTAAAAGTGATACTCCAGGTTCTGTGAAACCCGCACAACAACTATGTAATGACTCTCCTAAATTGGCCAAATGCTATAGCTACAACTGCTACACATCTCGTTTATAGAAAGCTGTTACAGCTAAGCTGGCTTTAATTTGACAACGATGACGTTGTGAAAGAGATTTTATAGCTACTTGTGCTACTTGGGATGGCAAAGGGAACGGCGTGTTTCACTTAAACAGGCCACCTACTAGGGAGCATGTTGCGCAACATGTTGGCGAACGGAGTTCTCGGCAACAAGTTGCCAAATGTGTGTGTTGGTTCGTCAACATGCTGCTATGTTGCAGGCTCCTAGGACGAGACCGAAAACCAATCTTTTACCCATACTCTTCTTTTCTTTCTCTTATTTTCTGTGGCTATTGTCAGGCCTATTGCAATTGCCACTTTTTCTTGCTTTGACAGCACTTTCATATTAACCCACTAGTTTAGGTTACGTTTTGTCAACTGAAGTTGCCCAAGATGTTTCCTGATGTGTGAGCTCGGCGGGTTTTGTTGACAAGCATGTTGAGAAGCATGTTGCCCAACATGCTCCCTAGTGTGGCCTGCTTTAGAAGTTGCAGCAGCAAGTTGCCGCTGAATAGAGTGACCCTAGAATTCATACCTTCAATCCTACGACGCCGATTGTCGGATTTTTTATAGTAATCCCTTTGTGTTTAATACGTGGTATCTTATTGGATTTATAGTTAATAATTTACACTCTGCCGAGACGTACTGTCATATCGAATATTTATTGCCCAAGAATAAATTTCCTAAAGCTTAATCTTCTTGTCGCTTTGTTTAGACGTATTAGAAAAGGTGCCACTGTTCACCGAATACTTATGGGTTTACAACGAGTCGTATACGACTCTTACATAAGTTATTTTATAATAGTGGTAGCTTTAAGCGTGACAGTTTCTTCCGCACACAGAGCCCACAGACGTACTATTTTTGGGTAAGAAATTCCTTGAGAAACTCTTAGGAGCATTAACTTGAGATTACATGTTTTCCAATAGTAATTAGTACCAAACTGATAAAACCTAAATCTTATATTACAAGATATTAAAATATCACATTTTAATATGGTACCATTATACTTTGGTATTAAAGTAAAGATTGCAGAATATTTAAATCTTTGTGTTGAGAAAAAATTGTTCTAGTTTGGTTGTTACAAAACAGCACTGAGCTATGAAAAGGTGGATGCCATTACTGGTTGAGAACATTTTTTATCTTTTTTTTGGTTGTGAGTGTTCTAGAATTTGATCATAATCAAGAAAATTTGATATGAGGGCTTCTAAGAAGGTTGTACAATATGGTTTTAAGTAATCTTGACAGTTTTGGATAAAAAACATAGTCCTGAATCTAGATTCTGCGTCCACTTTGTGTTCTGAAAACTGTTGGTCATAAATACTAAGAACGGGTCAAAGTATAGAATATTTCTAGCCTAATAAGAAAATTAAGCATTTCCAACTCGAGAGATAGTATTTGGCCAAATTAGCATATCGAGAGTTGGAAATGTCATTTACCTAAAAGGTTAGAACAGTTTTTAATTCACAATCAAAGTCAAAACACAATATATTACAAAAATATTTACATTAAAATAAATATGAGGTAAAATCTAAATCCAAAAGCTAGAGAGCTTTTTTCGGCCCTTAGTTAGAAAAAAATTAACTTTGCAACTTTTTATAATGCACAAAAAGGACATTTTACTCTATGATTGTGAATAAAGTATTTTCACTCGTCGTAGTTAATATAAAGGAAAGGCGCCTAATTTCAGATGGTTTCCTAATTTCGGATAGTAGTGTATTTAAGATACTATCGGCAGAGCTAAACAAAAACCTACTTTTATGTAAAGCCAAACTTCAAACTAAATCCGCCCTGTAATATGATAACGGTAGAGCTTTTCCCCTTTAAATGGCAGCACAAATCGTTTAAATTGCAAATACCAGTTTTGTGCTCAGCTGCGTTAACGTGCTTCTTTATTTTATAAATAATCGTTATAAAAGTGTGTTTTTGTCTTGGGAAAGTTTGTTAAGTTGATCCACTAGTCATAATTAAGTAATTTGAAAACATAAACATTTTACAAATTTCTAATTGAAAAAGCAGAAAGTTGCATAATTTCTGATAGGTCATTTTTGTGTATTTGATTCCCAATTTCGGATATCCGAAAGGTAATTATTATTCAGGATAACCAACCATTAATTATTATTATTATTATGATACAACAAACTAAGATACTAAGATATTCGAAATTGGGAATCTAAAATTATGGCTCATATAGTATTTCGTAAAAAATTGCTTAATGAATAAATTACTTCTTAAATGTCAAGGAGTAACAAGAAACATAAGCAGTGGGTTCCAGATCTACTCTTGAAAAAAAATCGGTTATGTCCTAAATTAGGAACCGTTTTCCAAATGCACAAAAATGCGCTATTTTTTTTAACCGTATTTTTTGGAAAAAATTAACTGTAATAAAACTTTTTTTCATAGTAAATCATGGTTGGTTATAATAAGTGTTATGTTGTTATATAAAGAAAATATCAAAAATATAAAAAAAAAGTATTATGACTATTAAATATTGAATAAATTGTAAATGGTATCCGAAATTAGGCGACCTTCCTCTATTTTAGATTGTTTTGGCAAGTTTATTAAATATTATTTTCAATCCTGGATCAGCTGGAAAGTTTCCTTAAAACATACATATTTTAACAAAAGCTTCAAGGACAAACACTCTGAATGCGAAAAAATTAAGTCACTGAATCGAACGTAAATAATAATTTTCGACAAAAAATCGAAGAGAATGTAACTGAATACCCAACTAAACAAGAGCGATATCTTTTTGGAAAAGCCCCTACAAGCAGAATCAATGTTTCGGGCACTCCATAAGTAAAGTTAAAACGGCCCAATTGAATCGAGGCACACTTGTCGAGATTTCCGTCCAACAGACAAACAAATTTATACGTGCCGTTTTGGAGAAACATGCAAGTAAGAAAAATCGCGACGCGGTAACGAGTTAAATTGAAAATTCGGCGAATCAATTGATTATCCCCCAAGACACCGCCTCCTTCCACACGGGACCACCATCGGCGATTCTTATTTCGTTTACGGGTACAATGGGCGCCTCTTTTATATGGGAGTACACAGAAAAAAATTGCATATTTTATGTTTGTATTTTTGGTAGAGATAACGTCCTTTGTAAAATTTATGATTTATTATGATAGGTACTTAATAACGTTTTCTTCGTCCGTTAAAAAGAATACCAAAACAAAATATGCAAGAATAAGTTTAATAGCTGCTCTTTTTTTAGATTAACTTTTGAACTAGTTGAGATATCAACTTCAAATTTAGAACTCTTAAATAAGACAACTTAAACTATCTTTTAGCATATATTTGATATTTTCAGCTCTTAAAATGTGGGCAGGGGGGCATGGGAGGACATTTTTTTAAATGGAAAGGGGTGTCGTGTGATACATCATTTTAAAGCTTATAAAATTCTCTATTTAAACTAATATTTTTAAATTTTTTAAAAAAGGTTTTTAAGGTTTTTCAATTTTTTGTACTAAAACATTTGAATTTTTAAGTTTTTTTTTATAAATTTTTATTTATGTCAACTAAAATTAGTTTAAAAGTATAATCAACATTTTTTTATGATAAAATTAAGCATTTTTAAAAAATTATTTGTTTTTTTTTAGAGGAATTTTGACATTAATACCCATTTTCAACCCCATTTTAAAACCAATTTTTTTTTTAATTTAAAAATATGGAGTTAAATGGAGAATTTTATAAGCTTAAAAATGATGTATTACACGACCCCCTTTCCATTTAAAAAATGTGCCCCCATGCCCCCCTGCCCACATTTTAAGAGCTGAAAGTATTAAATATATGCTAAAAGATAGTTTAAGTAGTCTTATTTAAAAGTTCCAAATTTGAAGTCAATATCTCAACTGGTTCAAAAGTTAAGAGGGGGGGGGGTGACTTTTGGATCGCTCTGTATATTTATATTTGGATCCTTAAAACCCAGAAGAGACCTGAAGATCATAATCTAAAAAAATAACCGAGATTTAAACAAAAAACCTTTAGGTTCCTATGAAGGGTTGATGATTTGTTTGGTTAGGTTTAAAACCATTGTTGGTTGGTTTGGGTTATTGACAGGAAAAGCCAATCGGCTTACCACCAAAACACTAGAAAACCAAATAGACAAAGCAACAACCGCCGTTAACCGATCCAGTGATGATTAATACACTTTAGCTTTTTGAAAATTAATCAGATATCTGTTTTTTTTCTGTGTATACACTTGCACTGTTCATCCTACACGCATAACAAAACAATCCACCCGGAATATTTCAATAATTAACAAATATACACGGTTAGACTTGTCCTCATTTGCATGCAACACACTCATACAAGTCGTAATTCTCTCTCTAAACAACGATCCAGAATTCTTCGGACGTGAATTATGGACCACTCTTACCAATAAAATGTATTTCAACCAAAGTCTATTTGAAATCTGATACATCAGAGTAATTTTCGGGAATAAATAGCACTTTTAAAGACATTACTTTCCAATTTCTTAGATGTTCCTACTAATAACATGAAACAACATGAAATCTAAGACACCTACCTTATATGTTCCTACTAATAACATGAAATAACATTAGGGGTGACCGGGGCTACTTGTCGCAAGGGTAAGTTGTCGAAGTGCTTATATCTTAAATAGTAAAATATTTTTCTGCGCCAAACCAAGATTAACCGCTGCGTTACAATAGTGCCATTTATCATTTGTAAACTTAAATGCAATAAAATAAAAGAACATCCAGGTAAACCAAAAAATGTAAAAATTAAAGAACCCAGTAATTTTTTTGTGGTAAATATTTTTTCTTATTGTTACTGATTTAAAGCATTAATATAAGAGAATTTTATGTATAATAATAGTTTAAGATGTATATTATTTGTTGATATTGTCATTTAGGAGTGTTTATTCGTTAATTAGAAAGTACTTGATACATAACGTAAAATTGGCCACTGGGGCTAGTTGTCGCATTTGGTTTGGGGCTAGTTGTCGCATGATCTGGAAATATGTTCATGGTATAACATTTCCTTTTTGGCATTTTTTTATTCAAAACTGTCTAAAAAAGTGAAACTTTGTCGAATAGCAAATTCGTTTATTAAATTATATTAAATTAAAAAAAAAATCAAAAAAATATTATTTAATTATAAAGTTGGAAATTTTGGCACAAAAGTAAAAAGTTAGATAACAATCAGCTTGTGGGGAGGCACATGTCTTATTAGTTATTTATAATTTTTATAAATGCCTTTATATTTCTTCAAAAAAATATACTGAAGTGCCTCGACAACGTGCCCCGTGATGGGGCACGTTGTCACAATTTTCAAGACTTCACAAAAAAAACATAACTCTAATACCCTATAAATTTTTCCATGTTTTTTCTTTAAATAATGTTACTGAAACATGCAGCTAAAATTACCATTAGGTCAATTAAAAAAAAAAATACCAAAATATAGGAAAAAACTGATTTTGAATGAAAAGTGCGACAATTAGCCCCGGTCACCCCTAAATTTAAGACACCTAGGTACTGCTGTTTGAAGCACAAATTATTTTAGAAATTGTCAGAATTAAGAAAATAATAGCAGCGTAAACTCACCAATCACAGTCCATTTATTATTATATTATTCACAGCGCCTGTGCTAAAATAATATTATACGGTAGTTTCGAATTTTTAAAAAAAATCAAAAATTATCCGAGACAAAAAATTCTTGGATATAAAAAAGTTTGGTTTGGTTTTGCATAAAAAATTGGACTTTTTTTTTCAAATGTCTGTCTGTCTGTCCCCCAGTCTGATGACGTTTTTGTGTGCACGATAACTCAAGAACGAATAATCCGATCGACTTGAAACTTTCAGGAAAAATCAAGTTTTATGAGGAAAAAGTCTTTATTATTTTTGAAAGCAATCCCTAGAAAAACAACAAAGTTATGGGAGGTTAAACTTAAAAAAAAAATCGAAAAAACTGAAAGAAAATTTCGATTAACGTAATTTTTTCTGGAAAAATTATTTTTATTATAATGCTCAATTCTAAAAATAAAAAATAAAAAAAATAAAAATTTTGAAAATGTTTTTTTTTTTGTTTTTTTTTTTTGAAAACATTTTATTTTTTTTTTTAATTTTTCGTCTTTCACAAAAAGAATATTTAATCTAAAAAATTGAAATATTTTGAAAAGTGTTTTTTTAACTTTTTTTTTCAATAATTTTTCGTTTTTCAAAAATGTATTTTTTTGTTATTTTTTTTGAAAATTAATTTTTTTTAAGTATTTGGGAAATGCAATATACCATTTACTGTGAATAATATATAATGCAATGCGTAGTATTACATATCTTCACGGCTTGTTTACTATTATTTCACTAATGAAAGTAGAACAATTTTTTATTCACTTTGTTTTAACTTGTTTTAATTATTTCTCTAATTTTTTTTTGATGTAAATTATGGACCAATCTTACAAATAAAAAGGTTATCGAACAAATTCAATTTGGAACCTGAGTAAAGGGTAAAAAATGTAAGGATAAAAAGTAGGGATAAAACCTTTAAACATATTAGGTACTTTTTGATGTGTTATATTTTCTACTAGATACATTCTTTTGAGCGTGAGTTATAGTGTACTCTTACTAATAAACCGTACCTACTTCGGCCAAATTGAATTAAAATCCGATACAAAAAGTCATTTTTGTTAATAATAAATGGTTTAAATTCAAATAAAAATACCTTTTAAAGCTATTCGTTTTCAATGTTTTATAATTTTCTACGAATAACATTAAATTTAAATCTAAGACACTAACTGCCGTTTGCACCATACATTTTTGGTAATTCTCAGCATTAAGAAAAGAACAACAATTAATTAATTAATTAGTTACTGCTTCCTTTATTTACAGCAGTAGATTTTTGTTTTATTTTAATTTGGAAAATAAATACCCAAATGCCCAGTAAAAAAGCTTTCCCATTTGTCACCTCCGCGCGTAAAATGGATTTTTTATTACCAGCTTCACTTTAGCAACCTTAAAAATATACAAAATTTTCACGAAAACTACTCCCCGCCTCTTAGGGGGTGGATTTAGAATATTTTTATTATCAGATTCACTTTTAGCAACCTCAAAAACCCCAATAAACAAATTTTCACGAAAACTACCCCCCGCCCCTCAGGGAGTGGAGTTAGATTTTTTTATTATCAGATTCTCCTTCAGAAACCTTAAATACCCCATATATCAATTTTCACAAAAACTACCCCCGCCCCTCAGGGGGTGAATTTAGATTTTTTTTATTATCAGTATCACTTTCAGCAACCTCAAAAACCCCAATATACCAGTTTTCACGAAAACTACCCCCCACCCCACAGGGGGTAAAATTAGAACAAAATTATTATCAGATTCATATTCGTCAACCCTAAAAACCCCTATATACCAATTTTGACGAAAATATTTAAAATATTTAAAAATATTTACCCCCTCGCCCCTGCGGGGGTGAAGTTAGAAAATTATTATTATTAGATTCAACTTCAGCAACCTTAAACACCCCTATATAGCAATTTTCAAATTTTTGTAAAAAAATGTATTTTTTCCCATTTGTACCCCTTGCCGCACCCCAATGTTCACCAAAAACAATCCCGAGCGAGAACTTTTGGTAAAATACCTGTAACCCAAATTTTAAGTCTCTAGCTTAAATCGTTCTTAGGTTATCGTGCTTACAAGATTTTTCCGGACAGAACGATCGACCGACCGACCGATCTACCTACCGACAATTTTTTTTTTTGCTTTATATCGACATAAAACGTCATAAAACGCAAAAATAGGCAAACAAAAATTTTGAAAATTTTTGCACGAATACAATGCTTTCCGAAATTTTGAAAATTTTCAAAATGGGAAAGAAAAAATATTTATTTTCTCATACTTATGTTAGGAAAATTTCTAATATTAAACGACAAATTTTTAGAAAGTCGGTTCCCTGACACGATCTTAATTCAAAAATAAAACTACTTTCAATACATGTGGATCTATATATTAAATAAAATAAACTAAATTAGTAAATAACGGTTAAATTTAAAATTCTTTTAGTTCTACCTTGGATTAAATTCAAACTGAAATCTTAGACATTCCAAAAATATAATTTTGGTAAATAAATAGCTGTGTGTTTATTTCAGGATATAGACCGTGTCAAAAAAGTTCTAAAGTATTACTTACCTATTTTAAAAAGTTTCGTATTTTATTTCTAAAGCACCTTTAGGAAAAACATCCATTAGTAAGGGTGAAAAGTCAGAAAGTATTAGTTCTGTAAGATGCTCTAAACCCGAATAAATAGTATATTGTTTTACTAAGAGGAAAGGTGAAGCTTTTTTTTACTGGTCTGTAGAATTTATGGACGACGCGAAGCGGAGTCCGGAAACTAAAGAAGAGTAAAGCACTTCTCCTCTGAGTGAAACTTACTATTTTTTTCTTTAATCATCCTATACATATGTTTTAAATATTAATTTTTGAATTTAATTTATTCAGTAATAAAGTATGTTTTTTTTTATTAAAATAGGCCAATAAAACCCTTTCGAAATAAACTTAAACCTTCCTTTAAGGAAATAATAAATAAATAAAAAATAGCTTATTTTAAATTTTTTTCGTAGGCTAAATCGAACACTTTTCGCGATTTCGATGGTAACTTGTCTAATGTAACATTTGCAATTTCGGAGAGATTTTTAGGTGTATAAACCATATATTCTTCTTCAATCATTTTTAATCAATTTCACCCGAGGTTTTTGCACAGAATCTCGAGTCAACCACCTGTTTACATAATAAACAAATAAGTTTGAAGTATGGTTGTCATCATATGTTTTGCTAACTAACTTTTTTTACGGCGTACAACAATGAACTCATTTTTTTACTGTAAAAAAATAGATAACTAGTGTGTTCAGTTATAAAATATAAACATTTTAGTTCGCTTGAAGAAAAAGATACTTTTTATTCGATTGTATCTAAAAGTGCCACGTTTTGTAAAATAAACCTGTACGAAAAGTTTAATTTTTCGATCTAGGTCGCAAAAGTAAAATAGTCGACGCTGATTGGTTGATTGATATTATAACTGTTGACATTTGAATTCTAACCACTAATTTGTTATCAAAAATACAAATGTATTTATTAATATATTACAATAGAATCAAAAATAGTGTATGATACACGTACGAAAACTGTTTTTAGGGCAAATTTGGCATCCGAGCTCGAAGAGCGAGGTTGGCAATCTCAGTAATCGCTCTAAAAACAGTATTTTTCGTCCCTGTATAATAAACTACTATTTTTAATAACATATGTATTGCATTTTCCAATTGCATACTAAAAAATAATTTGAGTTCTGTTATTATACTATTCACAGCGCCTGCGCTAGAATAGTATTATACGGTAGTTTCGAATTTTCAAAAAAATTTAAAATCGCCCTAGACATAAGTTCTAGGATATAAATGTATTATGAAAAAATAAGCAACTTTTTTTTGAAATGTCCGTCTGTCCTTCTAATATCATGTTTTCGTGTACACGATAACTCAAGAATGCGATCGACTCGAAATTTTTGGGAAAAATCAAGTTCTATGAGGGGAAGATCCCTATTGTTTTTGAAAAACATTTGAAAATTGCTATATAGGGGTTTTTAAGCACTATGAGCTCGTTACCGTAGTAAATACCAAGTAAATACTAAACGTTTTTGCTTACATGGAAACCCAGGAAAGTCTAGTTAACATTCACTGCTTGTCAAAATTACCAGAACTATAACAACGTGAACTATTACTGTAACAACCAGTGAATGTTAAATGAACTTTCGTGGTATCCCCACGAAAGCAAAAAAGTTTAATATTAATACGATAACAAGCTCTCAGTGAGGTTAACCTCAATTGCTGAAATTAAATCTAATAATAAAATTTTTCTAACTCCACCCCCTCGGGGGTGAGGGGATAAATATATTTTTGGTTTTTGGGGTCCACGAATCTGAATATGATAATAATTTTTTTCTATATTTACCCCCTAAGGGGCGAGGGGTAGTTCTCGTAAAAATTGGTATATTGGGGTTTTTGAGGTTGCTGAAAGTGAATTTATTAATAAATAAAACTCCACCCCCTGAGGGGCGGGGGGTAGTTTTCGTGAAAATTTGTATATTCTGGTTTTTAAGGTTGCTGAAAGTGAATTTGATAATAAAAAAACTCTAACTTCACCGCCTGAGGAGCGGGGGGTAGTTTTTGGGAAACTTGGTATATTGGGGGTTTTTAAATTTGCTGAAAGTGAATCTGCTAATAAAAATTCCATTTCACGAGCGGAGGTAAAAAATGGGAAAGCTCTTTTACTGGGCAGTGCATTATTTTTCTAGTGACGTGTCCATATAATGTATATTCTCTAAAGAATTAATAAAAATTATCTATATTTACATAGTCCACATTTTAAGTTGGTATCTTAAGCAGTTTAAAATTTAAAGGGGGAGCGGACTTTAGACACTCACTGTAGAATGACTCCTTCATAAGGGACTCGTTGCCAAATTAATATTGCAATTTATTGGTAAAATATTACGCAATTGCCCTTTCATTATGTAATATATATTTTAAAAAAATTTGAAGGGTCTAAATCAAAAATGATGATACAGAAGAGGGTAAACACCCTATAATTAACCACCCCTAGTAATATTTTATTAATATTTTCTTGCAATGTGTTACCAAAGCTAAAAAGTACTTTATTTACGAGTTTTGGTTAGATGGAAACATATTGCAAAATATATAAAAAAAATATTGTCGAAGGGCCCTCACCGAGGGTTGTTAATTATAGAGTATCTAACAGACAATATTTACCCTATAATGGCATCCTCGAACCCCTGTCCATAAAAACTTTAGCTTATTTTGATCTTAAGCATGATTTATGAATCATCGTTTTAAGAAAAAATGTTCAGACTCCTTATAATTTATTTACGTATTTATACATTTTATAGGGGCATAGGTTTTCATTTTTAGGTTCACTTAAAAAAGAGATCAGGTTGGGGCAACCATAAAGATTGTTCTCGCCGAAAAAAATTCTGCCACATTATTAACTATGGAACTATTATTGAGCACTGCGTTATTTTGCTTTATTTTAACAAAACATTTATAAATGCTTTTGTTTCCTCTTTAGGACTTTTCTTGTTCTTTGTACCATTTTCTTCTTGACTTTAAAAAATTATTTGCATTATTTTAATGCCAACGGTTTTATAACAATAAATGTAAACCTTGTGTTTTCATTCTTTCATAGGAAATTGAGTTAACTATGCCAACAATAAAACAAGAAACAAATGAACATCAACTCAAATAGATTTTGCGCGGGTCCTCGAAGTTTATTTATAATTTCTGAATACTTGGTTTAATATAAAAACAAAACGTTCTATATGATATACTAGGGCAGACATTATGTTTTTTTTAATTTGGTCCCTAAAATTCATAAAATTATTCATAAATCATAAAAAATCGCTGGAAATTGTCTGTAATTTTTGTTTTTGAAAAATTTAAAGGTCTTAAAATAGTATTTTTTTCCTTTTGAGCACACATATTTCTACCATAAATTTTAGTAAAACGGTAAACAAACATTTTAAGTGAATCACATCGGACTGAATTTAATTTTATCTAATGCATTCTAATATTTATTTATAATATTAAAACTATTTAATTAAAACAAAACGAGCTAAGGGCCAAATAAGAGCTCCTAAATAAGTCACTTTGAGAAGCCCTTGTTTGACTCTTAGCTCGTTTGTGTTTTAATTAAATTATTTTAATATTATTCAAAAAATAAAACATTCGTTTTGGGTTAATTTTGGCAAATTTTAATCGTCACTTTTCAGTACTTAACAGTTTCGGTCTATATTAGACCTTTATCAAAAGCTAAAAATTACAATGGGATAAGATATAACGCATAATTATAAAAATATTAAAAGTTTTTTAAAATGAACCTAACCTAAAAAACTTACCATCTAAATTATGAGCATTATTTTTACAAATTCCGAACATACCATGGAACTAATTACTGGCTACTTATACAAACATTACATTACACAGTTACATAATTTGTTTGAACTGAATAGATCAAACTAATTAACATTTTCTTAAAATTACAAAGTGCAACCGTACAGGTCATGGCTGCCAAGAGATGTTCAAGGGTTGTTCCAATTAAAAATAAAGCCAACAATTTTACTAACAGAACAATACTGAAATGGTACAATTCCACAATATACTATGCATCATCATTATTAATAATAATAATAATAATAATAATACTAATAAAAATAATACGGTACACCATCATTGTTGTAAAGCATGTATGTTTCTGATTAAGTAGACATAAATGTTGCTGAGGTCATCAGTATCGGACTTATAGTTTATAGAATCAGAGTGACTGATGATCTGCACCATTTCCATCAATTCCCTTCTCTTTTTATGTTGTATTCTATTTAAAATTTCGATATTATCTATGTTAAAATCAAAATGGTGACCAGTCTCAAGGTGGTGATATGTCAAGGCTGTTTTATTGTCTTTGATGTGTTTACAAGTTGATTTATGGGTGCTAATACGAGCACCTAACGAGGTCATTGATTGTCCAATATAACAACCTTCACAATGAAAACATTTAATTTTATAAATGGTATCAGTCATGGCTCCTTTCTTTTCAATGTCTTTTAACTTACTAAAAAATATATTGCCAACAGTGTTTCTACTGTATGTTGCAAATGCAGCGTTTTGAGTTTTTAAGATATTAATGAGTTTATTTGTTAATTTTGGTATTATAGCTAAACTACAATATTTCTTAGTTATGTTGGTAGGTATATTGGTACCTTGATCGGTTTTATTTTTAAATTTTTCTATTACCGAATTAACAAATTTTATTGGATAACTATTTTCTATGAACTTCTGTTTAATGTTATTTATATTTTTATGGTGAAAGGAATCATGACTAAGTTTTTTAATTCTAATTAGATCCTGTTTAATAAGGTTTATTTTTTGATGTGTAGGGTGCAGGGAGGCAAAATTAATTGTTCTGTTAGTATTTGTAGGCTTTTTATAGATATCTGTTATTAACGTACCATTGTCATTCCTTATGACAAGTACATCAAGGAATGGCAATTTTTTGTCAATTTCATTTTCTAAGGTAAACGTTAACTTTTCATTGATTGAGTTAAAAGCAGCTAAAACATTATTGATTTCATCTTCAGGTAATATTGCAAAAATGTCATCGACATAAACCCAAAAGTATGGAATCAATTCTGGAAACATACTTATCACAGTCTTAATTATATAGTTCATCACAAGATTTGCAAAAATGGGTGATGAAGGACACCCCATGGGGCTTCCATCAACCAATTTATAAAAAATGCCTAAACTCACGCAATAACCACTTTCACATATAAATTCAATCAGTGAAATAAACGTCTCCTTATCTATGTTACAGAATTGTTCAATTTTCGACCAAAAATCTAGTATACAATTAATTACTAGACCCTGGGGCAAATTTGTGAACAGGGACACCACATCGAACGATACCAATCTATGGCTAGGTAATATCACAATATCTTTAATAATGTTTACAAATTCGTATGAGTTTTTAACAGTATAGTTAAATTCAGGTATTAAATTATTTAGTATTTTCGTTACAAATTTAGATAAATTATAGCTCGGGGAGTTTATGGAAGCTACTATGGGTCGTAAGGGAACATCCTCCTTGTGGACTTTGGGTAGTCCATAAATCTTAGGAGGTAAGCAATTATTATTGATTAATATTTTAGCATATTGTTTGTCAATATGTTCTTTTTTAAGCAAAGTGTCAATTAATTCATTAGCCATAGATTGATATTGTCTTGTGGGGTCACTATTTAATTTTTCAAAACAAGTACCATCATTTAATAGTGCATTCAATTTACGAAAATATTCTTCTCTTGACAGTATGACCGTTATGTTACCTTTATCAGCCTTGACTACTAAAATATTTTTATGCATACTAAGGAATTTTTTAGTTATTTTTATCTCATACTGAAGTTTTTTATTCAAAAGGTCAGGATGGTGTTTCACATTATTAACATAATTTGTAATCGTGTTAGTACATTGTGCTCGTACCATATTCTTGTTGTCATAGTTTAGTCGTGTGATAGACATTTCTGTGTCACATAGCAGGTCTTTTAATGGAAGAGCAGGTGTGCTGTATGGTAAGACGAACTTGGGGCCTAATGACAGAATGTCTTGAACTTCAGTTGGTAATTCGACTTCAGTTGTGTTCACTATCCATTCTTTTGAAGTTTGTGGTGTAACACTACATTGCTGTGTTCTTAGGGTATTTAGTTTTTTGTTGTGTGTTATCTTTAATTGTTTTCTAAAAGTTCTGCATATTCTTTGATGAAAATTAATACAGTTTTGTGTAATTATGGCTGGTAATATTTTATTTATTTTAAGAATAATGGCCCTTATTCCACTTTTTACTTGATTTATTTGCCAGAAAGTGGTTTTAATTTCTATGGTTAAACATTTTTTCTGGAATGATGTTACTGCCTTGTCTATATTTGACTTATAAGGGCTATCCTCAATAAGCATACTGTATACAGAATTAAAATTTCTTTTAATATGGTTAGGTATAATTGTTTCTCGTTTGCATGTGAGTAAAAATTTTTTTCTAGCAGTCAAGCTAATCAATTTCTTTCTTAATTTAATCCATTCTTTCAAACATACACAAGCTTCAGTTCCATGGTATGTTCTAATATCTTGGTAGAATCCCATGATGTAAATAGAGTTGTACCCAATTTAAATTCAATAATACTAACTATACGTTGCCAATGCAATTTATTCAAAAAATAAAACATTCGTTTTGGGTTAATTTTGGCAAATTTTAATCGTCACTTTTCAGTACTTAACAGTTTCGGTCTATATTAGACCTTTATCAAAAGCTAAAAATTACAATGGGATAAGATATAACGCATAATTATAAAAATATTAAAAGTTTTTTAAAATGAACCTAACCTAAAAAACTTACCATCTAAATTATGAGCATTATTTTTACAAATTCCGAACATACCATGGAACTAATTACTGGCTACTTATACAAACATTACATTACACAGTTACATAATTTGTTTGAACTGAATAGATCAAACTAATTAACATTTTCTTAAAATTACAAAGTGCAACCGTACAGGTCATGGCTGCCAAGAGATGTTCAAGGGTTGTTCCAATTAAAAATAAAGCCAACAATTTTACTAACAGAACAATACTGAAATGGTACAATTCCACAATATACTATGCATCATCATTATTAATAATAATAATAATAATAATAATACTAATAAAAATAATACGGTACACCATCATTGTTGTAAAGCATGTATGTTTCTGATTAAGTAGACATAAATGTTGCTGAGGTCATCAGTATCGGACTTATAGTTTATAGAATCAGAGTGACTGATGATCTGCACCATTTCCATCAATTCCCTTCTCTTTTTATGTTGTATTCTATTTAAAATTTCGATATTATCTATGTTAAAATCAAAATGGTGACCAGTCTCAAGGTGGTGATATGTCAAGGCTGTTTTATTGTCTTTGATGTGTTTACAAGTTGATTTATGGGTGCTAATACGAGCACCTAACGAGGTCATTGATTGTCCAATATAACAACCTTCACAATGAAAACATTTAATTTTATAAATGGTATCAGTCATCAGTCATCAGTCAAAAAAATTAACCCAAAACGAATGTTTTATTTTTTGAATAAATTGCATTGGCAACGTATAGTTAGTATTATTTTAATATTATGAATAAATATTAGAATGTATTAAATAAATAGTTATTTATATACCAAGGGACTAAACTCGCTGTTTTAGTCCCGCTGCATTAGTTTTTACTGAGCGAGCGTAGCGAGCGAGGGAAACAGAAATGCAAGGGACTAAAACAGCCAAGTTTAGTCCTGAGGTATATACACTATTTTTTGCAGGACCAAACATAATTTAGCTAGGTAGATAAAATTAAAATTAAAAACCACGCGTCTAAAATCGGTTGTTTTATTTTCGTAATTTAATCAAGATGCCTGTAAATTGCGAAAAGTCAGTTTCATGGCTATCGCGATTTCAATTGTTTTTTAATATGGTTGACACAAACGTCAAAAAAATGAACGAATATGATAAATTTTAAGTTATGGACAAATTGTTATAACAATGTTATTTTTAAAGGTTTTCTTTGTTAAAATCAAATAAATTGGTTTGAATCGCTAATTTATTACAAAACACCACCAAACCTAATTTTTGAACCAGCAAAGCACATATTAAGTATAATATTTTAATATTCTCAAGGTTGCCGTGATTTTTATTCCCTAGGGAGAAAAACGGCCAGTTTAGTCCCGAGAATGAAAGCGTAAAATTAAGTTTTAGTCTTGGTCATGCAAAAAATAAATTTAGTGCGATCTGATACATTTATAAAATGTTTGGTTACTGTTTGACTTTAATGTTGATATGGTAGAAGTTCGCAAATTTTGGTGTTAGGGGCAACTTTGGCGGATCTTCGGCACGGATTATATCTTTTGCAGAAATTTGGCACATAGTTTTTTATGCTCAAAAGGAAAAAAATAAGATTTCAAGCCCTTTAAATTTTTCACTTACAAAAATTACAGACAATTTTCAACGTTTTTTTACGATTGATGGGTATTTTACGAATTTTAGGGGCCCAATTGGGACCCTTAGAGAAGTATGATCACTCTCATATTTTCAGAATGAAAAATTTAAGATAATATAAAATATAGGGTCCACCATAATAATACACAAAGTATATTAACCGTTGCACATAATTGTATTACAGTAATCATATTCCTAGACAGAAATTTTGCAAAACTTTGAAATCACTTAATGAATATTCACTTCAAATAATTATGAACAGAATCTAGCAATCTTGCTGGTATAATCATATAACCTACAATTTTCTGGGAGTGTTGATGGGCAATTATACTTACAAATTGTCCTCCTCGCGATAAACAATAAAACGGGTGCATTCTATCAGAGCCCACTCGATCATTGTAATTCAAAACTGAAATAGATGATTATCTCTTTGCCTGCATGACATAATCTTTGTCTTTGAATATTTTTGTTTGTCCATTAGTAAAGGTACTTGCTAGTCGTTTAAAGTTTGACTTAAGTGAAAGGAAGAAGACCATATACCAAAGGCATTTTAAACTTGCAACAATGACTCCATCTATTAATTCACGTTAGAACTAACCCTTTAACGGGAAGAATAGAAGGGGCTTTTAAATAGATTTTGTTTTATAATTTTTGTTGATAATATTTATCAATAAAACAATTTTTAATAATTTTTTTTTGAGTTTTTTTTATTCGTTTGGTTCTAATTTGGAGGTATGTATGTGTACCAGTGAGCGTTGTCGAGAAAGTAAAACAGTGAGTTTGCGCTGGTACATATATGTACATACCATATAATAATGATGATATAATAATGATTAAAATAAAAAAAAAACTATGAAATTTTACTCTTAACCTCGATCATTGGTAAAAATTTTTACCACGTCATTTTAGAGTTTTTTTCACCACATAGCGCCACTGATACTATAGTATATTTAACTTCAAGATGAAGTAGAAGTAAATAAAGGAATCGCGCAAGCGGCATGCCGCGGCACCAACAATGTTGCGAATGTTGAGAGAGTAGGGATGTAGAAAATTAAACAGGTCAGTACGTAAGCACTTGCGATGAAGCGTACAATGCATTGCAATGGACCGTTATATAGAAATATTTTATTTTGAGTCCTATCCTGTCACTAAATCCGTATTCTACTGACGCATGTACCTCTAAGCGTTAAAGGGTTAAGGGTAGATATCTTTTTAAAATTAAAAAAAGTAGACCACTTTAAAATCCTTGCAATGATTTCTGCCCCATTTAGTTACTTTATTCACAATCGGTTCGTTTCATTTCTAAGCTTTGAAAAGTTGCTTTCAGAAAATCCCGATCAAAACAAAAACATTTTTATCGATGTACGATGAACGATGTATCACTGACAAAAGTAGTTTATACCATAAACTATACTATAATATAAACTGTATGGAAATATAAAAAAAAAACAGTAATAAAACTTTTTAGGATAGTTGACAAAACCACAAATTATATCAAGAAAATTATATTTGTGGCTTGGTTCTAAAAGGGCCAATGTCACTTTGTCAATAGCAGCGTTTTTAAAATTATACATTAGTTGACGTAAAAACGCTGATATTGACAAAGTGACATTGGCCCTTTTAGAACCAAGCCACATATATATAGAGAGTAATTCAGTAAAAACCCTTTGGCATTTTGCAAGAAGCTTGTTGTTGATGCATTTATCCGATTTTTTTTGTATTTAGTTATTTCTTCGACACTTTTGATGAAACAGTGTTTAACATTTTAGTAATCACAATTTTGTCAGACGTCTTTGACACTGAAATACTACAAATTTCGGATACATTCAACAATTTGACAACAAAGCTTACTGCAAAATTTCTGCCAATTCACCGTCCCCCAAATATTATCCCTTTCACTATGTCTCTGGTTAAATTGGCAATATCAAATTATGGCCCTCAAACGTACGGTACGCCACTGATTTATTTTTACATATATATAATTATTTATATCTTTGACGAACAATTGCCACACTGTACGTTAGTCAGCGTATAGAATTATTTAATATTTTAAACAAAATAATGAATAAATATTCGATAGCATCAACAGAGAATTATTATACTACTCGCAGCTTCACAGTAGAGAAGTCTTATACGTTTATTTTGGACCCATTAAAAAGCCCAAAATAAAAAGAAAATCCGTCTCAAATGCATTAATGAGCGAGAGTACTTTCTCTTTAAAAAATAAAATTCATCGTTGATTAATATGAATAATAATATTTGTTATTGTTATTTGTTCATGGAAAAAAATATAATATTTTTTTTTCACGTTTTGGGTGTTTTTTAAAATTTTCTTATATTGTGAATAATAAAATTATGTCCAGAAACAATTTTCTATATTTTGGGGGACAGAAGGGGCCATAAAAAAAAACCTTAATAAAAAAAAACCTTAATAACATTTGTAATTTTTATTTACCTTTTAGGTGGTTTTTAATTTTTTTTTCTATCACAAAGCTATGGCCAAAACAAAAATTTAACCCCCCTTAACTCACCCAAACTGCCAAACATCCATAGAAATTCTTAACTTCCGCACGAAAACTCAAGAAAAATCTGATCGACTTCAGATTTTTAGGAAAAATTAGTCTTTCTAGGGCACGAAAGTTATTTAAATTAAAAAGTATCATCCCAAAAATAAAAAAAGTTATGGGGGCTAAACCTTTAAAAAAATATCGAAAATGGAAAAAAAATTGGATCAACATTTTTTTCGGGAGAATTACTTTTATTACGTCACTTAAAATAATAAAATTAGAAATATCTTAATAAAATAAAACAAGCCGTGAAGATATGTAATGCTACGCATTCCATTACATATTTTTCAGTAAATAGTATATTGCATTTTCCCAAATACTTATAACAAAAATACAAATAACTAAAAAAAAATAATTAAAAAAAAAATTCGAAAATTTTTTTTTATTCTTTTTGCAAAAAATGAAAAATTAAGTTTTTATTATTTTAAAAGATTTAACCCCTCATAACTTTTTATTTTTTGGAGGATTACTTTGAAAAACAACAGGAATAGAACTTTTTTTTTTCCTGATAATTTGAAGTCGGTCGGATTATTCGTTGAGTTATCGTGTCTATAAAAAACCTGACATCAGACAGACAGACGGACATTTTTAAACTTTATTATTTTTTCATGAAATACATTTGTATCCAAGATTTTTTTGTCTATGACGTTTTTTGGCGATTTTGGGAAATTCGAAACTACCGTATATTATTCTAGAGCAGGCGCTGTAAATAATATAAGTTTAACTTAAAACTTCACTAAAAAAAGCTACCGATCACTGCGTTGAGTATACTTTAAAATGCAAAGCATTACATTACCTTCACGGCTTGTCATGATATTGAAAAGACAATGGATCGGACGTTTCAACAAATTCCCGATTGGTGGCTTTGATAAGTCCGCATAATAAACGCCCTGTATATATAAATTGAATACTTAGCATTTTGTAATAGCTTTCGGCATTTTTATCAACAGATTTTTTAAAAAAGACATGTTCAAAATTCAAATTCCTTGATGAATACGAAATTAGAAAACATTAGATACACTCTGGGTGTCAAATATCGGTATTTTGGAAAAAACAAACGAAACACCTCAATAAATTATATAAAAACATGGAATAAATACAAATTTCTTAATAAGGATTGGTTTGAATACAAATTTAAAAAAATATCAAAGACGCTTTTTGGAAGTGTCGGAATATTTAAATTAATAAAAAGGGTTTTCGTCGCAGATATTATCATAGGTAGTTAATATAAGAATATATAAATAAAACATACGGTTTTACCGCACTTTGTCGTTCAACATCATGAAAATCTGGTATTCATGTGACAAATTATAATTATTGATGAAATATGCAAAACTTTTTGATATTATTTTATCCAATACATACATACGTACATACATATAGCTAATAAGACAATTACTATAGTGGTGACATTTTAAGAATGCGAATGGTAGGAATTATCACTGACAAACATAAATCTATCTCTTTTATTACTACGGCGTATCACGAAGCGAGCGCTAAAAAGGAATTCAACAAGAATATCAGCGAACGGCGCGTCGTAACTTAAAATGTGTACAGTCAACATCTTATAGGCGCCGTGTTTTGTCATTTCATTTATTTTTTCTGTGATTTACAAGTGATTTTATAAATATTAGTATGCCACTGATCGAATCCACACTCCAGCCGGTATAGGGTACTACTTGATACGGACCGCATTCGCATTCTTAAAATGACATGACCTTAGCTTTATTCGTTCCTATGCTGAGACTATAAAGACCAATTTACAGTTTAGAGATTTTTTTTTTACAAAAAATCAAAATTTTCCAAAATGCATATTATTGCCTTTTTTACTTTTATATTTTAGAATTTTAAAATAAAAAGTAGGGGTGACCAGGGCTAGTTGTCGCAGGGTTAAGTTGTCGAAGTGCTTATATCTCAAAAAAGTAAAATAGTTTTTTGCACCAAACAGCGATTCACCTCTTGGTATAAAAGTATCAATTACCATTTGTAAACTTAAAAGCAATAAGTTAAAAGAGCAGCAAGATAATCCAAAAAATGTCAAAATTAAAGCGACCAGTATTTTTTTTGTGGTAAATATTTTTTCTTATTGTGAGTGATTTAAAATATTCAGATAAGAAAATTTTATGTATGTTAATAGTTTAGTGTATATTATCTGATGATATTGTCATTTAGGAGTGTGTATTCGTTAATTAGAAAGTACTTGATATATAACGTAAAACTGATCACTGGGGCTAGTTGTCGCATTTGGTTTGGGGCTAGTTGATATGTAGATATGTTCATTTTTCGCATTTTTTTTATTCAAAACGGTGTTAAGAAGTAAAAGTTTGTAGGATAACGAATAAAATCGTTTAATAAATTAAATTAAATTAAAAAAAAATAGAAAAAATAATATTTAATCATAAAGTTGACAATTTTGGTACAAGAGTGAAAAGTTAAGATAACAATCGGCTTTTGGAAATGCACATGTCTTATTAGTTATTTATAATTTTTATAAATGCCTTTATATTTCTTCAAAAAAATATACTTTAAGTCATAAACAAATCATAACTCTAATACTCTATGAATTTTTCCATGTTTTTTCTTTGAATAACACTGTCCCACAGAGAAAATATACTTTTTTTTCTGACGTATCTTATCTTAAAGCATTTTTTCTTCTGATTTCAAATCTGTTTTCAGATTTGGGCTACGACCGCACAGTTTTTATATACAGGGTGTTTTAGAAAAAAAAACACCTTTTTCCAAATGACTGTAGAATTTATTTTTATGAATATTTTTTAATCAAATTCGGGTCACTTATAAAAAAAGGATGTGCTCCATTTTTTTTTACACTGAAAAAAAAATTTTTTTTTGCTGTCAAATTTTTAAAAGATCGATTTTTTTTACGTTACCCATATTAAAACATTCTCTATTTATCTGGCTTTATTTTGCTTTTTGAATTTTTAATGGGGAGCTTCTAGAAGTGGCGCTACATTAATTTTCAGTGCTTCGTGTCGGAAAGTTTAACACCAATATGCATGGTAGGAGCACTCTCGAGCGTGTCGGAACAGTATATATGCCTTAAAACTAAATATGGACTTCTTTGGCGTATTTATTTGTGTTAGAAAAATTATTTGTAACAGGCATATAAAAATATTTAATACTTTATTTTAGGTAATTACATTTAATTGTTGTTTGTTGGTGTTGTTCTTGTTTGTTTTTAACCTCGTACTGTTCTACTTAATTAAGCATCCCCTAAGTCCAGGACTTGTGTGGGCTAGTAGTAGAGGGAACCACCGGCTTTAATTGACTTTCGAACCTATATATCTAGTGAGTACGCCATCGCCAAATTTTAATTATTCATTAACTGAAAAAGGCAATCGGCGCCAGTGAGTTCGTTTATGTTAACTAGCCTAATCTTACAAACTTTATTTCAGGTAATTATTAATAATTATAATAACCGGGATTAGCGAAATTAAAATAAATGAATTATAATTCATTTATTTTAATCCCGGTAATTTCGATATTTTTTTAACCCCACCATTAGTTAAATTAAAATATATAATGTTAACATAACTTGTATATTCATTAGTTAATGGCTTATGTTTGTGGGAGTTATGAAAGCTATAAACATTTAAGTCCAATTTCAGAATTAACAAAAAAGTCATACTTACGGGTATTTGGACGAAGAATTCTAAATTTGGAAAAGGACTGGACACCCAACAAGTGTTGTAATTCATGTTACATAAAAATGAATAACAACGCTATTCAGTTTTTAACTTCTGCATTGTGGCATAAACCTTATAACCACCACGAAGGTCGCTATTTTTGTTTAACCCTTTCGTGGGCAGAAGGTTTTGTCGCATATTCGCTTATGTCATTTTAATGACATTTTTAATATTTTTTGTAATTATTTTTTATTCTATAACTTTACATGCTTATACATTTTTTTTAGTTTAATATGCCTAATAACTATTATATTAATAATTATAATTGATGAAATGCAATACAATACATTTTAACGAAGTTTCAATATTAGGTGTTGGTTAATTTGGAGCAAGATAGTGCTAATTAGCTGGGAATTATACTTCCCACGGCCTACGAAAGGGTTAACCAAGATTGGCGTGACCAAATTGGAAAGGCAAAAGTAACGTTGTTTATCCTAATGTAAAATCTGTAACGTTGCCTAAATTAAAAGAAAATGTTAGTAACACAAATGTTTTGAAGCAAGATATTGAAATGGAAGAACAAGATATTGAAATAAACGAAAATGTAAATGAAGAATCTGAAGATATTAAAATGGGGGAGTATATGACTGACATCTCAAGATTTGCCATTTGACTATAATGAAATTCATTTGTTAGAGCAAGATGACCTGGATAATTTTTTGCGAGACTTGGGATTATGTAAAGAAAAATCTGAACTTTTGGGTTTGGACTTCAGTTCCTATTGCGTATTCTACAAATATCAAAGAATCATATGAAAATATGAAAATAGTTTTGGATGAAATTAAGTATGAAGAACACAAATGGCAGATTTGTGGGGATTTGAAAATGGTAGCAATTTTGTTTGCATGCAAGGTGGGTTTACTAAATATTCTTGTTTTTTGTGCTTATGGCATAGCCGAGCTGTAAAAAAGCACTACAAAATTAAAAAGTGGGAAAAAAGAAAAACGTTTGCACCAGGTTGTAATAATGTTATGAACTAGTTGACCCAAAAAAAAATTCTATTGCCCCCTCTACATATTAAAATGAGGCTAATGAAAAATTTCATAAAGGCATTGAAAGAGGAAGGAGGACCATTTTTCTACCTAAAAGAAAAGTTCCCGAAGCTGTCAGAAGCCAAAATTAAAGCGGGCGTATTTGTAGGATCACAAATCAGAAAAATTGTTAAAGATAGGAATTTTGAGTCAAAACTTTCAGAATGAGAAGTTGGCCTGGCATTCATTTAAACTTGGGTTTTTGGGTAATAAAAGGAAAAAGAATTATGTAGCTCGGATGTAGAATGTCCCTTAAAATACATTTTCTACATTCACATCTGGATTACTTTCCACCTAATCTCGGTCAGTGAGGAGCCAGGTGAAAGATTTCACCAACAAATTGCGAATATGGAAAAGCGATATCAGGAAAAAGGAAATCCTGCTATGATGGGTGATTACTGTTGGTCCGTAGTAGAAGTTGATAGAACTGCATACAAAAGAAAAAAAAAGGTAAGAAACATTTACATTATTTTTAGGTTAAGATATATATTTGTTAACGCAAGCCATTATGGCTGGTAGATAAAATTAAGCTAAATACATTGTTTTTTTGTATAATCATTTATTTAATAAACGAATACTGTATATTTTATAGTTTAAACACCTACGACTAGCTACGTACTGCTCCAGCTCGCTGAATAGCGCTCATACCGGTGTTAAAGTTTCCGTCTTGACGCACTTAAAATTGATGTAGCGCCACTTCTGGAAGCTCCCTATTAAAAATTCAAAAAGCAAAATAAAGCCAGATAAATACAGAATGTTTTAATTGGGGTTACGAAAAAAAATCCATCTTTTGAAAATTTGACAGTAAAAAAAATATTTTTTTTCAGTGTAAAAAAAAATGGGGGTCGGTATTTAAAAAAATCTTACAAAGTCTAAAAGCACATCCTTTTTTTATAAGTGACCCGAATTTGATTAAAGAATATTCATAAAAATAAATTCTACAGTCATTTGGAAAAAGGTGTTTTTTTTTTCTAAAACACTTTGGAAATTAAAACTGTGTGGTCGTAGCCCAAATCTGAAAAAAGATTCAGAATCAGGAGAAAAAATGCTTTAAGATAGGTTATGTTAGAAAAAAAGTATGCTTCAAAAATTTCGTTTTGTGGGATAGTGTAATATTACTGAAACATGCAGCTTAAATTACCATTTGGTCAATTAAAAAGAAAAACAAAAATAAAGGAAAAAACTGACTTCGAATGAAAAGTGCCACAATTAGCCCCAGTCACCCCTGTACTTTTCTTGTTCACAATAAGCTTCAAAAAAATGATATAAGGTACCCAACATAATTTTATTAAATGTAAAAAATTTGTATATAAACCATAAATCACCAATTAAGCCAGTTGTGAACAGTAATATTTTTTCTCCCTTTCACCAAATCACTCAGCTGACAGGTTTGTGGCGTAATTTTTTTTTTCTCATCGTCTGTGCACTTATTATGAAGTCATTATACATCATAATCAGCTTGTTAAATGTAATAACTGATGGCAAAATATTTTCGTCTTAATTAAAAATATGACCGCCCGTTTTTGTCCGCAATTAATTTTCAATATGCTGGACACGTTTCAAACGCCCAAACTCTACATAAACAAATACACTGTTGCCAGTTTTAATGCTACAAACGACGATCACTGAATGATGTTGAATACAAATGAAAATAAAAAAATTAAACAAGAAAAAAATTAAATAAATCCAGGCGTTTAAATTTAATTTAATTTAAAAAATATATAAAAAAGATTTACTCCCCATAATGCTTAAAAAAAAGTAAAAATAAGTAAAAGATCATCAAATGTGTACCACTTCCTCCACCATACAAAAATTATAAAAATTAAAATACATCTTTATACATCGATTTACGATCTGTTACTATACGGATGGGTCAGGAGTTGGTGCCGGCATACATGGGCCGGGATGCCAACTATCGATACCAATGGGGAAAACTCCATACATTTTCCAGGCGGAAACATACGCCATAAAAATTTGTGCTCAAGAATGCCTGAATAAGGGCAAAAGAGGGCAAAAAATATGCATATTATCGGATAGCCAAGCAGCTTTAAAGACACTAAACTTATGTACATTTGGGTCAAAGCTTGCCTGGGAATGCTATGAAACCCTCAAATAACTGGCAGAAACCAACAAGGTTTCCTTGATGTGGGTGCCAGGATACGAGGGTGTTGAGGGCAATGAGGCTGCGGACTCCCTCGCGAGAGAGGGAGCATGCGCTCAATTTATTGGCCCTGAACCTTTCTGTGGCTTTAACAAAAGCCATCAGGTAGAAGCAATTAAGAGATGGGAAACAAAAATCAAAACTCGATATTGGAAAGACCAAAATTTAAGACAGGCCAAAATATTCATAAAATATTAACCTAAACGAACAAGAAAATTACTCGATCTCAGCAAGGTGGACCTAGAGACCTATACAGGGCTGTTAACCGGACACTGCCCGTTAAGATATCATCTTAAAAAAATGGGAAAGTCTGAAATCGACATTTGCCGTCTATGCTCAGAAGCACCAGAAACGGCCGAACACATTATGTGCTTCTGCAAAGCCACTGCTCCCAAAATATCTAGAACAGGTATACCCAAGACAAGCAGATATATCCCAAGTAGCCCCCAAAAAACTCTTAGGCTTCTTTAAAAGCCTAAAGTTTGATGTGGACTAAATTGCAAAGGGGATTCACAATAGATCTCATTGGTCGCAGTGATTTGAAAGGCAGTACCATACCTCACAACCCCACTTATATTGTATTGTATTGTATTGTATTGTATTATACATCGATTTACAAAAGTTTTTAAAGGATCTCGGATAACCCAGTATTTTACAACAATCTAAGTTAAATTTTCTTTAAAAAAAATCGGATAAATCAGTTTAGAGAATTAAGGGAATATGCAAACAAACATAAAAACAAAACGAAAAAAAAACCTCATGTGAGCATAACCCTTCGTCTTTAGTCAAGGGTCAAAAAGTGTCTTGAAATGCATAAAAAAAGAACGAGTTTAAATTATATGCAATTTTAAGAAATTACCCTTTAATTCTGAAAATAAGCTTGAAGCTAAAATTGGAAAGTACCGAGAAAATCACCAATATTTGCTTAATAAAAGAAATATTTTCTAGCCTTTCCTTTTTCTTTTTTTTTATCTTTTTGCTTTTATTTACTTCCATTAACGGCAACACTGCCAACGAAAATGGCTGCAATTAAAACTGAGAAGGAATTAGGTAAAAAATCTCGGTTTGGCAAAAAAGCATGACATCTTCGAAATCATAACTTGTTAGCGACTGACAAACCAATCAACTGCTAAAAAAAAACGAGCTATAAATAATATTAATTAGTATACTCAGAAGTTAATTTATGTTTATATATAAGGTGGTCGAAGTAGGTGGCTGTTTTTATAGCAATCTTTTATACATAAACATTAGAGTGTTAAACATTTTTAAAATATGCGCAATTCAATATATCGATAGCTTAGTTCTAAACTAGATTAATTTAATTACGCATCAAGTCACCAGAGCACGAGAGTACATGGCCGCCTTTTAAATTGACCTAGTTGCGAGGTAAAACCGTTTATGAATGAGGTATCGATATGAAGATATTGGTTCACCATTGGAAAGCAGAAGGACGATTCTTCTTCAAATAAAAATAAAATATTTTTTTTTTATGATGTAATACAAAGCTGGTAAAAAATCACTTTATTGAAGTGATAAATATTTGTAAAAGCATTCACATACAAATAAGAAGTTCCAAATTAAAATTTGGCCACTTGAGAACAAACCACGAAATAATTTATTTGTTTAAAATCCTTTTAAATTATTCAAGAAAGTTAAAATATCGTAAACTTTGTTTTATATTTTTAAAAAGACTTTTTAACACGGTGTTAAACATTTTTAAAATATGCGCAATTCAATATATCGATAGCTTAGTTCCAAACTAGATCAATTTAATTACGCATCAAGTCACCAGAGCACGAGAGTACATGGCCGCTTTTTAAATTGACCTAGTTGCGAGGTAAAACCGTTTATGAATGAGGTATCGATATGAAGATATTGGTTCACCACTGAAAAGTAGAAGGACGATTCTTCTTCAAATAAAAATAATATATATTTTTTTATTACGTAATACAAAGCTGGTAAAAAAACACTTTATTGAAGTGATAAATATTTGTAAAAGCATACATATACAAATAAGAAGTTCCAAATTAAAATTTGGGCACTTAAGAACAAACCACGAAATAATTTATTTCTTTAAAATCCTTTTAAATTATTCACGAAAGTAAAAATATCGTAAACTTTGTTTTATATTTTTAAAACGTTTTAAAGTACATTATAGAAAGTACAGCGTTTTAAATTTTTATTTTAGCTTCTAATATCTAGAAAAGACCACCATGATGCACGAGTTAAAACAAAAAGATTTTGGTATTCTAAACAACCCTCTTACAAAAAAAGGCAGCATAACCATTTTGTTAACTCGACCACTTTGTTCCATTATTTTCTTGAGCTATAACGCCCCAATGTCTATAACAGAAAAAATATTACAAACCGCACCCCATTTTTTATATAATGGCTTTGATAGATATCCGTTTCAAAAAGGGAATTATAGGTATCATTTGGTTCATATTTTACCCAAATGAGATACTCAATGGCCTCTTCCCTTATGTCTGAGTCCTTACAGGGGAGAAGGGTGCTAGGAAAACTAGTTGCAGACTCAAAAAACAACACTTTTTCGTCGCAAGTCAATACTTTTATTTTAAAATATTTCATTTGGCCTAGTTCTGTTGATCTTTGAAAAAGAATAGTATATTCTGTAACTAGTATGGAATAGACAATATTCCGCGCGAGCGGAAAGTTTGTCATACGAGCCGGTAGGCGAGTATGACGGTCCCGCGAACTCGGAATGACTATTCCATACGTGTTGTAGACTATACTTTTTCTTCTACTGCAAATATGAAACACTGTATGGCTTTAAACTGCGGACAAGGTTAAAAACAATGTTTTTTGTGACTCGACATTGTAAATGCAACAAAACACATATTTTTAAATAAAGCAATTAATGTTATTTACAAATTTTATCAAATCAGTACTTAAAAAAGATTTTTATTTAATTTTAGCACATATTTACTAGGGTGCTTTTTTTTTTCGACTATTTTTTTTTTTTCGGTCCCATCACGAAATTTTGTTGGAAGTACCCTAAAAAAAATTTCCTCAAAATTTTAGCCCTTAATATTAATATTAAGTAGTGGACCAAGGCATGTAAAGATTTCCCATTGAAAATACACGTAATCTTTGATTTTTTTTCTTTAAATTTCTATAGCTTAGCGGCATTTTATGGCATCACTTCGTCCATAGACAGGTATTTCTCAAAATTGAATGCTCTACAAAAGTGCTCATTGCTGCATAATCATAACTTGTACTGGTGAGGTAGTTTGGGCCACCAAACCCAATTTTTTCATAAAATTTACGTTTTTCTGTCCGGCAGACTAACATCTCTACTCTAAATTTCTCTACTCCCTAACATCCCTACTCCATAACATCCCTACTCCATAACATCCCTACTCCACAACAACTCTACTCCGTAATATCTCTACTCCATAACATCTCTACTCCGTAACAACTCTACTCCACACTATATGCACTTTATTAGCCACTTAATATAATAATACATGAGCAGTTCAAAGAACAAAGAATCTTCTTCTTCTAGATTATTTTATTTTTTTCCTAGAAAACGTTTATCTTTAAATGTAAATCTAGAACAATCATAAATGAATTATTCTAAAAGCAACAATGACCGCGTACTCTTAACATGCACTAATATGTAAGTAATTAATAAACTGAATTCATTTTTGACAGTGACTTAGCATGACAAATATTCTTTTGAGTTAAGAAAAGTGGCTAATCGAGTGTCTATAGTGTGAAGTAGAGTTGTTACGGAGTAGAGATGTTATGGAGTAGAGATGTTACGGAGTAGAGTTGTTGTGGAGTAGGGATGTTATGGAGTAGGGATGTTAGAGAGTAGAGAAATTTAGAGTAGAGATGTTAGTCTGCCTTTCTGTCCTTATCTCGTAATTGACAAGAGCTACAAAAAATATTCAAATGACAAACTTGTAGGAAATTTAATTTCCTACAAAAATGGTCCTTAGCACTAAATCGCTAACATCAATATTTCTTGAGATATTAAATTCTAAAGTTTTTGTTATTTCAAATTATTATCGAGTATCACGTCAAATTATAAAAAATCGTTATTTCATTATACATCACTATCTCAAGAAATATTGATGTTAGCGATTTAGTGCTAAGGACCATTTTTGTAGGAAATTAAATTTCCTACAAGTTTGTCACTTGAATATTTTTTGTAGCTTTTGTCAATTACGAGATAAGGACAGAAAGGACAGATATTAGGTTTAAATATTTAAATAGATGGAGCAGTTTTAATTTTTTGAACTAAATTGATAAAAAACTGGTCAAATATTAAGAAAAACTAATAAACTTTATGTAATTTTTACGCAAAACTTTAAATTGCATTAAATTATTCTGATTAGTCTATTTCATGGTAATATATATATATATATATATATATATATATATATATATATATATATATATTTTTGCTAATTTTGCTACAGTTTTCTTTACTTTTATAAACAAGAGATGGTACTACATGTGCTCATTCTAACACTTGATACGGAATATTCATACCGTATCTAGAGCTAGAATCGATTCATTCTGTGTTTGAAAAGTGCGTATTTGCTTACATTCTAAAGCAGTCGTAGAAAAATGCTATTTCTATTTCCGGTATGGATAACTTAATTACCAGCTACCGGTACCAGAATTTTAAAAGAAATTGGAAAATTAAAATTTGCACAGTAATATTAAGCACGGTGCGGTGGTGCGACGGTTTAAATCAACTTCAAATTACCCCATTTCTGTTTCTATACGACGATTTTATGAGACGTTAGTATGATTTTAACCAAAAATAAAAAAAATCTATCGAGCAAATTTTTTTTTATTAAGCAAAAACCCCGTATGTTGGACACTTACCTTGTATTTGACTATTCACTAAGTATTTACTCAAAATATTATTATTTTTTTTTGTTTTATTTTGTTCAATATACGTGAACTGCAAAATAATTTTCATAAAAAAAATTATTAATAATAAAAAACCTCTTATAACGGATGATACAAGAAGTATTGCCTACGAATTATCTCCGTAACTATAAAAGATAACAGATAACTTTTTGAAATTTACAGAGCTTGTATGAACCGTAAATGCCCCCATTTTATCATGGTCATTATAAAAAAATCATTTCCTGTCTTATCGGAAGTGATACCAACTTTTGATTTTTAAATGGAACCCTATATATTTGCTTACATTTATAGATGCGTATTTAAATTATCTTTTTATTAACATATCACAAGTCGATATTTGCATTAAAGATGGCGCCACAGGATCCATAAACACAACATGGCGGTCCGATGACGTCCATATTGGAATATTTCTGAAACTTAACATTTTAAATCTTTTAATAGTAGGCTAAAAATTTACTGTTTATCTGAAACTGATTTCCTTTTGTTTTTATGGATATGACGTTATTTTGAAGTTTTTTTTTCAAATCATCAACTTAAACGCCATTTTGTGCTAAATTTTTTAAAGGAAACGACCTTTTTTTGATTTCCTAAATTAAAAACTCAGGTATACTCTACAAGAAAAAAGTACAAACACCCTAATAGGGTTGGAAATTGTTTGGGAAAATGGCCATATTCCGTTGGGAGCTTATTAAATCCCAAGGGAATATGGACATTTTCCCCGAAAAGTGCCAACGCTATTAGAGTATTTCTACGTTTTTCTTGAGTATAACTGAGTTTTTGATCTAGTGAAATTAATAATAGGTCGATTCATTTAAAAAATTAGCACAAAATGGCGTTAAAGTTGATGATTAAAAAAAATTAACATAACGCCATTTAAAAAAAAAAAACAAAAGACAATCAGTTTCAGATAAACAGTAAATTTTTAGCCTACTATTAAAAGATTTGAAATGAAAAGTTTCAGAAATATTCCAATATGGAAGTCATAGGACCGCCATGTTGTTTTTATGTAAAATGTCTCCTGTGGCGCCATATTTAACACAAATATTGAGAATGAAAATAGAATTTAAATACGAATCTAAATATGTAAGCAAATGTAAAGGGTTCCATTTAAAAATCAAAGTTGGTATCACTTCCGCTTAGACTGGAAGTGATATTTTATAATGGCCATGCTAAAATGGGGGTATTTACGGTTCATACAAGTTCTGTAAATTTCAAAAAGTTATCTTTTATAGTTACGGAGATAATTCGTAGGCAATACTTCTTGTGTAACCCAGTATAAGGGGTTTTTTATTATAAATTTTATTTTTTTATGACGATTATTTTGCAGTTCACGTATATTAAACAAAACGAAACAAAAAAATAATAATAATTTGAGTAAATATTTAGTGCAAATCAAGGTAAGTGTCCAACATACGGGGTTTTTGTTTAATAAAAAAAATGTGTCCGATAGATTTTTTTTTATTTTTGGTTAAAATCATCCTAAAGTATCATAGAATCGACGTATAGAAACAAATGGGGTAATTTGAAGTTGATTTAAACTGACGCACCACCGCACCATGTAAGATGTTGCTTTAACTTTGGACTTTAACAACCAAATTTTGCCCACTATTACCGTTATTTTAAAATAATATTTTATTTTAAAACCTAATTTTGGGATAAAACTTCAACATTAAGCTGTAATTACAGTTACTTAGTTAATTACAGTTTACTATTAATCGTAAACTTAAAGGGCAAATTTAAAGATTTAGTTCAATTTACTATAAAACTGTAAAAAAATAGATTTAAATGATATTAATTTTGTAATTTAGTCTTAATCTAACTCTGAAATTTTACTCTATTTTTCAAAATGTAGTATTAATACGTGTTATTAATAGTTCTAAATACGGAATACATGTAACCAGATCCGTATTAACATGTAAACAGGTAGGATTTGGCGTGCTGAAAAAAAAAATAGACTACCTATATACCGTGCGATTATAAAGTGCCGAACACTTTTTAATGCAAAACTGCCATTAACGATGAGTAAAATGCAAGAAAGCTGTGTGCGTTTTACTGGCCACCGAGCTGTTGTACGTATCAATCACATGGGCTTGTCGCGCACAACTTTAACAGAGTAAGAAGAGTATTTTCTTTTCAAACTGTTCAGCATTTTATAATCGCACTGTACATATACAGTCCAAACTAATATGTTCATTCGTGCCTGCTTCATTAAAAAACGAATGAAATGTCTGAATTTTAAAAGTTTAGATTATTTGGTTTTCTAAAAATTGGTTAACACATATCCTCGTTCACACTCGTCTCTATCTCCCCTGCATATATTTGTCTTTATTACTTAAAGTTTTTTTAATGTTATAAAATTAAATGACTTTTACCGTACACGTAGCATATGCAGTAGGCAGTTTAGATTTAATTGTATTCTCGGTTGGCGATAAATATATCAGGTCGCGTTATGATGTTCACATTTTAACGGACGTTTTTCCAGAATCTCGGGCTGTTACTATAAGCTCTTCGTTATCGTTGTTGAAAGAACGTTTATACGTTATACATGCTAGGGTCACTCGATCGGTTGTTACTTTGTCTAGTGTTTTGGTGGTTAGTCGTTTGAGTTTCTGCAAGTTTTCGCCTACAAAGCCCAAACCTAACAACCTCTAAACAGGGATAACACCATGGAGGACGCTCGGGTTGGGAATCCACTGTCGAGCTAGGAAATAGTTGGAAAAATTAAGTGGCAGAGTTAAGAAATTGGTAGAGGTCAAGACCTTTTTTTTTATTTATTGGTCAGTAAAATTAGTTAGGAAAATTGGAGAAGTACAGTTGCGAAGTTGGTAGAAGCGAGGACCTTTTTTTTAGTTATCAACATTTTCCACCGGGGGTATAGCTTTTTTTCAGAGATGACGGCCTTTTTTTTAGTAATAAAATTTTTCCGTCAGGCGTAAAGCATTTTTTCTGCAGGGTAAAAAGTTTGGCAAATTCCTAATACACGCAGAACAATAAAATTAGCATTTAATCCAAAAGTACCAGTTCCAAAAACCTTGAAAGCTCTTTTAAGATTTCTGTTATATTTTCGGAGTTTTGTAAATATTTTTGAGATTATCGGTATTTTTAAAAAAAACTTTTGATATTTTGTAGACAACATTTAAATATTTATTCGATTACTGGCATTCCTAAAAGTTGGGTACTTTGTTTTGGAATGTGGCAGCCGTGCTGTGCACAGGTTAAATGCAAGGTAGAGTCTGACACACGGTAAGAAAGCTACGACGAAAGGGGGATGTACGCGCAAAAACATAGAACACCGACAAAAAATGCTCCGATTAAAGCGAATTCAGTGTAAAGATGTGCGTATCTAGATTTTATATTTAAGCTTATTTTTTTGCCGCATTTTTTCGGTAACTTTAGAACCGTGCATCAAACAATATAGCATCTGGTTATACCGGCTGATTATCAATCGAAGAGGTCAAACCAAGTTTTCGCATGTTTACTATTCTGACACTTTTTTTTTTGTAGAAATTAGACTCTGTTTTTTACCAAATTGGTCGTCGACTTACGGGCCTTAGTCATCAGTTTTGTTTAAGCAGAAAAAAACTACCGGCAGTCGGCATTTTTTTTCTCCAGTGGGCAAATTTCACGTATATATTCCTCTCCCCACGATAAAAACCTCGGAACGTCCCTGACAGCAAATTATTTTAACACGTTAAGCGCCATTTGTATTGAAACCGATATAGGCAGCTTTTTCCAATCGGGCCGCATGTATCCTATATGATACAGTGACTTGCCTAAACTTTAAGCCAGTTTAAGCACGTTACTGTTTGAAATTGGACACTCTACTAAATGTAAAACAATAAATTTTGTTTTTATGCAACCGAATTTCTGCATGTTACGATAGAAATCTACAGGATTATGTACATGTATTTATTTAGATATGTGGCAAAAGTTACTTTTTTACCTATCGGACATCTTGTTTTTAGTTAGATACGATTTTTTATGCATAAATTAACTTAATCTCATGAGTAATATGCGGAGCCGTAACTAGGGCGTGGCGAAGGTGGCATTTCCCACAGGCGCAACACTTATGAGGAGCTCCAAAAATAAGAAAATTGAAGAATTTAAATAATTTTACATGAAAGTAAGGAAAAAAAGTCGCCTGCGGCGTTTGATATTTATTCTTTTTTTGTGAAATTTTAAAACATTTTTGAAATTAAAAGAGTCCACCAAATTTGTTAAATTTTTCCTCTGTAGTGCTAGGACTTTTTTTATTTAGGAGTGTAAAACTTTAGAGTGAAATTCGTAAAAAAATTCGCCTGCAAATTGACAAATTTTTAATTATGCTGTTTTAAAATTAAAACAGATATGAGTTAAATATTATTTGTAAAAATTTTGCTAGAGCTTTTTAAGGTATTATTTTAATTTTAAAATTGTAACAATTTAGCTGGAAATTCATAAAAAAATTTCCCCGCGACGCTAGAGCTTTCTTGTATAAAATGTTAAACAGTTTTAAAATTTTCCCCGGCGCTAAAGCATACATAAAGCTTTTATAACCTTAGCAAAAAACGTAACAAATTTATATTTTAGCAAAATTCGTAAAAAAATGAACCTGCGGCGCTCACTTTTGGTCTGGAGGGACGCCACTTCGGCGTTAATGAGACGGCGTTTTTATTTTTGTTACTTTTTTCCTCGTTTACTTAGTCTAATAAAAAATCAGTTATTTTTATATTAGATAACCTGCCACAGGGGCAAACAGCTCTGGTTACGGATCTGGTAAAATGTGTCTGTAAAGTAACATATAGCTTTTTATTAATATTTAATATGAGTTTACTAGGTGGCCCCAAAACGATAGAAGGTAAGTTATAGAAGGTTATTAACAACTTTCCTATCAAAAAGCAGGAAATCTCAAAATTTCTAAACGATTCTGCCGTGACTCCCTGTATTTTAAATTTTAATTCAAATAACTAGGTAGGTGTGTACATGATTGTCATAGAAATTTGTAACGATTAAAAAACCATTTAGCGATGTTTATCCTTTTCTGGGTGGTACATCCGTTTTTTTTTTGTAACTTCCCATACTTTTCGTACTAATTACTTTCAGTAGGTGGGTACTACATTTTCTAAAGCTAAAGTATACAATTTATTTGTAATGGAATATTTTTAAATACATGTACATATAATTGTATAAATTAGTTAAAATTATTACTTATAATTATTAGTTAAAATGTAATTATCTACAACATCATCAAGTGATTTATTCACATTAGTCAAAAAAAAGTAATGGGGGGTTTGAATTTTAAAAAAGTTATAAAAGTAGAAGGAAAATTTCGATGGCATCCAAGTTGACCCCCTATAACCCCCTGCCCAGATTTTAAAAGCAAAATATGCAAAAAGCTAGTTTAAGTTCTTTTATTTATGAGTGAAGTCGATATCTCAACGTTCAAAAGTTAAGAAGACGGGTGATTTTTAGACCGCCAGAATTATATAAGTACTAGCCCAGTCAAATAACGAAAAAATCCTGTGTTAAATTGCAATAAATGTACACGGGCTGATATTTAAAAGGGTAGTACACTGGCTGATATTTTAAAGGGTAGTAGTGAATAGTAACAGAACACTTCTGTTAGTTTTTTACCGGGTGATTTGCGTAAGGTTCGACGAACGACGACGAAAAATTAAATACTAAAATGATGAAAACCATAATTTCAGTTATGCAGGGGAATACATCAAAAACTAAGAAAAAAACCTCATATACAGGTACTTGCAAAAATCAATCCTAATGAAGCTATGGTCTCCTAAAAATGCACAATTTTTAAAGGGCCATAGTAACTTTAAAAGCGACTTTTCGACCTACATGTATAGAAATTTTATACAAAATAACCCTGCATGGTTGTAATTTTGGTTTTCAGAATTTTAGTATTTAATTTTTCGTGAAATTTCACCTTAAAATAATTTTTTCTCGAAAACGGTTAATCCTACAGTATTAAAACACAAGACCTTTTTATGTATTTTGACCCGAGGAATCATGTTTCAATAATAAAATTACAAAAAAGTTACACCGAAAAAAGTTTGGGACAAAAAACTGATAAGGCCCCCCGTTTCGCATACCCCTGGTTAAAATAAGTACATAAAAATAACATAAGAAGATGGGTCTTATTAAGATTAGTTTACGTGCAAAACCTCGTTGCTATATCTCAAAGGGTTCCTGAGATAATAAATAAAAACCTTCTTTAGGGCCCCAAAATTGGAGGGCTGTAGCTCCGTCAATAAGCATATTCGGACCCATGTCCATAGAAACTTATTTTCTTATTTTCATCCAAGGAATTGGCTCCCGAAGTTTCCAAACGTTGTTTCCGGACACCCTGTATAGAAGTATATATTATATAGGGAGAAAACACATTATACTATTCACTCTAAGGAGCATACAATCGAATGCGAAGAAATAGACATCTTCGGGGCTTGTTGTTGCGTCCCGCGCGCGCAGGCACTTTACATACATTAGACGTCGTAAATTTGAGCGGACTCGCATTTTCCACTCAAATAAAGTCCGATTATAACTTTCCAGGTTACATTTTATTCATTCAATTATCATAAATATGCCACTTTTCAAATAAAAGTTAATTTGTTTAAGTGAATTTTTCGCTAATGTGCAACGTGTCGTAAATTCCTTCGGCGACTCTACCAGGAGACCAAAAATAGTAAGACGCACCCATATTGTCACGCCAGGATTATTTGTTTTATTTTTTTATACATACTAAGAATATGTTACCGTATTAAATACTGAACGATTGTGTATATAAAACCCCTTCAACTTTAGCTACACAGAAAAAGAGAATTCCTTAAACCAAGGACACGTGTTTTTTGGATATCTTCAAGGCCATATTCTCTTGTTTTAGGGCATTTCTTTGAACCAAAGTCAGTGTGCATGAATGATAAGCGCGGATCTTCATTCAAAAACCCTTAAAACAAGAGAATATGGCTTTGAAGTATATTGAGACACTTGTCCTTGGTTCAAGGAATCCTTTTATTCTGTGTATTGATTACAAGTTTCTACAGTAACAGTAACCGAACAACATTATGGGTTTTAATTAATCCAGTCGTCAGGTGAATAAAAGCGGCTTTACCTAAAAGTAATTCAGGATGTTATGATTTTCTGTTTATTAATAGGGTAGGGGAGACTGTTGTACCTTGATCATAGTGTACCTTGGATCACCCCTCAGTTTCTTGACAGATGCTGCTAGCTACGTGACAAAACTGTACTAAGAGAATGTTTACCCAGTAGAGTTCAAGCAAGCGGGAGAGTGGTTGTCCACGTGCTATTGTTTTCGAGTAATGTAAATTTTTTCATATTATATATTATTAGAAAAATCTGAGCCTTAATTAGGTTTTTTTCATAAGGCAGTGGCGCCTTCACTATATTTTTAAAGATTTTCTTAATTTTTACCTTTATTTTAAGCAAAAAAAATTTAGTTTTTTATTACGAGTATATATAATAACAAAACTTGATGTAAAGTTTTTTATTTTAGCAAAAAAAATGAATTTTATTGTTTTTGACTTTTTGACCTAAAACTCAAAAACTAGCCGTCAGATCAAGTTGGGTCAAGGGAAGCTATTGATGAGAAAGATGAAGTATACATCATACTAAATTTGATCGAAAGCCAGTTTCCGAAAGAAACGTGCCTGTCTGTTACTCTATAAAAATGTTGTTTTTAATACATATTATCTTCCTTGTAGGTACATAATGTTGATGATCCAAGGTACACTAGGATTTGATCAATGGTAGTTACATTATGGTCTTGTACCACTGATCACATTACAATAAAATATAAATATGTATTTTTTTATAACCGTTTAATATTTAAATTCTCAAAAAATAAATAGCCTGTAAGAATAATGGTGTTATCAGGAGAGACTCTTCGTCGTTGTTATATTTTAAAAAATGGCTTTTAGAAAAATATAAAAGTAAATTGTAATCCAATGTACAACAGTCTCCCGTATAGGGCCGCAAATAAAAAACCAATTTTGTGACCTTGAACTCGATTTCGAACTATAATTTTTTTTGCGTATTTTCACAAAAACCGCATTTTTTAAAATATCTCGAGATCGGTGCATCCTAGGACAAAAAACGTTCTATATGAAAATAAAGAGGATCAAATTTCCAATTTTTTTAACCTGTGTATTTTTTGCACGCCTTATTAGTAATTCACAGCACAACCTTAAACGTTACACTATAGGTTTTTAGAGTTTTATTTTTTTCAGGAAACCCCATTTTTTTTAATAGTCGATACGGCATGCCTCTTAGAACATTTTTTGTAAACAATGAAAACTTCTTCCATATCCGTCTAATTCTTTAAAGATTTTAACCTAAATTTTTAAAAAATTTGAAATTGTCTTGAATATTGCCCTCCTTTAATTAGAACAATATCTGGGAAGGTCAAAACGTTAAAAAATATTTAGCAATTACATTACATGTTTGTTTAACCTCGTACTATTCTACTTAATTAGGCATCCCCTAAGTCCAATTCATCTAAAATAACATAAAAAAGTGTGACGTATTTTATGGACGACCCCTTTTTATAAAAATTTTAAAGTTTAAATTTAAAAGTTTTTTATATTAATTTTGTTAATGCATAGTTTGCCATTGAGTTGGTAGAAGAAATGCAGTTTATTTTTGGAAATATGTAATTTTAACAGCCTTTCGATGGCTCTTTAAAAAAGTGACAAAAAATAGACAATTGGTGAAGCTGGAGCTAAAGTGGTCTAACTAACAAAATGTAAATATGGAGAAAAGAAAGAAAACGCGTTTTGTCTTATAATTAATCACTTTTACCTTTAAAACAAAACTTTTTGGGCATATGTTAGCTTAAAATATAAAAAAAACTTATCTCATTAAAATAACTTTAGTTTTGGGTGCCTGCAATTATTACGCGACACTTTTCAGGAAAAAACTCATAGTCTCTTTTCACACAAAAGTTTAATTTTTTTTGGGTAAGTTGGCACAGTAGGTGTAAATTAATACTCAAACCTAACCATATAATATAATTTTAATTATTTTAATGCCATTTTAAAGCTATTTCATACATAAATTTTAGAAATTGCTATTTTCGCCAAAAGTAAAAAAGCTAAAGTGGTCTAACTAACATTGTTTTCAACACTCGTTATTTCCCAAACAAAACCAACTATTGCAACAGTTGTACATGAAATAGTGTAGTACTACCTTTAAACTATACTTTAAAATTATTTTTGGGTGTGTCCAAGTATTACGTAACACTTTTTAGGGTATACTAAATGAGCCTCTTTTTTTCAAAAAAAAGTCACAGTATGAATAATTTTAGCTAAAAACGCACAAAAAATGTTGTATAGAATATAAAAAGATCCACAAACAAAATTTTAATTAGTTTTATGCCACCTTTAAGCTATTTTACACATAAATTTTAGAAATTGCTATTTTCGACAAAAGTGAAAAAGCTAAAGTGGTCTAACTAACATTGTTTTCAACACTCGTTATTTCGCAAACAAAACCAACTATTGCAACAGTTATTCATGAAATAGTGTAGTACTATCTTTAAACTATACTATAAAAATATTCTTGGGTGCGTCCAAGTATTACGTTACACTTTTTATGGTATACTTAATAAGCCTGTTTTTACAAAAAACACACTTTTTAGGGTATACTAAATGATATTAAATTAATTATAATCTTATTTGGTGGGTCTTTTTATGTTCTACATTACGTTTCTTCTGCGTTCTTAGCTAACAGGCCTCTTAGTATACCCCAAAAAGTGTTGCGTAATACTTGTGTACACCCAAAAATAATTTTATTATATTATATAAAGCTCGCTTATATATATATATATATATATATATATATATATATATATATATATATATATATATATATATATATATTTTTGCAAACATTATTTAGAAATAGAAAAATACATATTTAAAATACAATGAGTTAAACCGTTTTTAAAAATTTAAAAAATAAATAAATGTAGTAGTTCCTAAATGTTATGGTTTAAATTAGGGGTTTGGGCAGGTTTATAGACCTAAAATGCGTTTAAACTATTATAGTATATTAAAGTACTAGTTTCATAACATACGTTTTTAGCGCACGAGTACAAGTTTATAAAACGAGCCGCTTGCGGTGAGTTTTCTAAAGTACTAGTGCGCTAAAAACGTGTTATGAAACGAGTCCTTTATACAATTTTTTCTATTTTGCTCTAAAATTTTAAAAAACTTACATTTAAATTGATGACTGATTTAGGGATTTTTGTTTCGGGTTGGCATTCCAGTTTTCGTCATGTTTAAAATTCTAAGAACGAATATTATTTTGATATATTTTATAGTAATTTCTTCTCTTTTCCACTGCAAGAAACCAAGCCACAATTTTAACACGGTAAAACACAACCTAAACACAAAATTTTGTAGAAAATTAAACTTTAAAACGACGTTCACAACTGCACGGCAAACGTCAAGAGATAGACTTTTGTCTGTTGCCAACCCAAAAGAAAAAAATTAGAGACCTCTTATGGGCCTACAAGAACACGATTATGAGCTTATAAGAGTCGCAAAATATAAAAATATATAATGTCTAGTATTGAAATATGGCCGTAACTCATTTTCGCCAAAAATTATAGTTAGACCACTTTAGCTCCAGCGTCACCATTTGTGTATAATTTACAATTTAGATACGTGAGGTCATATTTTTATCTATTTTTATCATAGTTTGTCATTTAGCAGATTAAATGGATCTATCCATTCACATAAACAACATACGCGAATGACATTTGGTCCCTTCGGACGATAAAGCTAAGAGGAATCATATTAATTAAGAGCCCTCCTACAAAACCTTTCAAATGCAGTTATTTGTGATAAACATCTGGCAAATTTTGGCAAGCAAAATAAGTGAAAGTATTGCTTTTTGCAATTAAAATTAACATTTAAAATAATATTTATGGTATACTAGTGTGGTAAGTTAACAACAGACTGCCAAATGTAGTAAGTAAACACAGAACAAACATCTAGTTTCCTAAATCAGAAATTTAGTAAAATACGGAACATCTATAAAAATATGGATCATATAGATAGATAAATCCCAGAAAACCAGATTGAGAGTCTACACTGTAAAAAAAATGTGTAAATTTACATGCTAAATCAAAGGTAATATGTTGTCAAGCAGGTGCACGAAATTTTACGAGTTTTAACTTGTAATTTTATAGGAATATTACGTACCTGTACATGTAATATTCCTATAAAATTGTAAAATTACAAGTTAAATCTCGTAAATTTTACCTCTGATTTAGAATGTAAATTTACACATTTTTTTTGTAGTGTATTGTATAGTATCCCTAACCTGCTGAGTAAGTAAAATGGAATAAATATTTAGACTTAAATATTTCTCAAAGATTAAACGAAAAGTGGACTTAGGTCTTATTTTTATAGGATCCATTTTTAACTGCCTCGCATTAAATTCCTGACACCAAAAAAATTGACATTTTTTAAATTCAAATATTTCGAAAACTAATTAATGGATTTGACTAATTCTTTTTTTGTTTTGAAACTTAAATATTCTCTACTTTTGTTTGTTTTAAGTTTTTTTTCGTTTAAACAACAACAAATAATGTACAACTATTTTTTTTACCCCATCTTCTAGGACTTGCATGGTTTGCAATATTTTCTTTTTTATTTTTTTACATTTTTACTTCTGGTTTAGGAGATATCAGGATTTTCCTGAAAGTTGTTTTTTTTTGAGTTAACTTAAAAAGTACTACATGAATTTAATTGATGATAGGCTTTAAATTTGAAGCTTAACCGAGACGTTTTTCTTCTAATCAAGTTTATCAAAAACATAAATTGGGTTTGAAAAACTTGTGTAGAAGACAAAATAAGGTCACTCCGTCCGTTCTGCGAAATCACCGTTAAGCCTCCGTCAGACGGCAATAAAAAGTTGCCCAGGAATGAAGAAACTGTAGAAGAAGAAGTAAAGGACATGAGGGTAGAAGAAGAAGTAAAACACATGAGCTTCAAATAAAAACTCTGCTGATTTAGTACTTTTTGAGTTGACTGAAAAAATGACAACTTAAAGGAAAATCCTGATATCTCCTAAACCAGAAGTAAAAAAGTAAAAAAATAAAAAAGAAAATATTCATTAAAACTGCGGCAATAAGAAATACTTTAATAATTTGATAAACAGTTGCAGTGGCGTACCATGCAAGTCCTAGAAGATGGGGCAAGAAACATAGTTGTACATTATTTGTTGCTGTTAGTACGAAAAAAAAATTTAATCATTCTTAAAACAATCAAAAGTAGAAAATGTTTAAGCTTTAAAACTAAAAAAGAAATAGTCAAATCCATTAATTAGTTTTCGAAATATTTGAAATTAAAAAATGTAAATTTTTTAGGTGTCCGGAATTTAATGTGCGGCAGTGTAAATACTTTCTAGTTTTAGACGGTAAATCAATAAGCTATTTTAGAACGATAGTAAACGCCTTTTTATTAAGTATTTGGGAAAATGTAACATACCATTTACTATGAATAGTATATAATGGAATGCGTAGCATTATATCTTCATCTTGTTTTTTTACTAGTCTTTTTTTATTTTTTCTTATAGTAAATACTAAACAATTACAATTAAAAAAATTGAAATATTAATCCATCAAGGTGTTTACCTCCGTCTGATTGAATCGAGATTACTTATACGATTTTCAGCATTACATTAATGGGGCTGTTCGGCCGTATTATAATTAATTAATTACTAGGAATTAGCATAAACGCATTCCATTAAGGAGGACGCTACAAGCGTTTGCTTTTATTTATTGACCCTTATTAATTTTCATTTATAACTGAAAAATAAATATTATACGCGAACAAGTCTCGCGTTAAAAAGAAATTAAATTCGATTACCCTGATGTACTGTAAAGTTACAAAAACACCAATTTTGTTTTTTTTACTTACCAACTATAGTATATGTATTAACAATAAATCCTAAGTAGGCACTGACCTGGAAAGATAAAAAAATATATTAGGCATTATTTTAATACAAACGCTTTTAGATATAGGGCTAAAATTTTTAGAAAATTATAAAATCAAAAAAAAAACATATTCGATTTTCAAGACTTTCGACTTTCTGCAGGGTTGGTTCACGTTAGTATCACGGGTCGAAACATACCTACACAGGGCCGTAGCGAAGAAGAAGAATAAGATATAGAAGGAGAAAATCACAACTTTTCTTAGTTTAAAATTGCAACTTTTATCCCCTAAAAAAAGGTTTCCACTACTTCTAAAATTACAACTTTTAACCCCTCCACAAAAAAGTTGGTGACTAAAAAAAAAATATAACTTTTATTATTTTATTTGATGACAAAAAAAAAACTTTCCCACTACTGCTAAAGTTACAACTTATATTCCATCCACAAAAAAAGTTGGCGACTAAAAAAAATTTTTACTACTGCTAAAATTACAACTTTTATCTCCTCCACAAAAAAGTTGGTGACTAAAAAAAAAAACGTTCCCACTTCTGCTATAATTAAAACTTTTATGCCCTTGACAAAAAAGTTAACGACTTAAAAAAAAAACGTTCCCACTACTGCTATAATTAAAACTTTTATGCCCTTGACAAAAAAGTTAACAACTTAAAAAAAAAACGTTCCCACTACTGCTGTTGTGTATTTGTTTGAGGAGGGGCTGAAAATTTGATAATTCCTATCTTCACAAAAAAGTTGGAAATTTATAACTAAATTATTTATATTTTACCCAAATTAATGGTGTCAAGTTTGGACCCTGCTAAAGATTGTTAAGCCAATATCCTTCAAGAATTAACTCTACGATACTGCTAAAAGCATAAAATTAAAACACGGGTCTTCATCTACTAAAATCAGCTTTTGGTTTACTTTGAGGTTCTCATGCATCCTATGCAAGATTCAGTAACAGTGTGTATAGTTGTGTGAAAAGAACATACAAATATGTAATCAAAAGTCGAGAAATCTCCATTACGTGACTCTTGTCTTGTGTTGATTTTTTAAAATACACCCTTGTCTTGATTTTTTTTTATCGAGACAACATTCTCGATTTCTTAATTCTCGCGAAATTCTATGTTGGACGACCTCCTCCTTGCGGAAGTCGGTTAAATATACCAATAAACAGTACTTATATGTTATTTTCAAAAAGGTATTAATAAAAAATTTAAATTTAAATTAAAGAAAAAAACAGTTATTACTACATTTTTCCTCACATAAAAAATATTTTCAGTTTAGCTCTTTAACATAAAATTAACATAAATTTATCTGTCTAATATTTGTGTAGGTATCTTTAATGAAAATATTTACTTATTTAAGTATTTAGAATATTATTTATTCAGCATTTTAATAAAGAAATAGTAAAGAATTAAAAATATTAAAAGAATATTTTAAAGGTATTAATAAGCTTGATTTAGACTTTTGTGCATTTAATACCCAATTTTCCTAAGTATGTATGTACGAGAAAGAGAAAGTCCAGGAGTTTGTGACACGTTATGACAGGGGAAGAGGTTCTAATGTCACAAAAAAATGCTAATATAACTATTTATTTCCACCTCATTCTTGAGATCTATATAAATTAATTTTATTTACTCTGTAATAAACATATGTAAAGTACAAAACTGTTTTTTGCATATAAAAATTTAACGTGACGTAACAAAGGTGGGAAGAGAGGATGCAGTGCCGATGTGACAAGGGGAAGGAGTCAAAAATGGCAAAAAAGCATGACATACTTTATGGACGTCTCCTTGCCTACAGTAGTAACTATGAGTTACCAAAGCATTATGGTCTCAAGACTAAAGTTATGTTATATTATTGTATAACAAAAATAAAATTACTCTTTATTTTTATATTTAATAATAATAATATTAATGGTAATACCAAGAAGTTACTCTTGATGAATGTTTAGTAGTCAAGCCGATATTATCCAACAGTACAAGATCAATTTTTCATACAATGTACTCTCAAAAAAAAAAAAACAAAAAACAATAAACTGTTTATAAAGTGATTAGCTTATTACCTTTTAAGAATTAACTTTTTTAAAAGGTAATAGGCGTAAAACAGTAGTGCGCCTTTATCTCTGTGGTATTTTTTAGTAACTCTATAATATAGAAAAATATGCCACCAAAATTATTATGGAGACGTCATGACGCGTCAACTAAAGTATTAAATTTCGGGCGCAATGGCGCCACAAGTCGAATATGGTCATAATTAGAAATAATATACTATGTAATAAAATGACCATATTTTAATACGGTCGATTGAAAATGAAAAGCCGAGACATATGAAGAAAGCTTTCTTTATTTCTTAAAAAAAGGCAGATTTATTAAATTAAACAAGCCGTGAAGATATGTAATGCTACGCATTCCATTATATATTATTCACAGTAAATAGTATATTGCATTTCCGAAATACTTAAAAAAATATAATTTTTTAAAAAAATAACAAAAAAATTGCATTTTTTTTAAAGATCTTTTTTAAAAAACGAAAAATGATTGAAAAAAAAAAAATTTTTTCAAAAAAAAACTTCAAAAAAAGTTAATTTTTTTATTTTTCAAATTTTGTTATTAAGTTTTCTTTTTGCGAATAACAAAAAAAAATCGAAAAAAAAAATTCTAAAAAACAAAAAAAAATCCAAATTTTTCAATTTTTTCATTTTTTTTTTTGTAGAATTAATCTTTATAATAAAAGCAATTTTTCCTGAAAAAATTAAGTTAATCGGAATTTTCTTTCAGCATTTTTAGATTTTTAAAAAGTTTAACCCCCATAACTTTTTTGTTTTTGGGTGGATTACTTTCAAATATAATAGGAACCTTCCCCTAATAGAACTTGTCGAATATGGTCATAATTAGAAATAATATACTATGTAATAAAATGACCATATTTTAATACGGTCGATTGAAAATGAAAAGCCGAGACATATGAAGAAAGCTTTCTTTATTTCTTAAAAAAAGGCAGATTTATTAAATTAAACAAGCCGTGAAGATATGTAATGCTACGCATTCCATTATATATTATTCACAGTAAATAGTATATTGCATTTCCGAAATACTTAAAAAAATATAATTTTTTAAAAAAATAACAAAAAAATTGCATTTTTTTAAAAGATCTTTTTTAAAAAACGAAAAATAATTGAAAAAAAAAATTTTTTTCAAAAAAAACTTAAAAAAAAGTTAATTTTTTTATTTTTCAAATTTTGTTATTAAGTTTTCTTTTTGCGAATAACAAAAAAAAAATCGAAAAAAAAAATTCTAAAAAACAAAAAAAAATCCAAATTTTTCAATTTTTTCATTTGTTTTTTTTTTGTAGAATTAATCTTTATAATAAAAGCAATTTTTCCTGAAAAAATTAAGTTAATCGGAATTTTCTTTCAGCATTTTTAGATTTTTAAAAAGTTTAACCCCCATAACTTTTTTGTGTTTGGGTGGATTACTTTCAAATATAATAGGAACCTTCCCCTAATAGAACTTGAGTTTTCCTGAAAATTTCAATACGATCGGATTATTCGTTCTTGAGTTATCGTGTCTACAAAAATCGTGACATCAGATGGAAGGACAGACGGACATTTGAAAAAAAAGTTGCTTATTTTTTCATGAAACAAATTTATATCCAAGAATTTTTTGTCTAGGACCATTTTTGATTTTTTTTTCGAAATTCGAAACTACCGTATAATATTATTCTAGCGCTGGCACTGTGAATAATATACTAACTAGAATTATTTAAAATGGAGTGCTATTATAATAGGAGAATGTTACAGACAAAATGATCAAACAGAGTTTGAGGAAAAGCTTATCTTTTTTAAAAACTACAACACTTAAGCGAGAGAAAAAAGTAATGCTCAGGAGTGACAAGTTTGCATATTCTATTTATATCTCCTATTAACATTGTGTTATTTTATTGCTCTACTACAGAATTTTCACAATCAATGAGAAAATCCCTACCAAAATGTCATATAGCTGCTATATCACGCTTTTTTGCGATCATCAGTGAGCATATATTGGTATGGTGGCTTTCGACAGACTGTTGAAAATTTAAAATACTTATCAAAAATAACTATAACTGTATCAAGAGGGTACAAATTGGTGGCGCCATCTAATGTTTGCACAAAAGTACTACACATTAGATGTTGGCAGACCTGTAATCTGATCTAATCTGAATTATCTATATCTAGATACACAAGCGGACAACATTTTTTCTCGAAGCCAACACCTGGTACCGACACGGCAAATCAAATTAATAGTTTGCCGCCTATAAGGCACTAAACTTTATTTTCATTATTTTATTGTTTTCATTCTATTCTCCATTATATTTAAATACAGTCAAATACTTGTAGTTTACTTTAGCTTAAAAAATAATAGAGAACACAAAGACAAATAGAAACAATCAAATCCAGATTCCTTCGTAGAATAGAAATAGGTACTTTTATTTTAAATTTTAAAGTTAAATGTTAATCTGCCTATTGTGTACTTTTATTGTATTATTTGTAGACTCTACAGAGTAAAGTAAGGACTAGAATAGCCGATAACTAGGTAAATAGTTTAACCAAATCCCATTATACCAAAAGATACAAAAAAATAATATAACTCAAAAGACACTGAAATAAACTAAAACAGTTGCCCCAACCATTACAACTAATAATTTTTGTCCGTTCTTATGGACCATCCTCGGATACAAAACATCTTTTTTTTTAACTACACTCTCCTACTTGTTTGGAACAAAAACAAAGTGATAACTGCAAGTATAAAGATAGTGTAAAGCCTACTGATAAAACTAAATATTTAGGTATCATCCTAGATGATAAACTAAATTGGAAGGCTCACACTAGTTATATAAATGCAAAAATCCGTAAAACTATCTACCTCTTTTACCAACTTAGAAACTACTTAAACTTTAAGGTTTTAAAAATGATGTACAAAGCTTTGGTCGAGTCTACGAGCAGTACAGCATTATTGTCTGGGGGGGATTTTATGATAATGCCCTAAATTTATTACAAATAACTCAAAATTACATCATAAAAATTGCATATAGGAAAATTAAAAGATACCCTACTGAAAAACTGTATGATGAAACTCAGTTACTAAACATTCGCCTTTTGTATGCAAAAGCAGTCGTTATTTTTTTTCATAAAGAAAAAGAAAATTTTGAATTAATTTCGCACGATTACAATACCAGAGCAAATCAGAATAATAACCTTGCAACCCAAAAAATAAATAAATCCATTTCCCAAAGATTTTTAAATTTTCTTGGACCTAAGTTTTATAATAATCTACCTGCTAACTTACGTAATTTACCTCTTAACAAAAACCATATATTAAAAAAAAAACATTCATAATTTTATTACTAATAATCAAAGAAATTTTATCCTTAAAAATTATTTTATTTCATTCATGTTCTTCACCGATTCTCTTAAATACTGTTACACTAATTTTAATAACACTGGAAAAAATTATATTAATAATTCAATAAATTATAAAAAAATAAGTATATATATATATTAAAAATTTTCATATTATAATTATAAAAAATCATATTACTTATTTAAAACATTGGAACACAACACAAGCTATGCTTAGCGTGTTCCAAAATAATGCTAATTATAAATGTACTTTTCTATTGTATTTTTCTACAAATAAATTACTTACTTACTTACTTAAGTACTATCTTCCTTTTTTTATTTCTTTACATTTTTTTTTTAATTTTAAAGCTTCATAACTCCAAACATGATAAAATTTCCAAATCTAGATAATTATATCTGCATTATCTGGCACTAAAATCCCACTGAAAAATTGATGATTTTCCTATTTCAGATCACCCACAATGCTTCATTATCCGCTAAACATTTTCATCACCTCGAAAACAGATTCTCTATTAAATTATCTATCGAAATAATCAAGCGTGCTATTTAATATCTTACCAACATTAGGTTTGAATGGCCGCGATTGTTGGGTGGACTTTACAAGTGGTATAATTTCATTAATGGTCCCTTAATAAGTATTTGAAGCGTGACACCAACAAAAACGATGGAGTCTTTTGTTCAGTGGCGGCATTACGTTTTAGGAAAAAACACAAATAAATTCAATTGACAAAAGGAAGAATAAACAAGTCAGATAATACCAGGAATTCAAATAGAAGAGAGTTAGAAAAGAGTATCAATAAACAGTTTCTAACAGATAAAACCAATATACATTATAGCAAAATCTATAATCGTCTAAAATGATTGTGCCTTTATCTTTAAAGTTTTAATAATTTGTTAAAATTAATAAATTAATAATCTTTTAACACTAAAGTCAATTGATTCTAGAAAACTAATTTTCGCATTTTTATCTTCTCTTGAACTCATCATACAATTTTGGCGATATGCAAGTTTCTATGATCTGTTTCATCAAGCAAGATAGTAAATTAAAAATCGCACAGTAAATATTTTCAAAACAGATTCGAATATTGGATGTGCGAATATACTGAGTAGTTTATTTTATAAAACGTAACTATATTCTATACACAAACACATACTATTCAAACCTGTTGTAAAAATATTTACCGTGCGATTTTTAATTTACTATCTTGCTTGAAAAAACAGACCATAGCAAGATAAATCTAACCAAGTAAATCTCTAACATTTATTTTAGCACATCTTGCTAGAAACATGGATATTGCAAAAATTACATAACCTTAGCGAAAGCTCGCTGCATTTGTATGTAAATCTACATTTCGGTACATCACCATAATCGGACAAATATACAATGCATTTAACTTTTTTTATTTAGGGTTATTTGTGATAAACACTCGTAAATTAAGCAAATAAAAACTTTATTGCATTACATAATCATGCCAACGTTTCACCTAATATTTAGGCTTCTTTAGGGCTAAAAAGACATAAAAATTATAAAACTTTTTGGACATAACTTGGACATTATAAACTGTTTTTTTTTTTTTTAAATTAATTGTTCTACAGTGATTATTCTCCTGTTGAAATGTCCATTGTATTTTGTTTGTTGATGTAATGGTTTTGTTTAATTTGTTTTTTTTAATGCATATTTAATAATTTAGGTAAGTTTTTAATTTATTAATTTCTTTTATTTTTGTTTATATACAATTTTTTAAAATCAATTTAAAATGTCCAAAAAGTTTGTACTTTAAACAAGTATTTGACATTTCCCATTTTTATTTCACCTATTATTTCCCATATTATAAATGACAGAGAAGTTAAATGCTTACTATTAAAATCCTATAGAATTTAAATACTAAAATAAAAGTTATTTATAATTATATTTTTTATTAGAAAGCTAGGGCATTTAAGTTCCCTAAACTGAAAAAAGATGACAGATAAAACAAATCTACAGTTTTCATTAATCTTTCTTGGAAAGAAAGTCATTTACCTACCTGTGAGCACTCTCTCATTTTAAGGAACATTCAACAAAAAATCTCAATATAATAGATGAAATATAGTAGTTATAAAAATATTGGCACATTAGTTGCAGATTGCAAAAATCCAAAGCATTTATTAAAATCATACTTTTTCTTTAATAACTTTTGAACTGTGTAGATAGAGCATTTGACTATACAATTTTATTTTCAATTTCAATTTCAATAAGTAGGCGAAAATGATCAAAAAGACAGCTATATCGATTATCCCCAAAATTTATACAGCTCTCCCCATGTTCATTACAAATAGGTCCCCTAACAGTTTTTTTAATAACAGTAAAGATATGTAATGCTACGCATTCCATTAGGGAACTTTCAAGTATTACGTAACGCAAATTTTGATAATTTTGGACCCCCCTGTAACGCTATTTTCCTATACCATTAACATGGGCGTAACACTCCAAAATTACCTCCACCACCCCCCCTAGGAGCGTTACGTAATACTTGAATGTTCCCTTATATATTATTCACAGCAAATGGTATATTGAATTTTCCCAAATATTAAAAAAAAAAATATTTTCAAAAAAAAGAATAAAAAAAAATCTTTTTTGAAAAACGAAACCCTTAAAAAATTAAAAAGAAAATCGAAAAAAACTTTTTTTTATTTTTTTTAATTTTCTTTTTGCGAAAAAGGAAAAATAAAAATAAAAAAAAACTTTCAAAACAAAACTTTTTCAAAAATTTTCAATTTTTTTTTAATTTTCTTTTTACCGTAAACAAAATAATAAATTATTTTTTTTTTTGAAAATGATAGTTTTTTTTATTTTTAAAAAAATTTTAACCCCCATAACTTTTTTGTTTTTGGGGGGATAACTTTTTTCCAAACAATAGGGATCTTCCCCTCATAGACCTTGATTTTTCCTAAAAATTTCGAGTCGGATAATTCGTTCTGGAGTTATCGTGTCTACAAAAATCAGGACATCGGACAGACGAACATTTTCAAAGTCTTTTATTTTTTCATGAAACACATTTGTATCCAAGAATTTTTTGTCTAGGACCTTTTTTTGACGATTTTCAGAAATTCGAAACTACCGTATATTATTCTAGCGCAGGCGCTATGAATAATATAATAATACGCAAAAAACAATTGTTGATATCTGGTCTAGAACTTAAGTTATAGATCATAACTTATGGTATATTCATACAGGCAGAAGTAAAACATGGTCGAAAATTTTGGCCCATTGAGGATAATTTTAATACGTGGCCACGAATGGGGTCCTTAGGTGGTATGTAGAATATATAACGGGCGTGATAGGCTTTGGGGAATGTGATATATACGAGTACATAGAGAGGGTGCTACTTGAAAACATGGAGTCACCCCATAAAATAGTCTATCCCCTTTTTATCTAAACTTGCAAGCCTAAGTTATTGCCACAGCATAGAATCAGTGTCAAAATATTTAGTACTAATTACGGTTAGGTGTTATACGGCCATTTTGCGGCTTTTTAAGCATTTATTCCTACATTTATAGTATATTACATAACTAGTGTGGAAAGTGACATATTTCACGAGAGTGGGAAGGTTTATGAACGAGTCGCCAGGCGAGTGAGGAAACCCCACGAGTGTTGAAATACACTTTCCAACGAGTTATGTACACTATTTTTCCTACGATCCCAAAACAATATGAAGTTTCTTATTTTAAAATTTTCTAATTTTTATTAATTTTTAAGAAATGCAAAGCACAAAATCATTATAAATAACATACAAATTTATATACAGAGCGGTCCAACTCTTAACTTTTGAACCAGTTGAGATATCGACTTGAAATTTGGAACTTTTAAATAAGACAACTTAAACTATATTTTAGCATATATTTAATACTTTCAGCTCTTAAAATGTGAGCAGGGGGGCATGGGGGCACATATTTTTAAATGGAAAGGGGGGTACATCATTTTAAGCCTATAAAATTCTCCATTCAACTTCATATTTTTAAATTAAAAAAAAAAAATGGGGTTGAAAATGGGTATTAATGTCAAAATTCCTCTAAAAAAAACAAATAATTTTTTTAAAATGCCTAATTTCATTATAAAAAAATGTAAATTATACTTTTAAACTAACTTTAGTTGACATAAATAAAAATTTATAAAAAAAAAACTTAAAAAATCGAATGTTTTAGCACAAAAAATTGAAAAATAGAAACCTTAAAAACATTTTTAAAAAATTTAAATATGTTACTTCAAATAGAGAATTTTATAAGCTTTAAAATGATGCATCACACGATCCCCCTTTCCATTAAAAAAAAATTCCCCCATGCCCCCCTGCCCACATTTTAAGAGCCTAAAGTAATAAATATATGCTAAAAGATAGTTTAAGTTGTCTTATTTAAGAGTTCTAAATTTGAAGTCGATATCTCAACTCGTTTAAAAGTTAAAAGGGGGGGGGGGTGACTTTTGGACCGCACTGTATGTAGGTATGTCAAACAGGAAATATGATTTTCATTTAGCTTTAGTTTTCTTGGTTTTATATTGAATACAATACATAGCTGTTTAATGGGTTGCCTATTCCTAAATAAATGCAAACTTGAGTTTGCTTATTAAATTAGACTTATGTGGTTATGCTGCCATATAAGACAGTAAAATTGTACTGTTTTACATTTCGTAAGAAAAATACTGTATATTTAATGTTTTTTATGTAATGCAAGGTAACTAAATAAAAAATTAAGTAATTTTTATAAGATCTAAACTGTCTAGACTAGACAGTAACGGTCAAAATAGTAACGTTATAACTATAGTTTCTATTTTTGACATGAAAAACAGAAATATTTGGATTAAAACACTTAAAGATATAAAAGGCTGTGATGAAAGGTAGTTTATAAAACAAGGTGAATAAAATTCGTAGAATCTACGAGGTAAATATCTAAATAAAATTAGGCAAACCTCCATACATAAATATCACAGGAGTGTTATATAAAAATATCAAACTACTAACAAAAGAGTGTGCTAAATGTTATTTTCATAGAGGATCGTAGGAAAAACTATTATCAAACCTATAGAAGGCAAACCCATGCTAAACTCTTTGGTTCTTAACAGTTTTTTATGTTGTTATATTAAGTAGTACTGTAAAATTGGTCATTATTTTTACTAAACGTTCATAGAAAAAAAAAGGATTCCTTGACCCAAGGACACTTGTCTTCCTGTCTTCCGATATGTTCAAAGCCATATTCTCGTGTTTGAAGGCTAGCACTTCATTAAGACAAAATAAATATCCTTAAATGAAGAGCTAGGATCTTTATTCAAAAACCCCTGCTCTTCGTTTAAGGACATTAACTTTGGTTCAAAAAAATGCTAGCCTTGAAACAAGAGAATATGGCTTTGAGCATATCGAATGACACGTTTCCTTGGTTCACGGAATCTAACTAACGTGGGTAACTTAATTTTTCTGCAGATCTTTCTCACTGTAGTATTGCAAACTAACATGGCTAACTTAATTTTTTTTTTCAGATCTTTTTCATCAACATAATTAATTCATAACTTCTAAAGCCAAAATCCTGCGCCACTGACCTAGGTACCAAAGACTAGGTCGGCGGCATCCCTCAGAAACCCATTCATCTGAGCGTGACATTGCATTGGCATGACACCGCGTCCCATTTGACACAAAAGGTTCACCTGCTGAAGACGATACGCGCAACTGGGCGTTCATCCGACAAGGGCCCTCGGAGACGCGAATTGTTTTCTTTTGCGCTGCCATGACGGGGACACGTCCACTTGAAATAATTAAGGAAATACAATCCTACAATGGGCAGAATAGAAACACTTTTCCGGATCAGTGAGAGAAGCAAAACTAGGTTTATTATATAGGGAACCGCTGCACGGTGGTCCCAGAAAAAAAAGTGACAAAAGTCTGCTTTTTTGCATAGCGCCATTTTTTGCACCGCTGATTAAGAAAAAAATAGTGTAAAAATTCAAAAAAAAAATTGCGACATTAGGGTGGTTCAAATTTTTTGAAAAATGTTCGATTTAGCTGAAATTTGGCATAAAGGCTTCTTTTGGTAATATGGCCGATTTATTTTTAAAATTTTGCCAAAATTCACGAAAATAATTCACAAAGCATACAAAAATTGAGAGATTCAACCCAATCTATTATGGGTTATTATTCTTGTACATACTGCTAATTACTGTGAAAATTTCATGACTTTCTACTGGCTTTTTTTTTTAATTTAGTTTAAAAAAATATATTAATAATTGGTAAAATATGAGTAATTTTTATATTCTATTCATATATTAAACAAAATTACGCTAATTATTACAGATTTACGAAGAAAAACTATTTAGTCCTATACATAATTTATTTTAAAAATTTAAGAAGGAAAAATTGCAATAGTAAAACGTCCAAATTGGTCAAAAAAACTAAAGTGTGCTTTTTTGCATAGGCCCATGTTGTGCACCGCTGATTACGATTTAGCTGAAATTTGGCATAAAGGCTTCTTTTGTTAATATTAATACAGACCAATACCCAAACTCATATTTTGCCAAATTATATTTTTTTTTTCAAAATTAAATTTAAAAAAAAACGAGCCAGTAGAAAATCATGAAATTTTTACAATAATTAGTAGTATATATAAGGAAAATAACCCATAACAGATTGTGTTGAATCTCTCAATTTTTGTTTGTTTTGTGCCTTATTTGCGTTAATTTTGGCAACATTTTAAAAATATACATATGTATTCCGCTATTTTGAATTTTAAGTTTTTGGGTATTGGTCTGTATTCATATTAACAAAAGAAGCCTTTATGCCAAATTTCAGGTAAATCAGACATTTTTCAAAAAATTGTCGCAATTTTTTTTTTGAATTTTTTCAATATTTTTTTTCGTAATCAGCGGTGCAAAAAATGACAGTATGCAAAAAAGCAGACTTTTGTCACTTTTTTTCTGGGACCACCGTGCGCTGTATTTATATCATCGTCGATGGGTCAAAATTCTTGAACTTATTTTTTAATTCCAGACGGTGCTATGAGGCAACTGCCTCTCTACTAAAATGAAAGGGGGCAAAAAGTCATAATTTGGTGCCACTAAATTAGTGGAGATATTTTTTAGTCATTAACTGCTGGCCATATGCATATGAACAAAAAATATTCAGTGAAAAAAGAAACAACAGCAAAGAGTAAGCAGGTCTAAGCGCATATTTAGACTCAGAGGACATGAGCAAAAACTTTAATTACCAATAATAATTAATTATATTTATTATAAAAATATAATATGAAATTCTGTACAATTTTCATAGCTCCCTTCCATTTTTGAGGTTGATACCATTAAGTAGGTTTTAAAAAATACATAAATCTTACTCTGTCCGAAATACCAAAAACGGGTCATTATCCATATTAATGTCAAAGACACAAGAACTATTCTATTTTAGTTAGTTAATGTAAGCAAATACACACACTTTTCAACCAAAAAATGAATCCATTCTAGCTCTAGATACGGTATGAATATTCCGTATCAAGTGTTAGAATGAGCACATGTAGTGCCATCTCTTGTTTATAAAAGTATAGAAAACTGTAGCAAAATTAGCAAAAATATATATATATATATTTTACCATGAAATATTGAATAATTTAATGCAATTACAAGTTTTGCGTTAAAATTACATAAAGTTTATTAGTTTTTCTTAATATTTGACCAGCTAAAATTAAATAAAAATCTTTTTTAAGTACTGATTTGATAAAATTATTAAATAACATTAATTGATTTATTTAAAAATATGTATTTTGTTGCATTTACAATGTCGAGTCAAGAAAAAACATTGTTTTTAACCTTGTCCGCAGTTTAAAGCCATACGGTGTTTCATATTTGCAGTCGAAGAAAAAGTATAGTCTACAACACGTATGGAATAGCCATTCCATACTAGTTATAGAATATACTATTCTAACTAATATTTCAATGTTCAAACAGGTTTTTTTTATATAGTTGCAAGCACGAAAGTTAAATGTTAACATCTAGTTTCTTATTTATTCCGATTACTATAAATACAGTAGGTACTTTTTATCTTGTTCATTAGATTTATAGCAATATGTTATACGTTCGTGCAAAAAATTATTCTCCATAATTCTGTCGAACATGCACAATTCAAGTTCTTTGTGTGCAAGTAAAAAAACGATTAAAACTTTCATTTGTTGATACTGCCGTAATAAACAAAAATGCCTTGATGGGTGATTATTAATCTATCTAGTAATCTAAACAAAAAAGTATAAATTGAGATTTTTTTTAAGCTTTTTTTTTGATTTCGCATATGAAATTATTGTATCAATATAATTAAAACAAATGGAATCAGATCTGTTATACCGTGCGGTCCAAAAGCTAACTTTTTAACACTTAACTAAGACAATCCAAACTATCTATTCAAATATATATATTCTATTTTCAGCTCTTAAAATTTGGGCAGGGGGGCATGGGGGGTATTTTTTTATAGAAAAGGGTGTCGTTGACACATCATTTTAAAGCTTATAAAATTCTCTATTCAACAATTTATTTTTTTATTTATTTTTTTTTGGGTGTAAAATAAGTTTGAAAATGGGTATTTTCATCAAAATTTCTTTAAAAAAATCAAACAATTTTGAAAAATTAATTATTTAATGTTGCAAAAACGTAAATTATACTTTTAAAGTAATTTTAATTGATATAAATAAAAATTTACAAAAAATCTTAAAAAGTCGCATTTTTTAGCAAAAACAAAAAGAAAAATTAAAACCTAAAAAAATTAGTTTAAAAAATTAAAAAATATATAGTTAAATAGAGAATTTTATAAGCTTCAAAATGATTGCAAGACCATTTAAAAAAATGTCTCCCCATGCCCCTCTTTCCACATTTTAAGAGCTAAAGTATCAAATATAATTATAAGAAAAAATAGTTTTAAATATTTACATTTTTATTTCTTTTGATCTTGATTCCATTTAAACGAGTAAGGTGGGAAAAAAGTTATCGACAAATAAAAATTAAAAACTTTCGTATTTTAAAAGATAAAAATCGAATGTCGTTGTTTTTTTAAATGTATAGTGAATATTGTTGTGCGTAACAAATTAGTCGTCAAATGTTTCGATTTATAAAAATTTCCCTCATAATTCAGCAAAATTATTCCTTAAGCCTATGTTTCTGTGTTTATTTTCAACGTTGATGAGATTACGCCGAATACTGATAATAAATCCAAAAGGTATATTTTCTATTTTGCGACTCTTATAAGCTCATAATCACACGCATTTTGCGTGTTCTTATAGGACTATAAGAGGTGTCTGTTTTTTCTTTTGGGTTGGCAACAGACAAAAGCCTATCGCTTGACGTTTTTCGTGCAAACGTTAAAGTCGCTTTAAAGTTTAATTTTCTACAAAATTTAGGTTATTTTTTACCGTGTTTATATTGTGGCTTGGTTACTTGCAGTGAAAAAGAGAAGACATGACTATAAAATATATCAAAATAATATTTGTTCTTAGAATTTTAAACATGACGAAAACTGTAATGCCAACCCGAAACAAAAATCCCTAAATCAGTCATCAATTTAAATGTTAGTTTTTTAAAATTTTAGAGCAAAATAGAAAAAAATGTATAAAGCACTCGTTTTATAACACGTTTTTAGTACTTTAGTACTTTAGAAAACTCGCCGCAAGCTACTCGTTTTCTAAACTTGTACTCGTGCGCTAAAAACGTATGTTATGAAACTAATACTTTAATATACTATAATCGCACTCATGAGCAAAATCAACTATCAAAACTGTCTAACTAAATACCTCAACCCCAATTGGCTCCCTCAGGTGCCATGCCATGGGGCTTCAAGTAATTTTTATCCATTTTAGGTGTTTGGATGTAATTTAGTAAAAATATGTATTTAAATTTCTTTTTCTTCTTCTTCTTCTTCTTCTTCTTCTTCTTCTTCTTCTTGATAATTTTTTTGCTTGGTGTTAAAAAAGCACCATATCGGCCAAAGGTCCTGTTTTTTTTTAGTCGTACTAGTTTTGATTTCTTGATTTTTTTCTGTGGGAAGAAGGACACTACGACTACAAAAAGCAGGCTTTTAACGTTTTCTTACATGGTAAGGAGCTACAGTTAACCTTTGTTAATACATATTTATGTCTGTTACTTACCGGATACCGGTTAATTAAATATCTATTTACATAGAACTTTTTTTCGCCATTTACAAGGCACTCAGACTGGGTCAACATTGCCAGTTTATGAATAGTTTTCTATTAGGCAAATTGTTCATTAGATATTTGTAATGTTATACTCGTAGATAATTTTATGCTCATTATGAATATTAATAACTACGGTTTATGATTCATAAATGTCATTGTAATGAAGAATTTAACACTCCAATACACGCGCTCACACCCTTATTATTACTATTCACAACTATAAATAGGTGGCTTTTAAATTTCCAAAATCTCCAAAAAACTATCCTGGACTAAAATGTCCCCCTGTGTGAGATGGGTGGTCAGTCGTACAGTGTACTCCGCAAAAAGACCGAGTTTTTAAAGAAAATAGCTAAAATCAGACATTTTTGCCCAAAAATAGCTAACAGCCCACCCTCCAAACTGAGTTCTGGATCCGGCTCTGATTTGGCATGCTACTACAGACATCTTAGGATCCAAAAGCAAATTAGCCATTTGTCAATCCAGGGGCAAGTCACAGGGGCGGTATTTCGTCCCTTCGAGTGGCGATATGGGGCTATATCGGGGGCGATATCGGGCGATATCGAGGCGATATCAGGCGATCTCAAGGCGATATGGTCGATATTGATTAATGTAAAAGGCGATATTTTGTCCCGCAAATGAAGAGTGACATGCCCCTCGTTGTCAGTTTATTTGCATTTTTAAATTGACATTATTCCAAAACTTGACGCAATGGAGCAAACAAGGCCAATGGATGAGGTTTCTGGTAACGAAACGGTGTCGACCTGTGTACTCTCATGATTTATATTTAAATAAGTAGTTGACAAATTAGCTATTTTTTAATCGATGGGCAAGTCACAGGGGCGGTATTTCGTCCCTTCGAGTGGCGATATGGGGTGATATCGGGGGCGATATCGAGGCGATATCGGGCGATCTCAAGGCGATATGGTCGATATTGATTAATGTAAAAGGCGATACTTTGTCTCGCAAATGAAGAGTGACATGCCCCTCGTTGTCAATTTATTTGCATTTTTAAATTGAGATTATTCCAAAACTTGACGCGATGGAGCAAACAAGGCCAACGGATGAGGTATTTGGTAACGAAACGGTGTCGACCTGTGTAATCTCATGATTTATATTTAAATAAACAGTTGACAAATTATTCTGTCTTTTGGTCACATATAAAAAAAACTCTCAAAAACTATACTAATTTATAATAAACCATATACGGAACTACACCGTTAAAATAAATGAATTTTATTTTTACTTAATTTATTAAAATTTTATGTCGGCGTGCTATAAGACTGGGGCAGTGACGTAAACGGTTTTGTTCCAACAGATGACTGTTCGTGAATCGTGCAGTTGCTAATGGGTGTGTATGTAAACAATCCATTTTTTCTTGCTGCGCATCCCATGTTTAATGAAATCACTGTCCCATTCTTATAACGCGCCGACTCTAATTCAAATTCTGTAAATTCGGTACATTTTTGACTTAAAGATTTCACTAAACAATTCTTAATATTAATTCCCTCAAAGACAATTGTGTCTGACTATTTCACAAGTACAAATTTCACTAGTGCAATTTTCACTTTGTTAAAATGTTAATTAAATTTTCCATCAAAATGTACTTCCTGCATTTTATACACTTGGCCAATTTCCAAGCAAAATGCTTTCGATATACCAAAACAAAATTGTCAATAATTAAATTGCACTAAGAATGTCATTGTTAAAGAATAGAGTAGAATATAATTAATTTTCTCATTTATAAAGGATACAAATTTATCAATACATACAAAATAAAAAGAAAGATAAATACAAGTACAAAAAAACAATAAACTAAAATAAATAAAAAATGTAAGATGTAAAAAAAAATAAAAAAAAAACATGTTAATTTGAAAAATTTAAAAATACAACAAGACACGTAAGTAAACCAAATTTAAAATTCCAGAACTCTTGTAGGTTGTAAAAAATATTATATAGAAATAATTTTAACTTTTTTTTTTAAATATTCAAATTACTTTTAAGAATATATTTCAAATAGATTTGTACTTAAAAAATACAATTTTTCAGTAAAAAATTAAATATTAGGACAGAATTTAAAATTCTTATATTAAATTTTTACTTATATTAAAATTATTGAACAATTAAATATTAGTAATAATTTACTATTCCTTAAAACTTTTTATTTAATTAACGCGGACGACTGATCGATTTCATGCTTTTCAGCAAACTTCGAAAATAAAATCTTTTCCATAATATATGGAGTATACTGCTAAAAGCAGAGACTGGATAAAGCAGTAGATGTCGCTAGCTGTTATTACTGTTCTATGAAATTCTTTTTCTACTCCATATACTATAGGGAAAAGATTTTTTATTTTCGTAGTTGCCCTTCTACCGATGTGGCTAAAAGGCTAAAAAGCACGAAATCGATCAGTCACTTCGGTTCGGAATAATAAAAAAAAAACAATTAATTATAAGTTTATATTTATATCTTAATTTTATTATTTCACTTAATATTCGTTACATAACAAATTTGTTTAATATTAAAAAAATATTTCATAAATGATAATCTCAAGGAATGTATTTATATTTTAACTAGAATGTCGAGTACCGATGGCACAACTGTACATGCGTTGAGTTACTTTAGCCACGAAAATTATTTTTTTGAGTTTTTATTAATTTTTTTTTAATAACGAGTTAATATTTTACGTTCTAGTTTTAAATATTCAAATATTTTTTACAGTGTACGCGGTAAATTGTGCTAAGTAAACGGATGGATTTCGTTGTCAGTGACTTCCCACAGATACTTAAGTGGCTCGATTATTCATTTTTATAATTAATATATTCACATTAAAACCATTTTTGTTATTCAAAACGATGTGTAAATGTGTTGTTTTTTAATCTTTTAATTTTTAGGTATTAATTATCACTTTTTATGTATGTTTTTTGTAAATTAAACATAAAATGTTTTAAAGCGGTTTTTTTTTATCGCCCGATCTGTCTAAATCTACTAAAACTAAATATTTTATCAAAATATTATGTTTTATTAAATAACTTTTTGTACTTTGAGCAGCACAAGTAGGCATATAAAAAAATACTTTGGATAAGAAATATTTAACTGGCTCAAAATTAAGGTTAAGATATAAATCTTAAAACATAAATATTTAATTGGCTTATGTTGCTTTTTATTATTTTTAAAATCTTTATTTTTATTTTTTTTATAAATCTTAAAACGTAAATATTTAATTGGCTTATGTTGTTTTTCATTATTTTTTTAAATAAGGACAAATCTTGTTTTCGTGCAACTGTTATCCCTATATTAACGTTTTATAACGTTAAAATGTTTTAAATTAAAAAAGATATAAAGCAAAAAAAATGGCAGGTGTCTGTCGCTCCCTCTGTCTGACAAAACTTGTAAGCACGGTAACTCAAGAACTCTTTAAGCTATAGACTTAAAATTTAGCACAAAATTGAACCAAAAGTTTTCGGTCGGAATTGTTTGTGGTAAAAACTGAAGCAGGAAAGGGGGAAATAGATTAATTCCAATTATATTAATAATAACTAAATATTGGACTTTTTCTGTGTATTAAATGCAATTAAAATAATAAAAAAAAATAATTGAGTGCTATAATAATTATTGCATTAACTATAATAGAAATATGTAACTGTATCTATTGAATTTATTAGTTATAACTATTATTACTATTTATATTTAACAGTACTTGCTACTCAGAGTAGCCCACCCATTATAATATGCTATTATTTAATTTAAAAAAAAATACTTTTCAATTAATTTTAAATTTAGTTTCTATACAATTATTAAAGAAATAGATTACATTAAAATGTCAGTTAAAAAAGTGGGGTAAACATAATAGTTTATTCTATAAGTAATATGAAATAGACAAGATTCCGCGAGAGCTGAAAGTTTGGCATGCGAGCCGTCAGGCGAAGATGAAGGTTCCACGAGCGCGGAATGACTATTCCATGTGTTATAGACTATACTTTTTCTCCGACTGCAAATATAAGACATTATACGATTTTAAACAGCGAAAAAGGTTAAAGAAAATGTTCTTTTTTACTGGTCATTGTAAATGTATCTAACAAAACACTTATTTTTAAATAAAAAACTAAAATAGATTCATTCTATTTGGCTTTTATCTAATCATGATAAAAAAATACGTTTTTTATTAAAAAATAATGATTAAAAACTAATTTTTGTTAGTCGCAAAATGGTCGGTTGATGTTTTCTCTAGTTTTCTTGAATTATGATGGTTGACCGCTTTAAGGCATATCCACATACTCGCAAAACAAGCATAGTAGATAAGAATGCGATACCGGGATTAAGTTACAAGATACATGACGACACATCAAGCCAGTCACGGCATTGCATTCTTATGTTTTATGCTTGTTATGCGAGCCTGTGGATATGCGCTTAGGCGACGAGAACTTTAAAAAATGCAACCGGCTTACCACCAAAACACAAGAAAACCAACTAGACAATGCAAAAACCGATTTAGGGACCCTAAGAAACAGAGAATAAGGAATTTTAGATACCTGGATCTATTCAAAGATTGAGTTTGAGCTATTAGCTAAGGATTTAACAAAAATACCCATTGTTGCGTTAATGGTAAATTACCTATTAAATAAAAGAAGCTTTAAGGTTCTAAATTTAATGTATTATTCTAAAAAGATTAAAATTAGATAATGCATTTATACCAATGGTATACCATCACAGAATAGTATATTTTAAGTTGAGAATAACGCATATTCGAGTGTAGAATATGTATTCCAAACTTGTTCCAGACTATCCTTTTTCTTCTAGTAGAATATATTAATACAGTGCGGTCCAAAAGCCACCCCCCCCCTCTTAACTTTTGAAAGAGTTGGTATTTGGAAGTCTTAAATAAGACAAATTAAACTATCTTATTGCATATATGTGATATTTTGAGCTTTTAAATTGTGGACAGGGGGGCATGGAGGGGTTATTTTTTAAATGGAAAGGGGTTCGTGTGATACATCATTTTAAAGCTTATAAAATTTTCTATTTTCTATTTTGAATTTTTTTTTTCAAGTTTTAATTTTTCAATTTTTTTTAAGATTTTTTTTGTAAATATTTATTTATATCAAATAAAAATTGTTTACAAGTTTAATTTACGTTTTTGCAACTTGAAATAATTAATTTTCCAAAAAACGTTTGATTTTTTAAAGGAAGTATTGACGAAAATATTCATTTTTAACCCTATTTTATTTAAATCCCCAAAAAAAGTGTTTAAAAAAAATTAAAATATATGGTTGAATAGAGAATGTTATAAGCTTTAAAATGATGTATCACACGACCCACTTTTCTATTTAAAAAATACTAAATATATGCAAAAATATAATTTAAGTTACCTTATTTATCTCACCTCGTTCAAAAGTTAAGACATATTAATATTTCTTAATAATTTTATTGCTTTTTATTATATCGCTCAAGTCCATACTTAGGTCTAGTGTCATGCTATAAATGTCAGTGCCAGTTTAAATTCAAAATAATTTAGTTATTGATAAGTACTGAGATGTCGCCACTTGTGCCTATTCCATTGCAAGAGCGAGAATATAATAGATATGTATGTAGTTGCCATATACAAGAATTCTCGCTGAAAAATAGTTGTGCCATATTTTACTACTTTTCTAGTTGAGGCACTAGATAATTTTTTTCGTGATGAAAAAGCTGATGGGTCATTCCGCGCCAACTGCTACCACAGCATAAAAAAAATAAATATTATTATTATAATATAATATATTATATTTATTTAGATATTGGGTAAGGTTATAGTTTAATATTCATCCAGCATTTCGAAACTTTGTGGTGAAATAGTAAGTTCAAAAAAACTTGTAAAATACCCTAAATTGAAGGTTTAGGTCCCCTAAACGACCCCAAAATTAACCATGATCAACTGCAAAACGTTTTTAACGTTTTTGTAGTATATTGCCCTGCAGAAGAATAATTTAACTTATAGGTAGTTTTCCCAAATTCAGATTGAAATTTGGTGAACACCTTCAGGTAACATACGTAACATTTTTTGGTAACCTACGCAACAACTATAATAATTTTTGAAATAGTTATTTATGGTACTAGTGAGTAAAGTAAGATATTGCCCATGAGAAAATTAACCTGCGAGGCCTCAGCCAAGCAGGTTAATTTTCGAGAGGGCAATATCGGTTTACCCATGAGTGCCATACAAGGTTTTATCCAATAAATAGCTTAGGAATTCATATTTTTATTAAAAATTTTAATGACACTTACAAGAAAATAATTTGACAAGTGACAGTTGAGTGGGTAAAATAAATAATTATCCACTCAATAAAGTAAAAGCCACGCCGGAGTTATTATTGAGTTTATCTATTTAAAATAAAGCTGGCAATTGTCTTATTATCTGTATGTATTGGATAAATGATATTTATTTATTTTTTATTATCCCATATGCTTATTAGAAAGTAAATCTTTCATAAATTAGGCAAACCTAATAAAAAATTAAAAAATCAAATCAGATTAGCAATTTTTTGGTAACGTATCCAACAACTATAATAATTTCTGAAAATCATTTTTATTTAGAAAATCTTGCGTTGAAAAAAAAATTCGAAAAATTTTTATTGCTTTGGGAACGTTCAAGTATTACGTAACGCAAATTTTGATCTTTTTGGACCTTTTTTCAAAAATTAAGCAACCATAATAAAAAATAAAAAAATCAAATCATATTAGAAGGTTTTCATTATCATTTACTTAATTGCATAAGTGTACTTCCAAATTTTGTAACATACGAAACGCGCACATAAGCTGCATTATTTTTATTGCCAATTAATTATTAAATTTATATGTAAACTAAAAGATGTAAAAAGTGCCTGTAATGATTATAACCTGAAATACAAATGAATGAACTATCGAGTATTTTTCTGAGACCTAAATCAAGGTGTACAAATCTAACGTACGTAACGACGGAATGACCCTGATCTATTATAAATCTAATCAGTAAAAAAAATTCTAAACACAATAATTGTTCTTAGCATTTACCTCATTTACCTCACAAAATAATAAAGCAATAATAAAACAATGTGTTATTAATACCGATAAGCACACGAAATACAGATATATATTCAGATAGTGTTTCGTTTTAGTGGACCGTTAACACCTGAACCGAAGACCGTTTTTTCGGGCCGTAAGTGGTTACTGGCAGGGGGTGCCACATTTTTCGAGAACACCTCCTGGGGCCCGTCCATAACTCACCACCAGTCCGAACGAAAATTACATTCAAATTACTGTTCGGACAAGTGTCGGGAAAAACATTTGCATTTTATTAACGCGAACGTCACGGGGGACCTGGGTTAATTAGTTGTAATGCCCCTAGACGGATTCAACCGCACATAACTTGGTTCTTCGACCCCTTTTTCACATTAGGGTTCTAACACCTCGCCGATTATTTATTAAGCACCGATGATTTGTAATTTTTGACATCGGTAATATTTTTTTATAAAAGTTAGTTTCTTTTAAATATTGATTTGTTACCTCAGCTGGAAAGGTCTCTTTTTAAATAAAAAGACAATATTCACAACCAGGAGTCGAACTCGGGTCGCTATGGTCATAAGCTAGAACAATTACCATCACACCATATGGGCTGGCACAAAACCAAGAAAAAATTGGTATTGCTAAATTCAGCACTAATACTTTCAAATATAATATAAAAAAAACTATTTGTGACATCTTCCTTAATAAATTATTAATAATAAAACCCTAAATAGTTTTCAGGAAGTTTATAGTTAATAAATGTAGATGGGGCGCCAAAGTCATTTAAAAATATTAATATTTATGATATTAAATATCAAAACATATAACACGTTATTTTGACATTTTTAAAAACAAAGACCAAAACCAGTGGTTAAATATCAGGTTTTGGATCTGATATTGAATTAATAAGTAAATCAATAATAATATGTCAGTTTAAGGAGCTCCAAACTTATTTATGGTGATGAGACACCTTGACGCAATACCATTTCCTAGAATATTAAAAGATCTTTCAAGCAGCTGCCCTATTACATATTTCCCAAACCCTTATTAATTTTAAAGAATTGGCTAAAAATATATTTGAAAATTTACCCACATCACATCAAAATAACATAACTCAAGCCACAATAGTTTGACTTTAGTGTTTAAATAGCACTTCTTTATACTATCTGATTTCATCGTCATATCTTTCCATTCAAGAGTTACGGGGATAAAGATTTATTTACCATTATCTCGAACAGATCTCAATGTTTTCAATAATTTAAATCCAATTCGAGAAAAAGAAACAAATGTTGTGGGTGATGTCTCCAATAAAATAATAGGATTTAACAGATTCAAAGTGTCCGTTGGGTCTAAATTTACGACCGAAAAATTATCTACCTGACAAATGTATTGACGAAAAATTGGAAAGAATTGAAGAGCTTACATTCAAACTGTATACAAATTAGCCAGTAAAATAATATTTAAGCATTTTTTTTTCAATTTTACCCAATAAAGTATGAAAATATCGAGTAATGGTTGTAATGGTTGTATCTCGGGTTGTATAGTATAGGTTCTTGGTTGTACGCAAGTCTATTTCAAAATTTTAGGTCACAAATAGATTTACTGTTCACGCCGAGTAAAATTATTTGAGGTTATGTATTTTTTTTTTTAGATTTTTTAAACAACTGAATGAACTATTATATAATTTTTACAAATTAATAGAACCCACTGAATAACCCCCTGGATTTGACTTAAATGGTATTGAGTATTCCATTTTATTTATGGACCCTTAACACCAAAGAACTTTTACCTCAAGAAGTTATTTCAGACCAATTTTTATGAAGGTGTCATCTTTTTGTTTGTTTGTTTACATAAACTTAAGCGATACTGCTTCTGGTGTAAACATAAGTATCGCTAGTTTTGACCTTCTGGTGACCAGAGCGATGTTGCGTAATTTTCACTTTATCATTATGATAAATCTTTATACCTTAAACATTATACATTAAAATTTTAAAAAACTACTATACTACGACACTATAATTATGTTTGATAATGTAATATAATTAAATTTATTAAAATTAAACTACTAGTTCATATAAAACTCAAACAAAACTAATATTTCTTAAAATTTACAATAAAATATCTAAAGCAGATGTTGCAACCGGCAACACTGTATTGCTTGACAAAGTTTATGACATTAGACTGTTAGTGTACACATTTTTTCTCTCTCTTTACCCGTACTAAGTGTAAACAATAGTCACTCCCCACCAGCCCCTCACCGTAGTTGGTTCACGCTTCAAACAAAACATACGGTTCATGTTCATTCTTGAGGTAAAAGTTCTTTTCTTAACACCTAAAAAACTCAAGATTATCTTGTTATCTTTTTATTGCAATTATTTTGTATATATTTGATTATAATTTTAATAAACTTATATAAACTAATAAAACGGTTAAATAACAGCTTTTCAAAAAAAAAACATTTACGTGATCGTAATGCAGAAAAAAAAATGACTAAATTTTAAGCCGGTTAATACTTTTTAATCAGATGCTAAAAATTGCTTGTTTTCTTGAATAAATTTCTTTATTTGAAAATATTTTACATACAAGTAACATCTGTTTTTCATCTGAAAAGTTTTTTGGGAAAAAGAGGTGTCTTTTGGGCAAAAGAGCAGGATATTAATTCGACGTGTATGCATTTTTTAATCACACCTTTAATGAATATAATGCTCCTAAAATACGCAACTCTCATTAAAAGATATTTTTGACACAAACCCTTCAAATATTCTCAGGTAGTTAAGATTTGCTGAGGAGCGAGCAACACGATAGGGCATCGCCAACAAATGTGATTTTTTACAGAAAATATCTGTAAATATGTTGACCGCAACCGTACTATGCGAGTTAAGATAAAAAAGAAATTATTGCCTCGATGGGAATTAAAGAAAAACTCTCTTTTAATGGGCATTATTAAACTTAAATAAAAGTGATTGTAAAAGGATTAAGTTGTGATTTAGCGTATAAATTTAAAAAAATAAGCATCGTTAATTTATTATAAACAGATAATTAATAATTTATAATCAATTAATAGCAATAATATGTAATTTATTGTTCATTTCAACACCAACAAAAATCCAAAACTAAGAAAAAAACTTTTTGTTAATTTTGAGTTTAGAAAGTTTTAAATTATAATTTTCAATCTTTAACTGCTCATAAAGACATTCAGGGAATAAGGAATCTGTTTACTCTCTATTTACACTGAGAAAACTATTTAAGAAATCATAACAACAAAAAATAAGAGTTTGTTGACGCATTTTAAAGATTTTTAGCCTGCCGTAATATTTGAGACCCCTTAATCAAGTTATCCGGCTTATCCGAATTATCCGATATTTCTCTAAAAATTTGGTTGATATTAGAACCAAATTAAGCCGTTTTTAAGTGAAATTGCGTTAAAATTATTAGATTTATCATAATTATCCGGCTCACCCGGCATTATCCGAAGGTCAAATTGAAACGGGACCACCTCAGAAATGCCCTCTTTAAGTTGCAAAAAGTTTCATTCAATTCCGTTCATCCGTTCCAAAGTTATGCGGGATCAAGCATAAAAAACAAAGTCACACGTCGAATTGATAACCTCCTCCCTTTTGGAAGTCGGTTAAAAACTCTGAAAACAATAATAAATATGATAAAATCGTCTATTTTTGCAGGTCCCAAAAAATAATTCATGGTCCCAAAAGTTAGTAAACGCTAAGAATAAATATAGCCCCAGTATATTAGATCATAACTACTCAGCAGTATTTTAAGGGCTACTAATAAAATATTCTGAAACAGCCGAAAAAAATAACAGTAAATTATGCAATTTTTTAAAATAGTGAATTTTAGCTAGCCCTTTCCGTTATCTGGCAGACCCCCAATTTTGCATGTTTATTGTAGGGTATGACCCCTAAAAGTTTTTTCATCGGCATAGCATATTTACATATTGGTTAAAGTTTAGATTTAAAAATCATTCCACATTTTCAAAACTGTTAGGGTGATATATTGAGTAGAAATAAACCTGTAAAGTAGCCTAAATTTGAAAGTTTAGGGCCCCTAAACCACCCCTAAATGTACCACGATCAACTTTTCGACCCAGCCTAGTATACACCATACTCTGCCACTGCAGATGAGATCTTTTTAAAACGCCAAATTGCTATCTAGTACTATAAAAAGTTTAGTACCAAATATTGAATGAAAGGTGTTAAAATTTTTGTATGTTTACAATATACCATATTGTAACCAACAAAGTGTGAAATTTTATTGTGTATTAATGCATTAACTTTAAATTATATTTTTACAGTTCCACATTATTTACAATAATAAATTCATAAAATTTTGGTTGTTATTTATAAACGAATAAATGGGTTTCCTAGTAAAATAGAAAAGGTATTAGAAAAAATGACTAAATGGTTTTATAATTTTTCGGTTTGAATTTAACCAGATTGACAAAAATTCTAGTTATTCTAGAATTTTACCGTGAATATAATAGATTTTATTTGCAATAATAAAATCATAATAATTTTAGGGTTGGTAGCATAAAACTTTATTTTTACACTTAGTTCAAGTAACAACTTTTCTCGAAAAGTCGTAAAAGGTTCAAGAAAATGACTAAAGTAATTTATGGTTTGCGGTATTATCAGTTAAATAGACAAAATAAGATTTCCAAATCCTAGAAATTTTCACCGTAACTAATACGCCTTGTTTCGTAATAAAATAATAAAATCATAATTGGAATTGATTTGTATTTACCAACATTTGTACACTCATAAAAATAAAAATAATTTTTAGTAAATCGTTAAACACGATTAGTGGCCAAAAGTTTAATTTTAGGGCATAAGATCTGCACATGGTGAAATATTCCACTATGGTATGCTATAAAATTCTAAATGGTGCGCTTTTGTCATATTTTGCACAAAAGAATTAATCAAGAGTACAATTAGATCAAGCTTCTAACCTGAAGCAAATTGTGAGACCCTGAGTGATAAACAACGGCTTCTCACACTATAAATTTGATGCTCTGTAGGAGTTGGAGATAGAGTCGATTAAAATTCTGTTTATGGTGTGTGTTTTTTTTCAATTAACGTTACGTACAATTATAATTAATAATATTAATATTAATATTAATAATTATAGTTTTTTAATTTACTTATAAGCATAAATAGCGTCAAGATTTTGGCATACCTCCAATATTAGATGTTAATACAAAAAACTACTAGTTTCAAAGTGTTTTTGAGTTTTTCTATATAAAACTTCATGAAAGATTATAAAAAAATACCTAAGTACCAGGTTTCTTTAGCTGTTATCTGTAAAGATAGGATAAAACCAAAAGTAGAATCTGTTTTTGAAAAATTGTAAAATTTTTGGTAATTTTTAATGATTTTACGACCAAAATAGATTTATGAGTTTTGCGGTAATTTTAGTCGTAATTTATCCCTGACCATCTGAGTGACAAATATTTTACTATCTAAGTAGAATATTTTAAAGTCGTAAATTAATAGTGTTGTACAGGGTGTTCTTTTTTTAATGATAGCCCCTTATATCTTTTTTTATTCATGTTTCATCGTAGAACTGAATTTATCTGCTAATTATAATTTTTTATAATAAGACTAACTTTGATTTTTTAAATGGTACACCCTGTATATTTTAATACCAAAGTCTAGAGAATATATTCTAAAAAAAACTAGTTATAATGTAAGATATTATATGTTACGGGTCATGCAAAAATTACGTAAGATTTTTAGAGTTGGATGGGTTTGTCGAAAATCTTACAGTCTTACAAGGGGGACACCCCGTCTTGGAAAATCTTACATAAGATTTTTTCTTATGCCCAAAATAAACCTATTTTTTTAAATAAGTTTACATATGTCACATAGTTTGGCTCTTCTTTGCTTACCCGCGTTAACTTTAACCCCTTAACGCACTCACCCGTGTTAACTCGTTGACAAGGGTTAATAAATATTTTATTAGGGGGCTTTCGTTTCATAATTGGAAAAAAATGAGCTTCTTAATTTTTTTTTGTGAAAAGAATATTGCATTTATTAAACTGATTTCTTTTGGACATACAAGGTTTATTTGAAATAGGGTCCGAAATTTTAAGGAGTGATTCTACATCAGAAAATATGACAAAAAGTCATGTCTAAAAATGCCTCGTAAGGGAGCTACGCCCCTTTGGAAGTGGCTAAAGAATTCGGTTTTTATTTAATAACTCAGGAACCCTTTGAGACATAGCAACTAGGTTTTGCACGTGAAATAATCTTAATAAGGCCTATCTTCGTATGTTATTTGCATGTACTTATTTTAAGTAAGGGAGTGCAAAACGGGTAGCCTTATCAGTTTTTTGTCACAAACTTTTTTCTGTGTAACTTTTTTGTAATTTTAGTTTTTGGTATACTGATCCTCAGGTCAAAATACATAAAAAGGTGCTCTTATTGTAACATTAAAAAGTTTATTTTTTCCAGTTACGAAACAATGCAAAGTGGACTTATGTTTCTAAAATACTTCAGGTCAAGATATGTTGAGGTAAAATCTTACAAAATCTGTGATGAGTAAATAATAAAAAATCTTACATAGGACGGGGGTCAAAAAATCTTTAAAAAATGGTTTACCTAATTTGTGCATGGCCCCTTATAATATTATGATAATATTTATTTTTTACACGGAAAGAAATTAGTGGGCTCTGCGCTATACATTATAAGATATTTGGTAACAGTGGCAAATTATAGTGATTTAAGCTATAGATTATAAGGGACACAATAACTAATAATGTTAAAAATAAATTGGAAACGATTATATATATTACAGACACGATTATATTTATTACAGGCACTATTAAAAATTTACAGAAATTTTATTATATTATAAAAATTATTAGCACGGACAATAATTAAATCTATTTAAGCTATAAATGCCATACTATTTGTTATATTTTATTATTCACTAAACAATTAAAGTATTTCATATAAATTTTTACACTGACTGCCATAATTGTAAGAGAAAGCCTTGTATTTATATAATAAGCGATTATAATTTGCTTGGTATGTGTGTTATAGTGCTCCTAGCTATAATTTTTTTTTCCGTGTAAATAGAGTCAAATTCTAATTTATTCAGGGTTATTCTTTTAAATGGTACACCCCCCGTAACTTTTGAACGAAATAAGATATAAACTTTAAATTTATAATATATAAATCAAACAATAAATATTATCATTTGCCATATTTTTCAATTTTTTTATTCGGTAAGGTGGCACCAGGGAGGCAATGGGGAACAATATTTCAAATTGCGTCCTAGGACATGTGATACTTCATTTTAAAGAGCTTAAAATTCTCTATTTAACTGTGTAACTATTAATTTTTTAATATTTTTTTAAACATTTTTTTTTCTTTCAGATTATTAAAATTTTTAATATTTTTTGGATAAATATTAAAAATTGTACATGAAAATGATAAATAATTAGTCTTAACATGATAATACACTATGTATTAACTATTTGGACCTATTTACGCAAAATTTCCAAATTTAATTTTTTACAATTGAAAAATATGACAAATATTCCAAATATAAAGTTTATATCTCATCCCGTTCAAAAGTTACGGTGGGTGTATCATTTAAAAGAATAACCCTGTATACGGTACGTTTTAATTTAAACATATTTTGGGAATAATATAGTCCTAGGATTACAGCTGTTTAAAAATCGTGTGATGGAATAAGCATCCAAGATTCTTACGTATGACGGCAGTATATTTATCCGTAGTTAAACCAAATTACTTAAGCTATAGAGTCTATAAAAAGCATGGTAAATACTAGGGGATTTAACATGTATCCCTGTGGCACTCCACCCATTATAATCTTTATAAATCTGTTTTAGCTAATTCTTTTAAAATAGAACTTCTGTTTGTCTGTTTAAGCCTGATTTACAGCCGGAAAATATTGTGAGGTGTGAGTAATTGCCTTACAATAATAAGCCGTGAAGATATGTAATGCTTCGCATTCTACAGAATACTCTTCACAGCGGATAGTATAATGCGTTTTCTCTCGATGTGCTTCCCAAAATATGATTTATTTGAGGCTCAAACTTTAAGCTATTTTAGTTCTAAAAATGGAGGTAAATTAAAGAGTAATATTAAGATTAAAAAATTATAAAATTCATGGTTTAAACTGATTTTTTTACTGTTTTACAGGAAAAACTGAATCTTTAAATTTATGCTGTAAATTTTCTATGACGACGTATAATCCTAAAATCAAGTTTTAAAATTACAATATTATTTTTAAAACTACGGTAATAAAATCTGTAAAAATTTACATTTTTTAATTCTGGTACCGATAGCCGCTAATTTTATTGCAGGAAATATTTTACTTTCCACAGGAAAGTCTTGCTTTAGTATAAAAAATAAATAAAAAAAAATATTGCTTTTTTTACGTTTTTCGACGTATTATATCTGTCAAAAAAATTGTCTGTCGGTCCATCTGTCTGTCCGAGATTTTTTTTTATTTTTCGAAAAAAAAAATTTATTTTTCAGAAAAAAAAATTATTTTTCAGAAAAAAATTTTATGGATTTTTTTTAAATTGTTTTTTAAAATTTTTGTTTGTTTTTTGGCTTTAATGGACCTAGGCCTATAATAGAAGAAAGTATTATTTTTTTGGCAGCAGTTTTTTCACTATAATGGAAATTTTAAAACCATCTTATATACAAACTAAACCATTTACAAAGTATGCTGTTACAGCTCAAATGCTATGGAGAGTGAAATAAAATCACTGGGTTGGGAATTTCTTTGAAGATTTTGCCATTATCCAGTAGCAATAATCTACAAATACAATTTTCTAAAACATGCGGACGTTTTGCGGTTTGTAGAAGCTCATTAAGTTTTACGATGCCATTTCTGGGATATTCTAGGTACCTAGATAATATAGTGGAATATTTGTCACTCGGATGTCCAGAGATAAATTACAACCAAATATACCGCAAAGCCCATAAATCTAAATAATGCCAAAATTTGGCCATTTTTCTTAATTACTTTACGATTTAGTAAGAAATCCTTTTAATTTTTTTATGTGTAAAAACTAAAAAGGTTTCTGAAGAAATCATAAAGTAATTACACAAAATGGCCAAATAGGATTGGGATTTATGGTCTTTATGTTAACATTTAAAATTATTATTTTATTATTTAAAAATAAAGAATATTGTTAAAGAAAATATATTTTTTTGTGATATTACCCACAAAATAACTACAGATTTGGTTTTTCTAGTTAAATAACTAATGTACATATTTGGTAAATTAACCTAATTAATGAAATTCACTGACATATTGATAAATTATTAAGGACCTAAATCCATGATTTTTAAAAGCTTACATTAAATTACATAGTCCGTAAATGGTAATATGTTGCCATAGACCGGAATGGTAAAAATTACATAGTCCGTAATGGTAATGTTTTGCATAGACCGGAACAGTAAAAATTACATAGTCCATAATGATGTTTTGCATAGACCGGAACGGTAAAAATTACATAGTCCAGAATGGTAATATTTTGCAAGGACTTGAAATTTGAAAAAAAATATTTACTACTTAGAAAATGTTTGTTCCAAATTACAAGTCTCTGTGTCAAAGCTTTTTTGAAATATCGTAGCGTAAAGTTCATTTGGTTTAATAAACCAAACGATTTGCACCCTTAATACGAGTATAAACTGCTTACATCTTTCTTTAAAGATCTATTGGTTGATAAAGATCGTAATTTATAATGAATGTAAATTTTAGGCCACAAATAAAGCATTTAAATATCGTACATAAATAATATTTACCTTTTTGTACACTTTTAACACTTTAACCTAGCAGCATGCGTCGCTATCTCTCTAACAATAACAATATTACATAGTCCAAACGGTCCGTGTTATGATGCGACGCCGTCTTGGTTATTGTCCAAAGCGCACGCGCGTCTTAAAATAACATTCTTTTACATTCTTTTACATTCTTTTACGTTCTTTTACATTCTTTTACATTCTTTTACATTCTTTTACATTATTTTACATTATTTTACATTCTTTTACATACATTCATGAATTATGCATAGTCCAGAATAGTAAATTTACTATTCCGTACTATGTAAATTCATGTATTTTTACATTATTTTACATGCAGTTTTTACAGTGTACCTTAGTTTAGCAAGTAATTTAGCTATATTTTTAATTCGTGAAATTTGTGTAAATAAATTAAATTTCTCGTAAAATAATGTTAAATACTAGTAAAATTTTTCATGGCTACAATAATGTAAAATTATTGAAAATTACAAAGGTTTACATTGCTTTACAACTATTATTAACTACGGACTATGTAATTTTACAGAAAATTATATGTTGGTTCATGGTATATCACAATTGCTTCCATAGAATACTTTACTAATCGGTCCATGGCAACCAATATTACTTTTTTTACAGTAATGACACAACCTGAAATAATTATACAATGCATTTCGTATATCTCAGCATTTGGATATTTGATATAGCATTGGGTACAATCAGCTGTTTTTTACTCCTAGCAACGTTGGCGCGTATAACAAATGGCCTATAATAATAATTTTTATCCAATACATACAGTTAACAAGACAATTACCAGCTTTATTTTAAATAAAGAAACTCAATAATAACCCACACGTGACTTTTACTTTATATATTGGACAATTATTTATTTTACCCAAACTACTGTCACTTGTCAAATTATTTTCTTGTAAATGTCATTAAAATTTTTAACAAAAATATGAATTTCTAAGCTATTTATTGGATAAAACTTTGTACGTTACTCGTGAGTAAACTAATATTGCCCTCTCATAACATAAATAATTATAATCAGCTTTTTTTAATAAATACCTTTCTAACTCGTCGATTCATAGTCCAGTCAAATAACGAGAAAATTAAATTGCTATAAATGAACACGGGCTGATATTTTAAAGGGTAGTAGTGGATAGTAGGGTTGTCCGCTATCATGAATTTTAGAGGCGAGTGCGGTTATCTCACTAAATATGCATCTTACGATAAAAATGCATATAACCAATTTTTGTTTGGATCATTTGTTAAATATATTAGTAACAATCAAGTTATAAATATTCAAAAATGGCCATGTTGGGGATGAATAATTTATTTTTTGAGTTTTCAGCCAAATTATTCATCAAAGGATAAAAGTGGTTATTATTAAATTGTAGCTCTTAAACTTTTCTATATTTTTCATATATTTTAAATTTTCAAGTAGTTAGGTACAGTGGGCGCTGAAAGTCGAGTTGCGCCTTTTGTAACCGTACCAAAGTACCTATGAAAATTTATAATGTATGAAACTAATAGAAAATTTCAAGAGCTACAAGTTTGCTCACAACCACTTTTATCCTCAGATAAATAAGTTCGCTGAAAAAAAAAAACAATTTCACCTCCAACATGGCTATTTTTCAATTAACTCGACTGTTATTAATATATTAAAAAAATGAACCAAATATTGTTGGAAACTTTCTCCTTAGCAAAATTGGTTAAATGCATTTTTATCGTAAGATGCATATTAAGCAGCTCACCCCTAAAATTCAAGATAGCGGACGCCCCTTAGGCAAATCAACCGGTGATAAACTAACAAGATTGTTCATTGTCACCGTCCACTACTACCCTTTAAAATATCAGCCCGTGTACAATTTATTGCAATTTAAATTTATTATTTGACAGGACTATCATTCAGATTTGAATAATCTAACTTCATAGAGGATATAGAAGTGTATTCACAGGATAGTCGTTCCATGGTCTCTACACATTCTTCTTCAACAAAAAAAAAAAAAAAAAAACGGGTGAAAACCCATATTGGTAATTATGAAACCCACGCCACTGCAATGGATGATGAATTGTAGTTTACAGCGTATAAACAGGACTAATTGATAAATTAAAACAAAATATATAAAATCAAGCGTAAAAGCATAATAATTATAGATCGAGTAACAAGGCTCGTTTGGTTATACATTTCAGCTATATCCAAACAGAATAATAAAACAAAAACAAAAAGAAGACTGACAGAAGATTCATCTGAGTGAGAAGAACAACGAGATATAAACAATAGACTGGAAGAAAAGAGGATATTAGTAAAGCGTATTCAAAACTTCCACCATTTTACCATTATAAAAGATCTTCCCAGTTTTTAATAATGAACTAAGAACTAAGTTTATAGTAACTAACATGCGCATATGCCTAGGGTAGTCAAAGTAAAGTTACTCATATAAAAAAGCCCTGTTAAGACAAGTTATCCTATCTGCAAATTAGATGTTTTGAGATATGGCCAGTTTTATTGTTTTTGTTTGCACTTTTTAAAAACATTTTTAAATAAATATGACGTTGGGTTCTGATTTATTTTAAATCAAAAATACGTGACATCCTTTGAAAAAAAAATATACATTTTTTGAAAAATAAATTGTCATACTAAATGCATTTGTTCTATCTGAGAAAGTTAAGAAAAATAATCTAAAAAGTCCAATCGAATTATTACTATCTGTAAAGTTAGTCCTAGTCCTGACTTATTCGTCTAGTAAATACTAGTTAAGATAATTTTATTCAGGAAACATTGAAAATTTTCCACATAGGACAAACATCTTAGGCTAATTTTTGTATTTAGGTTTTAGATACGAAAATTCTTTTTAGTAGGCACATGGGGCTAGTGTAAAGCAATACAATGGTGTGCTTATCTCAAAAAGTGAATTTTTGCAGATAGGACAACTTGTCTGAGCAGGGCAGTATTATACTACTCTGCCCTATAATAGTGGACAAATAAACCAGTGCTGGTCCATTATGATATTATAAACAGCATTTTGTGTTATGTAATATCGAGAAAATGTAAAAATGTGGGTGTAAAAAAAAACAAAGTCTCACGTCAAATTGATAATCCCCTCCTTTTTCTGATAGCCGGTAGTAGGGTCGATCTGTCTGTCCGTCTGTTTGTATGGTAACCTTATAACTTTTAAACAAAATGTATGATTTATTAAATTACATTACATTAAATTACATGTTTGTTTAACCTCGTACTATTCTACTTAATTAAGCATCCCCTAAGTCCAGGACTTGTGTGGGCTAGTAGTAGAGGGAACCACCGGCTTATACTGACTTTCGAACCAGTTTTATTATTTATTATTTCACCAAATAATTTAGGACCTTGGCAATTTGCTCTAGGTCAAATATGGTTAATGTTGAGGTGTAGGAAAAAACTAATATTTTTGGAGAAAATATTTTAACAGAATCAAAAATATCAAGTTAATGGTCCATTCTAACAAACAAGGCTATCTCGTCAAGGTGAAACGCATCTATAATAGTGGAGTACATAACTGCCCCGCCTATACGGATTATGAAAGAGAGACGTATACAAGGGAGCAATTAGGGACTTACATTACGGTAGCCACAAACGAGGAGGCAAATTACTGACAACTACTAACAAGAAACCAAACCACATTCGAATATTAAATATTTAAAGCCGTAAAATACGGTACATTATATTGGTATTGAGATGGAATAAAATCTATACCACGCTAACCTTGAACAGGCATCAAGTGATTTGCCAACGCAAACCAAGAGTTAATCCTGTTAGTAGAACTTTAGCAGTAAAATCTGAGGTTCCAGGTTTCGGAAGATAATGGACTTTATTCATGAAAAATAACCATAGTCGACTTTATAGTTTTTTATTTTATACTGTTTTAGCATATTCTATAAAAAATACACTGCCAGTAAAAAAGCTGTCCCATTTTACCACCTGCGCGTAAAATAGATTTTTTATTATCAGATTCACTTCCAGCAACTTCAAAAACGTCAATATACCAATTTTCACAAAAATCACCCCCCCCCCCCCACCCCTAAGGGGGTGGGTTTCAAAAAATATATTTCAAGATTCATTTTTATCAATCTCAAAAACCCCTATCTACAAATTTTCACGAAAATTTGGAAAACATTTCAAAATATTTACCCCCTCACCCCCTCGGGGGTGGGGTTAGAGAAATTTTATTATCAGATTCAATTTCAGCAACCTTAAAAACCTCTATATAGCAATTTTAAATTTTTTCTAAAAAAATGTATTTTTGCCCCCCTTGCCAATGTTCACCAAAAACAATCCCGAGCGAGAACTTTTGGTAACATACCTGTATGCCAAAATTCAAGTCTCTAGCTTAAAGCGTTCTTAAGTTATCGTGCTTACAAGATTTCCCGGACAGACCGATCGACAGACCGATCGACCGATCGACAGACAATTTTTTTTTGCTTGAAATTGATTTATATCGACATACAAGGCTTTCCGAATTTTTGAAAAATTTTCAAAATGGGAAGCAAAATGATTGGAAAATTTAAATCCATACATAGAAATAGTCTATTGATTTCCATTTCTGAAAAAATTATCACTGAGGCTTTTTGTAACTTATTTTCTCAAAAAATATGCATATTAGTATATCGATTAATGACAAATTATTTTTCAAATACTTATTACTGAATTATTGTTCTGACATATACATTATGACATTTTTAATTTTTTCGTTTTTTAAAAAAAGATCTTGTTTAAAAAAAAAAATTAGGTATTTTAAATTTTTTTAAATTTTTTCGTTTTAAGCAAAAAGAAAATAAAAAAAAAATTGTTGAAAAATTTTGTAAAGTTTTTTTTTTGTTTTTTTTTTTAACTTTTTTCCAAGTATTTGGGAAATTGCAATATACCATTTACTGTGAATAGTATCCAAAAATATAAAAAAAAGTTTCTATAAAGGTTGGTCCGGAAATGAGCCCTAAGGGAGCTATGGCCCTTCGAAGATTACATGTTGAATGGGGAACAAAAAAAAGCATAAATAAAATTTTAATGCTGCAGGGTTATTCTTCATTTAAAACTGAGCAAAAAAGTATTCTTCACCAAAACACCTAAATTTAATATTAAAGGAGTAATAGCCTTTTAAAAAGTAACGTTTTTGGTAGCATGAAATGTTACTTCCTCTTAATTGTTTTTCTTTTAAACGGTTTGTCCTACAGTGTTTCACTATATGACATTTTTTATAAGTTTTTACTCAAGGAATCCATATTTTTTACAAAAAAATCCAAAAAGAGTACAGATAAAAAAGTTTGGGACAAAAATGTGTTAAGCCTAATACATTTTTAGATCTAGGGATGCCTCTGGATAAATTCAAAAGACAAATTAACATAAACTTACTGCCCTTATTATTACTAGTATACATGCAAAAGCTCGTCAATCTAGCTTAAAGAGTACCAGAGTTATTAATTAAAAACCTTACTTTTATTACAATTTTAAAGGGCCGTAGCTCATTTGCTGACCAACCTTTTTAAGAACTTTTTTTCATATTTTTGGATGTAGAATCACTTCTTAAATTTTGGCATGATCACCCTGTATAATGAAATGCATTACATATCCATACCTACCATTACATATTTTCACGGCTTGTTTTTTCTATCCAAGGTGGCTTAGAATTATTCCTTCTAGGTATAATATAGGTATAATATAGGTATAATATAGGTCGTCCACAGCATAAATTACAAAGGTAAGTGACCCTATCAGTCACTTTAGAAGAGGTTATTTATAGTTTTTTAACATCTTAATAGAAACCCTTTTAATTTAAATAACAATCTATAATCCTACTTAAAACTGACAATCTAGAAAAAATATCATAATATTCTAAGAGCCGGTGAATATTTTCAACAAGTCAGTTTCTCCCGGCTGAGTTTTAAATACCCCCTCTTAACTTTTGAAAAAGTTGAGTATAGGGATTTCAAATTTGTTAAACTTAAATAAGGGATCGTGTTATGCATAATTTAAAAGCTTATAAAATTCTCTATTTGACTATTTATCGGGTGAGTTTCAATCCATGGACACCCGCTGAAATTAGGTTGTTTTCAATCCGATCACAGAAATTTTTTTATAGCTTATATTTCTCAACAATAGCTACAAAATGGCATACAAAATTATATTTTTGCACTTCCGGTTTCGTCGGAAACTACGTTATATTTTTTTTAATGACACCCCCTGTATATGTTTGCATCGTTTAAAAGCTTTTTACTTTTTTTAGTATGTTTTTTTATTTTTTTTATTAACAAGCAAGATTTATTTTTTTATAAATAAAATCTAATTTATTTGCTAAATGTGGAAAAAATATAAATTTTATGTTAACATCAAAATTTGGTAATTTTTTTGGACTTTTAATGTTTTAAAACGGTTTTTGCTTCATAAATTATTTTTTTTAAATACACTGATAAAAAGGATTTATTTGGATATGGCCAATTAAATTATTTGGTTGTGAGTAAAAAAATTTATTTGAGTCAAATAAATATTTAGTTTATGTAAACAAATATTTTAATTTCAAAATGATTTATTAATGTGAACAAAATAGTTTATTTGACAAAAATAAAATTTATTTGTAACAACCAAATAATTTAATTGCCCATATCCAACCAAATATTTAGTTGAAACAAATAATTGTTTTATCAGTGTAGACTCTTACCTTTTTGGTGCGCTATTGCAAGAGCTACAAAATAAACTTAATATGTCCCACTCATAGTGATCTCCCCTACATATTTTTGCCAACCATATTTAGATAAGAAAACATTTTTTTATTATTTAAAGGTATATTATGATAGTTCTGTTTAAAACCCATTTTTTCGTTTTAAGCAAAAAGAAAATAAAAAAAAATTGTTGAAAAATTTTGCAAAGTTTTTTTTTGTTTTTTTTTTTAACTTTTTTCTAAGTATTTGGGAAAATGCAATATACCATTTACTGTGAATGGTATCCAAAAATATAAAAAAAAGTTTCTATAAAGGTTGGTCCGGAAATGAGCCCTAAGGGAGCTATGGCCCTTCGAAGATTACATGTTGAATGGGGAACAAAAAAAAGCATAAATAAAATTTGAATGCTGCAGGGTTATTCTTCATTTAAAACTGAAATAGACTCCTACCTTTTTGAAACGCTATTATAACAGCTACAAAATAAAGTTAATATGTCCCACTCATAGTGATCTCCCCTACATATTTTTGCCAACTCATATTTAGATAAGAAAATATTCTTTTATTATTTAAAGGTATATGATGATAGTTCTGTTTAAAACCCATTTCAAATTTAATTAGATTATACATATTATTATTCCGAATATTGAACATCCAAATTTTGCAAAAAGGTAATATTTATTTAATATTATCATTAAAAATAGTCACAATAGACAGCTGCATTAAATTATAAAAATTAAATTCTTTTTAGTTTTTATAATAAAAGACAAAACCATAGACAAAATAAAAATGAACCACTGGTTGGCAATCATGTTGATTTATACAATGGTTATAATAGTGATGTTATTCGTAAAAGAATATGGAGCACTACCCACAAGTATGTATAGGTGTCTTCATTTAAATAAGTGAAAAACTAAAGGCATATCCACAGCCTCGCATAACACGCATAGTAGATAAGAATTCGATACCGTGATTGGCTTACAAGATACATGACGGCACATCAAGCAAGTCACGGCATCGCATTCTTATGTACTATGCGTGTTATGCGAGGCTGTGGATATGCTCTAAAATGTTAACTTATGTTTTACAGCAAGTAACTTGGAAAAAAGTGGTTGTGGCTGGGGAGATATCTCATGTGGAGGAGGCTGGGGTAAAAAATAAGCTCCAGAACCATTAGGAAATCACTGAATTTTTGTAAGAATATATTTATTATTGATAAAATATATTTTACATTAAAATTTTTGTAACAGCATTTTCTCACTCAAAGTGCAAAAGGTCCTATGTCAAAATTTTAGTTTGTTTTATTTTGGTGCTAAATTGTGGCGTTTTGATAAAACGCCATAGTTCAGTAGGGTCTCTGAATAGAGTGGACATTAAACTTGACACTGTTTTGCACAATGACCATATACGTAACGTATAAAATGTCGCAGGTCAAAATTTTACTTTGTTATTCTAAATTGTAGGAAACCTAAATAAAATGGCATTAAACTTCACACATTACACAGGGTAAAGTTTAATGTCCACTCTAATCAGAGACCCTACTGAATGGTGGCGTTTAATCAAAATGTCACAATTTAGCACCAAAATAAATCAGTCAAATTTTGACATAGGCCTTTGTGCACTTTGAGTGAAGATATGACTCTTTTAGTTAAAAATAAGTTTTCAGGGTATCTGTTATCAGTAGCTTTTTTATGATTCTATCATAGAAAGGAAGCGGATTCAAAACCTGACTATTTGAAAATAGTTTAATTTATAGCCCAATGACTTGAGTTTAAATTCCATATATAAAAAAAGGAATAAAAAAAATACAAGTTAAAACTTTTGACGTAGTTAAGTGTCCCTCGCGGAGTGGATGAAGAAATCACATTCTTGCCCATAAATTTGATATGGGAACTGTCCGCCATCTTGGATTAAAGGGGTGAGTGCGGTTATCTCGATAAATATGCGTCTTGCGATAAAGATGCGTATTACCAATTTTGTTAAGAAGGAAATTTCCAACAACCTTTATTTGTATCATTTTTTATTATATTAATAACAATCGAGTTATATTCAAAAATAGCCATGTTGGGGGAGAAATTTTTTTTTTATTTTTCAGCCACATTATTCGTCGGATGATAAAAGTGGTTATGAGCAAACTTGTAGCACTTGAAATTCTCTATAAGTTTTTTATATTATGAATTTTCATAGGCATTTTGGTAAGCTGAAAGTCGAGTTGTGCCCTCCGTAATCGTACAAAAATACATATGAAAATTCATAATATATAAAAATTTATAGAGAATTTCAAGTGCTACAATTTTGCTCATAAACACTTTTACCCTCCGACGAATAATTTGGTTGAAAAATCGAAAAGACTCATTTCACCCCCAACATGGCTATTATCTCGATTGTTATTAATATAATAAAAAATGATCCAAACAAAAATGGTTGGAAATTTCTCCCTTAACAAAATTTGTAATATGCATTTTTATCGAAAGATACATATTTAGCGAGATAATCGCATTCACCTCTTTAATCCAAGATGAACAGTTCCCATGTCAAATTTACGGTAAGAATGTGACTTCTTCATCTACTACGCGGGAGAAACTTAACTGCGTCAAAAGTTTTAAGTTGTAAATATTTTTCTTGAAAATTTAAAATCTAAAATGATTGGGCTATTAAATTTACTTCAAGACACATATAAAATTCATCCGGGAGAAAATAACTTCTTGAAAATGTTCACCGGCTCTTCGACTATAGTATGATAATATCAGTAGTTGATGCATGAGAGCTATGCATCATCATTATTGACTTAAGCCTTAATTAATCCTTAATTTGATTTTAAAAGCTGATCTAAGAATTTTTTAATTCATAGACCACAAGATGATGATGGAGTACTTTTTGGTTTTAATGAGGGGTTGAATCACTATCAGTGTCACTTCAAAAATATCAATAAAATTCTTGAAAATCTCGGTAATTTTTGACAAGGTTGCAAATATTTTTTAGAAATCTTATCGAAAAGCTCATAAATCTTTAAGTTTTTATGTAAAAAATCTCTGAAGTCCGTGTAAAAATATTTTGTATTGGTTTTCCATAAAAATATAAAAAACATCTAAAATTAATTTTTTTTTCTATTATTATTTTTTTTAACGGTTAGCTATGCAGTAGTATCTAAAATATAACAACAAAAAGAAAAATATTTTTACTAAAACAGCTGAGCAGCTTTTTATTCTTTGATATCCTGAGGCAGTTGCTCTATGTGTCCTTATTTTGTGCAAAACTGCATCCTTTATATACTGGTTTCTCATATTTCTTTTATGTTCCCATATATCTTTCACAAAATGCTGCAGGATATTAGTTTTTCTATCCGCATTTTCTATTGTAACGTGGTTCACAAGATTAGAGCTTTTTGCTACTTTTATACTTTAAAAGCATAATATTTGTTTTATAATTGTAAGCTTACTTTACCTGTACAATAATAATGTGTTTAATATAATATATTATATTCCTTTTTCTCGTCCAGTAATTCTAAATAAGTAATTTGTTCCACTTCCATAATATTTGGGCCAATTTATCCGGTTTACAAAATAAATAATGTTTTTATTCTGTCTTTGGTATTCTGATCAAAAATGGTGTTTATTTTTAAAATCAGCATACCCACTCAAAAGCCCATTAGGTAATTCTCGACTTATAAAGACCTATTAAAACCAAAACAATAAAACCTGAGGCGTTAAAAAAAATTTAAGTAATTTTCGGCATATTAAAAATTATAGTAATTGTGAAATTTTCATAGTAAAGAAATTAGATAACTCTAAAACTAATAATTTTTAGAAACATTCCTCGGACAGGTCGATTTTTATTTTAAAACTTTTAATTTTATTTAAATAAGTGTCAAAAATAAAACAAAAAAGTTTATAAGGACATGGGTGAAATATCGTCTCCCAAGAGAGCTGAAGTTTATTAAAGGGATCAATTTAAAAGAAATAAATATCTAATAACTCGAGAACCTAGAGCACTAGATAGGTAGGTTTGTTAAGGTAGGTGGGTAGTTTGAGTGGTTCCGCAGTGCAGTGTAGTGTGTAAACTACCTACCTACCCTAACAAACCTGCCTATCTAGTGCTCTACGAGAACCGATTATCCAATTTTTAAGAGGAAGATACTGTTAAAAGCAGAACAAATAATCTTTGAAATGAATGATCAATTGACATATGGCCCTTTTTTAAATTTAGACGGCAGAAGGTTATGACTTTACTCATGTGAGTAAAATCAAAAGATACTCAATACAAAAATCCACCTGTCCGGATTTTTTTTTTAATATTAAGTTATTAGTGCATTCATTTTAACAAAGTGATCTTCTAAGTGATGCGACAGACGTTGTTGATTTGTATATAACGAAGAGAATATATTCTCCGTTGATGCATAACATATTCTTGTCCTTTCATATTTAAAGCAATATTTTGCTTCAAATAAGAAAATGAATACTATACACGGTGTATTTGAAATAGCGTCGGAAATTTTAACAGGTGATTCTACATCATAAAATATGACAAAAAGTTCCTATAAACATATGTCTAAAAATGCGTCATAAGGGAGCTACGCCCCTTTGAAAGTGGCTAAAAATATCTGTTTTTATTTAATAACTCAGGAACCCTTTGAGATATATCAACGAGGTTTTGCACGTCAACCAATACTATCCAGGCCCGTTTGTGTGTGTTATTTTCATGTACTTATTTCAACCAGGGGTGTGCGAAACGGGGGGGGCTTATCAGTTTTTTGTCCCAAACTTTTTTCTGTGTAACGTTTTTGCAATTTTATTTTTGAAATATGATTTCTCAGGTCAAAATACATAAAAAAGGTACTCTTGTTGTAATACTGTAGGATTAACCGTTTTCGAGAAAAGTTCATTTGAAGGTGAAATTTCACGGTTCGAGGACGAAAAATTAAATACTAAAATGTTGAAAACCAAAATTTTAATGATGCAGGGCGAATGTACATTAAAAACTAAGAAAAAAACCTCATATACAGGTACTTCCAAAAATCAATCCTAATGGAGCTATGGTCTCCTAAATATGCACCATTTTTAAAGGGCTATGGTAACTTTAAAAGCGTTTTTTCGACCTACATGTATGGAAACTTTTTTTCTTAGTTTTTGATGTAGAATAACATTGCATCATTAAAATTTTGATTTTCGACATTTTACTATTTAATTTTTCGTCCTCGAACCGTGAAATTTCACCTTCAAATGAACTTTTCTCGAAAACGGTTAATCCTACAGTATTACTTCAAGAGTACCTTTTTATGTATTTTGACCTAAGGAATCATATTTCAAAAATAAAATTGCAAAAAAGTTACACAGAAAAAAGTTTGGGACAAAAAACTGATAAGGCCCCCCCGTTTCGCACACCCCTGGTTTAAATAAGTACGTGAAAATGACTTACAAAGATGGGTCTTATTAGGATTAATTCACGTGCAAAACCTCGTTAACATATCTCAAAGGGTTCCTGAGTTATTAAATAAAAACCGATTTTTTTAGCCAATTTCAAAGGGGGTAGCTCCCTTATGACGCATTTTTAGACATATGTTTATAGGATTTTTTTGTCATATTTTATCATGTAGAATCATCTGTTAAAATTTCCGATGCTATTTCAAATACACCCTGTATAAGAATATGGCATCAACGGAGAATATATTCTCTTTGTTATATAAAAATCAACATATTCTTGATTTAGGAAACATTTTTCTGTGTGAATGAAATCGGCGTTGCCATTTCAAGCGTATTCTGTAGTAATAAACAGTAGTCGGACAAACTCATCAACGTTGAAAATAAACACAGAAACATAGGCTTACGGAATAATTTTGTCGAATTATGAGGGAAATTGTTATAAAGGTCACTAAATCGAAACATTTGACGACTAATTTTTTATATACAACAATATTGACTATATTAAAAATTAAAAAAAAAACAAGATAAAAAAAAATGTTAAATATTTAAAACCTCGCGTCAACGCTAGAGTCGACGCGGCGCCTATGTGGGTACTGGAAAGTCGCCGCGTACTGGTAATAAACTAGAGCAAGTCTAATCTCACTCTATGGTTGCCATCACAGAATACCAATGCGTGCTGCACGCTGACGCTGTCACTTTCAAATACTGTAAAATTAACCAGACCTAATGTGTGGGGTTATACACTACTTAGAAAAACACTAATTTTTATATTCCACAACTTTTAAACTGCATCTCTGTGTAACAAAAAATTCTTCCATTTTTAGAAACATAGGCTTACGGAATAATTTTTAATGCGTGTGTAATAATTTACCAATGCGTACTGCAAGTCGCTGACGCTGTCACTTTCAAATACTGTAAAATTAACCAAACCTAATGTGTGGGTATATAGACAGTTAAACTACTTAGAAAAAAACTATGATGAGAACTAATTTTTATATTCTACAACTTTTAAACTTCAGCTCTGTGTAAGGGGCTCTCCATATATCGTCGGCTTACAAGTAAAAGGCACTAAGTCACTTTTTGCAAAAATGGGATTTTAGTGGCACTGTAATTAATTTTTGATGATCTATGTATAGGTAAACCGAACTAACTTCTAGGTGGACTGCCAAGGGAGTTACCCACTATACAAAACGCACCAATTTGATTTTGAGTAAAGTTTTATCTGGCAATAGGCACTAAGTCACTTAGCGCACTTAGTGCGTTTTACTTGTAGATTATTTCAAATGTTTCTGCACTAAGCGACTTTCTGAAAAGAGTTAATTTATAAAAATATGATTGCTTGAATCATTTATATGATACAATATCGCGTTATTTATTGTACTGACAAACGCATTTAAATTTTTCTATGTTAAAGTTGATGGAATAGAGACAGAACAGAGAAACAGAACTTTACCTGTAAAATGACAATGCTTTTTACGTGTACTTTCGATGTATAGGTAATAATTTAATTTTCATTTGCATTGGTTTTTTTATTATCAGATAATATTTTAAGACTAAATAATGATTCATTATAATTATTGACTTTAGAAGATGATTCTTTGCCGGCACAGCCGATGGCCTCTGAAAACTGTCTTAGTTCTGGCATAGTAAGCAGTTTCATATAATTAATACTAACTAATTATTATTATTAATTTTGGAAACGTTCTTTAAACAATCAAAAAGTCCAAAACCTTCTTTGAAAAATCTAGTTTTTAAAAATTTATGTAAACATCTTGTTTTCTACTTTATAGTTATACATTACGTATAATTAATAGAAGGGTTTTAATTTTAAATAGTTGTTTTTTATATTATTTTATTGACTTAGTACTCTTTACTTGTACACGGAAAAAAAAATTATAGCTAGGAGCGCTATAATACACATACCAAGCAAATTATAATTGCTTATTATATAAATACAAGGCTTTCTCTTACAATTATGGCAGTCAGTGTAAAAATTTATATGAAATACTTTAATTGTTTAGTGAATAATAAAATATAACAAATAGTATGGCATTTATAGCTTAAATAGATTTAATTATTGTCCGTGCTAATAATTTTTATAATATAATAAAATTTCTGTAAATTTATAATAGTGCCTGTAATAAATATAATCGTGTCTGTAATATATATAATCGTTTCCAATTTATTTTTAACATTATTAGTTATTGTGTCCCTTATAATCTATAGCTTAAATCACTATAATTTGCCACTGTTACCAAATATCTTATAATGTATAGGGCAGAGCCCACTAATTTCTTTCCGTGTAAGCGGATGTCGTGGGCCTACAAGTAAAATGCACTAAGTCCATGTCTTTTTTCAAATTTAGTTGAATTAAACTACTTCAATTTTTCTTTATTTAACTGCAAATGAGACATTATTATGTCCAAACATTTCATTGCAATTTGCCGTAGTTTTTTTCCAAAAACAATCATTACAAAAATTAAAAAACAACAATGAAAGTTAAATTTGTCAATATCTCAAAACCATGTTTTTGGACTTAGTGCTCTTTACTTGTAAGCCGACGATATTACGTAACGCAATATTTCAAAAAAATTGACCCCTTCCCCCCCCCCTGTGTAACAAACTGTCACGTTTACCAACACCCCCCCCCCCCCACTGTGTAACGCGTAACAATATAAAAATTTGTATTTTTTTTCTAACATACCGCATAATGCAAAACGGTAAAAAGACGGTGTAAAAATTATACATATTTATTATAATAATACATATAGCACTTAATGTACTTGAACGAAAAAATCACTCAAACTTTAAAAAAATATTCATAATCAATATCACACAGGGAAAAAATACTAGGTACCTATTTTTACACTGAGTGTCACATATAACACGTATATTGTTTATGCACAGGTAAACAAAATAGTACATACATTGGTGTTCTGTGAGTACACATTCCGCGCAAAAATGTATCATCACCGATGATTTATCGGCAAGATCACGCAAGAACAGGGCCGTAAGATTTTTTTTTAATATCAATGTCAACAGTTTTTTTACTGATTACAATATTATTTAAATATGCATAGTTTCGTCAATTTTTGTGTGAAAAGGGGAATTATGGGCCACTAAATAGTAATTTATGTTGAAATAAAAATACATCTGCCAAGCTTAGGAAATAAACATTAAATTTATTAAATTCCGTTACGTAACGTTTACCTAGACCCCCCCCTCCCCCCTGTCACAAACTGTAACAATTTCTCTGACCCTCTCCTCCCCTAGGCGCTTTACGTAATATATGGACAGACCCTAACCAAAAAATTCTTCCATTTTTGGACTTGAGCGATTTACATTTCGGTTTAGTGAGATGCATCAATCTGGAGCTCTGAAACAAACGAACGTCACTTATTATTCAGGCACTGGATAAGTCAAGAACGAAAACAAACCATCACTCTTGTTTATAGCCGGCTACGATGTCGCATCGAATTTGCTAAATTAACTGAGACAAACTGGAAACGATAAAATTTACATGTCTAATGTTACGTTACTTTATGTACTTCAACAAAACAAACACAATATGTATATACCGGTTAATATGCTGTAAGTTTGTTCGTCATTTTGTAAAGCTTGTTTATTTTATTGCAATTAGTCGTCATATTAGATGTGCAATAAAAAAGACGATTCACTCACCGCAGTAATGAGAAGAATCCAGCGCACGTGCACTGATTTTCTTATTCTTGTTTTGACGTATGCCAAAAATTATTTTAAGGTTATGTAACATTCTTTTCCAGAATTTTACAAAATATCTACTTTTTTCTTTGCGAGCTAACAGTTTTTTAATTAGCTAAAGCTAAATTATTTAGCCTAAATAAAATCCTATTTGATTCTTAAAATATATCGCCTTCTAAATTCTGAAATATCGTATCTGAAAAATGCCTCCCATTAAAAAAAAAACACCAAACCAGCAAACTACCAACCCAAACTATTATTAACCTAAACCAACGCCTCACATTAAAAAAAAAAACTCCAAACCAGTAAACTACCAAACCAAACCATTGTTAAGGTAAACCAACGCCCCCATTAAAAAAATCAAACAGAAATTCGTGAGTATTTTAACAAGTTCATTTTTGTGGACCTATTGAACTATTTCATAAAACTACAAATGCCTAAAAGCAAAAGATTTTTAAAATACTCACGAATTTCTGTTTGATTTTTTTAATGGGGGCGTTAACGCCCCCATTAAACCAATTGGTTTACGTTAACAATGGTTTGGTTTGGTAGTTTGCTGGTTTGGTGTTTTTTTTGTAATGGGAGGCATTTTTCAGATACGATATTTCAGAATTTAGAAGGCGATATATTTTAAGAATCAAATAGGATTATATTTAGGCTAAATAATTTAGCTTAAGCTAATCAAACAAAAATAAGAAAATCAGTGCGCATGCGCTGGACACAGTTGTCCCCGAGCTCGCTTGGGTTAAAAAAAATTCGAACCAAAAGTTAAGGTTGGATCCTTGTAGTAATCGGTTTGGAGATAATATATCCACCAACAGCCAAATCCAGAAAATTCGCTTTTGGCAGATAATGGTAACTCTTCTTTGAAGAGGTACATCTTTTACACCAATGATAATAGAAACCTGTTCAAGTGTATTTAGTTAGTATTTTTAACGCAGATTCCAAATATCTTTTCAAAAGTAAGCTATCTATTTTTGTTACGGAGAAAAACATAAATAAAAAATGGAAAATTGAAATTTAGGGTACTTTTAAGCATTTACTTTTATTTAATTTTAGTAAATATATGACTCTAAAGTATAAATGAAGAAAATCTGTTTGTTTAACTTAATAAAAATGCTAATTAGAACTTAATTTATTAACCATTTTAAATTTGGGAACCTTTAGAAAAATCGATTGATTTTGATTATATTTTATTTTGTTGAGTAGTGTGAAAATTGCAATCCTTCAAAGTTTGACTTTTTAAATCATTTTATGGAATAAGTAAATCAGTGGTTATAAAACGGTTTAGAACATTGAATATAGTTCCTCCATCCGGCGGCGGTTCTAGGGAACCACGGCACTATGATACCAAATGTGTACTTGTTTGGGAATGATGCGAAACTCTCAACAAAATGAGGGTGCTAGGACACGAGGGTGTTGAAGGCAATGAGGCAGCAGACTCTCGTGCTAGAGAAGGGGCATGCACTCAATTTACTGGCCCTAAACCTTTAACAAAAGCCACCTGGTAAAGTCTACCAAAAAATGGGAAGAAAAAATCATAGTTCGATATTGTAAAGACCAAAACTTAAGACAGGCCAAAATATTTATAAAATATGAACCTGAAAAACAAGAAAAGTGAACTCAGCATTCCGGAAATAAAAACCAGTCATTGCCCTCTAAGATAACGCTTAAAAATTGACACCTGCTGTATATGCTCAGAAGCACCAGAAAAGGCCGAACACATTATCTGCTTTTGTTTGCAAAAAGCTACTATATCGAACAGGTATATCCAAAATCTGCAGATATATCCCAAGTAGCCCCAAAAATACTTTTGGCCTTCTTGGGAAGCCTAAAGTTATATGTAGGTTAAATTATGAAGGGGATTTACAATAGATCTTATTGGTCGCAGTGACTTGAAAGGTACTATGTTGCCTCACAACCCCATTTGTATTGAATTGTATGATGTTTAAATATAACTTAATATTTTAAGGAGAGGCGTTCTTAGTAGTATCTGGCGAGCCTGCCTATTAAAATCCGTTAGAACCCACTATGTTAAGCAACAATACGAAAAATGTAATTTATTATTAATAATCGGTAAAATATAATACATACAGTTGTGTTTAACCATATTATAATTTTTTGTCTCCATTTTCCAATTTCATTGCTGACTTTTGACTTATTTATGTGTATACATTCTAAAGATGAATAAACGAATTGAATTGAATTTAAAATATAATACAAAACGAGGAAGCCGAGGAAACATTAGGGAAAATAATTATATATCCCCAATGTCAGAACGTGTAGATTTAGGAAATAGTTAGAATGTAAATTGAATATAAATGAATTTCTAGTCTAATAAATTATCACAAATCAGTTAGTGATCACCGTTTTATTTCACCCTCTCTGATCAGCTGAAGGACTAAAAAGTCTTCTCCATCCTGCTTATTCAGAGAGTTACCTGATGTAAAATATAACTTACAAGTCTGGGTATATTGCTTGGATTTGTAATAATTATATTAAAAAAATAAAAAATACCGACAATAAAACGATTTTTTTTAAATAAAATTATTATGCTTTAATTTGCAAAAACTACTTTGCCAAACAAAATATATTATTATTTAAGATGTTAAAATATAAAACATAATAACTAACGTTAAATTATATTTAATAAAAAATGGAAAAAAATAAATTTAAATTAAAAAAAAATATTTATTCTTATTGCAATACATGTATTAATAAATAAAAAAAACTTTAGACAATAGTCTATGCTGGCTACACATATTTTAAATCATTACTTAAAACAAAGATGGGGTTGTCAGAGTTTTATATAAATAAAACTTAACTTATTGAGAACCACTGCTTTAAAAAAAGGACACTACCCAACAGACCGTAATTTCATCAATGATACTGTAAAAATAGCAGTTACTTTTTCAGGTTCTTAAGTTCAGAAAAAAATAATATTTTTAACTGTAAGTAGCGTATATATTTAGTTAAAAACATGAAATTTATTCAGGTTTAGTCGAAAGTATTATATTTGCTAAAATGTAATAAATAAAAATGCTTAAAAGTGCCCTAAAATTCAATTTTACATTTTTTTAAGAACGTTTTTCTCTGTAAACAAAAATGATAGCTTAATTTTGAAAAGATATTTAAAATCTGCGTCAAAAATACTAACTAAATACACTTGAACAGTTTTCTATTATCATTGGTGTAAAAGATGTACCTCTTCAAAGAAGAGTTACCATTATCTGCCAAAAGCGAATTTTCTGGATTTGGCTGTTGGTGGATATATTATCTCCAAACCGATTACTACAAGGATCCAACCTTAACTTTTGGTTCGAATTTTTTTTAACCCAAGGGTTCTCGGGGACTACTGTGTGGATTTTTCTCATTACTGCGGTGAGTGATTCGTTAAAAAAGACATGATAATCGTCAAGTCTAGAATAGATGGATATGGATAATATACTGCTTTACTATTACTACTTTCACAAAGTTTTTTCTTCTTCTTCTTCTTCTTCTTTTTCTTCGTCATTCTTTTAAGTACGCAGGGCTTACTCTTAAATATAATAAAAAATTAGTTTTCTTTTATATGGACTCTATATTTTTTCTGGTTTATAGCTTACAACTTGTAGGTATTAAGAAAAAAAATTAATAGTGTACTAATTTAATGTCACTAAATCTTTTTCGATATATCAACTGTTTTCTGATAAATCTGGCCCGTTTAATACTGATATTTATTATATAACCTGTTTGTAACACTACGAAATCTTACAATCTATAAGTTTAAGCACCTGGCCCCACGAAAATACCCTTAAGTTTGTTTTATCAAGATTTTTATACAGAGTCCAGTCAAATGAAACGTAAAATCTTTTTATTTTGAAAAATACCGAACAATAGTATTTTGGACAGTTTGCGGTATAAATAGGGATTCTTCGTTTTCCTAGAATAATTAGATTTGCTATACTCTGATGCCTGGAGGGCAGGACCGAAAATATCTAATGTTTTTTCTAGCTCAATAAATTTTCTACACTGTTACGGATGAAAAGTTTATTTCTAAGCAGCCTTTAGGCATTTTAGAAACAGATGCTTGGGTTAAGAAATTTAAAAAAACACAAAAGGGTAGTTTAAACAAACATAAGATAAATAATCACCTATAAACTTCTATAATTTATACAATTATTAGGCAACTTTAATTTAACCACCAATATTTTAAAAATAACCCTTAAGCTTTTTCACTATCAGGTGTTTTCGATTATCCTAATAGAATATCCCAAACTAAATTTATAAAAAATACTGATTTTTACATTGATTAGAATTTAGCGGGAAAAGCTATTTAAAGGAGTATATTCATATATCATATATCAAGCCATTTTTGGACGTCCACTTTTCCAAATTCAATAACGATAAAAAAAGTGAAAATCTAAAAAAAAGGGGGGTACCCTACTGCGTTTAGGACTTCCTTTAGGGGGGGGGGCAAAATCGGACAAGCAGGGAGGGGGTCTGAAATTCCGGAATTTTCGAGGACGTCTTTTATGGACTTTTTGAACGTTCAAGTATTACGTAACGCAAATTTTGATGATTTTGGACCCCCCACCTGAAACTCTATTTTCCTATATCATTAACATGGGCGTAACACTCCAAAATGACCCCCGCCCCCCCCAGGAGCGTTACGTAATACTTGAAATTTCCCTAACGAAAAAAAATTAAAGCCTAAGGGGCAATTTTTAAGGGGTTAAAATTTGTAAATTTTGATAAAAAAATCTAAAAAAAATAAAACCAACTCTAAATAAGGAGTGCCGGATCAAAACCCGGACATCTGTATTAAAAAAAAAAGTTATTAATAGTTAAGGCATTGGTGGGGACTAATAAATAATTCTGCAAAAGAAATTGTGCCTTTAAGTATTTTTAATTTTACATTTAAAATACTATGCCGCATCAAAACCCGCGATCTGCACTAAAAGTGCCGGATCAAAACCAGATCATCTGCACTTAGGTTAAGTAGCTTTGTATTTTGATTGTAAAATGGGTCCTGGAGCTCTGTATTGCTGTTTTGATTTCCCTGCTTAAGCTGAGGAAATGCCTTGGTTAAATAAATAAATCAAACTAAAAAATACAATATTTTTTTACAAAAATTTAATAATTGCTATATAGGTGTTTTTAAGGTTTCTGAAATGGAATCTGATAAAAACAGAATTCTATTGGCCAATATTTTTGGAGATATTTATCGTAATTTCTTGTTTTTTGGTTAATTTTACACTAGAAACCCAATTTTCAGCCTCTTAGTAGAAAAAAACCTCTGCGTAATCGAAAATACCCAAATTCAAGTCAAAAATGTAAAAAAAAAGAAAACTGGTTACAGTTTAGCCAATAAATTTTTGCGGGACCTAATATTTTGGCTTTTGACACTCCTAGGTTTGTAACATGCCCACAAAAAAATCAGCCAAATCGGAGGGGGTCGATGCCAAGTGTGGCTCTTCTTAAATAATTTTACTCACAGAAAAAATAGAAAATCCTTTAAAATACAATGCTGCAGGACAATGCTAAAAATAAAATGGTCAGATAGAGTTACAAACCAAAGCGTATTAGATAGAATTGGAAAAGTAAATCTTATGATTAAATGGTGGTTCACAAATGACAAAGGATGTAGTGTATAGTAACTGTACTAAAATTAAAGAACTGGCCATGGATGAAGAATCGTATGAGATCTTAAGAGTTGGCAGGTCCAGATTTCCTATAGTAATAGTAATAGTAATATTTATTGACCACAAGTGATAATGGTATGTCAGTATAAGGCAATATAAGCCAATTTCCAAGGGTGAAATATTTTAGGGGGCCACAAATATTTAGTTGTTTTTTTTTGCCATCAAGTAAGACTAAAGTTTACTCGTGAGGGCAGTGTACGACCTTTTCCTTTTTTGGGGAATCAATTTCTTTTTTTTTTTGCGGTTGGCATGTTATCTATGGCCTAGGGGGGAAAAGTCAGTAAATCCAGCCTTGGGACGGGATAACTTGGTTACAATAGAGGGCAAAAAGAGTAGTGTATTTTTTGTCAGAAATCTGTTTCGACTGGACTATTAAAACAGGTATATCTATTAACAAGTAAGATATTGACAAATGTGACCACGTAAATTTCTTTGACATAGATTAACTTTAATATCGCTAGAACTATTTTAAGGGTTTATTATCAGTCAGTTTCGATCTCAGTCGTTAATTGCTTTTTTATTTTTAACAAGGTCTAGTTAGCTTAGGTTTTTAATATTTATTTACGTAATAAATATTAATTTAAAAAGTGGTAAGTATACTTATATAAGTATACTCTAGCTCAAAAGTTTCTCCTTGGTAAAAAACGGTGGCCAATCAAAAATGAGCCAAATCGATTAACTCAAACTTTGGAAAAAATCGGTACCTGTTTTTCGGAAAAAAACTGACTGTATTTTATATACAGTCAGTTTTTTGAGGAAATTTTTGAGGGTTTCTTTGGTAATATTTAGAAACAAAACTAGTTGGGAGAAACTAAAAAATATATATCCTCCCTTCCCTTAATTTAGAACATAAAAAAAATCGACCACTATTTGAAAATTTCGAGAAAATTTTTGAAAGTTTAAAAAAGTGCTTAAAAGATAGTTTTAAACAAAAAAAAACGCAAACTTATATATTAGTATACAAGCATATGTACATGTTAACCTACCAGCGTATACAAAATACATTATTTGTTTTAGCAACTTGGGTAAAAAAAACAATTCAAACCCGGATGGATTTTCTGTTTTTTGACTAAAACTTTTTCCGGTGTACTTTTTTGAATTTTTCTTATTGGAATATATTTTTTTATGTAAAAATACACAAAAATGTTTGTATGGTGTAACATAGCAGGATTAACCGTTGAAGATAAATGCATTTAAAAGTAAATTGTACGCATCAAGAACAAAAATAAAAAACAATAAAAATTATAAAGCCATTTAACATTAAAAACCGAGAAAAAAAATATATGCACCTTGGTCAAAAAATCATTCCTAAAGAATCCACGTCATGGCGCGCCATTCTTGAAATACGCCATGCCTTTAAAAATAGGCCATATTTAAAAGGACATAACTTCTTCCTTAGGAATGATTTTTTGAAAACTTGAAAAAAATTAAATTTTGGCGAAATCTTCAAATAGTTTCTCAACAACTAGTATTGTTTCTAAATATTACCAAAGAAACCCTCCGAAATTTCCTCAATTTTATACACAAACAGTTTTTATCTGAAAAACAGATACCGATTTTTTTCAGTTTGAGCACTTTGAGCTACCTCTAAACATTAATCAGTTTGGCTCATTTTTGAGTAGCCACTGTTTTTTACCAAGGAGCCAGAGAGTCTTTTCGATTTCGAAATTAGGGATTTTTTGACACAGCCTAGTATACATGCAGTTGTTTAAAGGAAAGAGGGTCATGTGATACAATATTTTTAGTTCTTATAATTCTCTATCTAACTGTAATGTAGTTTTTTTTTTTTGGTAACATTATATGTTTATTTTAACCCCCTTATAGAAGTAACAATACAGAGCGGTCCAAAAATCAAACAATTTTTAAAAAATGATTAATTTTATCATACAAATACGTATATTAAAATTTTAAACTAATTTTAAATGATATACATAAAGTTTTACAAAAAAAATCTTTAAAAATGGCATTTTTTAGCAAAAAAAATTGAAAAATGAAAATCTAAAAATTCGTAAAAGTTGCGCTGTATATTGTTTGACACACGGGTCTAAAGCTATAGAAAGAATGCGACAAAAAATGAGAAAGCAATATACTTAAAAAATCTAACTAGGCACACGTTCACGTTAAATTCGCTTAATTGAAGCGTGGTTTTCTCCTACCTCTCCCTTTCGTCGTAGCTTTCTTACTGTGTGTTAGACTATAACATGCTTAAATAGAGAAATATAAGACATTGAAAATGGTCTCATACGAGCCACTTTCCGTTAAAAAAAATACCTCCCTCGCACTTTTTCCCGCATTTTATAAATTAAAAACATCAAAAAGTTTCCTCAAAATTAAGAGGGGGTGGGGTGACTTTTGGATCACGCTGTATATATGTAAAAAAACTATATATAACTATATAGTTTTTTTACACGGTCTAGCTGTCTAAAAATTAATATTTATGTTTATATTATTAATTTAAAAATTGCAGGTGGCAATTTATTTTTTAAGCACATAAGTGCATATTAGGGATAAATTAGTAGCTTGATTTTGATCTAAAACAGTTTTTAATCAAGTAATTTAATAAAGGGTTCCGCTTACATATGCAGATACGGTAACTTTTAATTATTTAAGCTTTATTATGCTAATAAAATTTTAATTGGATTTGTGTGTCTATCCCCAGCATTTTTTTTTTGTAAAAATATTTTTTTTAGAATGTTTTGTCATTTTTTTGCCAATCTTTTTTAGGAATTTTATTGGTTTGAGTCACAGCGCCTGTGCTAGAAAAGTATCATATGGTAGCTTCGAATTTTCAGAAATATTCAAAAACCGTCCTAGTAAAAAATTCTTAGATATAAATTTGTTTCATGAACAAATAAGCAACTTTTTTTTTGAAATATCCGTCCGTCCGTATGTCTGTCTGATGTCACGATTTTTGTAAACACGATAACTCAGTAACGAATAATCCGATCGGATTGAAGTTATCAGCAAAAATCAAGTTCTATGAAGGGAAGATCCCTATGGTTTTTAAAAGTAATCCCTCCAAAAACATTAAAGTTATGGCGGGGTCAAACTTTTAAAAAAATCGAAAAAAGCTGATAGAAAATCCAGATTTACGTAACTTTGTCAGGAAAAACTTTTATTATAAGGATCAGTTCTATCAATTTTTAAAGTAATCTTTTCAAAAAAGAAAAGTTATGGTAACCCCATAACTTTTCTGTTTTGAAAAAAAACAAAAAAAAAAATTTCATTTTTAGCAAAAAAAATAAAAAAAATGAAAAAAATTTTTTTTTTATTTTTTTTTTTTTTGAAAAAAAAATAAAAAAAATTTTCGTTTTTCAAAAGACCTTTGTTTAAATATTATTTTTTTAAAGTATTCGGGAAAATGCAATATACCATTAATAGTAAATAATGGAATGCATAGCATTACATATCTTCACAACTTGTTTATTTAATATATTTTTTGGCTACTAAAAATTAATTTCTTTAATCGCTGAATCTACAATGTATTTTTACACAATGTAGATTCTGCACTGTAGAATACCTGATATGAAAAGTTTCTTCTGTTGATATTTTGATTTTGTAATGTTTATAACACGGGCTATTGTAAAACCTCGCTCAAGGATTAACGTCAACTAAAATATTAATTAATCATCATAAAAAATAATATTAAAAGAAGAAAGTCTTAATTAAAATGATATTTCATTATCTGACTTCAATCGCTTGTAATATTTACAATTTAATAATGTCTAATTGTTGCCTTCCAGATTGTGTAATTAGCTCTTAGAATAAAAACCTATCGTTATATTGTTAGAAAAAATAATAAATAATTTAATTCAATTTAATTTCATAATGTTATGATTCGTGCATTTTGAACATAATTGAATTAATCACCGCTCGTTGCAACGCGTTGTGCGGAGAATCCTGTGTGTAGGTCGACTGATCATAAAACGCGAATGATACACAACAAGGAACCTTTTGATTAATACACCTAGTTCTAGCAATCTATAGGATAGACTGCCAAGTCTATGAAACGGATTTTTTATTATCCGATTCACTTTTAGCAACCTAGAAAACTCCAATATACCAATTTTTGCCCCCTCCGGAGGCGGATTTAGAAAAAACATATTTTAAGATTCAGTTTTAGCCACCCAAAAACTCCAATACATCCTATTTTAAGAAAAATACCTCCCGCCCCTCAGGGGACCAATGATACACAACAAGGAACCTTTTGATTAATATACCTAAAGTTTATTTTTTTAAGGTATAGTTATTTTAAACCTTCCCGTAAACAATCTTGAAATTACCATAGCAATGTAAGATACGCATGCGTCGTAATCGAAATGACTAGGCCCAATTTACACAACCGTAAAACGTTGACGTGCCATTAACGAGAACTAAACAATGGTTTATTCCTCTAAATTATTGGAATAAAAGCGATTTTATAAGCAAATTTTGTTTCTACAGGAATACAAAAGTGTTTTTAGCAACAGCTTTATCAATTCTCTTTTTTTACATCAAAACATCATAAAAACAAAGTAAGTAAACAAAAATGGTTCAGTGTAAATCGGACTTTGTGGAGTATTTAGCTATAACTATACCTTAAAAAAATAAACTTTACCATTCTTCAAGTCCGCGCGCAAAACGGATTTTTTATTATCAGATTCACTTTCAGCAACATCAAAAATCACAATATACCAATTTTCATGAAAAGTACCTGACCCTCAGGGAGCGGACAAAAAAATATTATTAGGTTCAGTTTCGTCGACCCCAAGAACCCCTTCTTACCAATTTTGACGAAAATATTTATTCCCTCACCCATGTGGGGGTGAAATTGGGATTTTTTTCATTTAAAATAAGATTTCAAGCCCTTTAAAATTTTCACTTATACAAAAGTTATACACGGAAAGAAATTAGTGGGCTCTGCGCTATACATTATAAGATATTTGGTAACAGTGGCAAATTATAGTGATTTAAGCTATAGATTATAAGGGACACAATAACTAATAATGTTAAAAATAAATTGGAAACGATTATATATATTACAGACACGATTATATTTATTACAGGCACTATTATAAATTTACAGAAATTTTATTATATTATAAAAATTATTAGCACGGACAATAATTAAATCTATTTAAGCTATAAATGCCATACTATTTGTTATATTTTATTATTCACTAAACAATTAAAGTATTTCATATAAATTTTTACACTGACTGCCATAATTGTAAGAGAAAGCCTTGTATTTATATAATAAGCGATTATAATTTGCTTGGTATGTGTGTTATAGCGCTCCTAGCTATAATTTTTTTTTCCGTGTAGACATTTTTCAACGATTTTTTACAATTTATGGGTAATTTTACGAGTTTTAGGGGCTTAAGTAGGACCGTTAGGATAGAATAATTTCAGAATTCCACCTAAATGAAAATTTTAAGATAATAAAAAAATATAAGGTCCACCCTAGTAACATCAACTAATTGGAATAGCTAATTGGACTTTTCATATGTTATCATTCATTATGTACAGATTGGTGCAAAGAACCGAAATTCGATATATTTGAGGTACGATGTTTCGAAATTTACAGGGCGATATGGAGAACAGGGGATAATAGAATTCCTAATTAAAGTATAGGAATGCGCCGCAGAGAATTTATAATTTTTCTTGTTGTATGTTATAACAATGTTATTAATTTAATAATGTTATTAGTACAAATTTAATAATATTAAAATACTAGGAGTAAAATGCAACTTAGGTTAATTAATGGGTAAAAATTACGAAACTAATCTGACAGTTGTCCTTTAAATTAATGTCGATTTATTTTATTTCGAAAGGTATGGAACTAGGCCAATTAAAATAAATAATAATTTTGTATTATATAATATATGAGTTTATAAACAATAAAAGACAACACAGGAAAAATAAACCATTAATCAAAAAAAAAAAAAATCAAAAACAGAAGAAAACTAAGCAATGTCAATTTTTTAATTTTTTTTATAATTTTGTTAAAATGCATGTTTACACGACCCCCTTTTTATTTAAGATTTAGCCCCCTTGATCACCGTAGTGTTATTTTAAATTCTAAAAATACATACAAACATGTATACATCCCGTTTGAGATTAAACTAGAGGGAGAAAACAAAGAGAAAGAGATTAGATCAAGGCTGACGTGATTGTAGTGGGGAGACGGTCCGTCCAATACGCTGTGTTTTATTAAAAAAAAAGTCAGCCTTGATCTTTGTTTTCTACGTTTTGTATAACTTTAAATGGGCTGTATAGTTTTATGAAATACAGTTTTAAATTTAAAGTCAATATCTTGGGCCGTTTAAGGTTTAGAGTTGCTGTTTCATTAAAAAAAAACCTGTATAGACTAAGTAACTAAGATGATGGTTGTTCCACAATTCTCTTCATGAAAGAGCTTATCGACAATTATTCATGCTATTTAGATTATTAAAAGTTAATTATATACTGCGCTTTTTTATTTAACAAGAGATAAAATATTATGTAAATCCTCATTAAAATTATGCATAAAATGGTACGTTGGAACTATGTTTGTGCGTACTTCTAGATCTTTCAAAAGCATTCGATACCACTGATATAGAATACTAAAGACATTGTCCATATTTCTGGATTTTTTATACACTAAAAACAAGATCTGGTTGAGACAACCGGATCAACAGTTAAATACGGATCAACTATTTTTATATTGTGGTTACCAGAAGAAAAACATAGATTTTGACGATCTGGTAAATACAATAATATATTTTGTTGCGCTAACCAGAAAACTGGTTGTTCCGTATTTAACTATAGGGTTGTCTTAACCCATAGTCAAGTATAGTAAAATTGCTTAGTAAACTAAAGTATTTTTATATTATTTTGCATTCGTTTTTTTATCGTGTACATATACAATAATACTAATGTGTTTGCCTAATAATAATAATATCAACACTTTAATAATACAATGTTACAATAATATAAAAATCAATCCATTCTGATTTTTAATTACAATTTTGCAGATAATATCGGACAGTTTAACACGGCGTTTATCTAAGCTAACTTTAATTACAGATTCCATTAATTAACAGCGCGTTGCTGTTTATTTTCTAATTTTGATTTATATTTCGATAATTATAAAGCGACTTTCCCATTTTGTCGCTTAACAAGTGATTCATTATTATCATTATTACAATTAGATGACTGTACAATGTACATATTGCCGATCAGAAGAAAACAACTTTATTAAAATAATTAGATTATAATATAATAGGGTTCGTTTAAAATGTGGTGCTACAGAGAGAAAATTTGGGATAACTGGTAAAAGCGTTTCACAGAGAAAGGGCTGGTTAGGAATAGAGAATAGTGTGTCACATACTAAGACACTACAGACCATAGAGTAGATATTTTGGAGAGTGAGTTTATAGGTTAGGAGAAAGTTAAACAGGTCTAGAATATAAAATATTTAGAAAAAAAAAAGAATTATCTAGGAGTAAGGCGAGATAGAGAGCTGACTGGGGTCTAATAACTTAATGATTATAAACTTCGGTTTTAGCGTTATAAAATACCTCTCTACACCAATTTTTAGATCTGTAGCATAAACAGCTGAATGCCATTTTTGGGTATCGCCCGGACCATAGCGCACTGTTAAAAATGGGGGTAAAATTGGAAAGTAATATTAAGATTATAAAATTTATATGATATGAACCGAATCTTTTACAGTAACTTTACTGAATCTTTAAATTTATCCTTTAAATTTACAATGACGACGTAATCCTAAAATTAAGCTTTAAAATAACAATAATTACCTAAAGTTTGAAATTTGGCAAAAAAATAAAATATCTTTTAATATTCTGGCTTCCATAGACAGTTATTAAATTACAGAAAATTTTTTTTTACAGTGTATAGTTGGGTAGGTACAGATATTTATAATTTTAATATTTTTAATTATTTAACAACAATCTTCCTTTGTTAAATATTTTCACGTGAGACAATTTCGTATTCTTTTATAACCGGTTGATTATAATTCAATAAGAAATTATAATTTCTATTATAATTATCGTATGTAATAATATTATATTTCGCTTTAAATAAAAAAATAATAATGCTGCAATTATTGTTTTAAGTCTTCAGATTAACATGATATTATTGTCGAGATTAGCAAGTTTTGTAAATTAAATTATACAAAAGAATTTTATACTGTTTTTTAAAAATTTCTATCGTATTACATTGCACTTCTTCATCAAAAAGTCTATTGACTAGCAGACCATTCTCATTACTATATGACTGGTTACACTGATAAAACTGTTTATTTGCGTCAACTAAATATTTGGTTGGATATGGCCAATTAAATATTTGGTTGGGACAAATAAACTTTATGTGAGTCAAATAAATTTTATTTATGCCAAATAAATTATTTTGTTCCCATTAATAAATCATTTTGCAATTAAAATATTTGTTTACATGAACTAAATATTTATTTGACTCAAATAAAATTTATTTGTCCCAACCAAATAATTTAATTGACCATATCCAACCAAATATTTAGTTGACGCAAATAAACACTTTTATCAGTGTAGTAGTCCAGTCAAATAACGAGAGTCCTATGTTAAATTGCAATAAATGTACACGGGCTTATATTTTAAAGGCTAGTAGTGGATAGTAACAGAACCCTCCTGTTGTTTTTCACCAGGTAATTTGCGTAAGGGGTGTCCGCTATCTTCAATTTTAGGGGTGAGTGAGGTTATCTCGCTAAATATGCATCTTACGATAAAAATGCATATAACCAATTAGGTTACGGAGAATATTTTCAAAAATTTTTATTTAGATCATCTTTTTAATATATTAATAACAATCGAGTTATAAATATTCAAAAATTGCCATGTTGCACTATGGAACGAACCGGGCCATAGGTTGGACATCGGGTAAAAAACAAAAATTCAAAAATAGGGGTTTAAATTTGGTTTTATTTTATTTAATCATATTATACATTGAGTGCAGGCAAAATTTTCATGTATAATCAAGGTTAGCCAGAAAAATTAGCGCTTATATAGATGTCTAAATTATGCCTACGAAAATTTGTAGTCTTTTTTTTTTCTTCATACAATATAATCTTTTCCTATTAATTGCGTAACAATAACAACATTAAAGTGTATTATAAAAAAAAATAAAATCTTATGTACATCTCCTATTTTTTGTTTTATCGAATTTTTTTTAATTTTCCGACATTTAAATGTTTTTCATTAAAGTCCCGCAAAGTCCCGCACATTTGTTATTACTACAATATAGTGGACTAAATAAGGAAAAAACTGATGTAGAGATCAGACCCCAGCAGACCCCAGAACCCCTTTAATTTAAATTTTTGTGTTAAAAAAACAACTAAAAAAAAATTACTTTTTACATAGACTTTTACAGATATTCTTTGTGGTGGATAAATTTATTGGGAAATTACGTTATTATACTATTCACAGCCCGTAAGCTTCTGTTCATCCGCCCGTCTGTCCGTGCCATGTCACTTTTTTGTGGACAAGATAACTCAAGAACGAATAATCCGATCGACTCAAAATTTTCAGGAAAAATCAAGTTCTATCAGGGGATGATCCCTATTGTTTTTTTTAATAATCCCCCCGATTTTTTTTGATTTTTTTTTTCGAAAAAATGTTTTTTTTGAAAAAATAATTTTTTTTTATTTTTTTTTTCGAAATTTTTCGACAATTTTTTCATACTCAATACTTGGCTAAATGTTTTACTTTTTTCCAAATTTATTAGCTAAAATTATAATTTATACACATTTTGCAGATTTTTTCCAACGTATTAAATACATAGCTAAGTATCTTTTTTGTACACTAAATGGTAATTAACCATATAAAAGAAAAATAAATTTAATTTTTTTTAAGTTTTCCAGATTTTCCAGATTTCCAGATTTTTTCCCAAAAACGAAACCTAGTTAAAATGCTTTGTCGTACCTAAAAATGGCTGCATACCAAATTTTATCAAAATCCCAGTTATCGTTTTCAAGAAAAGTATGATGTCCGGCTTACGGCCCGGTTCGTCCCATAGTGTGTTGGAGGTGAAATTGCTTTTTTCGATTTTTTAGGCAAATTATAATTATTAATCGGAGGATAAAAGTGTAATAACTTGTAGTTCTTGAAATTCTCTATAAGTTTTATACGTTATGCATTTTTATAATGTTTTTTTGTTAAAAAATGGGAGCTGAAAGTCAACTTGAGCCCTCTGTAACCGTTGAAAATTTAAAATACGAAACTTATAGAGAATTTCAAAAGCTAAAAGTTTGTTCATAACCAATTTTATCGTCCGATAAATCATTTGGCTGAAAAATAGAAAAAAAAAAACAATTTCACCTCCAACATAGCTATTTTTAAATTACCTCGATTGTTATTATTAAAAAAAAAAAAGATCCCAAAAAAAATTGTTGGAAATTTCCTCCTTAACAAAATTGGTTATGTGCATTTTTATCGTAAGGTGCATATTAACCAACTAACCCCTAAAATTGAAGATAGCGGACACCCCTTACGCAAATCAACCGGTGAAAAACTAACGGAAGTGTTCTGTTACCATCCACTACTACCCTCAGCCTGTGTATATTTAATGCAATTTACATTTATTATTTGAGTGGACTATAATGAAAATGTTAAAAAATAATCAAGGAAAACATTAGCACTACTAGTTTAGCAATTATTTTGCTTTTAGATGAAAACTCCAGATCTCTAGAAACGAGAAGTAGCTATATGTCCAATTTTTCAGATATCTTAATTCTCCCAGAGATCTACCGAACGTAAACAGTATGAAATATGCAATCTAGATCGCAGTGATGCGATAAACATTCTTCTGTGACACATTGTCTGTGCATAAACGTTGTATGTTTATTATCTCTGTGGGATTATGGACAATTTGCAAGTGCACCACGTATGGTAACCGCGCGTGAATTGATGCATGGGCTAGTTGAATTACCACTCGTAAAACGCAATAATGAGGAACAAGCATAGGCAAAATAAACAAATAGATTGATTTTTGACCGTCTGCGCATGCTTCTGCGTCCCGACTAAATGCGTCCTCCATTTTGATTCCAATTGTCCAACATAAAGTAAAAAAATATATATTTTATGTTGGTAATACTGTGTTGCGTTAGATAGGAATATTTTCTTTGTTAGGGATGTGTCTTTTCATTTCACTTCAGTAGTCAGTAAAAGTTTCTTTTTGTCGTTGTTTTGTTGCAACAGTTTGTTATATATGTAAAAACTAAATCAATATGTTATACTACACAGATATTAATTAATTTTACCAGTAATTTAAACATAAAAATATAATTCTTCGCACACACCTCTAACATATTCGTGCAACAGGTTAACATAACCTAATTTATGTATGTTTTGAGTTTGTTTTCGAGGTTTTTCTGTTATTTTTTCTACGCGTGTGGTGTTTTGTGCTAGAAGGGTGAACATTTTATTTTATTATAGACTATATAATAGCGTTTTTGAACTTTTAAAGTCTTTCTGTGTTTTTTGTATATTTTATAGTGCTTTTTCAAAGAACTAGTAAAGTCTTTGCAATGACGTGTTTAAAACACGGTGTTTTATAAAAAGTTGTAGAAACATAAAACGACTGCTACCTGCAGACAGCAGTATATTTTTTAGGTAAGTTTGATTTTTTTAATATAACATAAGAAAACATTAAAAAGTAAGGTTATGTCGTTTGGACTACAATTTAAACTAAAAAAAATAAATTTGAGGTTGTGCCACGTTTTCTTTGTGGAACTGTACATAATAATAATTATTATAAATTATTCTAAATAATTGTGTAAGTTCTTAACAAATCGCTATTAACTCAATTATATTTTAACGTAATTGGTGATCGTTAAATCGGTTTGGATAGCTTAATTAACTAGTGTTTAACTTATATTTTAAATAACTAGCCATACAAATTAATTTTATTTTTTATTATTTATCTAGAAGAAAGTATAATTAAAATGTTGAAATGACTAGCTTAGTATGAGTTTTCATTATCAATTTTATTGTTTCTAATTTAACTTCTAAAAACTTAAAATATAAATACTGGGTGTCTCACGGTAGACAAACCACTCAATTTGTGTCTTATTCACAAAGATATCAAAATTAAGTTATTTTCAAAGAATGACAATCTATAAAATAGAAAAGCAAAAGCAACAAAAAAAATCAAAGCGTTAAAATTATAACATTTTATATTATTATATTATAAACCATTAATAATTGCATTAAAATCCATTAACTATATTTAAATAAAAGAAAGATTTTTAAATAATTATTTATTATAATCGCCGATTACTTTTACATTTAAAACTGTCATGGTCCAAATTAAATATTGATAAAAATACGAGATAATGTTTTAAAGACAAAAATTGCAACTACCTACTATTTTTTTTTTGTTCAAGGCTTTTTTAATTACTAAACCAGTGGAAATAGAACGATTTAATTTAAAGATAATACATTATGCTAGTCGTTTTCATCGTTAAAATTCGTTATTCTTTCAACAGATTTGTTATAGATATGGCCTACGTGTTTCAGATAGGAACCTGAAATTAATCATCTTGAATATGACAGTGTAAAGAAAAATAAAATTTAAATTACACAGGCACACAAAAAATAAAGTGTGCGGTACCAAAAAAGCGACCTACATAGCATTGTGGTGTTGATCTAGCAAATTCAGAATCTGATTGGAATTTTCTGCTTACAGTTTTTTTAATTGGAGTTTGAATTTTTTGTATAGGTTAAATTATTCCAGTAGGCCACGGAAAATCGAAAGTCATTTTTTTGCTGTAAAATTATTTTTTTAATAGCTCTATGTTTAAAAAGATTTCTCCATGTTTTGCTTGATTTCTTTTTTCAAAAGTTACTAGTAAGTTTAATGTTAATATGTAATCAACATTTTTCTCGTGAATGGCTAAACGAATTTTGACGATTCTTACGTTGATTTTATTTACATACACTGTAAAAAGTGATAGTTAATTTAAAGCAGTTATCCTTGCGAGGAAATACTGAATTATACTATCTCATATAAGAAAATTTACAAAAAACTGTAATAATGCTTAATTTTTCATGTTATTTGTAAATTTGAAGTTAAACCACAGGTTAGGTTGTAATATCCCTTGAAAAATACAGGAAGTGCTTGTAACAATAGGTCGAATTCACAGTAACATTAAAAAACACAGAACAAATGTAAAAAAAGCTGTAAAACACGACGGTAATAGAGTCAAACGCTTTAAATTTACAATAACAATTGCTGGAAATAAATCGCCTACAATAATTGCTAGATATGCATGTTTTTAGAGTGTACATTCTAGAAATCTTTTTTCATAATATAAAAATATTGAATTTGTTTCAAAAAATATCAATCGTTTATAAACAAATTAAAGTAATTTTCTTCCAAAAAAAAAATATCTTTTAAGAAACAAAAAGTTTAATTTGTTTATAAACAATTTTTTTTTAACTAATTCAATGTTTTCATATTGGGAAGAAAGATTTCTAGAGGGTACGTTTTTGAACAAAAATTTTAACGTAAGAATCGTCAAAATCCCTTTGGCAGTTCACGAGAAAAATGTTGATTAACTGGGTTAAACGACTTTCGATTTTTCGTAGCCTACTTGAATACAAAAAAAATTGAAATCGAATAAAAAAAACTCGTGAGCAAAAAATTCCAATCAACACTGATTGTGACTATGCTAGATCAATAATAGAATGCTTCTTTGGTACCGCACTTTATTTTTTATGTGCCTGTGTTATTTTTACAAAGTAGATTATGATACAATGTATTTTATAAAACAAGAATACAATACAAGAATAACAGCATTTTCAGTAAAAAATTGATAATAATTATTATGGTAATTAAATATTTTTAGTACGTTAATATTTCTCATAATCAATCATAATATTAAACGTTTCTGACAATAAACCAAGAAAATGAATTTACTCCAGTCAAATGACGAAGAATTCATATGTTGAAATTGCAAAAATTGCACACAGGCTGATATTTTAAAGTATCCAGGCTGGAATCCAGGAATGAAATTCGAATAATTACGATTGAACTTCCTCACAGGTAAGTCGTTTAATCTTAAAATATAGCCAATTTTGTTAAGGAGTAAACAGTTTTTGTTGGGATCTTTTTTTAATATATTAATAACAATCGAGTTGTAAATATTCAAAAATGGCCATGTTACAAAATATCTGTCTGAAAAAATCCATAAAATATTGTGGGTTACTGTTCTCACTAACTGTTTGAGTCTAAGACACGTCAATGTTTACAAGGATTTTAATGACTGCGTTCAATGGAAACAGCAAAACTAATCAAAAGTTATCAATGATAAGTCTTGCTAGCAAACTGCTGAACACAAATATCTGTCACTTGTCACAACCACCATTAGAGGTTAGAAATACGCACAAAAAGTACATTCCTGCGCTTTTAAAAAATCAATCAAAAGTAATCATCTCAAAACGATGATGAGGAATGATTGCCGCGACATCTGTCATAGCCATCAGTAATGATTTGACAGCTTTCGATGAGTTTCGATGAGTTTTTTCTGTTTCCATGGAACGCAGCCAATGTTTTCTTACATAGTTTTTGATTCCGGATCCGAAATTCGGATTCACAAAATACTACTTGGAAAAAAACTAAAATTAAAATAAACCAAAAAAAAAACTATTCTGTTTAAATTAAAAAATAACTAACAATGCCCTGCAATAATTAAGTAGATATGTATTTTTTTAATTCTCAGTACTAGAATTGTACAAAATTAAATTAATTTTAATCAGACGCACACCGGGTGTCTGACAACTAAGAATCAACTACTATTAGCCTTTAGTTTTTATGGACAGGATTTTTTTTCTTAATTAAGCTTATTTTGTTCTATCTAAAAAAAAACGATCGTTACCTTGAACCCTAAAATTGCGAAATATGTTCGGAAAAAATGTGCGGTTTTTTTATATAATGGATATAATATAAAATACTGTTCTTATAATTTAAAAAAATAAAATATATAATATTAATTATACAATTTGGTAAAATTTCTAAAAATGGGAAATTGCAACTGTTAATATTTAAATGTTGCATGAAAAAAGGGACTTTTCCATGAGATAGGGCTGTTTTTATATTTTTATACTTAAAAATGGCTAATTTGGATAAAATAGCATTTTTTACATAAAAATGGCTATTTTTGGATAAAAATAATTATTTTTACATAAAAGTAGTAATTTTTACATAAAAACAGCAATTTTATAATTAGATAAAAATAGCTATTTTTATATAATAAATTACTATTTTTATATAATAAATTACTATCTTTATACAAAAATATCTATTTTTACATAAAAATGGCAATTTTTAGGAAAAAAAATAATTTTTACATAAAAAAATGGTCATTTTATACTATTTTTTCCACCATTATAATGTAGGACTTTAGTCAATAAAAAACAAAGGTATATTTTCGCTATTGAATAATATACGAAAACGGAAATACCACTTCTCTACCTTTTTGAAATCATAACAGACTAATAATGTAATATGATAAAATGTCAATTGCTAGAATATGGACACATTATCCTTACAAACTGCAAGAACCCTGTCAAGAAAAACCTGCAGATAGCAGAAACCAGCTGTTTGCGTAAAATCACCAAACTTAGACATCCCCAAAACCCGCTTCACAACCCCTCAAATGAACTCCTCTATTCCCCCACGAAAGTCAAACCGATCTTGATGCTACTAGATGATCTCAGCAACAGATTTGCCCACAAAGATATCAATATTAGCTTAATTGAAGATTTAATTATTGAGAGAGATAGACTAAACCCCAAATACAAAATCCCAGTCAACACTATTTACGAGAATATGTTGCAAAGAAGAAACACTAATTAATTACTACGTTACTTTATTAATTATATAAGTTTTTTTTTTAAATACATAAAAATATTTTATATACATAAATTTATTGACCAACATCAAAGGGCTATCGACCAAAGTCCTTCTGCCCATATTTTTCACAAATTTTCTAGCTTATATACAGGGTGATCAGTAAATGCTAAAATTTAAAAGTTGATTCTGCATACAAAAATATCAAAAAATGTTCCTATAAAGATTGGTCCGCAAATAAGCCCTAATGGACCTACGGCCCTTCAAAATTGTAATAAAAATAAGGTTTTTAATTAATAACTCTGGTACCCTTTAAGCTAGAGCGACGAGTTTTTGCATGTATACTAGTATTAATAAGGGCAATAAGTTTATGTTAATTTATTTTTTTGAATTTATCCAGAGGCGTCCCTAGAAGGAAAAACGTATTAGGCTTAACACGTTTTTGCCCCAAACGTTTTTATGTGTAATTTTTTTGGATCTTTTGTAAAAAATATGGATTCCTTGAGTAAAAATAAATAAAAAATGTTATATAGTGTAACACTGTAGGAGCAAGCGTTTTGAAAATAAATGCAATTAAGAGGAGGTAACAAAATGTTACTTTTTAAAAGGCTAGTACTTTTTTAATATTAAATTTAGGTGTTTTGGTGAAAAATACTTTTTTGCTCAGTTTTAAATAAAGAATCGCCCTGCAGCATTAAAATTTTCATCCCCATTCAATATGTCAACTTCGAAGGGCCGTAGCTCCCTTAGGGCTTATTTTTGGACCAACCTTTATAGATTTTTTTTTCATATTTTTGGATGTAGAATCACCTGTTTCGCATGGCAGTTACTGATCACCCTGTATATAAGCTAGAAAATTTGTTAAAAACATGGGGAGAAGGATTTCGGTCGATAGCCCTTTGGTGTTGGTCAATAAATTTCTATCTATCTATAAACTAAGATAAAAATAATGCTATCAGCTTATATTTATTCAGTTTTACATAACATTTAACGAATTTAGATTCCTTTTATGTCAAAATTTAAAACTATCAAACGATAATTTATTGTGTCAAAATAAATTAACAGCAAATTATTAAATAAATAAATACGTTTTTAAGATTTAAATTGTTAATTAAATATTTCACTGTATTACATACAATAATACAATAATAGCGTTATTAATACAACAACATAGTCTTATATAAGCGCCAACCACAAATTGTACTATAGTATGGTACTAACTAGGACATAAGATAACATTTGTTGTTGTATTTATTACAATTTTATGTTGTTTACCTTTTAATTCTACAACTGGTTGTTGTATCGTTATAACATATTACAAAATATGGTTGGAGCCTATATTACAACAAAATTTCTATCAGTGTATGATAATATAGCAACTTTTACAAAAAATGACTATTAACATATAATATAGAAATTTTTACATAACAATTTTTACATTAACAATATTGAAAAAGAAATTAAAAAGTTTTTTTTTAAGTCATATTCCAATATTGCTTTTTTCGATATTAAGACAATTCAAAAACGCCTTTTATGTTATAAATGGACCGATAAGCTTACCGAAAATACACGTTTATATGTAAACAATCTGACACCTCGTAAATATAATCGAAAAAACAGAGAAGCGAAAAAATATCATCCTCTGGGTAACGTTTTTATTTCGCGAACTACAATGGAATTTCTTCGGCCGCCAAAAAGGCCGATGGGCCTGTAATTTATTATGCTTCTCATAACGCCAAAACGCGGTTACAGGTAGATAACTGCAGCAAGTAGATCGCAGGTCGTAAAGTTAATTTTTAGAAGCACTTAAAAGGAGGATGTCAGGAAACGGCGATTTTTGGTCTCGCTGCGGAACTTTTCTGACCCTTATAAAATATTGTTTGGGTCCTCAGAAGACAGAAAATAGCCATCATTTTTCTCAGGAGTGAAGGGAACATTGTTAAAATGAACAGTAAACTTGAAAACCAAAAGTCGGTCAAAAATGTGAATTTTTGCATACGACAATTTTTTATAGCGCTGATTAATAATTAATTATTGTGAAAAACAAAATCCCGTCATTTTGGTAATTTTTTTTTTGTTTTCGACTGATTTTTATAAAATTTAGAATGCAGATTTCTTATGATGATGACTTATGTGTGGAACCATAACCATAAGTTCAAAATTTAAAATGACGTAGGAAATATGGCAAAAGAAGTTAATTAAACAAACCGAGGTACCAAAACAGCCGACAAAAAACTGAACTAAACATTTATATTAGGTACCTATGTCACTTTTGTAATCCAGAAAAAAATTTTTGCTGCGTCAGTCGTTAAAATCGTTCTATTAGTTTGGGCTGTATGTGGGAACAAACAAACAAAAATATATACAAAACTATCGTTTCGCGGTTAAATCGCCAAATTATTAAAATGGACCTTTGTTTGGACTCTTAATAAACCACCCCCAACCTACACCCCGCCAAAATTACTATCTAAATGTTCAAATAAAATTGTCTGGTCCATTTTTTTTGCTACTAGTTTACTTAGCGCACGTGGGCAGCAATTAGGCTACTTAATTTGACAACAGCAACGCGAAACGAGAGTTTTGTATATCTTTTTGGTTTATTTGTTTGTTTGTTCCCACCTAAGCCCAAACTACTAGACCGAATTTAACCACTGAGCCAGCAATAAAAATTGTCTTATTTACGGGAGCGACATAAATAATAAAAAAAAAATAATTTTGTTTTTTTTGTCGGGTGTTTTGGCACCTCCGTTTGCTTAACCTCTTCAGTTCCAGGTCTGACCAAAAAAAAAAAGTATTTATAATTTAGTTGTTTTTTCATTATACTTTAGAACTTTATTAAATACATATTTTTCTTAAATAAATATTAAAAAAATAATAAATATTAAAATAAATAAAATAATAAATATTAAATTTTTTTTGGTGATTTTAAGGTACCGAAATAATTTTAAAATTTTTTGAGGTAGCTAAATCTGAATCTGATATTAAAATAATTCTAACTACGTCCCTAAGGGAGGGGGGTAAAGGAAATAGTTTTTTTATCACTTAAAAGTTTTAAGTAAGTTCTCTACACACAGGTTATGTTAATAAACAACCTTTATCAATAATAAAAATTTGTCTGGCCTACTGTGAGAATGTTTAAATGCCTGATAGACTCTCGATAGACGAGAAGTTAATTGTCGAGAAATGCTCAAGAGAATATAAACCTTTTACTTCTTTTGAATATTAAGATTGTCAACAACCGAGACGAGAAGTTTTGTTTATCGACTTCCGGAACTTGCAAATCAGAGTTATTTAGAAAAAACGTTCCTTCTGGCATTGGTACATATATATCTTTCCTTAAGTTGCGGCCTTTTGTACACTGGGGGCTGAAAAGTAGAGGTTATATAGTGCTCGTCGACAGCACTCAACAAGGTATAATCTGACTTGTAAATAACTAACAAAAGGTATATTTTAACAGTTCTGGATCATCATATACAAGAAAAATTCTTTATATCGTTGGAAAAAAATCAAAACCTGAAGTAATTTCAAAAACTAAATCTACCTAAACTGGTTGTTTATGATACAAGCATTTATTTCTAAAAATATACAAATATATTAATAAAAATTGCTGCGCAGAAATTTATATGTAATAAGACCCCCGATAATAATCACTAGATATATTACGCCCTGATAATATTTCAGCACTATTCTGGTAATAAATTCCATTATCTCAGTAATAGTCCAGTCAAATAACTAGAAATTCCTTTAATATGAATATGATGGTTAAACGTGTATACCTTGGTTTCAATATGTAATAAAACTGAGTATTTTAGGTATAAAATGTATATTACGAGGGGCCGAGCGCTTTCGATAAGAAACTTATCATCCTCAGGGCTGTGCCCTGTCAAGATAGAAGAGATCAGATAGGTCTGGTATGTTCTGTCAAACGCAATTTGTTGCAATATTTTATTTATATTCGTATTTATTTATGTTGAAATGTACCCATTTTATAATTAATTTTGATATTATGATGTTTCCAAGCATTCCGCTATGTTTTATGAACAAAGATCTCTTCTATCTTGACAAGGCACAGCCCTGAGGATGATAAGTTTCTTATCGAAAGCGCTCGGCCACTCGTAATATACATTTTATACCTAAAATACACAGTTTTATTACATATAGAAATTCCTTTGTTAAATTGCAATAAATGACACGGGCTGATATTTTAAAGAGTAGTAGTGGATAGTAACAGAACACTCCTATTAGTTTTTCAACGGGTGATTTGCCTAAGGGGTGTCCGCTATCTTGAATTTTAGGGGTGAGTGCGGTTATCTCGCTAAATATGCATCTTACGATAAAAATGCATATAACCAATTCTGATAAGGAGAAAAATTCCAACAATTTTTGTTTGAATAATTTTTTTAATATAATAATAATAATCGAGTTATAAATATTCAAAAATGGCCATGTTGGGGGTGAAATTGGCTTTTTCGATTTTTTATCGGAGCATAAAAGTGGTTATGAGCCAACTTATATAAAAAGTTTTTTATATTATGCAATAATAAAAAGTATTTTGTTACAGTTACAGTGGTCGCTAAAAGTCGAGTTGCTTCCTCTGTAACCGTACGAAAGTACCTATGAAAATTTATAATATATGAAACTTATAGAGAATTTCAAGCTACAAGTTTGCTCATAACCACTTTTATCGACCGATGACTAATTTGGCTGAAAAATAAAAAAAAACAATTTCACCTCCAAAATGACTATTTTGAAATTAACTCGATTGCTATTAATATATTAAAAAAATGATCCAAACTAAAACTGTTGGAAATTTCCTCCTTAACAAAATTGGTTATATGATTTTTTTATCTTAACATGAATATTAAGCAACTCACCCCTAAAATACAAGATATCTGACACCCCTTAAGCAAATCCCCCGGTGAAAAACTTACAGAATTGTTCTGTTACCATCTACTACTATAATTTAAAATATCAGTCTGTGTACATTTATTGCAATTTACATTTATTATTTGACTGGACTATAAAGAGAGTGCTAAATTAAATGCAATTACTGATCTCATCACAAAATACTACCCAAATACCGTCATATTTTGCAAAATATAATATTTGCATCCATTTTACCATGGTAATTTACGATTATGGATCTTCAACAGCAAATGGCTATAGAGAAAGGGGTGAGATATAAAATACAATAGTATTTAGGCAAAGACGTCAGTGTGAATAGCTGTCAATTTGACTCTGTAGATATCTAAAAAACTTTTCGCAAAAAAAATTAACATGTCTATGTCTCTAAAAAGTAAAAAAATAAAAAACTTAAGTCGGTTCCAATTTCACCATTCTCTAAATTAATTACTAACAATTATTTTTTTATTATTTTATTATTGTTTGCTGTGAAATTTTATTTTTTACTTTTTAGAGACACAGAAGTCGGTTCATTTTTTTTTTCGAAAAGTTTTTATTTTTTACTTCTTAGAGACACAGAACTTTTGTAAAGTCATCTACGCTAAATTATAGTTGTCCTTTCATCTCGGCAAGCTGCTGGCGTCACAAGGCACTGTTAGTGTGTTATGATGTCATTATCTTAAAGATAAATTTTTAAAAAATAAAAGTAATATGTTTATTTCAGCGTCCAAGAGTCCAACCAACCTTATTTTAAACTTCTTCTTTAAAATGACCTTTTGGACACTAAATTAAAGTGACCCAAAAAGTCTTAATGGTCTTGAACTCTCGTTCTTTTTGACCAGATACAAGTATTAGAGACTTAAGTGAGTCTCTCTAATCGTTTCAAATAAATAAAATTTCTTCTCAACATAACCACAAAAACACGTGGACAACCCTAATCCAGAATCATCCACGAAAATACACCACAAACATCAAATTTTCCATTGTAAAATCAATTTCAATAGTTAAAACGGTTTCGAAGTATTAATATTTTCTTGACAAACACATTTTCACATAAAATACTTGATGCGTAAAATAAACGTTGTTACCGATTTATAAATTCTAGCCGAAAGTATACATGTTGCCCGTTCCACGGATGGAACGCAACTCCCTTATTTTAAACGAAATACTAAAGAAAATCTTGTTAAACTTTAAGCGTTAAGTAATAATCAAACAACGCCTTTTGGTAAAATCACAACTGTTATCATTTTCTCTTGGTATTTTAATATTACAGGTCCAGAGAATCAAGTTTAGAGGCATTTAAAAGATTTTCAGTGTGCCCTAATATTTAAGTGACCCCTTAATCAAGTTATCCGGCTTATCCGAGTTATCCGATATTTCTCTAAAAATTTGGCTGGTAGTAGAACCAAATTAAGCCGTTTTTAAGTGAAATTACGTTAAAATGATTAGATTTATCTTAATTATTCGGCTTACCCGTTATTATCCGAGCGTCAAATTAAAACGAGACCACCTCATGAATGCCCTCTTTAAGTTTCAAAAAGTTTCATCAAATTCCGTTCATTCGTTCCAAAGTTATGCGGTAACAAACATAAAAAAAAACAAAGTCACACGTCGAATTGATAACTTCCTCCTTTTTGGAAGTCGGTTAAAGATAAAATGTATTACAACTACTTCATTTTTTAAGTGGATTTAGCGACTCCCCCATTCTATCGAAAGAACAACATATTGCAATTGACTCCCCTTATATAATCTGGCATTGAAAGTATGCTTTTATTTACTAACGAAAATTAACTACCTTTAATTCGCATATCATAAACTATTTTATCCTGTAGGAAGAACATATCGCAATTGACTCCCCTTTGTCGCCCTTATAACATCTGGGTATTATACCGTAAATATTATAATAAAAAAATCAAAACAGCTATTTATACTTAAATGATGATATATTATAGTACTCTTCGTGGTTACAGGCAGAAATACACTGCCCAGTAAAAGAGCTTGCCCATTTTTCACCTCCGCTTGTAAAATGGATTTTTTATTATTAGATTCACTCTTAGCAACCTTAAAAACCCCAATATACCAATTTTTACGAAAGCTATCCCTGCCCCTCGGGGGTGAATATAGAAAATTTTATTATAAGATGCAGTTTTAGCGACCTCAAAAACCCCAATATATCAATTTTCAACGAAACTACCCCCCGCCCCTCAGGGGGTGTAGTTTGATTTTTTTTATTATCAGATTCACTTAAAAGAGCTTTCCCATTTTCACCTCCGCGTGTAAAATGGATTTTTTATTATCAGATTCACTCTTAGCAACCTTAAAAAACCCCAATATACCAATTTTTACGCCCAATTTTACACCCGCCCCTCAGTGGGTGAAATTAGAAAATTTTATTATAAGATTCAGTTTTGCTTGAAATTGATTTATATCGACATAAAACGTCATAAAACGCTTTCCGAAATTTTAAAAAATTTCAAAATAAATAAAAAACACCCTTTTTCGCAGAGTATACCACCAAATGCGAAGAAAATTACATATTTTCAGAATTTGATTTATTATCCTCAACAAATTTTCTTTGTTGATTAAAGCTATTTAAATGATTTATTTGTGGTTCCACACCAAAACAGAAACTTGTATTACAATGCACCGTCATGACAGTCACCCTAGCCAAAGAGGGATAAGGTACAACAATAGACGAAATAGACGAACAAGCCGCGAAGATACGTAATGCTTCGCATTTCATAGTATTGCTCTTATAGTCTGACACAGGGTAAGAAACCTACGACGAAAGGTGGAGGTAGGTGCATAAAACCATAGAACACAAACACGAACACAGAACTTTTTGCGTGCGTAGTTTAATTTTATTTTCTAAAACTAGAAAATATTTATTAAAAGATTTACTTTTAGCGACAGCAAAAACCCCAATATATAAATTTTCAAGAAAACTACACCGTGTCCCTCAGGGAGTGGAGTAAGAATTTTTTTATTATCAGTCACTTTTAGCAACCTGAAAAACCCCAATATACCAATTTTCACGAAAACTACCCCCCTCGCCTCAGGGGGTAGATTTAGAATTTTTTTATTATCAGATTCACTTTCAACAACCTCAAAACCCCCAAACTACCCCTCAACACTCAGGGGGTGAAATTATAAAAAACAATATTATCAGTTTCATATTCGCCAACCCCAAAAACTAGTATATGCAAATTTTGACGAAAATATTAAAAATATTTAAAAATATTTACCCCCTCACCCCTTCGGGGGTGGTGTTAGAAATAAAATTATTATCAGATTCAATTTCAGCAACCTCAAAAACCCTTATATAGCAATTTTCAAATTTTTCCAAAAAAAAATGTATTTATCCCTATTTGCCCCCCTTTCCCCACCCCAATGTTCACCAAGAACAATCCCGAGCTATAACTTTTGATAACATACCCGTATGTCAAATTTCAAGTCTCTAGCTTAAAGCCTTCTTGAATTATCGTGCCCATAGGATTTCTCGGACAGACCGATTGACCGATCGACCGACCGATTGACCGAAAATTTTTATTGTTTGCTTGAAATTGATTTATATCGACATAAAATGTCATAAACGCAAAAATACGCAAAATAAATTTTGAAAATTTTCCGAAATTTTGAAAATTTTCAAAATGGGAAAGCAAAAAGTTCTAACTTCACCCCGTAAGAGCGGGGGGTAGTAAAAACTGGTATATTTTTAAGGTTTGGACTTTAGTAAATCTAATAATAAAAATCCATTTTACGCCCGGAGGTGTAAAATGGGAAAGATCTTTTACTGGGCAGTGATTTTTTTACAAACGTTTGAAAATTGCTATATAGAGATTTTTAAGGTTGCTGAAATTGAATCTGATAATAAAAACTTTATAACACCACACCCGCAGGGGTGAGGAGGTAAATATTTTTAAATATTTTCAATATTTTCGTCAAAATTGGCTTATTGGGATTTTTGGTGTCGACGAATATGAATCTGATAATAATTTTTTTCTAATTTCACCCCCTGAGTGCTCAGGGGTAGTTTTCGTAAGAACTGGTTATTGGGAGTTTTGAGGTTGCTGAAAATAAATCTGATAATAAAAAAATTCTAAATCTACCCCCTGAGGGGAGGAGGGTAGTTTTAGTGAAAATTTTTATATTGGGGTTTTTGAGGTTGCTAAAAGTGAATCTGATTATAAAAAAAAAATCTAACTCCACCCCAAAACGGTCGGGGGGTAGTTTTCGTGAAAATTGGTATATTTTTAAGATCCAGAATTTGGCGACTTGGAAATAACTTTATTTTAAGACGTACAAAAATATAGCTGGGAGAAAATGAAATAACCAGGAGAACATGAACTATACCGCGTTTTCTCTTGATATACTTTACAAAATATAAATCCATTAAGCTTGGGGCCGCAATTTATTTTTATACTGTAATAAAATAAAAAGTGGAGCCCTTACTTTCGTAATCCCATTTCGAAATTTTTCTAAATTTTGGAAAGCCTTGTATTGGTGCAAAAATGTTCATTTTTTGCCTATTTTTGGGTTTTATGGCGTTTTATGTCGATATAAATCAATTTCAAGCAAACAAAAAATCGGTGGGTAGCTGTCCATTTTACGCGCCGAGATGAAAACGCGGGAAAGTTCTTTTACTGGGTAGTGTATTTTTTTTTGTCAATGGATAATTTTCAAAAATGATATAGGGTCCTTCCTTTCATAGAATTTGATTTTTCCTGTAAATTCATATCGACAAGATATTCCGTTCTTTAGCAATCTTGCGCAGAAAAAAAAACGGAAGGACGGACGTACAGACGGATTTTTTGAAAATTGGATAAAAATGTTTGATCTGGGTTAATTTTTGACGATTTTACCATCGTATAATACTCCTCTAGCACTTTGTACTGTGAAGAGCATAATAAAGGGACAACTTTTAACTTCTCATGTAGGTATGGGTATAATAGTATTGTAATCTAATAAAAGAATGTTACATACCAAAAAAAAAGTTCTTAAAAAAAATGTAATTCTTAACGCCAACGCCCACGGAGGTTTATGTGTTTGGTGTATGCACTCATGAAAAAATGTTTACACAGACGATCGCGTTTGGATCTAAACACGAAAATATGTTAAAATGTGTAAAATTGTGCAAATTTTACGAAAACAGTGTTAAAATTAAACATTTTTATACACTTTAACACAATTTCGTGTCGATTTACATCTACACGGTCGACTGTGCATTTTTTTTATTAGTGTGTTATCGCAGAAAGATAAAATTGTGTAACACAACACAATTTGTGATATTTAGCATTGGTTGCTAAAACGCTTATCAGTAGTTATCAGTAGTTACCAGGGCCGTAGCTGTAGGGGGATGGGGGGAAGGATCGTGATTTTTTACCTTCCCCACAAAATCTTCTTCGCTACGGCCCTGGTAGTTACCTAACAATTTAACACTTCTGTAATGGGAGGAATGCTCATAAACATTTACTTTGACCCCTTACCAGCATTTATGAGTAAAATTAGTCCAAACACAAAAGTGGACACAGAAATGTAAATCTAGAGCCTTGAATAACACTAGGCAACAAATCGCAACTTTTTTTTTGCCCCGATCGGAAAGTAAATTTTTCTTACTAATTCGAGGACGTAGAATCCGAATCTGACCTTAGAAAAATTCCAGCACCTAAAATTTTTGAGATATAAGTTCAGGTAATAATGACGGTTTTTTTCAAAATCTTTAAAAAAAAGAGTAGAATTTTGAAAATTTTAGTGTATATTAAAAAAAATACAAGGAATTCAAAAATCTATATGTCAAGAACCTACTGTCAGAGTAAGTACGCGAAAAAAAATAAAAGGTTAAAATGAAAGTGCAGAGTTTACTTAATTGCTCATTTGTGGCAAAACTATCAATTTTTTTTAAAAACTTTAAAAACTTAATTTGTAGATTATAAAATTCTCTACAAAAATATTTATACAAATATTTTTTTATTTTGCTTAGTTTGTTCCTAAATAGTAAATAAATGAAAAAGATATAAAATTAAAGTACACAGTGTAAACTTTTTTCCCGAGACCAAAAAATATATTTTTCTTATCAATTTAAAGGCGCAGAATCCAAATTTAACCTTAAAAAAAATTCAGCACGTCTTATTTTTTAAATTTTAGTACATGTAATTATGCCAATTTAAAAATAATTTATAAAACAAAATATTGTGTACTTTTTTTGTTTTTTTTTAATGGTTCTACATCATAAAAATGTTACTTTATTACATAAGAACCATAATACGTAACATTTTTTTAGTTCATTTTTGACCCCCTAGTAATGATTTTTGACAATTTTTAGCATGAGTACGTGGCGATAAGCTTGTCCCCTTATGCACCCTTCTTCTTACCCTCCACCCCTACTTAGTTTTGTCACATTATCCATTTTTTTTTTAATATTTTTTTTTCATAATATCCCTATTTATTCTACCTATGAATTTAAAGTTTCTTTGTTTTAAGTTGGGTATTTTTTAACTAATATTGAGTCGCCGAATCCAAATTTGTCCTTGGAATATTTTTGTCTCCCATGATTTTAGAACAAAAGAGGGATAAAATAATGCTTTTTTAACATTTTTATCTTATTTTTCTCAGAAAGCTTAGGTAATAGAAATATTCTGAGGCCAGATTCGGTTTCAGCGACCCAAAATTAGTTAAAAAACATATGACTCCAATCGGGACAAGAAACCGTGTTGCCTAGTGTAATTAGCAAGTTGACACATTTAACTTTTTTAATATTTTTGCCGAAAGAGTTTCCATAAGTTTGATTGACAGGGCCACAAAAAGTATGTGTTATGTACGAGTCGCTGTACATGTTTTTTAGGCTACTGAATCCAATTATGGTGTAAGAATTACTCAACCTTTCTTTTTTTTTGTAAAAACAATCTGAATGCCTTAAAATTTTTCGATGTACTTGAGTTACGAAAAGAAACTATATGACTGTTTTTGTAGAGAATTACAGGATTTAATTAGGAATTAAAAAAAAATCCGGATACAGTTTTTTAAGAATTTTAGGGTTTTTAGACTATTTTTTTCAACTTTTATATAAAAAAGGCAAATGGACAATTGTGACACAATATTTGAATTCAGCAGCCCAAAATACCTAGAAATGTTATATCTCGTACATTACATTTATTTTTTTTTGTGGGCCTGTGTTAATGGTTCACGTTTATTGTGCGTGGGTTTAATTATTTTTAATTTCATTTCAAAACAATTTCTTCTGTTTTTCCTAAAACTTGTTTTAAAAAACAAGGCATCCCAATATATAACAAAATACCTAATAAATCTGTAATCCCATACATTGATGATATCCAAATTTTGTAACAACATGGATATTAGATACTTAACTGTCCAGTTAAAATAAATAGGTATACTTTTTTTAATGATAATGTAGGTAAATAAAAAATACACCGAATAACTTACTTTATAAAAATTATACCATAAATTACAGTTTTTAATACAGGATGGGACGTCTAAGAACAATCGGCTATTTTTTGGCATTATCACAAGAAAGGGTATTGAATCTGTAAACTCTATTACGGTTTCCTACAGGAACGGTGAGGGAACGTTCAAGTATTACGTAACGCTCCTAGGGGAGGGTGGGGGTCATTTTGGAGTGTTACGCCCATGTTAATGGTATAGAAAAATAGCGTTACAGGGGGGGGGGTGTCCAAAATGATCAAAATTGGCGTTACGTAATACTTGAACGTTCCTTGAGGTGGCAATAATTATTACAATTATTATAATTATTTTCAATGCCATTTACTAAAAAATAAAAACAATTAAATTATTGAGTTTTGGACATTCTCCTATTTTATAAGAATTAGTAATAAGTGAGTTAACAAGCTATGGCAAAGCGATCTTCATTTGTTGCCCTTCTTGTAGTGGCAGCACTATTGATCCAGTATCCTTTATATCTCTGTATAATATTTCTTCTATTTTTAAATAATATATTAACACTTTTACTGACTTTTTGTCTAGAATATCTTGATTAATAATTAAATTAATTTAAATTTTTTTTTCGCAAAAAAACATTTTTTTCTCAAATTTCAATTTGGGTTTGCGTGCGTGTGAATGTTTGGGTTAATACCAGTACAAACGGGGCTTTATATCCCTTACTATCGAATAGGAAGTTTTGTAAAAAATGCTTCCGCAGGATATGTACTTTTATCTCGGGGTGTTTTAGGCCCTCTGTTGCAGTGATCGTATTAAAGTAAGTATATGTCTGTTTCTTAAATCAAGTTTTGTTTATTATTTTGTTTTGAAAGGTAAGGCATCCCAATTTATAATAAAATACCTAATAAATCAGTAACTGTATACGTTGATGATACCCAAATTTTGTAACAACAACACAGACATTAGATACTCAACTGTCCGTTTAAAATAAATAGCCGTACTTTTTTTAAATGATAGCATAGTTATCATGTTTGTAGTACACTATTAAAAATGAGTATTCACATATGCATTAAAAAAAATCTACAGTTGAGGCATGTACGATCAAAAGGTGATAAGTCAAAATTAGCTAACTTTTCGAAAATCGTAAAAAACTGTCATTCTTTTTGTAGCTTAACACGAGTTAACATTGGTACTAAAATAAAAAAAAATTTAACATTTTCCAAAATAATTAGAAAATTAATTTTTGATCCTTAGTTTATTCCTTACCGTCAACTGGGATGACTTCGAACGGTGTGGGTGACTTCGGACACTTTTTCGCAAAACCCTCTGAACCAAAGCACGTGTACACAATCCCATAACTTGTGCACATGTGTTTGGTTCAGAGGGCTTTGCAAGAAAGTGTCCGAAGTCACCCACCCCCGTACTGATTTAAAATTTCTCAAAAAGGGGTGTTTTTTAAACCGCTGATGTATTTTTGACAGTTGTTGCAAGTATAACCAGCCGTCTCGATAGAATACTTTCTCATAAAAAAATGTCCAGAAACAATTTATTATATTTTGGTACATTTTGGGGAAAAAATTATAACATTTTTTGTGTAATTTTATTTTATCTTTTAGGTGGTTTTGAAATATTTCTTTTATTGGAAATACTAAAAAAGTTATGTCCAAAAACAATTTTTTTTGGGCTGGAAAAAAATGATAATATTTTTTGTATAATTTTTGTTTTACCTTTTAGCTGGTTTAAAATTTTTTTTATTATAAATAATAATAAAGTTATTTCTAGTAAGAATTTTTAACTTTTGGGGGTAAGGTAGGGGGGGGCTAAAGTGTAATATTTTTTTGTCTAGTTTTATTTAACGTTTTATGTTGTTTTTAAACTTTTTAACTATTGTAAATAATAAAAAAATTACGACCAAAACAAAAATGTTACCCCCCCCCAACCGATTTTGCTCATATAAAAACTTGTCCAAGGTAATATAAAAATACAGCTGCTTACCAAATTTCAAGTCTCTAGCTCAAGGCGTTCTTAAGTTATCGTGGATACAGGCAGGCAGGCAGGCAGACAGACCGACCAACAGAGAGACAGACACCATTTAAGCAAAAAAAAATGTTTTTTTCCATCACAATACCTACTTTCTTTTATGAGGAAGTAAAAATACTTCATATAAACGTATTTTACTTATTTATGATAAAAAAATTATTCAATTAGCACTTGTTTCCAAAAAATTAGTATCAATGCTATTTTTCATCATTTTTAGTACTTTAAATGCTCACTATAAATATCTGCTTGTAATCTTTCATTTAGGTTTCTTTAAAGCTACAAGAAATTTTATTATCCAAACCAAGCACTTTTCCTTGATTTATGTTTTAACCTCTTGGGCTATAAGTAAGATACGCATTTAATTTCAATCATGCAAAGTTGCTGCAAAACAAATACACTCCCGAGTAAAAGAGCTTTCCCATTCACTTTCAGGAACCTTAAAAACCCCAATATACAAAATTTCACGAAAACACCCGCCTGTCCAGGGGTGGAATTTTTCTATTATCAGATTCACTTTCAGCAACCTCAAAAACCCCAATATACCAATTTTCACGAAAACCACCCACTCCTTGGGGGTGAATTTAGAAAAATTTTATTGTCAGATTCAGATTTGTCGACTTATACCAATTTTGACGAAAATATTAAAAGTATTTAAAAATATTTACCCCCTCATCCCCTTAGGGGTAAGGTTAAAAAAATATATTATCAGATTTAATTACTGCAACCTTATAGCAATTTTAAATTTTTTGTAAAAAAATGTATTTTTCCCCATTTTGTCCCCCTTGCCTCACCCCAATGTCCAACAAACACAATCTCGAGCGAGAACTTTTGGTAACATACCTGTATATCAAATTTCAAGTCTCTAGCTTAAAGCGTTCTTAAGTTATCGTGTTGACAATATTTCCCGGACAGAAAGACCGATCGACACTTTTTTTTTGCTCGAAATTGATTTATTTCGACATACATAAAACGTCATAAAACGTAAAAATAAACAAAAAATTGTTTTTGCACGAATACAAGGCTTTCCCGAAATATTGAAAATTTTCAAAATGGGAAAGCAAAATGATTTAATTACTTTTAAGTATGTTAAAACATACTTGCGGATATACAAAATTTTGAGCCACGTGATCTGAATATTACGTACTTGTTTTAAGTAATCATTTTTCTGTGTGTATACGCGTAGATGGCTTTGTCTTAATATTTAATTGATTTTCAAATATTAAAATTATTTTTACAGTGTGAACCATCTTCTTATGTTAAAATGAAAACCTTTCACACAAAAATTAATCACCTAAATTGCTTATGGATATTTGTTAATTAAAATATTTGTTTTCGATGATTTATTATGGGCCGATATTAAAATGTTATTTTAACACGTGATGGTCCTTCTTGAGCATTTTTTAATATTTATTGACACGCATTTATAATTACTTATATTTCTTGGGTATTTGGTCTGTCATTTCGTGTGATAGAACTGCACAATATCTGTTTTCGATCCAAGAAAGAAGAAATAAGAAAAATTTAATTGAAAAATTCACTTATAAGGAATAAAACGACTTTTCAAAAGGTACCAGCAGGGCCGTAGCTATGGGGGGGTGGGGGGGGGTGCCCTTTCCACCCATCTTGCAGTTGTATATTTCATTGATCTAAAACGAAAGTTGTTTGTATATTTTATGGATTCAAAATACAAAAGTTGTATATTTTACAAAAAAAAGCTGCATATTGAGGGGATTCAAAATACAAAAGACGTATATAGGGAACGTTTAAGTATTACCTAACGCAAATTGTACCAAAATTCATACACTTCATACGCCGGTTCCCGCGTTATTAAAGGCTGTAGAGATTTATAGCGCGAGAACCGGAGTATGAAGTGTATGAATTTTGGTATAATTTGCGTTACGTAATAGGTTCCCATATCATGAAAACGTGAGAACCTTTTTTTTAGTCATTAACATTTTTGTCGAGAAAAAAAGTTGTATTCTTAGGCTAAAAAAAGTTGTAATTTTTGACCCTTCTCCCCTCCCACAAAATCTTCTTCGCTACGGCCCTGGGTACCAGGACGAGTGCACAGTGGGCTGAGATAAAAAAAACTGGACTGGACGAAAATGATATGATATGAAAAATCTAAAAAAAGAATTGTGTCCTAGGGTGGTTCATTTTTGTATTTTTTTTTTATTTTGCTTAAATTTGGTATACAGGGTAGGTATATTAATGTGGACCTTGCCGTGAAGATATGTACGCATTCCATTATATATTATTCACAGTAAATGGTATATTGCATTTTCTCACATACCTACTTAAAAAAAAAATATTTAAAAAAAAAACTTTCGTCCTCGATCCTTCAAATGATTTTTCTCGAAAACGGTTAATCCTACAGTATTGGAACAAGAGTAACTTTTTTATGTATTTTGTCCTGAGGAATCATATTCCAAAAATAGAATTACAAAAAAGTTACACAGAAAAAAGTTTTAGACAAAAAACTAATAAGGCCCCCCAGTTTCACACACCCCTGGTTAAAATGAGTTCATGAAAATAACATACGAAGATGGGCCTTATTAAGGTTAGTTTACATTCAAAACCTCGTTGCTGTACCTCAAAGCCTTCCTGAGTTATTAAATACAAACCGAAGTTTTTAGCCACTTTCAAAGGTCCCTAGCTCCCTTACGACGTATTTTTAGACATGTTTATAGGAACTTTTTTTCATATTTTCCTATGTAGAATCACCACTTAAAATTAATGACATAATTTACTGGACATCCTGTATAAGTTATAACCTCAGAGGCTAAGACTTATGATAGGCATATTCATCTTAGGGATAAGAATTTTTTAGCCTGAGGTGTCGCTCATCTCCTTGTGGGATATTATTTCTTTGTTATTCCTTTATGAACAGGACCACAAGAGCTAAGAATTTTATACCCTCCTTTCAAGTGCAGTTAAATTCTACCTTTTGTGAAAGTCAAACATTGTTTCGGATTTCAATAAAGTCAGAAGATTGATTTGATATTTACTTTTTTCAAAAGGTTCCCGTGATATAATAGGGTCAGATAGTCGGTCGTAACGGTTTGTCAAAATATTTTTATATGGCTATTTTATAATTTTTCTTTATATCAATCTTTTATCTTTTTTTGCAAAAAAAAATAATAATCGTACAGTATGTCTTGGAAAATCGAGACTTTCAACAATAGAGACGAGATGAGACGTTTCTTGACTCTCCTGAAACCCTTCTTTAAATATTCTAAAAAATCTAGCGGAAAAAAATCGAAATTTACGTTACGCTACTGATTGGCAGCGCCTGCGCTAGAATAGTATTATACGGCAGTTTTGAATTTTCAAAAATTTTCAAAAATCGTCCTAGACAAAAAATTCTTGGATATGAAAAAATAAGCAACTTTTTTTTTAAATGTCCGTCCGTCTGTCCGATGTCACGATTTTTAGGAGCAAGATAACTCAAGAACGAATAATCAATCAGATCGACTTGAAATTTTCATCCCTATTGTTTTTAAAAGTAATCCCCGCAAAAACAAAAAAGTTATGGGGGTTTAATCTTTAAAAAAAATCGAAAAAAGATGGAAGAAAATTCCGATTAAAGTATACTTACTACTAGTATTTTTTTTTAGAAAAAATTACTTTTATTATAAAGATCAATTCTACCAATTTTGAAAGTAATCCCCCCAACAAAAAAAAATTCTACCAACTTTAAAAAAAAACAAAAAAAACTAAAACAAAAACTAATCATCTTTTTTTCCATTTTTGCAAAAAGGAACTAAAGAAAAAAAATTATTTTTTTTAATTTTTTAGTTTTTTTGAAAAAAAAAAATAAAAAATATATATATATTTTTTTTTCGCAAAAAGGAAATAAACACTATTGTTAAAAAATGTTTCAATGTCTTGGTTTATTTTTTTTAAATTGTTTTCAAGTATTTGGGAAAATGCAATATACCAGTTACTGTGAATAATATATAACAGAATGCGTAGCATTACATATCTTCACGGCTTGTTTCGTTTTAAATTAATAATTAAGAATTGATTTTGATTAAATACTTAATATAATGATTAATATCGTAAGCTGTAAGGTAAACACCAATGTTTTAAATATTATTTTAGCATATTTTTTAATCAACTACTTATTTAATTAACAAACCGGATAATTTTACTTCATACAGCCAACTAAAAAAAAATAAAACCAACAAAGCTATTTATCAAAAACATAATTAATGATATCAGATAGTTTTCAAACACTAGTTAATGGTTTATTTATTTAATATTGTATCGATTACATTTCTTTAAATCAAATTATATGAAATTAAATTTATAAATTACACACATGTTATAAATTGTCTTTAATTTTACGAAGTGGCGTATATGTTCATTTTCTACTGATCTGCTCTACAGAGATATATTACCTATCAAAAAAATATATATATATATATTTATCAGTTATGCTTGTGGATGTTTAAGTGTACAGAAAGTTTTAATACCCCTCAACATAGCTACCCGACCAGATCCCTACAAAACGACACAGTTAACCTCCCGCTATTCCGTTCCACAACCCTACAAAAAGGCATGTTCTACTTTGGCCCAAAATGGTATAATCATATTTCCAAAGAAATTAAATGTCTAAAAAAAAAATCGTCGAAAAATAGTACTAAAAAACTACGTAATACAAGCCAATATTGATACATTTTTCAAATTATTAAATTAATATCTCCACAAAATATTTTAGATCCGTCCCTGGGTTGTTCAAAATAAATAATACGACCTTTGATTCCACCTTTTTTGTGTTTTATGCTGCGTCTCTCGGCTGTGTCATCGAACGTTAGTGTGTTTATCAATATTTTTTTTTCTCTTTTAATGAATGAATCATTTTTATTAAAAATAATTACATGTGAAGAATTAATTACTATGTATTTTTTTCCGCAACACAAACCTCTCGAGGTTTAGGCGGAGTTAAACTCAAATTTTGTAAAATTGTAATATTTTTATGCAAATAAATAAATAAATAAAATAAATAAATGTAAAAAGCCAAGTTTACTCATTTTTATTGAGCAGTAGACGTTTCTTAGAGCAATCTTTTTGCATAAACGCCACTTGAAATTAGCTAGCTACAAATGCTAACCAAGCACTGACACTAACAAATTAAACCGTCCAATTTTAAAAGCAAGGCGCTTTTATACGCTATTGCCAAGCCGCGCACGAGCTACGTTGCCGATAAGCATTAAAATTCCTTAAAATATAAGAATAAAATATTTCAAACAAACAATTCGCAAAAAGTAAGGCTAATCAAATAATTTGACAGTAGAATTTTAAATGTGGTAAGTTTTGTTGCATCGGTTTGAAAGTGCTTGATTCCAATTGGTTGGTTCTTTTACAGAATGTAGCAATAAAACGAAATAATTGATGTTGTGGATAAAAAAACTTTTCGCAAAAAAAATGAACCGACTTTTTATCTAAAAAGTAAAAAATAAAAAATGCTTAATTTCAATTTTCCCTAAATGAATTACTAACAATTATTTTTTTATTATTTTATTATTGTTTGCTGTGAAATTGGCACCGACTTAAGCATTTTTTATTTTTTACTTTTTAGAGACAAGATAAATTTCTAAAAAATAAAAGTAATATATTTATTTCAGCGTCCAAGAGTCCAACCAACCTTATTTTAAACGAAAAACTAAAGAAAATTGTTGTTAAACTCTAAGCGTTAAGTAATAATCAAATAACGCCTTATGGTAAAATCACAAATTTTATCATTTCCTCTTGGTATTTTAATATTACAGGTCTAGATAATCAAGTTTAGCGGCATTTAAAAGATTTTTAGTCTGCCGTAATATTTTAGTGACCCCTTAATCAAGTTATCCGGCTTATTCGAGTTATCCTATATGTCTCTAAAAATTTGGTTAGTATTAGAACCAAATTAAGCCGTTTTTAAGTGAAATTGCGTTAAAATGATTAGATTTATCTTAATTATCCGGCTACCCGGCATTATCCGAGCTTCAAATTGAAACGGGACCACCTCATGAATGCCCTCTTTAAGTTGCAAAAAGTTTCATCAAATTCCATTCATTTGTTTTAAAGGTAGACGGGAACAAACATAAAAAAAACAAAGTCACACGTCGAATTGATAACCTCCTCCTTTTGGAAGTCGGTTAAAAAGATTAAACTTTCTCTTGGCATTAGACTTTTTTGGAGGCCGCACTATGCCGCCAAATGAAAAAAAAAATTGTCCAAAAATAAGGTGGGAACACTTTAACACTTACCCTCCCGAGACTAAACTAATGTAATTTTTTGATTTAATTGTGTTTTTTTTTATATTTGCTATGCCTAAAAAGAAGAAAAAGAAAATAAACCATTTTTTTTTTTAGTTTTTGCTCGAGTTTTCGTTTCTCTTTATTTAGGGTAAGAACTACCCGCAAACCAAATTGTAGCTTCCCCAGCCCAATAGTTTTTAAGAAATGAGTACCCAAAGCCGGCTGGAAATTTTTGATATTTTTAAAAAAATGTCAAAAACGTTAAAAACTATCGCAAAATAAATGCTTATATCTTCCAATGGGCCAAAATGGTCACTGTAATATTTATACAGTATTGCTATTACATATTTAAGAATAGCTTTACGTATACATGTAATGGACGACGATGGACGAACGAAACTATTCTCTAATTGTATGTGCCACAGACACGTAGAAAAAAGGGCCTCAACCTTATCGCTATTTTATATTTATAAATACATCTTTAAACACATTTACATGCTATGCTTCTTTCAAATTTTAAGCAAAAATATTAGATTGTTTAGAAATTAGGATGTTTTTTGTGTAACCATGTCAAATTAGGTTTCTGAGCAACCATTGTGCATCGACAAGATTATTGCATTGGTGCATATTCCCAAACTCATTGCAAATAAAACTAATGAGTTTATCTAATGTAGAAAAGTATAGTGAATAACTTTATATGGTTTTCTTCCGAATAATTAACCAGGGTTATATAATCATGAGGTTTCCAGTGCGCAAGTACTAATCGGATATGTATCCTGACTTGCGCACTATCACTGATAAATTACTACTGTAGTAACTTACATGCTAATATAAAAAGTTATCATTAAAAACACACAAAAAAATTATCTTTAAACGTCCATTATTATTAACTTAAAATTCAACAGTTCACACGATTAATAACCATAAATATATGGTTTACTTTCACTTGTACATAATACATTAATATAAAAATACTCTAGGCAGATCATAGAATATGGCAAAACAAAAATACACAAGGCACATCATCAAAGATGGCGAATTCGCTGCACTGGAATGTGCCAAGAAGGCTACACCCGTCCCTTTCAAATGCCACGCTGTAACTCAACCCTTATTACTTAATTTAATTTGCCTATTTATGAACAATTTTTTCCCGTTGGTAACATAGTGGGCCATGTCACTACTTGGTGTGAATGTGCCTGGGCTATCTTTAGCAAGAAATATTGATTTATGAATTATTTAAAGCAGTAAATTAAAAAATCCAATATCACTGTTTCTTAACTTAAATATTACCCATTCTTATTTTTTTTCTATTTCGCATTTATCAATTCTGAATTTATTAATGTAATAAATTAAAAAAGAACTTAATTAATTTAAATCCATGGTAAATATTAATTATAAACCAAAATAGCATACCCAGAAAAAAAAATATTCAGTGATTAATAAAATGGTACCATATAATCTAGTAATACAGGGTTCCCACCAATCCTGGAAAACCTTGAAAACCTGGAAAACGCATGGAATTTAGATTCCCACCTGGAATACCTGGAATTTCACATTTTTTTCTTAAAAAACACATTTTTACCTGGAATTTTGTAATAGCACCTGGAATTTAACACATACAAAAGTATAATTTGTTTAAGAAAAATTAAATACCCTTAGCATAAAAATTAAAGGATATAAAAAAACATCCTGAATTTTTAGGTGATTTTAAAAGCCTGTAACTTGGCGAAAAATGGTCGTAGAGCAATGATAAAATAGTATATTACGCACCGAGTACGCGAATCTAGTTTTTAGTACACGAGAGTGCTTACAAAATTTTCTACGAGGAATAACAATCAATTACCTGAAATGATTTTTTTTTTCCGAAAAAAAAATCGAAAAAAAAATAGTCACGAATTTGTTTAGCGAGCAGTCTTGCTAATATAAATTGCACGGTGGGCTTGAAATATCTTTAAATCAAAAGTTAAGCACCACCATTTTTTATTGTTGAAATTTATTGTATGGACCTTACTTTGTAAAACAAGATCGAAATTAAAATAATCGCTAGAGCAGTTTTTGAAAAAAAAAAAAAATTTTTCCCTAAAAATTGGGGAAATTGAAAAAAAAAATTAAACTGATATTTTATAGTAAAATATATTTTATTAATTAGAGATTTTATTTTAAAAACATATTATGATATTGTTTAAGGCCATATAGTAACTATTTAGGTAACCATTTTGCTGAAAAAATCAGTGGCGTAGATAAATAAAAAAATCAATATTTAAAAATTTATTTACTTATTTTAATAACACAGCCCAACAGTGCTTTTCCACTTTGAAATCTAATTACTGATTTTTGTAGCTATAGTAGTACTGATTATCAGAAAAATATAAAAAAAATCCATAAAATCAATTTTCCGAGAAATATAATTTTAAAGTTTCCCGAGTTATAGTATACTATGCACGATTTCCGGGAACAACTTTTAGAGTCCTGAAGAAGTCTTAATAAAAGACGAAACGTCGGTGTTTTTATTTTTTTACCAAGATCCAGTCCCACTATTCCCAATTTAAAATAATATACAGGGCTATTTTTTATTTATTGACGAAAAACCTCAAAGTTTAGCTATTATATAGAAATAAAAATTGATTTTATGAAACTTTTTCTATATTTTTCTGACCCGACATGATTTATATACTATTGAGGAGATATATAGGGTCTAGAAGTATTTTTTCTCCTGATTTCAAATCTGTTTTTAGAATTCTTCCATCACGTCACAATTTTGATATACAGGGTGTTTTATAATAAAAATAGGCATTTTTTTGAGTGTCGGGAGATTTCACATTTATGAATATTTTTTTTTTCAAATTTGGTACACTTGTTAAAAATTTGTGTGCTTTTCGAATATTTAAAAAAAAATTTAAATATCGATTGTCATTTGTTTTTTATAATAAAAAGAAAAAGTTTTTTCGTTGCCAAAATTTCAAAAGATGGAATTTTTCGATGTAACTAACAAAAAAACACTCTGTATTTATATGGCTTCAATTTGGTTTCAACTTTTTTTTGAAGGACCTTCTGAAAGCGGCACAATATCAATTTTAAGTCAATTATGTCAGATATTTTAACAGCGTTTTGCATAGTTTAAGAACAATAAGTATGCTTCGTACAAAAATTTGACGGTTTAAGTCAAGTTAAATTATTCAATCAATTAACTAGATGAAACGTTGCAAGCACCCTGTCAAAACATCGGCACTATTGTACACTAAAAAAAAAAAAACTTAAAAAGAGCTTTTATTTAAAATATAAGTTTTTGAAATCGGGTTATAAATATGTGAAATATGCTAAAAAAACCTTTTACTGCTTTAAACGCCAATATATTTTAAACAATGCGTTTTAGGAAAACGTTGTTTATAACATTTTTTGACCAATTTAAAATTATCTTTTGTATAAGTGCTAAATTAACCAAATACAATAATAATTGCCTTAATTATAAACAAAAAACGCTAAAAATAGTAGTTTTACCCTATTTTTACCCCCTTACCCCCAATCGCTTACCCCCAAAATCTAATCAGCGATAAGAAACAATATGCAAAAAACCGCAAGTCGATATCTCATGTAGAAATTGAGTTAGAGAGTTTACACCCAGACAGACAGACAGACAGACGGACGCAAAAATTTTTTTTACTGCTTTTGACTCAGGATGGTCTAAAACGTCGAGAAATGTGAAAAAAACGTGGTCAAAGATTTTGACTTTTCGGCGGAGATTTCAATACATCGGCACTCTTAGTAGCAATAAGTGCCGATGTAATAAAATAAACAAATAAATGATAAAAATAAATAAGGTTAACTTTTTAAACATAAATAAACTGTATCTTAAGAAGTAAATAGAACATTGACTTAAAATGTCAAATTCTAGTCCAAAGCCTACTTATTCTTCTTGAACTATGCAAATTGCTGTTAAAATAGCTGACATAACGGACTTAAAATTAATATTGCGCCGCTTCCAGAAGGTCCTTCAAAAAAAAATTGAAATCGAAATGAAGCCAGATAAACACAGAGTGTTTTTTTCATAGTTACATCGAAAAATTCCATCTTTTGAAATTTTGGCAACGAAAAAACTTTTTCTTTTTATTATAAAAAACAAATGAAAATCGATATTTAAATTTTTTTTTAAATATTCGAAAAGCACACAAATTTTTAACAAATGTACCAAATTTGAAAAAAAAAATATTTATAAATGTAAAATCCCCCGACATTTAAAAAAATGCCTTTTTTTATTATAAAACGCCCTGTATATCAAAACTGTGACGTGATAGAAAAATTCTGAAAACGGATATGAAATCAGGGGAAAAAACACTTCTAGACCCAATATATATCATAAATAGTATATTTCAAAAGTTTCAAATTGTCGGGTAGTGTTATCAGTACTACTATAGCTACAAAAGTCAGTAAATAGTTTTCAAAGTGATTTTTTCAGCAAAATGGTTACCTAAATAGTTACTATATGGCCTTAAACAATATCATAATATGTTTTTAAAATAAAATCTCTAATTAATAAAATATATTTTACCATAAAATAAATTAAATTTTTTTTTTTCAAAAAAAAGTTTCGCCAATTTTTAGTGAAAAATAATTTTTTTCAAAAAGTGCTCTAGCGATTATTTTAATTTCTGTCTTGTTTTACAAAGTAAGGTCCATACAATAAAATTCAACAGTAAAAAATTGTGGTGCTTGACTTTTAATTTAAAAAATACCGTGATTGGTATAGTAAATACTGTTAAATCATTTGGCTATTGCTTAATATTGTAGCTACTATTGCCAATTTTATTTTTTTTGCGTGCAATGGTAACAATGCAAAATAAATAATTACTTAACCACAAAAAGGGTGCTAAATTAATTTCCATTGTGTTAACATCGTTCTACCGTTATGGCAGGTATAAAAACCGGCAAGCCTGCGTGTTGATCTATGAATATTTTTTTTCAAAATCGAGCCTTTTATGCATTAAATTTTCACACAAAAAGGGTAATTGAATGTGGCATAAGCGCCTTTATTGTTAAGTAATCATTTATTATTACTTCCTTGTACTACCTGACACGGCAATTATTATTTACCGTGTCTTAGATCATCCGAATACACCTTATTCTTCATATTATTCAGAAGAAGAATTTCTTGGGCCGCGGCCGTTCGCCGGTCAGGTACTCAGGTTGTTTTATAGGTAAATATTTTACCAACGCGGGCAATATATTCTACCATACAATAACTTTATTGTGGTAATATCACAGTTATAAAATCCCTGGACACTCAAAAATTGTATGGTTTAAAACTACTTCTTAGTCAATCTAGTATTTACCTAGATAGGACTAGTTAATGAAGACCATTTATATCCAGTGCATACTTTGATCAAGCCTTTTTTAAAGTCAGATCAAGACAAATAAAGAAAAAGTAATGATTAAGTTGGTTAAGTATACCCTGGGATCAAAGTATCCCCAGTTGGCGATATTTTAGATTGTTTTTTTTTTGTAAACATTAAATCTGCATCTATATTTTATTAAAAAACTATATTATGTCTAGTATTTTATATAATATTAGATCTAGTATTTTATAATCTTTATTGTGGTTAAGTTTTATTCAACAGCCCAGCCCGCTGTAAGAGAATATGACTACAATGTCAAAGGTTAAGGATTAGTATAGTTTGAAATCACGCAAAAACACACTTAAAACATTACAAAAGCATTAAGTTACGTTGTTTAAAAGACATTGTACTAATAATATCAAATACGCCTTAACTGCTTACACGTATTTTATTTTTTGCGATACTATAGACTCTTGGTTAACACTAACCTCCCAGCTAAAGTCACATAATTCTTGCAACTTTAACATAGGTACAGGCTTAAGAATAATTATTATAATTATTAGGATAGTAAAAATGTTAAGCCCCAGATCTAAGGCTTACTTTGGTCTTGGCTTTTAACCCGGTATACGGGTACATTTTTTGGAAAATAATAAGCTGAATGAAGATTGGAAAGCCCAGTCGCGAATTTCGTCCTGAACGCAGAACAATTGTAGTCGGAGAGTTGGTGACCATTTTTATTTCATTATTTGCTCCCGGCTATATTTTATATATATATATCTTAAAGTACATTTAAATTAAGCTATTTTTAAATTGCTAGACTCCGGATCCGGTTCCTTTGGGTGCTAGAAGCTCCAAAAGCTATAGCAATGAGCTACCAAAAAACCTATTTTTAACTTGCCGAGTCATACACATTTCATTTAAGACATTCAGATTAACCTATTTTCATAGTTATACATAATAATTCTGGGGTCAAGGGGTAAGAACAGTCTTTAAACAGTGCCTTTAAAATATGTGATACTTTTTAATTTTTTAAAGAAATGAGAATTTATGAAATGACATTTTGATTAATGAAAATTATTAAGAATTTTTAGTGTTGACATATGTCAGATAAAGTTTTTAAAGTCTTTTTTTAACTCTTAGCCTACTGAATAAGTAAGTTAAAAATATATTTTTCGGGGACTCTATTTCACTACCTTTTCGAGCCTTCTAGTATCCAAAGGAACCCGAACCAGGACCTGGCGATTTGAAAATAACTTAATAGGATTGTATTTTAAGACATATATAAAATAAAGCTGGGAGCAAATAATGAAATAAAAATGGTCACCAGCTCTTAAACTATTAATCCAGACTAGTAGTAGTAGATAAAATTTTACTTTACTCATTTATACTGTTAATAATTATTATTTTAAGGTATTTAATAGTAACATATGAACGAAATAACTTTTCACTACACATTATTATACTAATTAAATGAATAATTAAATAGTAAACATCCTATTAAGATTTTACATAAATTTAATTTTCAGAGGATGTGGTAATATAATTCCCTGTAATTTAATATTTACTATTTCAATTTGCCATGGCATGAGAAATTAACATTTTTACGTAGAGGGTGATCCTGGGGTCACTCCATCTAGCTGCAGCTTGCTCAATTTTTTGAAAAATATGAAAATTTTTTTTCACTAGCTTCAGAACATACCATTATTTATCATGATTTCAGACTGTGAAATCAATTTTCTTCACCTATACTTACCAATAATTTTTTCTCTCCTAGTAGGTGTAAATTTTATAAACAACTGATTTCTGTCACTTTAGATGTTTCAGTTCTTTGTTCAATTTTTACTAATTAAACCCAAGAAAATAGCTTTAAATAACTTTCTATTTATTCAATATAATTTATTATTATTATAAATTATTACCAATTAATACAATCAATAATTAGCTAAATATTATGAAAAAACAAAAAAAAACTAAATTTTTAAACGTCAGTTCAAAGTATTTATTTCAGCAAATGTCATTGATGAAGGCTACTTGATTTTTATGAAAATTTCAAGAAATATCATTTCTGTTAATAATTTATTTTATTATTTGAATAAAAATAGTTAAATAGTGCTAGTAGTGAAAAAACTAATATATAAAACACGGTGGAGAAAAAAGTTTTGCATTTTTTTGCAATTGAGGAGTTCGCGTTCAAAACCAATTATATCCACTTTTTACACAAAATTATGTTTTGACGGTTTTCGGATCTTTTTTGTGAGATCTTTCGATTCCCGTAGTTAATTTGGATAAAAACGCAATTTAAACTACATATTAAAATCTCTCGGTAAATTTGGGGTTTTGGAGCCGCATGTTCTGCAGAACCAGTTTTATCCAAATTTTATGATCAAAAGCAACCATCGAATGTACATAGACGAACATGAAACCCAAAATGAAAACCAAAAGCCGAAAAGGAACTATGTAATTACTTACACGAATAAAGCTTTATAAATTTAAGTTAAAATTTTGTTAATTTTATTAAGGAAAAAATATATATTATATATTAATTATTTAAAAAACAGTTATTTTTGTTTATTAAGTTTTAGTTTGGTGGGTATAGGTCTTTTTCTTTAAGAAAAACTACTTTTTTAAACTTGCCGACGTTTCGTAAAATATATTTACTTCCTCAGGGCTTGTTAATAGAGTTTTTCTTTGTTAAATATATACATAATAAATAAATAAAAATTAAAACAGAAATCACAGATATACATTTTAACATAAGAAATACATACATACATATAGTGAGAAAGAACTGCACAGACTGTTTATTTTAAGTTTAGTTTAATCATTAATCAAAAAATAAATTATACTTTTAGAAAAATTTGACTCAATTGTGTTCAAAATTATATATGATACAATATTTTTTTGCAAATGACACCGAATTGTTTTTTGTAAAAAAATTATCCTGTGTAAAATTAAACCAGTTAAATGTAATTGCTTTTACATAATAATACTTTTTTTCAAAGTAAAGATTTTAAGTGCTAATCTTACTTTTTGTCTGAATTGTCTGTTGATTTTTACATTTCAGGGAATTTTAATGCTTTAATGCAACGGCAACGCCGCTCATGTGCGGCTTGGCAAACTCGGGAAAAAGCGCCTTGCTTGTTAAATTAGTCAGTTTTATTTTTTAGTGTCAGTACTTGGTGTAAAATTAACCTATCAAATATTTAATAAGTATCAGTTTTTGCAATTGTATTATGTTTGTAAACTAATATGTTACAGGATTTTAAGGCACAATCAACCCCACCAATTATAATTTTTATGAAACATGCGTAAACTAAACTTGTTACTCAATATCTAGATGCTGATATTGACCATACATACTGCTTTTAATATGTTGTCAATGTATTTATAGTTATTTAAGTATTAAGGGCAGTAAGTGCATTTTAACGGTTGAGGATTATTTTGGAGATTGAGAAGAAGTCGAAATCTCCAATACTATCCGAAACCGCTAAAGCACTTAATGTCCGTGATGCTTAAACATCAATAAGATTTATAAAAGTGAAATTAAAATGTAAAATTTATTGTAAAAATCAAGTTAGTACCTTTGATAAAATTTAACCTAACAACGGGTTGCTACGTATAATAAACAATGCTAAATTCCTAATTTTGTTTGACGTTTATCCTGTGTGCCATTAATATCTTATTTTTTATTTAGGTTATATTAAGTTTATTTTAAATAATAAATATATCTTTGTAAAATAAACAATTTTCAGTAAAAAAGTGATAACTTTAAGCTTTAAGGTGAGTGGAATATAAGATGTTTTACAATTATACCCGAAAAACCCAAAGATCAGTATGAAAATAGTTGAAAAAAATTCAAAACATGGTGCAGTGAAAAAAATATGTGAAAACATAGAAGAGTTACTGTTGGCTTATTACTTAATAAATAATTATTTCGTTCAAAGAAGAAACCTAAATAGTCCAATAGCGTTTAACAGTTATTGTTCCAATTATAATTTGATATTTAACTTTAATAAAAACTAATTTAGGGCCACTTGCACCAATGATGATTTATTTGTAAACATAACCTACTGCTGTCATAATTAGGCTAGTAAACACGCCGAATTACCCGATCGTGCAAAAAATCTATTTTAACTGTATTATAAATGTACTATTATTTTTTTTTATCTGACCTATGTGAACAAATAATTTGTATATACATCAATAAATCTTGAATCTTGAACTAAGTAAACACTGCGCAGGGCGCGCACTGGAAGTGGTTTGGACTTTTTGGTTTAATTAACGTCCCAAAATGAATAAAAATAAGGTAATAGCTATATATTTTACAAAATTTCCTTTTTTTTGTATTATACTAGTTTAATTAAAAAAAAAAATTAAAGAAATCATACAATAAATTGCGTTATTATGCCCTATTATTACAAATATGATATGTGCCATTTTTCTTGTATAAAATATTTTTTTTTTAGTTTATTTTTACGAAAAAATATTTTTTCTAATCAGTATTTAATAATTTAGTTCACAAGAGGTTAATGTGTCTTTACTCTTTAATGGGGTTGTCGAAAAACCGCCGCTGGGTGGAATGATCCTAGGTGATTCACATAATTTCGCCCATGCATTTTATGCTGATTTTATGAGAATGATTGTTTCAAAACAGAATTTTATAAAAACCAGAAAGCAATACGACACTTGAATTTATAGTATTGTATGATACAAATTCTAAATTTACATACTTAGTATGTTAAAAAGGATATAAAATCAATTTTACGCTTTGGAAATATAATGTTTACTTTTATGACGTCTCTTTGATAGTTTCTGGCAGCTGACTATCCATAAATTTTTCTTGGAAGAAAATTAAAATACGGATGCTATAAATTAAAAGTTGATGTCTAAGGGTTTCTTATAAAAGGGTAGACAAATATCTCGGAGGAAAATTAAAACTTCTAAACTAATTGGCCAATAGATATTTTGTTAGTAATTTAAATATTTGGAATAGCGTAAATTTTAATTTAAAATACGGGCACTAGAGAATGCAACTAACTAACAAATACTACATATTGAATATAAAAATCATTGTGAGCTGAATTTTAATAACATCGAAGCAACATAATAGTATATTACGAACCGAGTACGCGAACCTAGTTCATTCATTAATTTATTTACAATCATACAGAAAAACGTTCTTTATGTGCATTATAAAAAGTGGCAAAATCATTTTTGTCTGTTTCTTTAAAAGTTAAAAAAAGCTTTTCTTTTTTAACCTAGGTTAGATATGAATTCATAACTAACCTGTTTTTTAGCTTTTCGTTATACCTTATAGATGGCGAATCTATCGCGTTGTCTGTAAACAGTTGAAGTTTGCGAATAAAATAACCTAACATTTTTGTTTATTTCTACGAAAAATACAATAAGAAATAATATTTATTTATATATTATATGGTTCATACCGAGACTAATAATAGAAAATAACAACGAGGCACTTATTTAAATTATTATTTAGTTGAAATTTACAGTGACGTTAGAAATCTGCAAAATTTCTGTAGAAGATCATTTAAAACGGCTAATTTTACGAGGTAATGTGTTATTTATTTATGCGTGTGAATAAAATTCTGTTCTAACCACATAAGAAAATGACATTTCCAACTCTCGAGATGCTAATTTTGCCTAGGTTACGCCTCGGCCAAATAGCATCTCTCTAATTGTAAATGTTTCATTTTCTTATTAGGTTAGAAATATACTACATCATTAACTGCAACTTCTCAAAAAGTTAGAAACACCTCATTTCCGTCCCTTGGTCGGGAAGGCTCTTGTAGCTAACTTCACATATGTAACTTAAAAATTTGAATTAATTGACTTGAATTTTATGACAAAACAGTTTTAAATACATTTATTTTTTTATTTATTCATTTATTAATGATTTCTTTTTATAAAATAACATCACATGTAAATTTAAGTTTTATTTTTTTGGCATTTATGAAAAATAAACAATGACTTCCAACTTTATAGATTAATATTTTGGGCTTTAGTTAAAAATAAAAATGCATTACAGTATAAGGTATATAAGTTGATATAACAAATAACCAAAAATAGTTTTAAAGTAAGATAAATTCAAGAATTTTAATTACCTTGTAAGCCATTATTTGTAATCAAAATTGTCATTATGCCTTATCTAGTGTATACATTTACATATTCTTTACACATTCGTATTTTACACCGAAAACTATGAATAAATAGTTTATTTATTAACTTAATTTCAAAATGTAAACAACACAACAATAGCTGTGAGAAAATAAATAAAAGAAAAACAGGTGCTGTCATCTATCGCTAACGAAGTAACGTATCTAGTATTAAAGAAAAATATTTAAATATAATTTATATTGAAGAATGAATATAAATGTCCTAAGATTGTTAATTAACAAACATTATTTTATTGATTTACATTTATTATTCTATATTCAAAAGGCAACATTTGTAACAAACTTCACTGCAACTAAACTTTTCAATATGGCGTCCAAATTCAAACAGTTTTTGTAGTGGGAAAGAAGTCAAATAATTGTAAATTAAGCAGGTATGGTTGTGAATAAAATAGTATACAAACCTCGGTTCAACATTTCATTTGTCCTTCGGGAATTAACAAACCTTGGAGCTAACGCTCCTCGGTTTTCTAAATTCCCTCAGGAAATGAAACAGTTTCCACCTCGGTACGTAATATACTATTACACACTTCGATTCTTTTACTATACAGGTTGTGTTACCAATATTACAAACGATGGATTTATCGTATTTTTTCAGACCTCACGCAGTATTTACTGTAAAGCAGGTTATTTTTTTTGTATTAAAGAACTTTTATAGAATAGGGAGACCGCATAAGAAGAAATTTAGAGCAACAATAGTCTATGTTGATTTTATTTACTGAAGATCCTTTCATTGTTATGTTTGATGCGTTTTACTTCTCAACTGGACTAAACAGATCGAACGGAATTGCCGATTTGATGTTGGCAGATTTGTAGACTGACTTGATTGTTTGAAGAGTTTAATTTTATAGTAGTCAGTGTAAAAATTTAACTTAACCTATAAATTTCCATCTTGTTTCGTTTTAGAGGACCATAAGGTCACGTTTTTTTTGATATTTTTTAAAAGAATCTTTGGATTCGGAGAGGAATTTGTCAAGAATAAAAAAATATTTGTTGAAACTAGAGCTAAAGTTGTCTAACTAACAAAATGTAAATATGGAGAAAATGAAGAAAACGCGTTTTGATTTATAATTTAATCACTTTTACCTTTAAAACAAAACTTTTTGGGCATATGTTAGCATAAAATATAAAAAAACTTATTTCATTAAAATAACTTTAGTTTTGGGTGCCTTCAATTATTACGCGACACTTTTTAGGATAAAACTCATAGTCTCTTTACAAACAAAAGTTTAATTTCTTTTTAAGGTAAATTGGCACAGTAGGTGTAAAATAATACTTAAACCAAACCATATAATATAATTTTATTTATTTTAATGCCATTTTAAAGCTATTTCATACATAAATTTTAGAAATTGCTATTTTCGTCAAAAGTAAAAAAGCTAAAGTGGTCTAACTAACATTGTTTTCAACACTCGTTATTTCTTATTAAGTACTACACTATTTCACGCATAATTGTTGCAATAGTTGGTTTTGTTTGGGAAATAACAATGTTAGTTAGACCACTTTAGCTTTTTCACTTTTGGCAAAAATAGCAATTTCTAAAATTTATGTGTGAAATAGCTTTAAAATGACATTAAATTAATGTTATTAATGTTATTAATGTTGTTAATGTTATTAATGTTATTTGGTGGGTCTTTTTATGTTCTATACAACGTTTCTTGTGCGTTTTTAGCTAAAATTATTCAAATTGTGACCCTTTTTTTTGTAAAAAACAGGCTTATTTAGTATACCCCAAAAAGTGTTGCGTAATACTTGGGTACACCAGAAAATAATTTTATTATATTATATAAAGCTCGCTTATATATATTTTTTGCAAATATTATTTAGAAATAGGAAAATACATATTTAAATTACAATGAGTTAAACCGTTTTTAACAAATTTAAAAAATAAATAAGGTTTATAGACCTAAAAGGCTTTTAAACTATATAATGTCTAGTATTGAAATATGGCAGTAACTCATTTTCGCAAAAAATGTTACTTAGACCACTTTAGCTCCAGCTTCACCATTTGTCAAAATTTTTAGGTTACGTTTCTTAAACCAAACCGTTTTGTTGGATTGTTTTTTATTCTGTCTGATCCAGTTTGTACTGAATGGACCAATAAAACGCATCATTTGCTATTAGAGCAGAGCGCTGCAGCCTTAGATATCTATGTACCTGGGATTTAGGTTTAAAATAAATAACAAATGCTCGTTTAGGTAGAGAAATGCACAAACGTGCAAATTAAACGTGCATATTTTACACGTTACACTTTCCGATTTTTTTGTAAGCTGTGCTACACAAGTTGCTGCCGCTATTGTTCCGACTGATGGATATATTTATTGTATTTCTTCAGACCTCACGTTAACCATTTAATTCCGTTTCATTATTTTAATGTATTCAGATTAGAGCGTTGTAACGAGATATATGTAGTTAAAGTCTCTTTAACCCGTTATTACACTCTCAGTGTCTTACAGAAGAATAAAGTGAAAATAAGTATATATTTCACAGCCACACAAAAAAAAGTTGAAGAATTATTTCGGAGACCTAATAATTTTGAGGTCAGTACCTCAAAATTGGAATTTGAGGTCAAAATAGCACCTCATCTGATTATTTTTGGAGAAAAAGTCCAAACCTCAAAAAACGTTTTTTAGATTTTAAGCTTTCACGGCCATTAAGATATAAAGAACTTTCACTTTCGGGTTTATTGCAGGTAAGTGGTAACCAGTGTCCCGATTGATATTGTTAGGATGCTTGATGATTTCTATCGATTCCCGGGAAGTCTTTGATAGGAAAAACCTCGTCACGGGTGAATAACCACAACTCGTCATAAATAGTGACACAAGTTGATTCGAAACTTAGTTTCAGATTAATCCCTGAAGATGTCTCTAGTAGTAAGAGACGAAACGTCGGAAAGTGAAAATCCATTAACACGGCCTAAACCCGAAAGTGAAAGTTCTTTATATCTCAAAAAACGTTATTTTCTATTACAAAAATAAAGTTTTTTGAGGTTATGTCAGAGCCTTAGAATACATAGGAACACAATGGTCTCCGAAAAAGTGCTTGACCTTTTTTTTTCTATGGCCACAAACGTAGCCACACAAAAAAAAAGGTCAAGATCTGAATTTGAGGTCGAAATGGCATCTCATCCAATGAGTTTTGCAGGTAACCTCAAAAAAACTTATTTTTGAGTGAACAGGGTTATTTAGAAATAAGTTCGAGAATCCTATAAAGAAATGAGCCCTAAGGGAGCTACAACCATCCTAAGGGTATGCCTAAAAAGTAGTTTTTATTCTCTGGAACCCTATCAACCTCAGTAACATTAATAAAGGCTCTTATTTTATGTAATATTTATTTGATAATTTTGATTAGGGCCATGCATAATGGGGAGTGATGTCACTTTTTTGCCCCAAACTTTGTTATCTGTAAATTTTTTGACATTTTCTCAATAAAATACTAAAAAATGTGCCAATAAAAATTTTAATATTGCAGGGCAATTTTAAATATATAAAATGGCGATAATTCTATTGATTTTTATTATAGGAGGTTTTTGGATTGATTTCTTACGAAGCAATAAATTGGTACAAGAAATGCTTGTTTTTTAGATAGATTCTGAATTTCAGTTAGAATTAATATGAAAAGGAACATCTGGAAAGAAAACTATGAATGAAAATTGAAATCGGGTATAATACAAAAATGATAATAGTAATGTAAAGTTGTCCTTACTATCAAACAATGGGCTATTACCATACATACCGCTTACCAGGTAAGCCTTACGAAAGTGAAAATATTTAACTACAATCTTTATTATAACTACGTATTCTTTTTTAAAGCAAAAAAGTGTTTATTAAATAATAAAGTGTTATTAAATAATTTTCGTGTTATTTCTCGGGAGAAAATGTACGTTATTAAAAAAGAATCCATTTAAAGTAGGTAAAAAAAGAGGTATAAAACAAAACGACAATTTTTGACCGTTTTACGAAAGAAGATACGTTTTTATACTCTTCACAGCTTTCGAGTTGATAAAGTATTTTTTCTACGACTGTCTTAGAATGTTAGTTAAATAGCATAGAAAACTCTTATGGTATATAGCACATTCCGAAAGCGAATAAGACCTATTGCGGTATATGAAACCTATTACGTTTTATAGCACATTCCGTGATAGGTTTCATATTTTTAGCAAAATCAACGAAATACAAAATTTACTATAAAAGATTAAATTATTAGATGAAAATCAAATTATTGGATGTAAATTATTGTTTTTATTAAAACTTTTGGTTATTATGTAATTTATAAAAAAAATTAATATATAAAACTACAGTCATAGAACAAGTATAGTCTACAACACGTGTAGAATGGCTATTCCTCACTCGGTGACGAACATCCACTTGTTCGGAATATGCATCATCTACGACAAATTTTACACGATTTAAAGAGTAAGAAAGTGTCATATTTCATACGCGTGAGAAATAACATCATTCATGTGCAGAAAAGCAAAGCTATTATGATTTTTTTTATTACATTTTTATGTATCTGAATATAACTGTGGCTTGGTTCTAAAGGGGACAACGTCACTTTTTCCGTATTTTGAGTTATACCAACAAACTAATTTTTTACAGATCTATATATGCTAAAAAAGCCAATGTCAGTCCTTGTGAGATAAATGTAGACTTTAAGCGACAAGGCCCGACGTGTGTTTTCAATAAACATTTCTGTTAAACTGCTAAAACGGTCAATGTTTGACTTAGTATATCCGTTCAAAATTTTTAACATTGGCCCTTTTAGAACCAAGCCACAGATATATTTTATACACGGCCATGATCAATAGGCCCATAAATCACAGGCCGGTAAAAATAAACAGTTTAAACTTTTAAACGGCCGTATAGTATTCTACTCGCTTATAATAGCTATTAATCATTCGAGTGAATACGCCACTCGCCTATAGGCTCGTGTTGCAAAATTAACCTTAATTGATCAATAGCATTTATTATACGCTCATTAAATAATATACTATTTTCCACTTTTCCACTTTTTTGTCAAGATAATTCTGAATTTTAAATATTTTGATAAGATAACAACAATTAAAATGAACAAAACCTAACTAATTTTAACTGTTCAAGTCTAATCGGAGAAAATAAATAAAGGAGACCAAGGCAAACTTGAACTGATTTAGCGAGGTTGACGCATACAAATTCGAGAACTTTATGATTTTTTGTATAGTTACTTAATTTTAATCTAATAATTTTAAGTAATGGAATTTTATTTACCTTTATTTACAAAAAATAATACTTATTTATTTTAAATATTTTTATTTTTGTTGGGGTCGTAGGAAAAATAGTGTACATAACTTGCCGGAAAGATCTTTATTGCTTTAGCGAAAAATCTTTTTTATCGAATTCTAAACAAGTTTTATTTAATTCATCTGTCTGTCCGTTCGACACATTGATTGGCAGAACGAAATTATATTACCTAGTTAAACTGAAGAAAAAAATGTTCAATCGACATGAAATTTTTAGGAAAAATTAAGATCAATGAGAAAATACTCTATTATTTTCGAAAAAAATCCCTTTAAAAATAAAACCGTTATAGCGGTTTAATCAAGTATCAAGAAAATTTTATTTTGGAAAGTATATCGAAGGAAAAAGCAATATACTATCTACTATAAGGGGTATACTATGGAATGCGAAGCATTATATATCTTCACGGCTTGTTTTTTTTTCGGTTTTAGGGAAAATTAGGCGTTTCTTGAGTACTAATTATGTGTTGACAAACGCATGTGTAACACGAATTTCGGTAGGTCGTAATGTTTGTTTGGGTACAAGGTGCACCCGGTACTTCTCAAACAAAAACCTAAGAGCTATTACGCATGCATTACAGTACTTTCAGCATGGCTACCTGGCTTGTTTGTCTGGTCAGATCCGGCCTTAGAAAATAGACAGAGACGGATTTTTAATAAATTATGAAAACATCACGTAAATTTATTTGCTTTCATAAAAACTTTTGGCAATGCCTTCAAGAACCGAAAATAAAGGCTTTAAAAACATTTTAATTTAATAGTATAACAAAGTGCTTTGTTTAAAAGGTAAAAATTAACAAATATTATAAATTATGGAAATGAGCGCCCTCCGCAAACAGTCTTCGGGCCAGTTCTTTTTCTTATGTTTATAAATTGCTACTCATGATTTAGATGGCATTTTAATTAGTTATTCCGACAAAAATAACAGCTGTATCTGTTTTATTTGTCGGTATTAATTTGAAGGAGATATATAGGAGGTTTGACTGAGGATCATGCAAAACTGATTAAAATCATCATCAACATCAGTAGTTTGTTTGGATTTTTAAGAGACAGACTCTATGGTTCATTTGTCTAAAATAGAATTAGTTTGAATGGATAATTGGGGGAGTGAGTCTTTGCTCACTGATACTGGAATTGCATCGGTCATGAGGGCGGAGGGAGAGGTGGGAGGGTGATGAGGAGGGATGGAATAGGGAGAGGAGGGAGGTGTGGGAGGAGTGAGACTAACTCACTGATGGTGGGGATGCACCTGGCTTGAATTGGTGGGTATGATTAAAATATATATGTTTTTAATATTAACTACTTAATTGGAAACTGCAATATTATAATTATTATTATTATTTTCCAAATAAACAAACTTTAACAAATTGCTCTTAAACGACCAAGATTAGTCGGTTTTAAAAAGAACCTTTCTTCTGATTGATATATACATTTGGGTGCTCAGGACCTACAGAATTGTTTGGGTCCCACCCCTCAAAATTATTCCTTTAGGTGAAAAAACCACTCTGATTTTGTTTTAGATTTTTTTTAATATCTAGAGGTCCCGCCTGGCGCTTTTTTAAATAGAAAATCATGTGAAGGGTTTTTGTTTTTTAAGGATATAAAAACATAGATATTGAACGTTTATGGAACAAAAAAGTGTTTCTAGATAATAAAGGAATATTCTCATTTTTATGCCCCCTCTACAAAAACAAAAGGGATTTTTTTATGGGGTAAAATTGATAAAAATTGTCACATGAGGTTAATAAAGGCTAGAAAAAAATGCACTTAGAATTTTTTCCAAATAGTCCTTTTTTTCTAGGGTATTATATATATATCCGAATTCAGGTTTATATTTACTTTTTTGAAAAAAAATATCCAAAAAGTAATTAAATATCAATAAAAGTTAAAAAAATGCATTAAATTGAAATAAAATATAATTTTGTAGCAAATAAATAAAAAAAAAATCAAAATGCCTTGTAATATGTTATATTATTCAATAAAACACATTGTATAAAGTTTTTTTTTAAAACAAAGTTTAGCACGTTTATTTGTAAAAATCTGAAAAAAAAAATCCGCAAACCCAGTTTTAAAAATAAATACATTTTATACAATTTGTACATATTATTATGCTTTTTGGTCAAATATCATCTCTTTTATCAAAATAAAGTGTTTTTTTTACACTTTATAGGATTACTGATTTTTTTTCCATTCTTTTCTTTATCTTAAAAAAATAAATATGGAGCGTTAATTGGTTTGGACTTTTTAAAATAATTTCTAAGAAACCTTTTTAGTAGCATAAATAAGCTTCATACGTCAATTTTTGCAATGTTTTTACCCTGGTAAAGCCATTTTTTACATGTAAAATGGTAATTTTTTTTTGAACATTACTTTATTATTTTAAAATAATTTCCCTTCCTAAAATCGCCTGATTTCAAGTTTCATATTTAAATTATAATAAAAAGGCTTAACATGTTTTCTCTTTTAAAAAACCGGTAGTATCGACCTCTAAATATTTTTTTAAAAATATGATAAAAAATGAAGGTTGGTTTTTGACCTAAATAAACATTTATAGGGGGTGGGATTCTAAGAAAATCAATTTTTTTAATTCTGACTGGGCACCCTAATATACATAATATGTAGTGAGAAACAAAAGCAAAAATATTTAGAATTTTGTTTTCCTGGCCATCTGAAAAAATATTTCGCATAAGCGTATGCAAATTATTTTTGGAAATGGTCAAGAATTTCTTGACAAGAATAGAGCTGTAAGTGTTAGCTTTTTAAAAAGGTTCCCGTCATAGACACAGTTTTTATTTTTAAGAAACGTCAATTTTTGTTAAAACTGTTAAAAACTGCCTTTGTAATTGGTAGATTTCTTAAAAACTAAAGCATGATTTGTGAATTCCATAAAAATTTAATCTTAAAAAAAATGGTAAATCAGTAGAACAGTACTCTTCAGTAAGGGAACGTTCAAGTATTACGTAACGCACTAACATACCCCCTATTTGGAAGGGTAGCCAAAACATAAAATCTCTACAGCCTTTAATAACGCGAGAAACGGTTTATGAAGTGTATGAATTTTGGTACAATTTGCACTACGTAACACTTGATATATATTTTAATTTTTACAAATTAATAACTTAATGCTATTTACTATTACTGAAAAGTATTTTAATGTAACTAATGGTTTTTACTAGGCAGATTTTAAATAATTAATAATTAATAAATAAATAAATACTAAATATTTAATTAAAAAAAAACATTTACATGAAACATATTAACAGCCTATTCAATCGCAAGTCTTTTATAAAATATTAAAAAGGTTGAAAATTATGGGCATTATGGGCATTAGAGAAATAGGTACTTATAATTTTGTTTAAAAACTACTTAAATAAAAGAGAACAACAGGTAAAATCAACAAATCTTCTAAAGCACTTTATGGAAATTGAAATAAGCGTCCCTCAGGGACCACTCCTTTTTCTTATTTAAATAAACGAATTATCTGCTATTCATAATTTAGATGGTATTTTAATTAGTTATGCTGATGATACAGCTGTTATATTTGTCGGCAATCATTAAGAGGAGGTGGATTATAAGAAGTCTATTCGACTATAGAAACTCTACAAAATTATAGTTTTAATATTTATACAATATGGCAGTAAGACAAATAAACATAAAAGTTTAAATTTATGGATTAAAAGTAATAATTGAAACGATGATTTATAAATTAACTTGTTCAATTCTGGGATATTGGATATTTGTATCTTAGTCGGATATTAAAACTAGTTCATCTTTTTGATCTTGTCCAAACTTTTTGATCCATAATTTAAAATTAATTTCATCAACATTTCCCAAAAAGTCTTTTAACTTATCCTAGGATTAAATCCTGAAAATCCTTCTGTTTTTTAGTAATTCTATGTTGAGTGTTTTCAATTCTTTCCCAGAATAATAAAAACCTTTATAGTACAGTTAAATCAATGTTTTATTAACATAAAAATAAAAACTCTATAAAAGTATATGTAGTAGTAAAAGGTGGGTAGGATCCGACGCCTGACAAGTAGGCCCAATGGCTCTTTTTGTATTCCCCAAGATTACCTACCCAACCTTCTGCATATCCTCCCTCTTCCTAAATCTGCCAGACCTTCTGATGAAGTTCATAACGTCTGACCAGGCTAGGAGGCTCAACTCTTCCTTCGCTAATGTTACCACTCCGAAGATGTCTTGTCTGAGCCTGCCCAGAGCCTTACACTCCCCTATGAAGTGGTAGGGCGTTTCCTTGTCCATCCCACACCCAGGGCAGGTCGGATCGTTTACCGTCCGCATGAGGCTTAGGTGTCGCATAAGCCCACAGTGGCCCGTAAGGACCCCTGTAAGGAGGCTTATAGTTGCTCGGCCCCTTCCTAGTAGCCAGACCGCCCTAGCTTTGCTTGGCTTGGTCAGGAATTCCTTTGTCTGCCTGCAAACGCTAAGCTCGGTCCAGTGTTCCTTAAGCTGACTTTCCACCCATACGTTGAGGGCAGTCTTCACTTGTTTCCTTGTGATACCAAGAATTGGTTCGGGACCCAGGCAGGGCTTTCCGGCACCCAATCTGGCGAGCTCATCCGCCTTCTCGTTGCCTGGAATACCGCAGTATATATAAAAGTATATAGTTTTAATATTATTTTAGTATTAATAGATAGGTATCTAAAAATAAAAACTGATCGTGGCCAATTAACAGTTGTAAAAGTAAAATAAAACTTATTTTTAATATTCGAGACGCCAATGAATTATTTCTTCAGCCTATTTAACAATAAAATACTTCCGTGAGATTCTTTGGTTGTTTACTTGGTATTTACAATGGGCAACATATCAAAAATTCATGTTACGTTTAAACATTGACGGGTAAATGTAGAGGAAGATATGAGGCTCACAGAAAAAAAATATAAAAGCCTCGTAAAAAGATTTCTTATCCATACAATAAAAAAGAGGTGTTTTAAGTTCAAATAATTGATTTCTCTGTCATTTTCGCTTTTAAATACATTTTAGTAAAAATTCTTCGTCCACAGAAATGATCAATTCTTGGCATGAATATTCTATTCTCTTGTTTTACCAAAAAGGAATATAAGACTTAAAATAATCTACTCAGTATTTAATCCCAATGTCAAATTCTTTTATATCAAATCATAAATAACTAAGCAACCATTACCTCAGTTTTCTGAGAAAAATAGGATTTTTTTGGTTTAAAAAATATGTTTTTTTAGTGTAGTAACTCTCTTCACAATATATACAGTATATCCCCGGATGCAGTTATAAAGAGGAATTTATTTTTTATTTTTGATATCTCAAAAAAGTCACTTTTGATAACTTGCCCTGCTTGTTTTAAACTCCCAAAACACTAAGCACTTTTTGCATAACTCTTACCTTTCATGAGATAATGGTTTTTTTCTTCAAAATGGCGACTTTTTAAAAAATATATTTTTTTATTTTTAATATCTCAAAAAAAAATCACTCGTGATAAGTTGCCCTGCTTGTTTTCAGACTTCAAAAACACTAATCACTTTTTGTATAACTTTTACGGTTCATGAGATAGTGTTTTTTTTTTTCTTCAAAATGGTGACTTTAAAAAAAATAATTTTTTTATTTTTAATATCTCAAAAAAAATCACTCCAGATAACTTGCTTGTTTTTAAATTCTTAAAACACTAAGCACTTTTTGTATAACTCTTAAAGGTTCATGAGATAATGATGAATTTTAAAGTCATTATTTTAAAGAAAAATATTAGTTATCTCATGAACCGTAAGAGTTATACAAAAAGTGCTTAGTGTTTTGGAAGTTGGAAAACAAGCAGGGCAAGTTATCAAAAGTAAATTTTTTTGAGATATTAAAAATAAAAAAAAAATTCACCATTTGAGATATTAAAAATAAAAAAAAGTCACCATTTTGAAGAAAAAAAAACATTTCATGAACCGTAAAAGTTATACAAAAAGTGCTTAGTATTTTGGGAGTTTGAAAACAAGCAGGATAAGTTATTAACAGTGAATTTTTTTGAGATATTAAAAATAAAAAAATATTTTTTTTGTCACCATTTTGAAGAAAAAGAAACATTATCTCATGAACCGCAAAAGTTATACAAAAAGTGCTTAGTATTTTGGGAGTTTGAAAACAAGCAGGATAAGTTTCAATCAACAGTGAATTTTTTTGAGATATTAAAAATAAAAAAATATTTTTTTTAGTCACCATTTTGAAGAAAAAAATAACATTATCTCATGAACTGTAAAAGTTATACTGAAAGTGATAAGTGTTTCGGAAGTTTGAAAATAAGCAGTGCAAGTTATCAAGAGTGAATTTTTTTGAGATATTAAAAATAAAAAAATATTTTTTTTAGTCACCATTTTGAAGAAAAAAAAACATTATCTCACGAACCGTAAAAGTTATACAAAAAGTGATTAGTGTTTTGGAAGTTTAAAAATAAGCAGGGCAAGTTATTAAGAGTGAATTTTTTTGAGATATTAAAAATAAAAAAATATTTTTTTTTAGTCACCATTTTGAAGAAAAAAAAAACATTATCTCATGAACCGTAAAAGTTATACAAAAAGTGATTAGTGTTTTGGAAGTTTGAAAACAAGCAGGGCAAGTTATCAAGAGTGACTTTTTTGAGATATCAAAAATTTACAGAAATGGATTCTATGTTCTGTTATAATTTAAAAATTCTCTTAAATATTAGGATTTCTAAGCGTATAAAAGGCGGAAAAAAACGTTGTCTTTATTCTTTATAAGATACAATAAAATAATAATGTATAATACTATTATTTTTATAGTTTTATGGAGACTAAATAATATATTATCATCTACATGGGTATTTAAATTTATGAAGGTATACCTTTTTATTTTGGATTATACGGACTAAATTTATTGACCCAAAAAACATCAAAAATAATATAAAACCTTTATAAAGAAGAGAGTCACTATAGAGAAATTGAAAAAAAAAGTATAATATTTATATTATGATAAAGTAGCCATTACTTATAACCAGACCACCACCCAGTCACATATATTTTGAAAATGTTTTGGTAAATGCTGTAAAGAAAAGAGTTAGTAGGCACGGTTTGATATCAAAAAGAAGCTACAAATTTTAACTAGTTATAAATATACGCATATGCATTTGGGAAGCATTATTGCCAAGGAAAATACACTGTCCAGTAAAAGAGCTTTCCCATTTTTCACCTCCGCGCGTAAAATGTATTTTTTTATTATCAGATTCACTTTCAGCAACCATAAAAACCTTAGTATACCAATTTTCACGAAAACTACCCTCTGCCCCTTTGGGGGTGAAGTTAGAATTTTGTTATAATCAGACTCCCTTTCAACAACCTCAAAACCCCCAATATACCAATTTTGACGAAAACTACCCCCACCCCGTAGGGGGTAGATTTAGAATTTTTTTATTATCAGAATCACTTTCAGAAACCTCAAAAACCCCAATATACCAGTTTTCACAAAAACTACCCCCCACCCCTCAGGGGGTGAAATTAGAAAAAAGTTATTATCAGATTAAAATCCGTCAACCCCAAAAGCCCCTATATACCAATTTTGAGGAAAATATTGAAAATATTTTAAAATATTTACCCCCTTACCCCCTTGAGGGTGAAGTTAAAAAAAAATATTATCAGATTCAATTTCAGCAACCTCAAAAAACCCCTATATAGCAATTTTCAAATTTTTCTAAAAAAAATGTATTTTTGCCCCCCTTGCCACACCCCAATGTTCACCAAAAGGAATCCCGAGCGAGAACTTTTGGTAACATACCTGTATGCCAAATTTCAAGTCTCTAACAAAGCGTTCTTAAGTTATCGTGCCCACAAGATTTCCCGGACAGACCGATCGACTGACCGACCGATCGACCGACCGACCGATCGACCGAGCGAATTTTTTTTTTGCTTGAAATTGATTTATATCGACATAAAACGTCATAAAACTCAAAAATACGCAAAAAAAATTTTTGCAAATTTTTGCACGAATACAAGGCTTTCCAAAATTTTGAAAATTTTCAAAATGGGAAAGCAAATTATGCTTATAATGCATATATTAATCGGTTTTTGCTAAAAGGGCTTAAGTCATTAAAGTAAAACTTTTGGGAAATTAAAAAAAAAACTTCCTATATTTTTTTTGTTATTTATAAAAAATCCAAAAACACTTTTTGTTGCCAGTAAACCTAGTGTTTAATATAATTTTCACATAAGTTGGAAGAACCGTTTTTATGTAATTAAATCCCTAAATTTGTAAAAAAAACGCTATTTTAAAACGTCAACAACAGCTAATTTTCTTCGAGGTCTGACTCAGGTTGAAAGTCACTGTCAGGATATTTAGCATATGTTGCAGGCCAGTTTGTTATGACTTCAAAGTACTCTTTGTACTGATCAGGAAAAAAAACGTCCTGTCAACAAAAATCAATGCGTTTATCATCTACCATTATAAAACTGTATCTTACTCCATTTTGAAAAAAAGTTGACTTACGCCCTTTCGGCAAAAACTGATCCAAATGTAAATAATAGGAAAAAACAAACCAAAGTATTCCAAAAAGACTTTGATAAAAAAGCATGTTTTTCTGAGAACAAAATTTTTATAAACGTTTTCCTTTATTCCTCTGTATAAAAAAATACAGAACACGACATGGGTGTCCAGTTTTACTATTGTTGGTAAAAATTAACACCACGAAAATAGAAAAAGTTTTAATCTTACTCGTTTTCTGTTTACTTATCAGTTTACGTTTCTATGCAAACTTGAAAGTTAAATAGACAAAATCAAAATGAACAAAAACTCGGTGGTTTTTAATTCCAGATTTTCTTTTTAAATTTTCACACCTGGGCATTAGTATTTATTCTAAGCTTTTTTTACAAATCGGTACATTTTGGAAATTATAATCCTTCCATTTTTAAAGGATATAGTGTTAAATCATTCAAATAAGTAGTAACTATACACCAATATAAAGTATAACTTGTAAGTGTAGAAATACTTGATATAAATGTATTTAACTTTTAAAAAATTCAATAATTTGTTTCAAGTTCAATTAGTACCTGCTTATTTTTAAGAAAATAATATTTGTATTATTTTTTTTTCTTATTTGGAAAAAGTATACGTATCTTATATTATCAACTTCAATCAAGCAAAACATTTGATTCAAGTACCCAACATGTTTATATTCAATTTTGATCCACTTAATATGAATATTACGTAATTACTTGTTTTTAAATAGTTACTGATTTTTTATTTTCTTTGTTACTATTTTTTAAACGGTTTTGCTTTCTCATTTTGAAAATTTTCAAAATTTCGGAAAGCCTTGTTTTCGTGCAAAAATTTTCAATTTTTTTTGCGTATTTTTGCATTTTGTGACGTTTTATGTCAATATAAATCAATTTCAAGCAAAAAAAAAATATCGGTCGGTCGGTCGATCGGTCGATCGATCGTTCTGTCCGGGAAATGTTGTAAGCACGATAAATTAAAAACGCTTTAAGCTAGAGACTTGAAATTTGGCATACAGGTATGTTACCAAAAGTTCTCGCTCGGGATTGTTTTTGGTAAACATTGGGGTGCGGCAAGGGGGAAAAATACATTTTTTTACAAAAATTTGAAAATTGCTATATAGGGGTTTTCAAGGTTGCTGAAAGTGAATCTAAAAATAAACATTTTTAACTTCACCCCCGCAGAGGTAGGGGGTCAATCCTTTTAATTAGAGGTTTTAGGGGTCGACAAATATAAATCTGATAATTTTTTTCCAATTTCACCCCCTGAGGGGTGGGGGTAGTTTTCGTGAAAATTGGTATTTTGGGGTTTTGAGGTTGCTGAAAGTGAGTCTGATAATAAAAAAATTCTAAATCCACCCCCTGAGGTGGAGGGTAGTTTGTTGAAAATTTATATACTGGGGTTTTTGAAGTCGCTAAAACTGAATCTTATAATAAATTTATCTAATTTCACCACTGAGGGCTGGGGGTAGTTTTTGTGAAAATTGGTATATTGTGGTTTTTAAGGTTGCTGAAAGAGAATCTGATAATAAAAAAATCTAACTCCACCCCCTAAGAGGCGAGGGGTAGTTTGTGAAAACTGGTATATTTTTAAGGTTGCTAAAAGTGAATCTTATAATAAAAAATCCATTTTACACGCGGAGGTGAAAATGGGAAAGCTCTTTTACTGGGCAGTGTATTTTTTTATGAAATCTACTATACAAATGTAATGTAATGTAAACTGCGTGCCGGTTATTGTTATGGGATACCATGGTATTAGTGCAAAATCCTTATTTTTAAAGCAGACAAAGAAACAGTTTAAGAAACATAAAGAATTGTAGATTTCTATTTTAACAAGGAAATACAAAAGTACTATACTTAGTACCTACTTTTGTTTTGTATAGGGTATAAAATACCAAAGTGATATTTTTGAGTTATTCATCACATCCTTTGCATTATATTTGCGTAGTTGAATAATTTTACCTAAAAGAATGTCACTTTAGGCATCAGCTAGAAAAATAGCACAACTATTTATGTGCTATTCAAATTTAATATTGCAACCAAATATTTAGTAAATATGCAACTGCAAGGAACTCAGGAGGAACTCTGGAGGATCTCCGAGGAACTCTTTGCAAAAAGGAAAACTCTTTGCAAAATGGAGGAACTCTTTGCAAAATGGAGGAACTCTTTGTAAAAAGGAACTCTTTTGTACAAATTTCAGACGTGGTCAGAAACAATTATTTTTTATTACCCATGTGGATTAACGTTCTTATGGTCAAACTAGATCAGCCGTTACAAACACTTTATCAAAACATCCTACCTTTGGGCGCCAATTTCTTTTTTGAAGGGGCGCCAAGTTTGATAGAAACCGTCAGGGACAAAGCTTTTTTTCCCGAAGGTAATTTTGGGGTGCCAATTGCCAATTTTTGTTTTGAATGTTTTGAAGGGGCGCCAAGTGTGGCAGAAACCGTCAGGGACAAAGCTTTTTTCCCTTTTTCCCGAAAGGTAATTTTCGGGCGCTAATTTTTGTCTTGAAGGGGCGCCAAGTTTGGCAGAAACCGTCAGGGACAAAGCTTTTTCGGGAAGGTAAATTGGGGGCGCCATTTTTTATTTGAAGGGGCGCCACGCCAAGTTCGGTAGTAACCGTCAGGGACAAAGCTTTTTTATGAAGGTATTTTTTTGAGCGCCAACTTCTTTTTTTGTAGGGGCGCGAAGTTGAAACCGTCAGGGACAAAGCTTTATTTTTTGAGGGTGCCTTATTGGCAGTAGTGCTTGCACAGCGGTAATTTCTACGGCTTATTTGCCAAAAATTACCTCTTCCAGAGAGGAACTCTTAAGGAACACAGGAGGAACTCCCAAGGAACTCTGGAGGAACTCCGAGGAACTCTTTGCAAAAAGGAACTCTTTTGTACAAATTTCAGACGCGGTCAGCCCCTCGGTACCGGTATAACATACCGCTATGATATTTTCAAAAATTTGTACTGAATACAAAGTTGTATTCTTTAGAAAAAAGAACAAAATACAAAATTAAAAAAAAAATACCGATGCCAATACTTTCCCCTGTAGGCCTAGATTCAATAAAATCAAAATTAAAAAGAAAATAAAAAAATGAAAAAAAAATTTTTTTTTTCAAGTCTGCAGTCTCATTTAGTCACGGAAAATACCGAGTATTTAAAATACTTAAAATAATGCTTAGTATAGTAGGGGAGACCGGGGCATAGCGGGCACACTAAGGCAAACAAAAATCATAAAAAATGTATTTTTAAATTTAATGTATTATTTTTTTTACATGATATGGGTACAACTTTAAGGTTTAATATACCATTATTTGAGAGCGTATTTATGAACAGTGTCTTTGATATTTTTTTATGTCACTGTGTTAAAAGACCACTTTGTCCCGGTGCCAGGGGTAAAGTGGCCACTAGCTAATGTGATTCCTAATTTATTAATAGAGATTTTTAATAAAAAATGAGGAAATTTAAATTATAAATAAAAATAAACATGCTAAACACTTCATATATAAACTCAAACCAAACATGGTTTAAATTAAAAAATATATAAAAGAAAGTTTTGTTTGCTGTTTTATAAGTCTTTAACTGCTGCTACACTGTAAAAACTGCATGTAAAATAATGTAAAAATACATGAATTTACATAGTACGGAATAGTAAATTTACTATTCTGGACTATGCATAATTTATGAATTTATGTAAAAGAATGTAAAATAATGTAAAATAATGTAAAAGAATGTAAAAGAATGTAAAAGAATGTAAAAGAATGTAAAAGAATGCAAAAGAATGTAAAATAATGTAAAAGAATGTAAAATAATGTAAAAGAATGTAAAATAATGTAAAAATATATATTTACATTGATTTCCATATTTTTACATGATTTTACAATGTCAGGCTATGTTATATTAAGACGCGCGTGCGCTTTGGACAATAAACAAGAAGGCGTCGCATCATGAGACGGACCGTTTAATATTAATATTGTTAGAGAGAGCGACGCATCTGCTAGGTTAAAGTGTTAAAAGTGTAGAAAAGGTAAATATTATTTATGTACGATATTTAAATGCTTTATTTGTGGCCTAAAATTTACGTTCATTATAAATTACATTCTTTATCAACCAATAGATCTTTAAAGAAAGATGTAAGCAGTTTATACTCGTATTAAGGGTGCAAATCGTTTGGTTTATTAAACCAAATGAACTTTACGCTACGATATTTCAAAAAAGCTTCGACACAGAAACTTGTTATTTGGAACAAACACTTTCTAAGTAGTAAATATTTTTTTTTCTAATTTCAAGTCTAAACCATTCGGGACTATGTAATTTTTAGCGTTCCGGTCTATGCACAATATTACCATTCTGGACTATGTAATTTTTAGCGTTCCGGTCTATGCAAAATATTACCATTCTGGACTATGTAATTTTTACCGTTCCGGTCTATGCAAAATATTACCATTATGGACTATGTAATTTTTACCATTCCGGTCTATGGCCACATATTACCATTTACGGACTATGTAATTTAATATAATTTATTTTTACCGTGTATAGTTCTGCTCATGTTTTCAGAGCTCCAGGACTGTTGCCTGCTACTTCTCTTTCGATTTCTAGCCAAAAGGGCAAAGTGGTCACATCCAGTGACCGCTTCACAGGTGTTTTAAAAATAAGTATTTACTAAAATAATAAATAAATAATACAAAATGTAGTGTTAGTTTTTAATAACTTATTGTCTATGACATTTAATACCTTAATATACATTAATATTTTAAAATATGCACATATTGAAGATAAATCGATAACTTTTTCACTGCACGCTTCGGTATCAAAGACTTGACTTAATGGCATATCGACTGATGCATTTTTTGTTTTTTTATAAGGGGGGGTGACCACTTTGCCCAGGGTGACCACTATACCCAGGTCTCCCCTACTTATACTAATTTCTTGGAAGCAGGTACTAATTAAACTTAAAACAAATATTTTTTTTATATCAAGTATTTTTATAATTGCAACAAATATCTAAGACAACTATCATAAATACTGTGTGTATAGTTTGACGCACGGATCTGCGCCTACGGCAAATATGTTGGAATGTGTGTGCAAGTGGGAGGCCCGATGTAGGCACGCAAGCCTTATAACGCTCTTGATGGAAAGAAGAGAGCGCGAATGATTCCTCCCCCTTACGTCGTAGACTTTCTTTCATGTGGAGAACTGTAACAGGTAATTTTTAGCAATACAATACCGCGTACAATACACCAATAGTATCATTTTTAACGCCAAGCATTTTATTAATAATTGCAAGGCTTGTGGTTTGCTAATGTTTGTCAACTGTCGAGATATCTCAATGAAGTTGTTAATTTGACATATGTCGCACATTTAATAAGTTCGGTCTAATTAAATTTGACCCACACCTGCTATCTTGTTCGTTGACAAAATAAAACAAAGCCGCACCTGTTGAATATTACGTGACTTCTTGTCTTTGCACTAATTTGATACAGCAAAAATGGACCAATTAAATTCGTTCATTTGTAAATTTTTCATTAAATAAAATATTATGAATGGTCTAACTTCTTCCATAATTAAAAAGTTCTGTAGATGATATCCTTGAGCCATGTTTACCCTTTAATCGGCCATGCAGATAATACATGATTTCACAAAAACCTTTTTATTTTATTAATGTGTAATTTTTATTTCTGGTTAGGTTTTTCGAAGGTGAAAATTATGTTTTTAATAACCATTGCCGACATAATTAGCTGCTACACATGTGTACCATTTAAGTAGAACTTGTCACAAAAGTCAAATGATTGTCGCGAATATCTGAAAAAAGTACAGAAGTCATCTTGTTTGAAACATAACTTTTTTCTACTGGCGTGCGGAGAAATGTCTCTTTCCGCACACATATGCGTGTGGAAACAAGGCCTTTTCCGCAAGCATAAACATTGTTTAATTTCTTAATTGCGTAATGTTATTGTTGTAATATTTATTCATAATTTTATAAAAAAGTCCAAATTTACTGTTAAATGTTTTTCTTATTGGAAAAATATAAAAATAAGATTTATCTAATAATATATAAAAGTATATTTTATTTTAACTCCGCTCGTAGGAAAAATATTGCATGCGTAAAGAGACTTTTCCGCACTTGATGGGAATATAGCTATTTCAAGTGTCAAATGTAAACATGATTCATTTAAGTCAGCAATAAAAACCTATTTTTATACATTTTGCTGCTTAAATAATAAAAATAGCCAAATAATTAAAGAATTATACACGCAAAAACCAAAACATATACACTGATAAAAAAGATAATTTTGATTTATTTGGATATGGCCAATTAAATTATTTGACTGCGAGTAACAAATTTTATTTGGGTCAAATAAATATTTAGTTCATGCAAATAAATATTTTAATCTCAATATCATTTATTAATGGGAACAAAATAGTTTATTTGACAGAAATAAAGCTTATTTGTCACAACCAAATAATACAATTGGCCATATTCAACCAAATATTTTGTACACACAAATAAACTGTTTTATCAGTGTAGAAATGAAGGTTCGGACCAGCCAAAAGATTCAACTGCTATTAAATTAAATACTTGTTTTTCTTTATTTTATCAATGTTATTTTTTTTATTTCTGTTATTTATTTTATTATTCAGTTATCAATTTTATTCTATTTTGTAATTTTTACAGATATGTAGGTAAGTATATATTTTTGATGCAAATTAATAATAATATATAATAATATAATCTATAATATAAATCCACTGACATTGTAACTACATAACCCTAAAAGTTTTAGTACTTTTAGCAACCTCAAAACCCCAAATATACCAGTTTTCACGAAAACTAACCCCACCCCTCAGGGGGTAAAATTAGAAAAAAAATATTATCAGATTCATATTTGTCAACCCCATAAAAATACATTTTGTTTTAGAAAAATTTGAAAATTGCTATAGGGGTTTTTGAGGTTGCTGAAATTAAATCTGATAATAAAATTTTTCTAACTCCACTCCCTAAGGGGTGAGGGGGTAAATATTTTTAAATATATTCAATATTTTCGTCAAAATTGGTATATATACATGGGTTTTTGGTATATATATATATATGGGTTTTTGGGGTTGACGAATATGAATCTGATAATATTTTTTTTTCTAATTTTACCCCCTGAGGGTGGGGGGTAGTTTTCATGAAAACTGGTATATTGGGGTTTTTGGGGTTGCTGAAAGTGAATCTGATAATAAAAAAAAATTATAAATCCACCCCCTGAGTGGTGGGGGTATTTTTCGTGAAAAATGGTATAATGGGATTTTTGAAGATGCTGAAAGTGAAATTGATCATACAAAATTCTTACTCCACCACCTGATGGGCAGGGGGTAGTTTTCTTGAAAATTTATATATTGGGGTTTTTGAGGTCGCTAAAACTGAATCTTATATTTTTTTTAATTTCACCCCCTGAGGGGTGGGGGTAGTTTTGTGAAAATTGGTATATTGGGGTTTTTAAGGTTGCTGAAAGGGAATCTGATAATAAAAAGTTCTAACCACCCCCTAAAAAGCGGGGGTAGTTTTCTTGAAAATTGATATATTTTTAAGGTTGCTAAAAGTAAATCTAATAATAAAAAATCCATTTTACGCGCGGAGGTGTAAAATGGGAAAGCTCTTTTACTGGGCAGTGTATATTTTCTTGAAATTGATTAATATTGACATAAAACGTCATAAAATGCAAAAATACGCAAAAAAGATTTTTAAAATTTTTTGCACGAATATAAGGCTTTCCCAAATTTTTAAAATGGGAAAGCGAAAGCGTTAATTTAAAGATAATTAAATAAATTAACATAAAGTATAATTATTTTATCATAATTAATACATATCGATATATTATAATGTTGAATAATTAATAAGAATGCAAAAAAACAGAGTAATTCCAGAAGAAAATGACCCATATTGTTTTTATTTATTTATTATTTGTTATTACAAAAATATATAAGCTTAATAATAAGATGGAGATCCGCCTAAACCAAGTTTGTGTGCGGCATCAACTTTACATAAAAAAGATAATAAAATAATTCTAAGTAAACGTACAATAATAATAAGATAACTATTAAAAAAAAGTACAATAATAATAAAAAGATAAATATCATAGTAAAGCGTACAAAATAATAGAGAGAGTAAGAGAGTGAGCGAGAGAGTGGGCCAGAGAGATACTGTATTTATCATTCTGCAAACAGAGCCTTAGTGAAGAAAATTTATTGGGGGGGGGGATAAAGCCCAATTTTATAAACATTTTTAAAGAAGTGAACTAAAAAAGCTCATCAGCTCAATCAATATTTTTGACAACTCCCAAAATCAAAAAACCCAAAAAAGGAATATCCACAACTTAACTTTACCAACTTCAAACAAATATAAACTGCCATCTACGCAGTATGCCAACTAACCAAAAATTCATTTCAAATTTTTTTTTAATTTGTCAAATTTTTCAAAGTGTTCGGCAGGAGGGGAGGGGATTTCCATTGACCAGTAATCATGACACAACCCGTATAAAAAATCTCAAACACTAAGTATTTAACTCTTTCATTAAGCATCTTAATATATTTTTACCAAATAAAATAATCACCTCTCTCACAGATTTAAATACTTAAAATATATGACAAATCGTTTTAGTATTAAAATGTTTTAAATTTATTTTATGTTAATTTGATTTCATATTATTATTAGTTTTGAATGCAATGCGGCCTCTGACCTCAACATTAACCTTAAAGAGATTTTTATTATTAATGATTCATCAAACGTCTAGGACGTGGACTAAATGGTTTACTTTAAAAATTTCTTGTTAATTATGGAATAAGTTAAATTAATACGATTTTCAGCCCTTGAATACAAAAGTTTAGGGGTTTAAGGAGAAAATACTGCTGCTAGCAAAATAATACTTTTTTGCACGACCAAGACTAAAACCTAATTTTACGCTTTCATTTTCGGGACTAAACTTGCCGTTTTTCTTCCAAGGAAAAAAAATCACGGCAACCTTGATAATATTAAGATATTATACAAACTATGTGCTTTACTGGTAGAAAAATTAGGTTTGGTGATGTTTTGTAATAAATAAGAGATTCAAAGGAAATTATTTGGATTTTAACAAAGAAAACCTTAAAAAATAACATTGTTTAAATTATTAAATTTATCGTCTTCGTCCAATTTTTTGAACTGACGTTTGTGTCAACCATATTAAAAAACAATTGAAATCGCAATTGCCGTGAAACTGACTTTTCGTGATTCACAGGTATCTTGATAAAATTAAATAAAACACCCAATTTTAGATGAGTGGTTTTTAATTTTATGTACCTACCTAAGTTATGCTTGGTCGCGCAAAAAATAATGTATACCCCTCTGGACTAAACATGGCTGTTTTAGTCCCTTGGTATATAAATAACTATTACTTATAGTATATAGTATTATAAAAAAATAATAGTTTCTTGCACTTTTTTTTGAGAATAAATTTTAATTTAATGTGAAATAATACTAAATTATTAAGAACATAAATTTTGATTATTTCTATTATACTATTAAAATGTTTATTGACCTCTTTTAAATAATTTGTCAATAACATATTTCACAGTTAATTTAAATAACTTTTTTTAACTCTTATTTATATGTGACTAACTAATCATGTAAATATTTATTTCTAATTTATTCAATTGTAATTTAATATTTTAATTTTTCGGATTTTAAATAAGTTTTATAAGTCTATTAAATGGTATAAATCTTGGCACATTAATAATATAATGTGACATTATATAAAAAAAAAGTAAAAGAATATTTAAGCTTGGTTTGGTAACCCAACAATAATATTAGATAGTAGAGGTCTGGATTAGGGTTATTTATATTAAAAAACGTTTTTTTACTAAAACTGCCGAGGTTTCGTTGGCTTTATTCCAACTTGTTCAAAAGGCACACTACAAGAAATGTAACAATTATGTTTTAACTTTTTAACAATTCAAAGAGCCAAAAAGAAAACAATATAAGTTTAAAAATTCGTTAATAAAATAATAAAATATGATTTATTTTTTATATAATAAAAACATGTTTAAAATTGTTTTGCAGGCAAAAAAGGCGTTGATTAATTATATTAAACTATGCATTATAATCCAAACATAGAAATGGAAACATTTAAAATACGGTTTAATTTAATAACACCTCGTATAAGAACAAATATTTATCTTAACGTGGAAATATTAAAAGAATAACAAAAAAAAAAGGTAAAAAATATGGTACTTACAGTAAGTTACGTTTCCTTCGTTAAACTATAACAATTAATATTCGAAATACAAGAAAATAAACAAAAATATGCAGATAAGAAATTTAAAGTCGTGTACCAGTGCTATACAAACGTATACTAGAAATTTCGGACTGTTGACAGATACAGGTACGGGGGGATTTTTTCTTTTTGGTTTAAACTAAAAATTCGACTTGTAAAGAAACCAAAGATAAATTATATATCCTATTTTTTTTTTTTAAATGAAAACTAGAGTTTACTTTTTATTTTTGAAATAGAATATTTTTTTATATTTTTTAGGCGTTTCTATGTTTATAATTAAATATTGTATTATTATTTTTTTTACAGATTCACGAAAACTACCCCCACCCCTCAGGGGATAGATTTAGAAATTTTTTATTATCAGATTCACTTTCAGCAACCTCAAAACCCCAAATATACAAATTTTCACAAAAACTAACCCTCGCCTATCAGGGGGTGGATTTAATATTTTTTATCAGATTCACTTTTAGCAACCTCAAAAATCCCAATATACCAGTTTTCACGAAAACTACCCCGCAGCCCTCAGGGGGTGTAATTAGAAAAAATTTATTATCAGATTCATATTCGTCGACCCCAAAAACCCCTATATACCAGTTTTGAGGAAAATATTGAAAATATTTTAAAATATTACCCCCTCACCCCTGCGGGGGTGTAGTTAGAAAATGTTTATCTATTAAAAAATAGCCAATTCTAAATTAATTTGTTCCTATATGTATTTATAATTTTATATTTCGTATTCTTAAACATTATGTAAAGTATCATTAGTTAAAAATTTAAATATTATATTGATTTAATTATTATTATCATTATTTAGTATTAGTTTAATTACTTTAGGTCATAATTATATGTGTATATTTTTTGTGAGGTTAAGTGGAAGAGCTTGGGGTGGCATATGTAAATCGTATACCTACGATTACATGTGCGACTCATTTGAACTTCGCCTCATACCATGTAATGGTTAATAAAGACATTTATTATTATTATTATATTAGATTGAATTTCAGCAAAAAAAAAAATATTTTTCCTTTTGACCCCTTTCCGCATCCCAATGTTCACTAAAAACAATCCCGAGCGAGAACTACTGGTAACATACCTGTATACCAAATTTGAAGTCTCTAGCTTAAAGCGTTCTTAAGTTATCGTGCTTATAAGATTTTCCGGACAGAACAATCGACAGACCGATCTACCGATAATTTTTGTTTGCTTGAAATTGATTTATATCGACACAAACATCATAAAACGCACAAATACGAAAAAAAAATTTTGAAAATTTTTCCACGAATACAAGGCTTTCCGAAAACTTGAAAATTTTCAAAATGGGAAAGAAAAATAATTATTTTTATTAAATAATGTAATTCTTACTATAAAAATTCAATTTTTGACAAATTTAAATTAATTAAATTAAAAGAAATATTTTTTCTACTACTGCTTTAGAATGTAAGCAAATACACACACTTTTCAAACACAGAATGAATCCATTCTAGCTCTAGATATGGTATGAATATTCCGTATCAAGTGTTAGAATGAGCACATGTAGTGCCATCTCTTGTTTATAAAAGTAAAGAAAACTGTAGCAAAATTAGCAAAAATATATATATTTTACCATGAAATATTGAATAATTTAATGCAATTTAAAGTTTTGCGTTAAATTACATTAGTTTTTCTCAATATTTGACCAGTTTTTTATCAATTTAGTTCAAAACATTAAACCTGCTCCCATCTATTGTTAAATATTTAAAGCTGATATATGTCACAACAATCTGACATAACCTTCAATTTTTGCATTATAATTTGTAAATATGCGCTAAATTTAAACAAAAATCTTTTATAACTACTGATTTTATAAAATTATTAAATAACGTTAATTGCTTTATTTAAAAATATGCGTTTTGTCACAAAAAACATTGTTTTTAACCTTGCCCGCAGTTTAAGCCATACAGTGTTTCACATTTGCAGTCGAAGAAAAATTATAGTCTACAACACGCATGGAATAGTCATTCCCCGCTCGCGGGACCGTCATACTCGCCTACCGGCTCGTTTGCCAAACTTTCCGCTCGAGCGGAATATTGTCTATTCCATACTAGTTATAGAATATACATATATATATATACAATGCGGTCCAAAAGTCACCCCCCCCCTCTTAACTTTTGAACGAGTTGAGATATCGATTTCAAATTTAGAACTCTTAAATAAGACAGCTTAAACTATCTTTAAGCATATATTTGATACTTTTATCTCTTAAAATGTGGGCAGGGAGGCCTGGGGGGAAACTTTTTTAAATGGAAAGGGGGGTCGTGTAATACATCATTTTAAAGCCTTTAAAATTCTCTATATAACCATACATTTTTAAATTTTTTAAACATGTCTTTTAAGGTTTTGATTTTTCAGTTTTTTGTGCTAAAAAAATAAATTTTTAAGTTTTCTTTTGTTAATTTTTATTTATGTCAACTAAAATTAGTTTAAAAGTATAATTTACTTTTTTTCATTATGAAATTAGGCATTTTTAAAGAAATTTTGACAAAAATACCCATTTTCAACCCTATTTTAAACCCAAAAAAAATGTTTAAAAAAAATAAAAAATATACAGTTAAATGCAGAATTTTATAAGCTTTAAAATGATGTATCACACGACCCACCTTTCCATTTAAAAAAATGTTGCCCCTTTCCCCCCTGCCCATATTTTAATAGCTAAAAGTATCAAATATATGCTTAAAGATAGTTTAAGTTGTCTTATTTAAGAGTTCCAAATTTAAAGTCGATATCTAAACTCGTTCAAAAGTTAAGGGGGGGGGTGACTTTTGGACCGCTCTGTATATATATGTATTATATTATACAAAGTAGAAGAATAAGTTTAAGAGCTTACTGCATTAAGTCAATATCTACTTACCACATTTTCGTGCCAGGGCATATGTGTGCTGTAGATATATAACTAGCTGTGTAAACTTTCGTTGAATAGAATAAAAGCTTATTCTATTATAATTTGGGCTTTGAATTTTTATGGATATTAAAGCTTTTCTTATAATGCTATTGATAGGACAAATGTCCACTGTATCAAAGAACATTTCCTCCAGTCAAAATCTGCCAAAACACAATAAAGTATAGAAAAGCAAAGTTTACTATAACAGGCTAAACACAGCTGCGGATGTTTAAATACCACAAGGTTACTATTTTGTGTAAAAAGATAAAAGGTTTAGAAAAAACATTTGTATACTTTGTTGCCGTATGGTATTTTCGTTTATTGGAACAAATTACCACAAAGTTTACCGCCCAGTATCTATCTTATACAGGGTGTATAAACGTATGGACTATATTCATTACCTTTAAACTAATTTTTTTTCTGATCGTATTATTACTATTTACTAGATAATGATATATAGAATACACTATATTATGTTTTCTCAGAATTTTCTCAAATTTTATGATTTATTAGCATTCTATATGTTATTTACGCAATGACTTCATTTTACGTGTGTAAATATGGAATTTACGACATAAATACTCATATCTCACCAAGCACATAGGCCTACGTGGTAATTTACTAAAGATTTCCCAAAATTTTAGAACCACTCACTGTACCTTAAAATTTCTTTTCCGATAGGATTTTTACAAACTGGAATAGTCTACTAAATGATGTCATAACAGCTACAACCGTACACACTTTTAAAACAGATACGATAGATACAGGGTGATCAGTAACTGCTATGCCAAAATTTAAGAGTTTTCTACATCCAAAATATCAAAAAAAAGTTTCTATAAAGGTTGGTTCGGAAATCAGACCTAAGGGAGCTACCGCCCTTCGAAGATGACATATTGAATAGTGAACAAAAAAGCATCAATAAAATTTTAATGCTGCAGGGTGATTCTTCATTTAAAACTAAACAATAAAAGTATTCTTTACCAAAAAACCTAAATTTTATATTAAAGGAGTAATAGCCCATTAAAAACTAACGCTATTGGTGGTACAAAATGTTACTTCCTCTTAATTGCATTTTTTTTTAAATAGTTGCTCCTACAGTGTTACACTGTATGACATTTTATGTACTTTTACTCAAAGAATCAATATTTTTTACAAAAAATCCAAAAAAAAGTACAAAAAAAAGTTTGGGGCAAAAATGTGTTAAGCCTAATACATTTTTCCGTCTAGGGACGCCACTGGATAAATTTAAAAAATAATTTAACTTAAACTTATTGCCCTTAATTATACTAGTATACATGCAAAAGCTCGTTGCTCTAGCTTAAAGGGTATTAGAGTTATTAATTAAAAACCTTATTTTCAAAAATGGCAGAATAACCTCTTAAATTTTGGCATGCCAGTTATTGATATAGTTTGACACATGGATCTATGGCTACGGGAAATATATTTGGAATGTGTGTGCAAGTGGGAGGCCAGATGTAGGCACGCACGCCTTATAACGCTCTTGACGAAAAGAATAGAGCGCGAATGATTACTCCCCCTTACGTAGGATACTTTCTTTCATGCGGAGAACTATATGACCAATGTGCTCATTTGCATATGTTTATTGTAAATTTTTGTTTATTAGTTATAATTTTGTTTGATATAACTTGAGCTATAATAGGTACTATAACTTTGATCTAAACCAAGTAATTATAGTAATATAATACTTTTTATTCACCCTGTATATGGTTTGTTTTATGCAGAATAGGTGACAAACTTTCTATTCCGAAGAATCTTTATTACCCTCAGGTATATTTTGTGTATAGTGACAATCAAAAAATTAATAGGCGATACCTCTTACATGTTGGCCGACATGGTGGTCGACAGTTGGTTTTTGATGCAACATGATCTTTCATGGTAAACAAATTGACAGAGAAATATGGTTTCGAAAACCTTAAAAAATTGAACGCCAAATCTTGTAGCGAAGATTCATTTTCCATGGGGTCTACCCTATAGATAACAGTTTACCTTTAACCGAGCTATTTACGCTGATTTGAAAAATATGAAATTTTACGGGTGAAAACACCAGTTATTAAAATCGACAGAAAAATCAATTTTTTTGTTGCATTTTTGGCTTAAGAATGTCATTAAAAGTCGAGAAAATGTGAAAAAAGTGGGTGTTAAAAAAATATCTGTCTGTCTGTCGGTCTGTATGTAAACCTTATAACTTTTTCACGGAATGCCCGATTTGAAAAAGTCTTTCACCAAATGATTCAGAACCTTTTCTATTTGCATCACATCAAATATGGTTAATATTAGCGTAGGGCAAAATTGGCAAAATTGACAAAAAATATAATTTTTAGCGATATCTTACTTATTATTTATAGTGGGACATTTTTTGCATAAATAAAAATAATGTTAAATTCCCTACAAAGACATATCGTAGGACCATTAGTTTCCGAGATATAGGCATTTTAATAAATTTTTATTTATTTTTACATATTTAATTAGATGTCAAATTTGACACTAGTAAAATTTCAATTCTTCTTTTAATAAATTTCTGATAATGATGCTGCCAAAAACACAATCCGATAAATCTACAAAGAAAAAACAAAAGGAAATGGTCCAAAACTACAGGAAAAGTGAAGTCAGTTTGATATCTTATTTTATAAACTTCCTCATTTTTCCACCCGTCTAGAAAAGGTTCCCCATTTTTAAAATTTAATTTTGTAAAATAGCAGAGTATTGGGAGGGAGGCAAACGTGTGGCTGCAGAATTCCAACTTAACAAAAAACTATCCGATCCTGGTAGTTTACAACAAAAAATCGTTTGGCAATGACTTTGTAAAAAAATATATATAAAAGTAACAATAAAATATAATATAAAAGAAGTTAAATTCCAATTGTTTCGTCGAACAGACAATAGGAAAATTTTAATTAAATTTAATTAAATTTCATTTAAAAAAAAAACTTATTTTTATTGCAATCATTTCTTCACGACTCGTTCTTTCCGATAAATTGGAAAAAAATGCCTTGTTATTTAATAAGATTACAAATAATTTCAATCAGGTTGATGACAATTCTCAAGGCTGAAAATCTTCTTTTCTAAAGTAGTGCAATCCAAAAGTAAATTGTCTTTTTTTATAACGAGAGAATAGTTTTCTGTGTATTCTTTTATTATGCCTTCTCAACCATGTAGCATGAAGAGTATACCCGTGGGTTCACTTTAAAATTTCTGAAAATATTTAATAATGTTCTAATAATCAAAAATATTGGCAACATAATAAGTATGTAAATGCGTAGGTAAAAAATTTAAATATTAGCATTTGTGGTCCAATAAATGAAAAGCAGTTTTTAAGGATGCATAAATTTCTATAATAAGAACCAGTAAAAATATATAATTTTTATCCTGTCAACCGTTTAATTTACAGTGATAAATATGCTAGAAACATTTTTCCAGCGATAAATTTTATAGGATTCAGTATCTTTATCCTTAACGCTAAAATCAACTCGAGGTAGATATTTTGTCCTATGTCGTCGTTTGTTTTCCCTCGAGTTTGTTTGTTCTTAGATTAAAAAAAATCGAATCAAGAATGTAGAAAAAAGCTGCTCTAGCTTAGCTGTCACAGTTTTTTCATATTCTTGATTCTGAAATTTTTACCATAACAACCAAGGGGATGTTCAAGTATTACGTAACGCTCCTAGGGGGGTGGCGGTCATTTTGGAGTGTTACGCCCATGTTAATGGTGTAGGAAAATAGCTTTACAGGGGGGGGGGGGGTGAAAAATGATCAAAATTTGCGTTACGTAATACTTGAACGTTCCCCAAGCTTTCAGAAAAAGAAACTTTATACGATAAAATATCTACCTCTTGTTAGAGTGCCTTAAAGTGACGTTTTCTGTCAAAAAAAGAGCGGAGACAAAAAATCTGGTAACAATTAATACTAGATGTCATACATTACTTTGGCCACCACGCCAAAATAAAATGAAGTTATCCACGCCACATGTTTTTATAATTTAAAACGAAAAAGGTTTGCTATGACTTTTTTTACATTTATTAATAATATTTATCCAATACATACAGATAATAAGACAATTACCAGCTTTATTTTAAATAGATAAAACCTTGTATGGCACTCATGGGTAAACCGATATTGCCCTCTCGAAAATTAACCTGCTTGGCTGACGTCAGGTTAATTTTCTCATGGGCAATATGTTACTTTACCCACTAGTACCATAATAGTTATTTATGGTACTAGTGGGTAAAGTAAGATATTGCCCATGAGAAAATTAACCTGCGAGGCGTCAGCCAAGCAGGTTAATTTTCGAGAGTGCCATACAAGGTTTTATCCAATAAATAGCTTAGGAATTCATATTTTTATTAAACAATTTAGTGACATTTACAACAAAATAATTTGACAAGTGACAGTTGAGTGGGTAAAATAAATAATTATCTACTCAATAAAGTAAAAGCCACGCGGGGGTTATTATTGAGTTTATCTATTTAAAATAAAGCTAGTAATTGTCTTATTATCTGTATGTATTGGATAAATAACTATTATTGAAAGTTAAAGCTAAAATTATTTGCGTATTAAATTAGAGCACGTCAAATGCTATCCTATAAGAAAAATACGTAAAACGTGTTACTCCAGTAAACACTTAAAAACATACGCATATTTGCTTATGATTAACCCTTTAGGTGTCTTTGGGATAGTATTTTCCCACTGACTTTATATTCCTTCCACAATTGTGCCCAGTGATGAAATCTATTCCCTTAATTATTTTATATTAGTACTATATTGCTGATATATGTTAAAGACTCTGCGACATGCGCATGCCACTCAATCGGTAATAGGTGGGAAGATATAATCCCAGTGGTCTACAAGAAACACTAACTTTCCATAGACAAGTTATGAAATGAAAAAAAGTAGTTTTTTTTTTAATTTAATGGAAAAGGTTAAAAAATCATTACTTAAGTACTAAGATATATGTATATTTACTTTACAAACTTAGCGTGAGAAAATATATTTCATTTCATATTTAACTTAGTAACAGCAAGAAATGCCAAAAAATTATTAAACAGCATATTAATAAAATAAAAGCGGTTTTGTTCTAAAAATATACATTTTAATAAAACGCAATTGTTAAAATTAGCCTAACATAACGCTTTACCTCTTGCGCCCTAAAGGGTTAATAACCTTAAGATTTAATTTTTACAGGTTTTATAGACTAGAAAGAAAACTAGAAGAGAAACTTGATTAGGGATCTGGCTAATTATCTCACTGAGAAAAGGCCATAAAGAAGGAAGAAGAGAAACGACAGAAAATCACATTAAGGCACTCTACCTGTTGTTGATTTGCCATTTTTGAAGGTAAGTAAGGGAAAAATACTAAACTATGAGAAGTATACTACGGGAAGCGACGCATTATATATCTTCTTTGCTTGTTTTTTAAATATTGTCTTGCCGTTGATGGATATTTCGCATTCCAAATCAGTTTTTATTCTGCCGTTTTTTTATGCTTCTTTGCTTCGTGATAATCTACTTAAGAGTTGACGTTAATCCCTTCTACAGGTGTCTTCTTCGCAAAAATGTGCGCTTGTTTTTCTTTTCTGTTTCCTGTCCTGGCCATTATTTGTCTTTTTTTTCTGCACAAGAGCCATTTATCTCATTACATGAATCACGAGAAATTGTTAGATAAATTTTACATGAAATAAATTAAACCACTTTGTAGAAATAAACAACTTGGCTTTAACTTAGAATCTGGTTCTTTAAATTCATGATAACTTTAGAAACTTCTGAATACAATTCTGGAATTGATAATAAGGTATCTTAATTTAAGAATGTTTTCCTAACCTGGGAAAAAAAATTTCAAATGGAAAACAAAAATGACCTTAAACAATATCCTTTAAACTGAAATTTACTGCAAGAGAGTAAATTAAAAATCGCACAGTAAATATTTTTACAACAGGTTTGAATAGTATATGTTTGTGTATAGAATATAGTTACGTTTTATAAAATAAACTACGCAGTATATTCGCATATCCAATATTCGAATCTGTTTTGAAAATATTCACTGTGCGATTTTTAATTTACTATCTTGCTTGATGAAACAGACCATAGACATGAATTAAAGATAGGGTATCTCAACCTAAGAGTCCAAACTTTAAATGTGGTTTACAAATATCCTTGATTTGGGTAAGCAATATTCAAGGGTAATATGCTTTGCAAGCTGGATATTGATAATTTTGTTTTGGTATATTGAAAACAATTTACTTAAAAGTATTTCGAATGCATGATATGCACGAGAACCATTTTCTTAACTTAAACCGTGCTACTTACCACTAGATTTTTCAGCTCAATAAAAACTTTCATATATTTATATCAAGTAAAGACCAAGAAGAATGATTTCTTTAGTAGATCTTTGCATTATTATTACTACTACTGTCTCATATAGAGCCATTAATCAAATATAGAACTGTTGGAAAAGTCTGTAATAACTTGGAGTTACAAATACAGCCTGTTTCAGAACTCGCCTACAGAAATTTGGGGGTATATTAAAAACCCTTTGGAAAATATGAAAAAAATGTAAATAAAAATCCATCTTCGTTCAATTCAAAAATAAGAACGCTTTAAGTGGACCAATACTGTTTCTGATGTTAAATTACCTTTAAAAGTTGAATTTGTAGCTATGGAAGCAAATTTAATTATTGCAGGTACATATTCTGTAGGTTGACATAGTGATTAATGTGACATAAATATTTATTAATGTCAAAAAAACATCGCCGGATGGAGTGACGCTATAAAAATAGAATATTTGATAGCTTCTGTCGGTTTTGTAAAAATATAATAACCTAAAAAGATTCTAAAGTTGAAAGTGTCAAACAATGCACGCGTCAATAATTGCAAGTCCAAACCATAGTTACTAATAAGTAGGGAAAAATTAATTTCTAGGTAATTTAACATCAGCAACAGGATTGGTCAGATTAAATAGCTTCCTTTTTAATTAGTATTAAAGACGGATTTTTTATGAAATTTTTTTCATATTTTCCAAAGGGTTTTTAATATACCCTCAAATTTTTGTACGCGAATTCTGGAATAAAGAATAAGAATAAAGATTTTCAATTAGAAAATTCTTTTTTTATGTGTAAGTAGCGTTTTTCATAAAAGAATTAATAAAACATCTTCCCATATTGAAATGCAAAACGAGCTTGCTAACCTGTAAACCAGCACGAAGCATCTAATTTCAAATGTACATACTCGAAGTATGTATGATACTCCCATTGAGGTTATGTCATGCACATATTGCGGCGTCCGTTTTATATTCGTATTTAATGGTAATCGGGCATCCGGAAAAATAAAACTGATGCAATTACAATTAATTCAGCTAATGTCAGACCAAACCGCGGCCATGTCCCGACACATCGGCTAACTAGATGACACGTACTTTATAATTGAATCGCATTACACAAATAGTAATAACAATATTTCAAGTTCTCAACGGTGCTCGACTATGTACAGGAAATATTGCAGAAGATTTATGTTTTAGCGGAAAAAATCTAATTAAATTATTTTCGTGTTTTCAAGTTTATTTCTACCAAAGAAAATAGTTGAAATACCTTTCTTTGCTCTTGGACAAGGCTTAGTAAGCACAACAGTGAGAAATGGAAAATCGGAACCTTTACAACAAGTAAAATAAACACGGATATATCTATTTACATTTCGATTCATTAATTAATTACAATGGTACCTACATATAAACCTCTCTAATTTTTAATCTCGTAGTAATAAAAGCATATTTTACTCCCTGTTTTAGGATAAACTAAAATATTTGATTACCTATCCCCTATCGCACGAAAAGGTTTTTCACTGTCTTGTGAAAAATCGTATTGGCCAATCAGAGATCGCCTTTCTCTGACGTCTCCTCATTACATATTTGTTCTTTACAGACCTATAGCATACTTACGATATGTATGCATGAAATATAACCGTTCTCTCTTTTGTTTATTTTGCACGAATGTGAATTATGGCAACAACAGTGATGGACATTTTTAAGCTTCTCCAACCGTATAATTTTCGTTTTAAATTGAAGCCTGCCTTCTTTTTCGTTTTACACGATACATTTTTTTCCTTGGTCTTCGTACGAGGGTTACTCAATGTAACATTACACGTTACCTCGGTAAAGAGCGATGAAAGTTGTCAAAAACAATATTAATAAATAGATTTCATAATAAACTTGCATCTTTAAGTGGCCAGCAAAGTTACCTGATTTGAAACCATTCGATTTATTTCGTTTTAATTTAAGCCTCTCTTTTCATGCGGACTTTATGATAAAATAGTTTCCCAACTGGTAAATCTAGGGGTACGTAAGTAACATTTTTATACGATTTAGATAAAAACGATCAAAGTGTCGCATGAATTATTAACGTTACAGATTTTCTAATAAAAGTGTCTCTAAGTGGCCAAAGTCTCATGATGTGTCACTATTTGATTTTTTTCGTATGTTAAAACAGCTAGGTTTGCAGCTACAAAACTATATCTGTTGAGTCTGAGATGGATTTGGATTCAATCAAGCCTTATTTAAAACCTATCATTGACAACTGACGATGTATTTAAAGTTACTCTATCTAGCGGTTTCAGATAGAATGACTGTAGAATCTACAGTGTAGATGTATTAGCAAATAAAAAGCCCTCGTATTTCTCCCTCGTTTATTTGCTTAACTACGCATAGTAATTTTCAGAATTATTTATTCTGTAATAATTATATAAAGACGAAACGAGGATTGAAATAAGTAAGGGACATGCCGAAACTTAATCATATACAAGTTATAGCTTGTAAATAAATAATCTGAGATGTATGGAAAGTACTGTTATGTATTATTAATTTTCTGATTCGTAAACTCTTCGTGCTTTTTTTATTTTAGAAAGAAACAGCACCTATAGCAATTTTTTTCCAAATGATAACGCGTTACCACACTTAATTCTTTCGCGTCCAGGCTGAATAGTTCGCCAATATTCACTCTAAAGTACGTCAATCTTTTAGTAGTATTAACTGTAATAATTAAAGCAAATTCACCATGTCAAAATGTGAATTTACAATATTTTTTAAATTAACCTCAATATTACTCGGTTTAGTAAAATCTCAACTCTTTTCCTGTCGGTACAATAATTTTGCATTAAAATTCATGCATGTGGTCCAAAAATCCGACACTTACAGACAGTTCCGAAAATTACCATAATTATAGCTTACATTCTACAAAAGATAGCAGTAAAATTACCAAAATAAAAATTCACATTTTTACAGATAACAGTGAATTTACAGTACTGAATTAAATTTACCACTTTCTTTGCTGGTAACATATGACCTACTTTATTTGCTGTGAAATTACCATATTTTGATTTATAGTGTTTCTCTTTGCTTTATTTTCTTCTTCCAAATTAAAACTAAGAAATGCATATAGATTTTTGGACCACCCTAGATCGCTAAACGTTATGATACCAGATTGGATATGTGACCACCTTAATCTTAATTAATCTTTATGAATAGTTTTGCCAGTCACGTGCCAAAATTTTAGAAGAAATCATAGGAAACTAAAAAATATGCTTTTTATCTTTCAGGTTTTGAAAAATACTATTCACTATTAAAGTGATAGTAACGAGTATTCTTTAGAAAGTGAGGCACTATATTTTATTACTGTTTATTTACTTTTGCGATTCTTTTTGTAGAACTTTGGGCTTTATTAAAAACTTCGACTGTCTGAAAGGTTCACTGCACCTTATTGAATACGGAGTAATGTATTGGAGCCAATAAATCCAATCAAATTGATATTTGTTTCGGTATTAATCAAAATATTTTTATTAATGATGTTGTTAAAAAATCATAGTCAAATTTACATTTACATTACAATGTATTTACGATGTATGGCAAAAAAAATAATAATAAAATAAAATACAATCTGCATAGAATAAAAAAAATTAACTTTTAGGATTATCAAGTAAAATTGAATTTTGTTATGCATTAATATGTTAACCCACATTGTAAGATGACAGTAAGTAGTTGAACGTTCTCCTTAATATATTTTAAACGTTTTAACTAAAAACACTTAAAATTTAGAGTTTGATTTACTATACATAACATGTACAAAATTCTTTAATTAGGCTTTTCTCGAAATTTTTACAACTGAAGCTCCAAGGGTTCAAGCAAGGGCAAGGGAAAAATTTACTTTGGCTTTGGCTTTGGGTAATAAAAGAAATTTATCAGATGTTTTCAGAGATTCTCTAAGAACATCTTGAATAAAAACCGGCCCTTAATGTTACAAAGTACGCTCTTGAGTGAACTGGATTTGGGTGTCAAATTTAACACTTAATTTCTTGGTAATTAATTGCCTAACATCTGATGTCTTAAATCATATACAAACAAGAAAATATAAAATTTTGCACATGGAATAGGCGTGCTCCAGATGTTTATTTTTAAAAGCATTTTCTTGTTGAAGTTTATATTTAGGGAGAAAGAATACCTAATAAATTCTTTCTGGGGACTAACAAATCTGTTTCCGCTGCTCTGTTTTTGATTTACTTTTCGGTTCCCTCTTTATATATATTGGGTTATTAGTTTAGCTAATTACTTTAATTTGTTTACAAATATACAAACATAAATATGTACACTTCCATGTGAAAATGTCCACCTGAAATAAATTTTCTGACTCACACTGTTTAAGAATTTATCTGACGTTATCCTAGGATAATTCCTACTTTCATATGGACAGGTTGACATCTAAATGGACAGGTTTCTAATGTCACATTTTAATATAGTTAAATTTTTTAATTTGACTATATCGGAGAATATAAAAAAGGAGGGCCTCGTAAACGGTGAAAGATACGCGATCAACAAAACGAAACTAAATGAAGCTTCTCTAAGCCAACTATTAAGTAAATGAAAAACATGCGAAACTATATTCATCTTTATTTTAAAGATGAATATGTTTTGTCGTCGTTTAATTTTTCTTATCTTGCCTCGTATCTCGCTTATTTCCAAAAATAGTTAAATGGGCTTTTTTATATATTTCAGAATTTATTCCGTAGATTTTGAAAAATCCACTGCCATCTGCTGTTATCTTCAAAAATATTGTATCGGAGTCAGGTCACTAATGAATATTATAAATGGGATGGGTCCCAGAACCGAACCCAAAAGTCCTCACACTTATTGTTGTTCTAGGACCTATTATTGTAGCATTTAATTAATACTTTAATATTTTAAAAAATCGCTTAATATCTACAATGATTTTACCGAGAGAATCGGTGATGTATTTATAAATTTTAACCGGAAACTTGAAACGTTTTTTGATGGAACTCCACGTATAGTTTCATAATAGGACGTGTCATAATCAAACACAAGTGTCCATAGATCTAGACGCCCTGAAATCTAATCTGTTTTACGTTTTCTTAATTTAAAGATCCTGTACGACGAGCAGTGTGCGTGGATATTTTAAGACGCCATGTGTGACATGTGCATATCTTATAAGAACGACAAAAATATTCTGCAATACGTGACTTTATATTTATTTTTAAGTTAGTAAATAAAAATATTTGTGTTATAAACAAAAAATCATCCCTCAAGTAAAGAAAGCGCTGTACCTAGGTTCATGCTAAATAAAGCTTTTTTTTCTTTGTCAAATTACCAGCAGATTCACCGGTGGATCAAGACCAAAATTTGGTAATGAAACAGAAATAGTGACACGTACAGAATCTATGACTGTATGACGAGCTATTTGGGTCTTGGCACTCTGGACTTTTTAGCACCTTATCGTTTCTCGTGTAATATAACCCAACTCTCGAGAAACGACAGAAGCGATTTAAATGTACATTCATAAAATTTAAAAAAATACATTTTTATTTCGATATTTCTTTATTTTTTGGTCACTACTGCCTAAAATATTACTTAAAAGAACATTTGCATACATATTTCAAAGAAATCTCTGGAACATATACAGGGTTATTCAAAAACAAGTTCGGGAAATTTAAGGGGTGATTCTACGTTAAAAAAATATAAAAATAAGTTCCTATAAAGGTTGGCTCGGAAATGAGCCCTAAGGAAGCGGCGGCCCTTCGAAGATGGACATATTGCAGCGGGAACAAAAAAAGCACCAATAAAATTTTAATGCTGCAGGATGATTCTTTATTTAAAACTTAGCAAAAACGTATTCTTCACCAAAACACCTAAATTTAATATTAAAGGAGATATATCCTTTTAAAGAGTAACATTTTTAGTGGCACAAAATGTTACTTCCTCTTAATTGCATTTTGTTTCTTGTTCCTACAGTGTTACAATATATAATATTTTTTATGTATTTTTACTGAAAGAATCTATATTTATTACAAAAAATCCAAAAAAATATACATAACGTTTAGGACAAAAATGTGTTAAGCTCCACATATTTTCTCTGTCTAGGAACGCCTCTGGATAAATAAATTAACATAAACTTATTGCCCTTATTAATACTAGTATACATGCAAAAGCTCGTCGCTCTAGCTTAAAGGGTACAAGAGTTATTAATTAAAAACCTTATTTTTATTATTTTATATATGGGAGGCATAGCGTAGTGGCTAGCGCGTATGCATAGCAAGTCTACTATCGTGAGTTCGATTCTCACTGGCGCCGATTTGCCTTTTTCAGTTAATTAATAATTGAAATTTGGCTAAGGCGATAAGTGAAACGGACACTCCCTAGAAACTGGTTCGAAAGTCAGTATAAGCCGGTGGTTCCCTCTACTACTAGCCCACACAAGTCCTGGACTTAGGGGATACTTAATTAAGTAGAATAGTACGAGGTTAAACAAAACATGTAACATGTATTACAATTTTAAAGAGACGTAGCTCCCTTAGGACCAACCTTTATAGGAACTTTTTTTCATATTTTTTAACGCAGAATCGCCTCTAAAATTTCTCGATCTTATTTCTGAATAACCCTGTATACATATTTAAACAACAAAAACATTTTGCGTTAAGAAAATAACATACATTTCTGCTTGAATAAGAGTATTTTCTTCCGCTGACTTTTCAATAGAACCTTTTTATTTCGTATATTACAAATGAAATATTTTAAATAGCCTCCGTTTATAAATTTAGTAAACTCTTTACAGCTCTAGCTGGAGGAGTATTATAAGACTATTTCAAAACTTTAATCTCGTCGAAAACTACCCTAGATTTAAAATGTTTATATATACGTACTTTCTATCGAATTTCGAATAACTTAAAAAAATCCGACCGTGGGCCTGTCTGTCTGTCCATGTGCCACATTTATTTATGCACACGATAACTCAAGCATGGATGATCGATTATCGATATATACATAAAGAAAACAGTTTACAAAATATTAAAAAAAAATAAGAAAACGTCCGATAAACTCCAATTTCATAAAACATTATTTTTCTTCAAGCGTACTAAAATATTCATATTTTATAACTGAACACACTAGTTAGAAGTGATCTGTTTTTTTACAGTTAAAAAATGATTTCATTGTTGTACGCCGTAAAAAAAAGTTAGCAAAACCACCACTGGCGGCAGCACTCTTTGACTTTGATGACAGCCATACTTCAAACTTTGTTTATTATGTAAACAGGTGGTTGACTTGAGATTATGTGCAAAAACCTTGTGTAAAATTAATTAAAAATGATTGAATAAGAATATATGGTTTATACACCTACAATCCTCTTAGACAAGTTACCATCGAAATCGCAAAAAGTGTACGATTTAGCTTACGAAAAAAATTTAAAATTAGCTAAGGAAGGTTTAAGTTTATTTCGAAAGGGTTTTATTGGCCTATTTTAATAAAAAAAAAACATACTTTATTACTGAATAAATTAAATTCAAAAATTAATATTTAAAAAAATATATATAGGATGCTTGAAGAAAAAATTGTATGTTTCACTCAGAGGAAAAGTTCTTTTTTTACTCGTCTGTATCTTCCGGACTCTTCTTCGAATCGTCCGTAAATTTTACAGACTAGTAAAAAAAGCTTCACTTTTCCTCTTAGTAAAACAATATACTATTTAATTGATGGAAACGTTCGTAAATCTGAAAAAAATACATTCCCAAACAAAATAGTTAGGAAGGCGTCACTTTTTAGTGTAGTATAAAAAATAAAGCCGTCGAGCTCAAGGAAATCATATTTTGGGAAGATAAAACGCAATATACCGTGACGAGTATACTGTAAAATGCGAAGCATCACATATCTTCACGGCTTTTGGGTACGGTATCTCTCCCGTAGCGCAAAAAGAATGCGCTTTAACAAATTGATATTCGAATTTATCAAAATTTCAGCGTTGTTGCCCGGAGAGAGAATTCCCGGAACGTCGAAACGTTCTTTTCATTAAACGTTAACTTAAACGCATATTTTGGTCACCGTTTCCAACATACACTGTAATAAAACATTTTAGAATATTACATTCTCGGTCTTGTAATGAAAAAGGCACATGTGGCGACTTCTCAATGCCTAACAGTTCACGGATTTGGGTCGATTTTAGTCGACTTTGGATATAATAACTTTTTTTGCATATACTTATTATATTATTCAAAGCGCCTGCGCTAGAATAATATTATACGGTAGTTTCGAAGTTGCCAAAATCGCCAAAAAACGTCATAGACAAAAAATTCTTGGATACAAATTTGTTTCATGAAAAGAAACTTTGAAAATGTCCGTCTGTCCCTCTGTCTGACGTCACGGTTTTTGTAGACACGATAACTCAATGATCGAATAATCCGATCGACTTCAAATTTTCAAAGTTCTATAAGGGGAAGATCCCTGTTGTTTTTCAAAGTAATCCCCTCAAACACAAAAAAGTTAAGGGGGGTTAAACTTAAAAATAAAAACTTTTTTGATTTTTTTTTTATTTTTTTCGTTTTTCGCTTAAAAAAAAGTTGAGAAATTTTAATTTTTTTTTTTTTAATATTTTTTTAAGTATTTGGGAAAATGCAATATACCATTTACTGTGAATAATATGTAATGGAATGCATAGCATTACATATCATCACGGCTTATTTACAATTTAATAAAAATGTAAAAATCTATCGGGCCTTTTGTATTTAACTAAATTTATTTCGCCTTAATGAAACCGATCGGCAGGGAAATGTAGCATTTATACAAAAAACTGTTGTTTTTTTTTGAGTGATACATATGCGAGGATTATTTTACTAACATGAATTTTATTCACAAGCATACACAAAAACGTTCTTTATATGTATCATAAAAAGTTGCAAAATCTATAATTTTTTTTAAAAGTTAATAAAGCTTTTCTTTTTTAACCTAGGTTAGATATGAATGCGTTTCTAACCTGCTTTACGCTTTTGGTTATACCTTATAGATGGCGAAACAATCGCCTTCTCTATAGAGAGCTGTGGTTTGCGAATAAAATAAGAAAAAATTCTTGTTTATTTCTAATAAAAACAAATAATATTTATTTATATATTATACATACCGTTATACATATGGTTTTCCCTAAGAGCAAAAACGGCAAAGAAATCAATTCTTTTTTCAGTTCTAAATAACTAAATACATTTTTTAGTAATAATGCAAATTAAAATTTTCTATAATTTCAGTTTATTACTGTTTAATAAATACTGGCAGCAGCTGTTTTAAGAATATTCTTGGTATAGCACCAAATAGGGAGAAACTACAGTCTATCAATATATCTTGACAGTATACTAGTAGTAGACAAAATAAATACTTTTAGAAATAAAATAAATGCTTAGAAGATTTTTTTGGTATAGTTTCTTTTTATTAATCTTAATTTTTGGTTATACTTGACTATATATTTTTTTTGCAGTGTATATTTTCATACCCTAGTTGAAATTCCTCAGTCCTTTTAAATAAGGAAGCAGCGCGACATTCCCCGCTACGACAAAAAAAAACGACAAAAGGCCCAAAATACCAACACACAAACGTGAACAAGTTCAGAACAAAACTTACCCACCAGCATAAAAAAACGAACACCTCTCTGTACATTTTTCTTTGGCTTACCTGTAAAGAAAAAGAAAAAAAGTTAAACACAAAATACAATAGCGTAAATGGATAAAGCAATGAATAAATGCCCCTTTTTAAAATATAAATCTTACCTAATATCTAATATATTTTCAAATTTAAATAAATAGTGCACTATTTAATAGCACGTATGTTATTATATGTTATTTTTTTTAAAAAGTCCAAACTTAAGGTTTTTATAATGTTATATAAAACGTATAGCAATAATAACTAACTAATGTATAAAATACTTATTAACGAACTACAAATTACAGCTACATATAATAGAGTGTAAAATGCGATGACTGATTTATTCCAGGTTATTTGATTATCTAGGAATAGTCCTAAATATTTTATAATTTTATGTGTTTTAATTGATCTACGTTTTCCTATTTTTTTAAGCTTTAAACAATTATAATAATGATTGTTAAGTGAAATTTTATTATACGGTGTTTAACTGTTTATTTATTTGTCGGACCTCAAATAAAAAATAAACGTTACAAGTCAATATATACAGTGCGGTCCAAAAGTCACCCCCCCCCTCTTAACTTTTGAACGAGTTGAGATATCGATTTCAAATTTAGAACTCTTAAATAAGACAACTTAAACTATCTTTAAGCATATATTTGATACTTTTATCTCTTAAAATGTGGACAGGGGGGCATGGGGGGAAATTTTTTTAAATGGAGTCGTGTGATACATCATTTTAAAGCCTTTAAAATTCTCTATATAACCATACATTTTTAAATTTTTTAAACATGTTTCTTAAGGTTTTGATTTTTCAGTTTTTTGCGCTAAAAAAATAAATTTTTAAGTTTTTTTTTGTTAATTTTTATTTATGTCAACTAAAATTAGTTGAAAAGTATAATTTACTTTTTTTCATTATGAAATTAGGCATTGTTAAAAAATTGTTTGGATTTTTTAGAGAAATTTTGACAAAAATCCCCATTTTCAACCCTATTTTAAACCCAAAAAAAAAATGTTTAAAAAAAATAAAAAATATACAGTTAAATGGAGAATTTTATAAGCTTTAAAATGATGTATCACACGACCCACCTTTCCATTTAAAAAAAATGTCGCCCCATGCCCCCCTGCCCACATTTTAAGAGCTAAAAGTATCAAATATATGCTTAAGATAGTTTAAATTGTCGTATTTAAGAGTTCTAAATTTGAAGTTGATATCTAAACTAGTTCAAAAGTTAAGAGGGGGGGTGACTTTTGGACCGCTCTGTATAATAGAGTGTAAAATGCGATGACTGATTTATTCCAGGTTATTCGATTATCTAGGAATAGTCCTGATGTACGTTTTCCTATTTTTTTAAGCTTTAAACAATTATAATAATGACTGTTAAGTGAAATTTTATTATACGGTGTTTAACTGTTTATTTATTTGTCGGACCTCAAATAAAAAATAAACGTTACAAGTCAATATATATATATATATGATTATAATCTACTAGAATCTGCCTATATATTATAAGACACAAAGGCCGTAATAAAGTTCTTTTATGAAGATTTAATTATGTCAAACCATATATATGGCTGTAGATTGTAGTATTATTATTATTATTTTATTAATACTTAAGATAAAACTTTTATAATGTCCGATAAAAAATATAGCCCATAAAAGCGATATAAATTAATAAAACCGAGACTGCTTGAATTTTTAAAACGTATCTTTTCGAGTTTTTTATTAACATTTTTCGAATAGTCGAGAGTTACTTAAACATTGTGGAAATTCTGTTCCCTGGGACTTATAGAAGCCAATTTGTATTTGTTGCTTTTAATGCAAAGATGTTTTTTCGGCCCAGGAATTTTATTACTTTATATACCGTGCGTTCACACTAGACCTGCTCACAAGACCAAAATTTTGTTCATTTTGTACAGCTTTTTGCAAAAATAAAATCGTAAAATTGAATTTCATTACTAGACTTTTCCTTCTCAACAATTAATGCAACTTTTAAAAAAAATAGGTTACATCAAATTTGGACATACATACATACAGTACATGTACATGAAATCTCTCCATAGTAATGTGTACGGGAGCTATAAACGCGACAACCTGTTCAGTAACTGAGTCTCGGTTCGAGTTCGACAGAACGTGCAGAGAGAAGCAATTTTATGATTCTATGGGGGAGACCTCATTTACATATACTGTATGATCAGACTAAGTTACATAAAAACTGTTTAAGCTTAAAATACTGGTAGCTTTAGCATGTGTGATTGCTAAAAATCTTGTTTTTTTGACGTGTTGATTATATTTAATAATACATATTGTATTGTATTGTATTAGTAAAAAAAAATGTAAAAAAATTATTGCTTTTTTTACTTTTTCTGGACGTTTTATATCCAAAAAATATCATTTCCGTCTGAAAATTCTGTCTATGGTTCAATCTTTCAGTTTGTCGGTCGGTCTGTAGGTCGGTCTGTCGGTCGGTCTGTCGGTTGGTCTGTCGGTCGGTCGGTCTGTCGGTCGGTCTGTCGGTCGGTCTGTCTTGACTATGACCGACATGTCGGTCTGTGTGTCGGGGAAATTTGTGACCACGATAACTCAAGAACGCTTCCGGCTAAAGACTTCAAATTTGGACCACAGGTTGATTGTCTAAAGTTCTAGGCTGGGGTTGTTTTTCGTAAAGATCCAAATGGGGTAAAAACATTTTTTTTCAAAAACAGATTGTTTTCAATTTATTATAAGAAAAAAAGAGACGTTAAATGGTGCAGGGTCTTAAACTTTTCTCAGGTATACAGTATAATAATTTTTATAACATTTGTACCGAGTCAATTAATTTTCAAAATTACACCCTGTATATATGAATTCAACATACGTGGTCAGTATTAATTTTCTTAAGTACGACAATTTACAATTGCTGCATCTCTCTATATAGCTATATACTACTCGGAATGCCAGTCCATAAAAATGCAATAATAATATTTAACTAACTAATGTACAGGGTGATCCAAATTGTTTATTTACTCAAGTAATTTAAATAAAACAACTATAATTCATTTAAAAAATAAAATAATAAAAAAAATTTGGGTCAAAAATTTTTTTTGGAAAAATAATATTACAGTTCTAAATTTTTTGCTGCTGTTTATACGCTCTGTGGTGTAAAACGGGACGCGTCCCTTACTATCTTGCATAACTGGACGGAGTATAAAATAGTTTTCTTTGTGTTCACTTGATTAATTTAAAATAATCTGTAAATAATACTTTTTTAAATGTTTGGATTTCTAAGGTGTGTTTCTTGTCACAGAACAATTACTTTTAGTTTCCTAATGTTAATAGTTCTGTGACACGGTCTGAATCGAAAAAATAACATTTTAAATTAGTCCAGTCAAATAATAAATCTAAATTTCAATAAATGTACACGGGCTGATATTTTAAAGGGTAGTAGTGGATGTTAACAGAACACTCCTGTTAGTTTTTCACCTAGTTATTTGCGTAAGGGGTGTCCGCTATCTTGAATTTTAGGGGTGAGTTGCTTAATATCCATCTTACGATAAAAATGCATATAACCAATTTTGTTAAGGAGGAAATTTCCAACAATTTTTGTTTGGATAATTTCTTTAATATATTAGTCATGTTGAATTATTCAATAAAAGTGGTTATGCTCATGAGCAAACTTGTAGCTCTTGCAATTCTCTATAAATGTTGTATATTATAAATTTTCATAGGTACCATTACATAGAGCGCAACTCGACTTTCAGCGCCCACTGTAACCGTAACAAAATATGCAGTTATGAAAATGCATAATGTATAAAACTTATAGAGAATTTCAAAATGTATAAAACATAGAGAATTTCAAAATGTATAAAACTTGTAGAGAATTTAAAAATGTATAAAACTTATAGAGAATTTCAAGAGCTACAAGTTTGCTAATAACCACTTTTATCCTTCGATGAATAATTTGGCTGAAAAATCGAAAAAAAAAACAATTTCACCCCCGACATGGAAATTTTTGAACATTTATAACTTAATTGTTATTAATATATTAAAAAAAATAATCTAAACAAAAATTGTTTAATTGTTTGTAAATTTCCTCCTTAACAAAATTGGTTATATGCATTTTTATTGGACGATGCAAATTTAGCGGACACCCCTTACGCAAATCAACCGGTGAAAAACTAACAGGAGTTTTCTGTTACTATCAACTACTACCCTTTAAAATATCAGCTCGTGTACATTTATTGCAATTTAACATAGGAATTTCTCGTTATTTGACTGGACTAAATTTGGACGGGAAAAAGATCAAATTACTAAAATTGCTTTTAAAGTTATTTCCGACAAAAATCAATAAATGGTAAATGACTTATTTTAACACCATATTGCATGTGTTAATAAAAAGATAAAATTACATTTAATTTACAATAAACAGGAAAAAATATTCTACATTTATTTATTTTTTTATTTTTTTTTGAAAATTTTGAGAAAATGCAATATACCATTTACTGTGAATAGCAAAATTACATGGTGTATAATAAATCATTTCTTTTTTTTATTATTTTCATATATCCAAAATTCAAAGAAAAATCACTTACTTAAAAATCTAGTTTCGTAATTTGAAAAACGTGAACTTTTTTTCATTAAACCTAACCGTTCCCAAATACAAATTACTAATTTCCATTAAATAATTTATTGATGTTTGTTTAGAAATGCTTAGTAAATAAATTATCAAATTAAAGCTAACGCACGGTGCGTTAAAACCTAAAACCAAGTAGTTTGTTGATATTCTGATACCTAATTTTATCTTCATATTTCATTCATATGTACATAGAAAAAAAGGATAACTTGAACCAAGGACGCGGGTCTTTCAAAGCCATATTCTCTTGTTTCAAGGCTTGTATTTGTATATAACCAAGACAATATATTTTTCTTTTATGTATACCATATTCTTATCCTTTCATATGTGAGAATATATTCTCCTTTCAAGCATACCATATTCTTATCTTTCATATTTGAACCAAAATGTTTGCTTTAAAGGAGAATATATTCCCTTCGTTATATCCAAATCACACATTCTTGATTTAAGACAATATTTTTTTTTGTGTAGCCTTGAAATACATAGTAAAAACGGATTTCTTGAACCAAGGACACGTGTCTTTGTATATGTTCAAAGCCATATTCTCTTGTTTCAAGGCTGGCATTTTCTTGAACCAAAGCCAATGTCCTTGAATGAAGAGCACGGGTTTTGGAATAAAAATCCGCGCTCTTTATTCAAGGACATTGACTTTGGTTCAAGAAAATGCCAGCCTTAAAACAAGAGAATATGGCTTTGAACATATCCAAATACACTTGTCCTTGGTTCAAGGAATCCATTTTTTCTATGTAAGAGAATATTAGCATATCGAAAGACACGTGTCCTTGGTTCAACGAATACTGTTTTCTGTGTATGAGTCGTCAGAATCATTTTAAAATTTTAAGACCAAATTAAAATAAATTTGTCTGTTTTTAAGGAAAAGCAATTTTCATTTATTTTAATAAAAAATAAGAGGTCATAAAAAAATTTGGCAGCTGATGTATAAAGTGAGATTATTACTTTAAAGGGCTCTAGCTCCCTTAGATTTAGTACCAAAGTTTATAGAATTTTTTTTCTTATTTGTTGCTGTAAATTCAGATGTCAAGCGTATTTTTTTTAATATTTCGTATTATTAGTGAAATGAAAATAATTTTTTTTCAAAAACGGAATAAAATCCTTTTTTTTTATTTTGGTCTTATATTTATTTCAAACCAAACGAATTATAAAAAAAACTGGGTATCAGGAAGTCAAAAAAAAAAATTTGGTTAAGCGCACCGTGATGGGTTTTGTAGGACCAGAAATAAATAAAATTGGCGTTCACAAAATTATAAATCTATAAATCATTAACGTATATTTATTTACGCGTGTACGCTTATTTAAATTAATTTTTTCAATAATTTATTAATTTATTATAGAATTAAATTCGTATTTAAATAATGCCATCCTAAATCGGATAAAGCACGTAAGAAAGAATATGGTAAAAAGAGCCAAACAAAATTTAAATAGGCTGTAAAAAAAGTTCCAGGACCCCAATTCACATTTCTTGTGATGTGATCTGTTCACCAGTAAGCGCCTACACAGAAAAAAATTCATGGTGGTAAAAAACATTTCACGAGTGGTAGAAAAACCGAGTATTAATTTTTACACTCGTGTACCTAATTAGGCTTATAGTAAGTACGGTAGTATCTGACTAATACGATAGGTAATTTAAAAGAAGGCAAAAAGGTCAGAGCTGCTGAGTAGGATTTGAGTGCTAAAAATCAGACAGTACGACAGACAGACAGACCGACCGACAGATAGACGGATATCATTTTTTTGTTTATTTTGATTTTTCTGGACGTTTCAGGAAAAAATAAGATGATTTAGGTAAAAAAAAGTTTGATTTTTTTCTCACAATACTTTATGATAAAGTAAAAATGGGAAAGCAAAACATGTAAAGACTATTAAAATTGATTTTTAGCACTCAAATCCTACTAACAGCAGCTTGGCCTTTTTGCCTTCTTTTAAATTCCCTCGTATTAGTCAGATTATACCGTACTTACTATAAACCTAATTAGGTACTTAATGAAATTGCCAGGAGTTCTAATTTTTATATCTGCTATAAAAATAGGACAATATTAAAGCAATTCCTGCCTGCGATACGATTTAAAAAGATAAAAGCCTTTTATATTCGTCACATATGTGCATTTTAGTAATTTTTTACATACTTTTTTTAAATTTGAGTCAAATTTAACTTTAACGCTTTAGAAGTATAGTTATCGCGAGAGGTAATACCTCTCGGCGATAACGAGAGGCCTCTCGTTATCTTTTGTGCGAAACGATAATTTTTGAACTATCGCATCGTAGTTGCGATACGAGAGGTATTTATTGGCGATAACTATCACTTTAGGCGGCAACACTATAAATTACCATAAAATAATGGTGAACATGATTTCCTGGGTGTAAATTTTGATTTTTTTTATTGTGTACTTTAAAGCAGAAACTTCAATAACTGAAATACTGCTTAGCAGCTATTTTTATGGTGTTATTGGGATACTAGATGTAAGTCTTAATTCTAGTGATTTGTGCAATATTAAATTAGATATTTTTTTAAGCATAATTATTCTATACTTTGAGTAAGATTTATACTATAAAAAAAAAACTATAAAAAAGTATCAAAAACAAATTTAGCAAAATAAAACACATTTCATATATTTCACTTATTATAGAAATAAAGATGAAAAACATTGGTCGACAAAATTTAAGTAACCGCTTTAATTTAGCAAAAGCTTTTGTATTCTTTAAAAAGCGTATGCTGCTGGTACCCTAAAGGCCTAAAAGACGCCCCTGCATTTTATTTACTGTATACTCAGTTTGATACGGTTATATTAAAAAAGCAATAATTCTTTTTATGTAAACAATAGACTGAACAACAAAAAAATATCGCATGCCTTTGGCAGTGAACGCCTCAGCAACAAATTGGGCATGTAGGTTTCATAAACAGGCCAATTAATCTAGCGCATCTAGTCAAAAATTCAAAAAATAGTTATTTTTAGACGGCTTCTCGGTTTTGTGATTTATTCAGTACTATTTTTTTATAGAAATAAGTCATTTTTATTCGCATGTAACTCCTTTAATACCAAACGTCCAACCTGATTGTCAATATATATAACATGATATTGGTTTTAGGTGTTATGTCCGGTGGCTCGCAGGACAGTGAATTTAGATTTTGGTGTTATGGTATTATGTCCAGTGCTCCACAAGACGTGAGAACAAACGTCCAACTTGCTTGAAAATATATGCTATGATCGTGAATTTTGTTGTATTTTAGTGTTATGTCCGAGCATAACACCAAACGCCCAACCTGATTTTAAAAATATATTTCATGATAATGGATTTTTGTGTTATTTCTGGTGGCTCATAAACAAACCAAACCAAATGTTTAACCTTATACCTGATTGAAAAAATATCTCATGATCGTGGATTTGTTTGTTATGCTCTAACACCAAATGTCCAACATGATTGGCAAAATATACGTAGTGACCGTAGATTTTGGTGTTATGTCCGATGCTTCACAAGACGTGAGACCAAATGTCCAACTTGCTTGAAAATATATGCCATGATCGTGAATTTTGGTGTAATGTCCGGCGGATCACAGGACATAACACCAAACGCCCAACCTAATTGGCAAAGTATATGTCATGAGTGTGTATTTTAAGGCTATGTCCGGTAGCTCACAAGACATAACACCACACGCCCAACTTGTTTATAAAAATATATGGCATGATCATGGATTTTGTCTGGTGAATCACAAGACATAACACCAAACACCCAACCTAATTGGGAAAGTATATGTCATGATTGTGTATTTTAGTGTTATGTTCGGTGGCTTACAGGGCATAACACCAAACGCCCAACTTGATTTTAAAAATATGATAATAGATTTTGGTGTTATGTCCGGTGGCTCACAGACAAACCAAACCAAATCAAACATAACCTGATACCTCCAACCTGATTGCAAAAATAACATAACCCCAAACGTCCACCCTGATTTGCACAATTCGCTACCGTGATTGGCCTAAATCCCCGAAATTAAAATTGATAAAATATGTAACTGGTCGGACAATGTAATCTTGTTAGCTTTGAACGTAAGTAATAATTTGACGTGTAATATTCATGAGCAACGAATAAATCTTATCTTAATAGGTATTTAATTTAAATAGCGTTACGAGCTTGCGATAAACGAAAATCTCATTCTAGCCGGTCTTCCTCGCCTATACCGGGTGATTCACACAAGAGTTATCACTAGTTTCTTAGTGTTATAATAAAAACAATCAAAATTAAATTTATTCCAATAAATATTAATTTAACAAGCTATAAGTGCCTAGTTCTGACTGGGAGCATAATAACCTACATGGTGAAGGGTCAAGATGGCCACCACACATATTCAAAAAAATAAATACAGGTAAAGGATCGAGTTGGCTTTTTAAAGAAAGGTTGGATTTTAGAAGTAAAGAAAACTTATTTTACGCTGATTGTGGCCAGTATCTTTAAAAAGCATGTACGAATTAACAAGTTTAACCCTTTAGAGGGAAAGAGGTAGAGCGTTATATTAGGCCAATTTTAACAAATGCGTTTTATTAAAATGGGTATTTTTAGAACAAAACAGCTTTTATTTTATTAAATATGCTGTTCTATAACTTTTTTGGCATTTCTTGCTCTTACTGAGTTAAATATGAAATAAACTATATTTTCTCACGCTAAGTTTATAAAGTAACTATAAATATATCTTAGTACTTAAATAATTATATTTTAACCTTTTCCATTGAATTTAAAAACAAAAGTACTTTTTTTCATGTCATGACTCATCTACGTAAATTTAGTATTTATTTTGGACCACTGGGATAATATCTTCCCACCTTTTACCGATTGAGTGGCATGCGTAGAGTCTTTAACCGAAGGCAGCAGTGTACTAATAATTTAAAATAAGTAAGGAAATAGATTTTATTGCTGGGCACAGCTGAGGAAGGAATATAAAGTCGGTGGGAAAATAGTATTTCAAAGAGACCTAAAGGGGGTGGTAATATTAGGAACATGGCAATAATTGGCTCGACCACCTTATATTTTAGTCTCCTATGTTCTATAGTTTCTGAGATAAATAACTGTGACAGACCGACGGATCAAGCGATTCCATAAGGATTAAGTTTTTCGTTTTTAGATTTAGGTACGGAATTCTAAAAACTAGTGATTTGTCTTAGGTGAATCACGCTGTGTACACACTCGCACTCTCATGCAGTGCTCACGGCGATATAAGTTAATGAAATAAGACACTAGTGCTGTTGAAACAATGCTTGTAAATATTTTTTCAACCTACACTAGCCCTCTAAAGCAATTAACTCTGCTGCTTTTAATGAAAGAAGACTATAATATTAGATATAATATTATCAATGCATTCTTAAGTTATTACATTTAAAGAAACGAATTGTTAGAGTAATAGACAAACTAGATTTTGACAAAACAAGACGAGAAATCTCGATTTTTTTATTTCTAAAAAAAAATCAAGACAAACGTGTAATTTAAACAATCAAGAAAGAGTCACGTCGTCAAGAGTCGAGACTCTTGATCAAAGATCAAAACTTTTTGGTTCTTGATTACATTTTTATACTTTAAATACAGTTAACAGTTAAAAGTTTTAAGTATACTTATATGTTCTTTAGGGAACGTTCAAGTATTACGTAACGCAAATTGTACCAAAATTCATACACTTCGTAGCCCGGTTCCCGCGTTATTAAAGGCTGTAGAGATTTTATATTTTGGCCACCCCCCTACCACCCCCCTACCACCCCCTTTATTTGGGGGGTAGCCAAAACCTGAAATCTCCACAGCCTTTAATAACGCGAGAAACGGGGTATGAAGTGTATGGATTTTGGTACAATTTGCGTTACGTAATACTTGAACGTTTCCTTACACACAAGTTAATGAAATAAAGAATCATCAATAACGAAAACTTGTGGAGGTGTTTTCAATTTGAAAAATAGTAATATCCGAGGTTATATCTCAGAATTAGTAAATTGATTTTTTATTTTTTTTTTTCAGTAAACCTTCAAAGATTCGTAAAGTAGCACTCTCATGCGAAACTCGTGTCTCCAGCAGGTTCCAACCAACAATGACAGATGAAAACCGCCAAAACAAGGCAAATGGGTGGCATTTGCCAAAGAAATATATTTTCATGCTTGTGGCTATATTGGCATTGATTAATGTCTATTTGGGGTTTTGCAGACAATGAGCCATCTTCTGGTAGGTATGCCCCCTAGCTGGGGCAGATGCGCCAAATGGATGCTGGATTATCTGATACAATGCAACAAACCAGCAAATATTGACCACTGGAAGAATAGAATGTAATAATTTATATTAATATAATTGCTATCCATCATTAATTGTATTTATCCTAATTCATTTGTATTTTATTGGGGATAAATAAAATCGACACCCCCAACTCATTTTGACACAAATGTTAAAATGGGTCACGACCTTGTTTAATATGGGTCAAAATGTAATATATGAATTAATTTTGATATCACGCTGTTATAACAACGCCCCTATGGAGATTAGATGTTCAAAATTAGCTCAGTCATATAGCAAAAAGGGTTCCTCAACTATTTTTGTTTTGAAACAGGAGAGGCACAGAACTAATTTTGCTCAGCTCACGAATTGATGAAGTTGATGACCAAAATATCATTCCTTAACCAGTTTTATGGCCTGACTGCCACAACTAAATAAAAATTAAAAGATTTGATTATCCAAAAAATACATGTAAAGAATAAAGTTTGTTTTAATATCACTTGTCATTTCTACCCTTTTATAGTGAAGGCAAAAATTTCGATGGAAACTAATAGACTAACTTTAGTCCCTTGCCATATAATATCATATTTTTATTCAAACAATATAAGCTAATGAAATAAATGCTGCCATTTTTTAAAAGATAAATCTTTCAGGGTAAATCAATCATAAATTTGTCAAGCATCAATGGAAAGCATTTTTTATGTTTAAAAAAAGGGTGCGATCTAAGGGTTTTGAGGTTAAGGTACCTGCGGTTTGAGGGGTGATATTAAATAACTTACCCTTATTCAATAAAATTTCAATTCCAATGCCAAATCAAGCTACATGTTCGAGTTATTCCGGTTAGTGCCTTTTAAAATAGCCACCTTGTAACTTTTGTAACTTTTAAAACTTATTGTTTCACGGCACTTCAAAGCTTGAATGGGTTTTATAAGAGTGTAGCTGAAGTCTGACCATGAATCATGGTAGAGGATGGCTTTCACATTAAAGAACTTTTGACAGTGAAATCCTAAAAACTCGTTCTTGGTAAATAATGTTAAATATTCTTTTGCGGAGATCATGGCAAGAACATAATTAATTAAGATATCTTCCATTTTTGACAAATTGTTCAAAACATAACTATCAAAAATTAAAGATATCCAAAAACAATGTGTAATAAAGAAAAATGTAATTTAGTTTAAACGCGAATAAAGGGGTAATTTAAACATGTTTTTTTAATTAATTAATAAAATGCTTTGTAAGCCTTTTTAATAAAGCATGAAAGATCTACTGTCCTACTTTAAGCCTAAATAAAAAGGCTTCTACTAAAAAAAAAATATTTTAAAATATTTAAATGTGTTCTTCTTAAAAACTACTAAGAATTGAGCTTTGCTTTAACCATATATGATTCTAAATATATTTAGAATCAACATGGAAAATACTATAAAACGTAATTTGCAAATTGATAATATTCTTGCCATGATCTCTGCAGCACAATATTTAAAATTATTTACCAAAGAACACACTCTCATCAAACCTTCACGCTTTAGAAGTGCTGTGGTTTATAGTAAAATTGTTAGATAATATTTTTTAGTCAAATTTATTAAATGGATCCACACTAATAGAACACTAGCTTAATTAATAACGTAATTAGGTTATAGTATACAACAATAAATAGTTGTATACGCGCCAACCACTATATATTGCATAGAATACAACAAAAAAGTAAACATTTTCGGTATTTACAAACAAGTGCAGTTGTTTGATTTACAACAACAAACTGTTAAGCAATCAGATTTTTCTTTGTCGAGCAAAGAGCGAGGTAGGCGTGGCTTGCAAATCCGCAGGGTCGGATTGCCGATCATTCCTACGTCACGATTCTTGCTTCAAAACGCAGGCAATTCAGCTGACCCGTCCGTCCGGCTGGCTAGCAGAGCCTCTTCGGCTCTGTGCTGCATTTTCAATTTTGGTTTAATGTATTTTAAATTTTTAGGTGCACTTAGAAACTACATATTACATGTAATTACATGTACATGTACATGCTTATCGCTGGGTATACTTATGCACATAAAAATTCCTACTTTCAATATTTTCGTAAAACATTTATTAGAAAAGTTTAAGAAAAGTCCAAACAATGTCAATGTCAATATTTTTTATCTAAATTTTTCTGTAAACTGTAAAAGAAAATTAATAAATAAAGAAAATGTGTACAATTACCTGCTAAGAATGGAAAGAATATGAAAATGAAGATTTAGTAAGAATAAAGAAAAAAGGAAGAAAATTTTAAATCGACTGTCATATACACAATTATTTTTTGGATCATGTTGGATAATTTGTATGCTTAAATTAATGGGGAGTCCCTAGCACAAGCCTAAAGCTTATTTGGGACTCCCCATGACTTTGTAATTAATCTACTGGTAAATAAATAAATAAATAAATAAATAAAAAATCAGCTGATCAGCTTTATTAATCATCCTTCCTAAAAAATCTATTATAGAGACAACAACGTTGTTGTATTATTAAATAATATGAGTCTACAATTTTAATAGTGTATTTAATATAACGCTATAATGTTTTAGAATAATCATAAAAATTATATTATATACCTAAAACTTCTTACAACAACGTTTGATAGTACTATTTTTAGATTGTTCTATCAGTGCAGTTGGTCCCACCGTGCGTAGCTGGAACTGGTGAGTAGAGAGTTGCGTTGATAAATGGACTTGGTGCCTTCGTCAGACAAACCGAAACGGTGGACGACAGGCCGCGAATGTAGCTGGTGGGGCCCGCCATAAAACACGGCGACTCGGCTCGATCCGGCGCGTTATTGCCCAATTAATAACGTTGCCCGTGGAATCCAGCTACACGAAAAGCCCATCCGAGCCGGAATATTAAAACATACCCCAACACGGACCGAAACACATTGAGTTATACGGAGAATCGGAATATCTGGTGGTAATGAAAATAAAACGACTATTTACAGGCACCGAAATACCTTTTTCGTAATTTAAACTCAAATGGAATCCATTTTTATAGTAATTTAAACCATTTTTATAGTAATTTAAATATTTCTTGAAATTATTTAAATAAATCACTGTTTAAGTATTATACCAAAGACCGAGACCCCACATTCTTATATGGACTAAAATACATACTAAATACGTAATTATTATTTTATATTACAATCATTAACATCAAAGTAACAATATTTAAAATATAGACAATGTCAGTCAGAATATGTTAAATTATGAAGACATATTTTAAAATGAACTTTTTCTTATAAAAATATCTGTTTTTTCTAATTGATGGTTTAATTAGACAAAATGTTTCGGTTATATTTGTAAACGTATAAAAAATCAGGTATACAAAAAAATTTTAGCAGAAGTTTCTATAAAATCAACACAATAACAATAATTACCAAAAACCTATCTGAGCCGAAGAAAATACCAAAAAGTCAATAATTTAAATATCTTGCAAATACTATAATTACACAAAATTAAATAATTAGTAATAAAAACAATATATTCAAACCTATACCAAACTGTCATCAATCCAGCGGAAAACCCCTTCGCTGTAAAAGACCGTTCGCGGTAATGGCGCTCGCGGTAATGGACTGCGCGGTAATGGACTGCGCGGTAATGGACTTCGCGGTAACATTTTCGCTGTAAAGTCTGGCGCCCGAGGTATATATTAAAAATTCTTGTCTAGAAAAATAAAAAAAAAATAAATTAAGATTTAAAGTTTAATAATATGAAACTTGTTTGATAAAAATTCTAAAACGTATTTATCACTTTATTATTTTATAAAGTACTTCTGAATAAAGTTATACAATCAATTAATATAGTATATGTAGTAACAAATTCTTGGTAAATGGATGGTATATGGTTTACAGATATCCAGATTGTTTGATAAAAAAATACTGTCTAGATTGTTTGATTAATTTGACATTGTGCGGTGTAATAAACGCTTGATAAATTAAGTTTCCATCCAGGATACCATTTCTTTCTATCACACTAATATCCGTGTAATTTTTCTCCTTGACCATCGTTTGACATTTAACCATTTTTTAAACGTTTATTAATTAGTTGTTTAACACTTTTCTCAGGTACTTTATGGATCCGAACCTTGTGTATTTTTTCATCCCACATATCTTGTAACTAGTTATTCCATCATCTCCGTAGGGTGCATTGTATTAGTTAGGCATTGTTGTGTTTTAATCGCTGGTTTGTAACACTATATTTATCAAACTATCAAGTTAAACCGTGAAAACTACAGAAAGACTTGATTATTAAATTAGAATTTTACATTTTTATTAAACTGGGTAGTGATTAAGCTGTATTTATCTTTAGGACTGGGATAGTTTCAATTTAATTAATTTATTAATTTATATACAGTTTCGGCAAGTCGGGATCTTTAATCTATAAATGTGTGTGTGTACAACAAATATGGACAATAATCCGTACAATTTGTGTTAGACAAGGATAATACTTTTGGAACGTGTCGTGCAAATCAATTACTCAAATAGTCCTAGAAAAATAATTTGTTTGAATTGTTTAAAAAATTGTAAACTTTTTTATTTAAAATTTTAATTTAAAACAATGTGTTTTTTTTTCTCTTATATTACAATGAAATTCTTGTAGGAATAAAAAATACACTAAGCTTATAAGCTTATAAGAGTAAATAAGAAAACACATAACTGTTAAAAATAAGAATTAAATTATTATTTAACCTAAAGAGAACCAGTAGCCCGAAACTGCAGTCTGTACGGTAATTAATATATTGATGAAATGTTTAAGAATTAAATTTTCCACATCTACAATAAACCAAGATGAAAACGTGTAGCAAAAAATCTAACAAGGGACATAACTTTAGCGTAGATTTTTAAACTGTCTAAAAGAAACAAGGAAAGTGCCACGACAACGGTTTTCTTACAGTGCAGACTAAAATAAACAATTAAAACAATTGAAACTCAAAGAGGACGTGATATAAGAATAAAACAAGCCGTGAAGATATGTAGTGCTTTGTATACCATAGTACACACTTCACAGTGGATAGTATATTGCATTTTCTGTCTACATATTTTCCAAAATATAATTTTTTGAGCTCCCAATATATTTTTTGTACTTTATTAAAAAGTGGCGCCCCCTATAACTTGTTTTCTTTATAAATAGATTTTCTCTAAAATAAAAACAGTTTGGAAGTAAAATACCTAATTATAATTATGAAGGATGTTAATTCCACAAGCGCATTTTGTGCTAATGATATACTATTGGCAACGCCGCATTATAAGTGCTGTCAGAATCGCGAATGACAAACGAACCTACATTCATGCTTTCAAAGTGAGGTTAGCATTTAGATATAAAATGAACAATTAATTATAAGTGCAAAAAGGCTATAAATCCCACAATCCAACCACTTTTCCATATCGATACCTCCACGATATTAGCAGCAAATGATGTGTGGGTCCCCCAGAATAGGAAGAAACCATACACATGGTGAGCGAAAATTTTTCATATCGATCGGACATTTAAGTAATTTACTTGTGCACAATAAATACACTGATAAAAAGGATTTATCCAATACATACAGATAGTAAGACAATTAATAGCTTTATTTTAAATAAAGAGACTTAATATAGATTGGACAGTTTTTTATTTTACCCACTCAACTGTCACTTTTTTCAAATTATTTTCTTGTAAATGTCATTAAAATTTTTAATAAAAATATGAAATTCTAAGCTATTTATTGGATAAAACATTGTATGTTACTCATGAGTAAACTAATCTCTAAAATTAACCCACTCGGCCACCAGCCTCGTGGGTTAATTTTCTCATGGGAAATATCCTAGTTTCCTCTCTCGTAACTATTATTTGGATATAGCCAATTAAATTATTTGGTTGTAAAAAATTTTATTTGAGTCAAATAAATATTTAGTTCATGTACACAAATATTTTAATTTTAAAATGATTTATTATTGGGAACAAAATAATTTACAGCAATAAAATTTATTTGTCACAACCAATAATTTAATTTGCCATATCCAACCAAATATTTTGTTGACACAAATAAGCGAACGGACAAGTAGATAGATACAGAAGATCTGTTTGAAAGTGGTTTCAAATCGGATAAAAAACATTTGTATATTAAATTTTTTGACATAGTAATTTTAAAGATTTTTGATTTTTAATAGTATATTAAAGTACTAGTTTCATAACATACGTTTTTAGCTCACGAGTACAAGTTTAGAAAACCAGCCGCTTGAGGAGAGTTTTCTAAAAACGTGTTATGAAACGAGTGCTTTATACAATTTTTTCTACTTTGCTCTTAAATTTAAAAAAAGTTACATTTAAATTGATGACTGATTTAGGGATTTTTGTTTTGGATTGGTATTACAGTTTACACCATGTTTAAAATTCTAAGAACAAATGATATTTTGATATATTTTATAGTCATCTCTTCTCTTTTTTACTGCAATTAACCAAGCCACAATTTTAACATGGTAAAAATAACCTAAACACAAAATTTTGTAGAAAATTCAACTTTAAAGCGACATTGACATTTTCCCGGAAAACGTCAAGCGATAGGCCAGGTCTGTTGCCAACCCAAAAGAATAAAAAGTGCAGACCTCTTATGGGCCTATAAGAACACGCAAAATTCGTGTAATTATGAGCTTATAAGAGTCGCAAATTAGAAAAATACCTTTGTATAATACTCTTCTGGTTCGAGAAATCTGAAGAGTATAAAAATACCATATGCTTGGGTTTTAATCAAGCATTGTCTTCACCTTCCAAGGTGTTTGTTTCATTAAATACAGAAACGTGAATGTGACTGACATGCTGAATAAACTATGTGGGTTACTGGTCTCACCGACCGTTTGAATCTCCGAAAAAAAAATACTTCAAAAAATAAAATTATACTTATTTTTATTATACACCGTAAAAAGTATTTACTGCAATTTAATAACCAGGATTCTAAAAGATACCGTAAAAGTTTTCCAAATTTCATAACGTAATTTTAAAAAATTATGATTTTAAAACTTGATTTTAGGAAAGAATAGGATCTTCATCATAAGTTTAAAGGGTAAATTTAAAGATTTAGTCAATATTCTTATAAAATAGTAAAAAATTCGGATTTAATCTTATAAATTTTATAATTTAATCCTAATACCTATACTGCCCCACTACGCTAGAAAGCATTAACTCCATTTGTCACATAGCAGCTATTTCAAAATATTACATCAGAGTTGACGTGAAAACGTCGCTAGGAGACAAATGGAGTTACTGCTTTCTAGCGTAGTGGGGCAGTAAAACACTCTAATTTTTTACCATTTTCAAAGATTTTTTTTTATTTTTTTTTAGTTGCGTCTGGCTATATTTGATAAGCTGATTTCGGGACCTTTTTTCGTTTTTCTCAATCAGCTCGTTTTTTTGAGATAGCGCACAGTGTTTTTTGTAGTAAATTGTAGTAAAAAAAATAATTTAGGTCTAATTATTTTTTTTTCCGTGGCTTGATTCTCTATCAGTGGGGCTCTAAGTCAAGAGGAGCGGATTTAAAATATCTTTATTAGTTTGTTTTTAATAGGCTTCTAAATTCTAAAAATTAGTGTTTTTCGTATTTTTTCGATATATTTTGCTAAACAATTTATATAAATACTAAAGATGCTACTCTAATTTTTATGCGCAATACTAACACAAATGTTCTGTTTATAAAAGTTAAAAAAATAGTATTAATCCAGTGACGGGGGTCATCTAAAAAAAAAATTGAAATATCTTATTTATTTTTAGAAGAGCAACACAATAAATTAAATTTATTATGAAAAAAACAAACGAAAAATTTAACAAAACTTTTTCTCCTTGCTTTAAAACATTAAAATAACATTAAATAATTCAAATTATGGAAAAACTACGCAACAGAAATATAAAACGTATATTCGTAATCAGCGCTACAAAAAGTACCAATAAAAAATAGAAATAGAAAACATACACAAGTCTTAACAACTTAAAATTTGCAGGCCAGTGTTCCCGCCTAAATAAGTAAAATATTATAGAATGTATGCTTTAAGGATATTGTATTAATCACGCTTTTTAAATATTTACTTTTAATCAACACTTACCAATTATTTATTTGAAAAATCTAGCACACACAAAATTATACGTACGCTCTTACAAACGTAAACAATTTTAATGGTCGACAGCCACCAGACTCGATGAAGTAGGGATTCTCGAGTCACGTGACTAGCTTAAAGCTCGCGATTAGCTGGCTTGTACATCAGAAGTGTAATTTTTACACTTCGGGTGTATTGTTGCTAAAGGTATGGATGTAAAAATACACATTCTAGGTCAAAATCACTTCACGTGTGTAGTGTCACATCAATGTTAATGTACATTTATATAAAGGTGTAAAATTTACACATTTATAGAGAGTATTTTTTACACTTTTTCAATGTAATTTCTTTCAGTGTATAAAAAACAAACGAATAAAGATATTTGAAATACGCTTTTTTTGGCTTAGAGCCAGATGCAACTAAAATTGTCTCGGCAAATTTTAGAGTGTTGATCAGTGTAACTAATTATTTAACTACTCTTCACAGTTGCTTATAGCCGTATTTTATAATCTATATCACAGAGAATCAAATTTAAAGTGTAAGACGCCGTTTTAAAATTTTAAAAAATATTTTATCACCATATGTTTTTGCCAAAAATGAGCCACACTGTATTTTCTGTATCTTTTAAATAAATTGTCATTAACATAATACATATGTTAAATGACATTTTATTGATATAATATAATATAATATAATGTAATGCAATGCACTGATAGAACACTAGCGTAATTAATAACGTAATTAGGTTATAGTATACAACAATAAATAGTTGTATATGCTCCAACCACTATACTATATATTGCATAGAATACAAACAAGTGCAGTTGTTTGATTAACAACAACAAACTGTTAAGCGATCAGGTTTGCATATATTGAAAATGAAAATTTAAATAAAAAATGACATGACCTGTCAAGAATTGACAAGTGACATATAGTTGTATTCAGAATTGATTTCTAAGACAAAATATGTAAAAATATATAGGGTGTCCCATTTAAAAATCGAAAGTTAAGGTCATTTCCGGTGAAACAGGAAGTGAAAAAAAGTTGTTTAATATGTCAAAAAATCGCAAATTTTGTCTTATGCATGATCTCCAAATTTCATTTGGATAGCTCAAAGTATAAAAAATTTAAGGGGAGTAAACCACCTTCCTAAAACACCCGGTATATATTGCATAGAATACAAACAAGTGCAGTTGTTCGATTAACAACAACAAACTGTTAAGCGATCATGTTTGCATATATTTAATTTAAAATAAATGTAAAAGTAAAAGAATACATGGCACAAAAAAAAATAACAGAGTTTATTCCACGCGACAGTAAATACTTTGTGATTAATATTATATTAATAATATATAAGAAATTGAAACAAAATTAATGTTTTAAAATAAATATTTACACATTAAGTAAACTGAATAAGATAACATGTTGGTTAGCATTTTATTTTAATTTCTGATTAATAAAATAAGAAATACTAGCAGAACAAACGTCAACTGTCAGATTGTTAGCTCTCAGCCATCTGTTTTGCCGCTTCCTTGTACAAAACCAATTTTTAATAATTATTTATTTATTATTTTATTATTTGTTATTTTATTAGTGTACTAAAAACATTATGAGAGAAAATTTTAATGTTGCAATAAACATGATTGTAGTAAATATGATAAAAAAAATAATTGTTTATATACAATGTCAAAATTCAAAATAGGTTAGCTTTTAGTTTATTCTAGGTTTGGACTTTTTATGCTCTGATTTCGAAACCTTTTCCCGTTTTTTATGATCAGCTCGTTTTTTTTAAGATACAAGGCAAAATTGTCTTTTTTTGGCCATAGTTGTGTGTTTATGAGGTAGAAAAGTGTATTTAAAATATCTTTTTATTTTTTATACGGTTCTAAATTATAAATACAGTGCGGTCCAAAAGTCACCCCCCCCCTTTTAACTTTTTAACGAGTTGAGATATCGACTTCAAATTTAGAACTCTTAAATAAGACAACTTAAACTATCTTTTAGCATATATTTGATATTTTCAGCTCTCAAAATTGGGTGCAGGGGGGCATGGGGGGGCATTTTTTTAAATGGAAAGGGGGGTCGTGTGATATATCATTTTAAAGCTTATAAAATTCTCTATTTAAATTTTTTAAAAATGTTGTTGCTAAAACATAAGATTTTTTAAGTTTTTTTTTATAAATTTTTATTTATGTCAACTAAAATTAGTTTAAAAGTATAATTAACATTTTTTTATGATGAAATTAGGCATTTTTAAAAAAAAATTGTTTTTTTTTAGAGGAATTTTGACATTATTACCCATTTTCAACCCCATTTTAAACCCAATTTTTTTTTTTAATTTAAAAATATGGAGTTAAATGGAGAATTTTATAAGCTTTAAAATGATGTATTACACGACCCCCCTTTCCATTTAAAAAAATGTGCCCCCATGCCCCCCTGCCCACATTTTAAGAGCTGAAAGTATTAAATATATGCTAAAAGATAGTTTAAGTTATCTTATTTAAAAGTTCCAAATTTGAAGTCGATATCTCAACTGGTTCAAAAGTTAAGAGGGGGGGGGTGACTTTTGGACCGCTCTGTATGTAAAAAATAAAACTTTTTTGTATTCACAAACAACACATGTGTAGGTATTGCTTATAACATTCAAAGCTATATCTTTGGTATTTATATCGAGATTTATATAAAATTTTCATCAAAATATATCAAAAAAATGCAAAAAAATCTCATTTTTTTGAATAAAAAAATAATAATAATAAAAAAATAAAAATATAAAAACAAACGAATAAAGATATTTTAAATTCGATTTTTTGGCTTAGATCCCTATTAATAAAAAAAATATATTTTTTTTTACTACAACTATGGGCAAAAAAACACTATGTGCTATATCAAAAAAAAAGAGAGTGGATCGAGAAAAACGATGCAAGGCTAATAGCGCATCAAATAGGTCTGGATGAACTAAAATGATCTAGGTAAATTTTTGAGTGTAGTGCTATTTAGCTATTTATTATTTTATTAGTTATTTTATTAGTGTACTAAAAACATAATGAGAAATTTTTTTGCTAAATAGTGCAATAAACATAATTGTCGTAAATGTGATCGATCGTGGCGGCAAGCTTGTCGGCTTGGAAGAAAAAATATACAATAATGTCAACATTCAAAATAGATTAACTTGACTTAAAAGTGGACCAGTTTTTAAATATGTACCTAATTATAATTATTTATTATTTATTATTTTATTAGTGTACTAAAAACATTAGGAGGGAAAATTTTATTGTTCTAAAGGCTTAGTCATAGATTTCGGTCTTATACACAAACAGCTAATGCAATAAAAAAGCCGTATCTAATAATAATTATGACAATTGTGATTGTCATAAATATTATGACCCTGAAAAATTGACAGTAATAAAACTATTTCAGCAATCATTACAGAAAATTTAGAACATATGCGACTTTTTGGTATTTATTACTAAACCTATAGAAATAATATCTATTATTATTATTTTATCGTAAAATATGGTTTTATATGTATACAGTGCGTGCATTAAGTCTGGAATCACCCGATTAACTTTTTAGTTACAAGTAAAACACAAAAACCCTCGGACAGGTCGATTTTTATTTTTAATTTTGCAAATTATGGTGTAATAAAAGTTATTAAAATTTGCACCCCCTTGCACCCTCACCCCCCAACTTTTTTTTTTCAAATAGCAACCTACCCCTTGTGACACATCGTTGGAAAGGTAATTTAATAAGCTTTCCAACGGTGTATAATAAAGCCTAATTTGGTAAAGGGCTAATGATAAAATGCACAATTTAGTTTATTATAAAGACATGTAAAGTATAACTTTAGTCACTATAAATGTTCAAATTGATGTCCTTCAGCTCTTTGACAGTGGACAGTAAAAAAACGGGATTAAAATCGATTAAATAGTAAACATAAAATTGGTCAATAAAAAGAAAAAAAATTGCATTTTTCAACAGGGTATAAAATATTACAATAAGTTTAAAACAACCTTATTTAGATTCTCAGGAAGGTGCCAAGTAGGAAATAGGGCAACAATTACCATATTATGCGTAATATTTCACACAAACATAGATCATAGACCCTTTAACAAATTAGGCTTTATCATACACTGTTGGAAAGCTTATTAAATTACCTTTCCAATGATGTATCACAAGGGGTAGGTTGCTATTTGAAAAAAAAAGTTGGGGGGTGAGGGTGCAAGGGGGTGCCAATTTTGATAACTTTTTTTAGACCAAAATTTGCAGAATTAAAAATATAAATCGACCTGTCTGAGGATTTTTGTATTTTACTTGTAACTAAAAAGTTATTCCAGACTTAATGCACGCAAACTTATATTTGGTAACACGTGGTATTTAAACAACGTAAATTTAAAATTTTAAATTGAATTAAGTTTTAAAATTATACTGTTATTAAAAATTTCTTTAAATTTATTAAAATTTTATCCTTAAATCAAGTTTTAAAATACAGTATAACTTTTCCCAAGGAAAGTCTTGCGTTAGTAAAAATTTTTTTTTTATTGCTTTTTTTACGTTTCTAGACATTTTATACCAAAAAAATATGATTTCCCTAAAAAAAAAAAAAATCTCTGTCTGTCTGTCTCTTGGTCTGTCAAAAAAATTTTGACCACGATAAGTTAAGAACGCTTCGGGCTAAAGACTTCAAATTCGGACCATAGGTTGATTATCTAAAGTTCTAGGCTGAGATTGTTTTTGGTAAAAATCGGATTGGGGTAAAGGGTAAAATAGGGTAAAAACAATTTTTTTCAAAAACTTTTTTTTTTTTTGAAAAACTTGAAAAAAAAAATACTTTTTTTTATTTTTTTTCCGTTTTTGATTTTAATGAACCTAGGCCTATAGGGCAAATGTTGGCAGTAGTATTTTATATTAAAAAGTTAAGTAAAATTACAATGTTATTAAAAATTTATTTAAATTTACCCTTTATTACATATCCAAAAATCAAGTTTTAACATAAAATATTATTTTAAAATTACGTTAAGAAATTTTGCAGTTTTAGAGTCCAAAGGTAAAGCAAAACTGTAATTTTACAATTTCTTTTTAAAATTCTAGTACCGATAGCCGGTAATTAAATTGCAGTTTATCCGTACCGAAGGAAATTTTTTTTTACAGTGTATCAGGAATGTCCAGAAAATTTTTGACCACGATAACTCAATAACGCTTCCAGATAAAGGTTTCATATTTCGAACTTAGGTTAATTAACCAATGTATGGAATTATTTTTGAAAAAAAAATATATTTTTGATTTTTTTTTTATTTTTTTTATGTTTTGTTTTTTTTTATTTTTTTATGTTTTGTTTTTTTTTTTGTTTTGGTTTTAATAATCTTAGGCCTATTGTTTTTTGGCAACAGTATTTTTTTGTAATTGCTAAATAATTTAAGCAACTATAGCTAAATAACGGATTTAAGTTTTTCTTCGTGCAGTCAGTTGTTATTTACTAAAGAATAAAATTTATTTTATAAGAAATAAAGAAACGTGTAAAATGGCAGTTCATTTGTCGAATAGATCCAGCGACTGGTGACGATGATATTGATGATCTTTTGTCTCACAAACTATAAAATGTAAAATAAATAACCCGAAAGGAGGCGCGAGAGATACTCTTCAGTGATTTCAACGGGCGATCAAGATAGAAAACCCAACGTTTAGGTAAAAAAAAACACGGTCGACTGGAATATGGTTCAACCCAAAATCTAGGAACTGGGACTTAAAACTGTCATTTTTTGAGAGGTAATAGTACTAATTTTGGACCTATGTATATAGGAACTAAGTTTTTGATGCAGAATGAACCTGCAGTATTTTCTTAAAAATGGATAGCCCTACGACGTTAACATGTTACATACTTTTTATTATATTTATATATCCAAAAAATATTTTATTGAGAAAATGTAAAAAAAAACTACAGACAAAAAAGTTTAGAGCAAAAAAAGAAAAAACGGCCCCCATTTTGCACGGCCCTGGTTTAAATAAGTACGTGAGAATGACATACAAAGATGGGCCTTATTAGGATTAATTCACTTGCAAAACCTCGTTAATATATCTCAAAGGGTTCCTGAGTTATTAAATAAAAACCGATTTTTTTAGCCAATTTCAAAGGGGCTCCCTTATGACGCATCTTAGACATATGTTTATAGGAACTTTTTGTTATATTTTATCATGTAGAATCACCTGTTAAAATTTCCTACGCTATTTCAAATACACCCTGTATATATTTTGGGGGATTTGAGTTAAGGTTGAAAATGGATCAAACAATTTTTGACAAAATAATTATTTTAAGTTGGAAACATGCAAATTATACTTTTAAACTAATTTTAATGAATATAAATAAAAATTTACAAAAAAAAAATCTTTAAAATATCATTTTTTAGCAAAAAGAAAAAATTAAAAATTAAAAACTTAAAAAACATGTTTAAAAGAATTTAAAACACACTGTTATAAAGAGAATTTTATAAGCTTTAAAACAATGTATTACATGACTTCCCTTTCCACTTAAAAAAATGTCACCCACATTTTAGGAGTTGAAAATATCAAATATATGCAAGAAGATAGTTTAAGTTGTATTATTTAGTTCCAAATTTTAAGTATTTATCTCAACTCGTTCAAACCTTAAGAGGGGGTGGTGATTTTTGGACCGCACGGTATAAAAAGTATATTTTAGACTGACACTTATCTAATTTTAATCAAAAGAGGACTGATTTACGGATCAACCTTTGTACAAATTATATTCATATTTTTGGATGTAGAATCACCCCTTAAATATAGTACCTTTATTTTTAAAACACTCTGTATATAAAAAATAGAGAAATGTATGTTTTTGATCAGAAAGTTATTGAATGGGACTTTAATATGAAAATTTGAATAAAACAAACGACGGTTACAGGTGGAACTACACTTTTGGGTTGGACTTAATACCAGCACACCAGGAAAAAAACTGAGTCCGAGTTAACAGTTTTTTGTGAATGCCACCGATTCTTGGCTAGTCTAAGAATAGTCTTTTCACCGGGTCTTTAAGCCAGGAATGAAACGTGGGGTAAGAAGTGCCTGAAAGAACGAGAGAGGGGAAACGACCGCATCGTGGAAAGTGTGAACTAACGCTGGGCAAAATTAAATTTTTCTTATTCAATAATTCTTACGAAATAATAAAAATTATGGCAATACTTATTAAATGCGGCTTATTTGTCACACAGCTTATATTTTTTTGCAATTGTTGCGAAAAGTTTCTGTATCAATTTCTTTACATTTAATTAAACAGTCAAACTGTTATATTTTCTAAATGTTTTTTATTAGTTTCTACAGGATCGCCCAGAAAAAACACACACTTTTTAGACTGTTATAACTTCTTTGCCTTTTGACCGACTATACCAAATTTGAAATGAATATACTAAGAACATGAAGGATTTGGAAGATAATTTTATTTACTTAAAATATTAATATATTGTTCAGTAAATAAGCTTTTTCCGAAGCAGGTTGTTTTAAAGCTTTGGGGATTAAAGCAAAATGTATAATATGCTAACTTTCCGACCTTACTATGTTTAGTGATCTTTCTTGAATAAATGAGTATGTTTAAATTTTAATTTAAAATTGTAATTTATTTTTTATTCATATTTTTCCGAAAGGTTACAAATTGCAATAACTTATTTTTAAATGTAAAAAACTGATACAGTAGGCGTGTTTTTTATCTGACATCTCTCAAAAAATAATCTTGTAATTTAAAAAGTATACAAAATGACCAAAAAGCTGAAAAAATGTCGAATTACTTTAAAAACCAATGGTAAAATGTTACTGAATTCTAGATATGTATTTTAAGAAAAATGGGTATTAAATAATACAAAAATTGTAAATGACGTACAGAAATTCGTAAATTTTACTACATGAGAAATAAGAAATCGCTAAAATAAAACAAGATTTAAGTATTTGCTAAATGAAGAAAGAATTTAAAGAAGAAATATGTTTTTATTAAAAAGAAATTAAATTATATTAAACACTGTCTTATTTTCTAACAGTATAAAACCATATTATGGTACAGGATCTTTGTTGGTTATTTGTAGTTATAACTCCATATTGATTTACAAAAATTCCCATAATCCTTTATTTTAACATTTTTAACACAAAAGCACTCTTTTTAGTTTTGACAAAAACTATACTTATTTCTTATTTTTCTACACAATTTTAAATTTAAATATATTCATTCTTTATTGTTCATCTTCCACCACAATGCAGTTTTATTGCGTTTTTCTTAGTTTTTTGAATAACAATTTTTGATATTTTCAATTTGACATACTATTTTTTGAGACATTATTTTTAGATAACCTCCTACTTAATCAATTCTTCAAGCTAAAAAGTCCATTTAACGCTATATGTAGCCTTTCGGAAAAATAATTATAAAAAATAAATAACAATTTTAAATTAAAAGGTAAACACAACTATTGAAGAAAGACCATTTAACGTAATGCAGACGAAAAGTTATCATTTTGTACATTTTCTCACTAAAAAAATTGATAATAATTTAAATAAATAAAACTATCTACCGAATCTTAAATGTTTTGAGCCTATTCATTTCAAGTAAGTAAAGGTCGCTTAAAAGGCAAAAAAGTTATGAATGTTTAAAAAGTGTATAATAAGTTAATATAATTAATTATATACTGTAAAAAATGGCAACTGGTTGCCACAAATCGATTCGAAAAAAAAGACTGCTTAATTATAATAATGTTAAAAAGTACACTTTTCCAAAAATGCTACCGCAAACAAATATTTGTTATTAAAATAATAATAATATTAAACAAATGCAAAGATTATTTTTTAAATGGATTAGTAACCGATAAATTACCATTATCAGTGATAATATTCAGTGATAATATTATATTATTCTATAATAGGTTTTAATTTTTCAATTTAAAACAAGTTTTCGCTCCTGACTGATCATTAGAGTCGCCAACTTTAAATAAGCAGGTACGATGTTTATTATATGAAAAAATATAAAATTATTAAAATTACTTAAATATAGAATTTCCGACTGCTATATTCTATAAAACTAAAAGAAATTACAATTTTACACTGTAAAAAGAAAAATGGTTGCAATAGAACGATTCCTAAAATGTTTCATAGGAGCAATATGAAGGTAACGGTAAAAAATTAATGTAAAATAATGTAAAAGGACCTTAGTTTACTGGTAACATTGATCAACTTTTTAGTTAACTTTAGTTATTAATTATGTTACCAACCTTTAGTTATTGATAATGCTATAACTAATATTAATGTTTTTAAAGCTGGCTTCAATTTTAGGCGGTTACAAATTTTTTATTGAAACCAGTTATTATTTTTGCATATTTTCAAGTGTTTATTCAACATTTTGGGATCTTTGGAATAAAAATATTTCATTCGTCCTGAGAAATATTTTTTTCTAAAAGGCATTATAAGAAATCAACATCGACCAAGATTCTACAGTAAATGTCAATCATAGACGGCTGGCAAAACAAAACCAAAGGTACAAAATAGTGCGAAATGAAATGAATAAAATTAGGGTTCCAACTTTTAAAGTACCCAGAGGTTGTTTATTCTGTAAAAGAAATATAATAGATTATTTAAAATCTCTGGGATCAAACCCCATAATCTCCCATCAAGTTAATTTAAAAAAATCACCAAAATCTGTCCCTTTGTAAGAAGCCGACAAAGAAAGAAATATGAAATAACTAATTTAACTCTTGTTGACATTAATAGGTAGGTAGGTACCTACTTAAAATCAACTAAAATAAATTAGAATTATAAAAAATATTTAGCATTTCTCTGAAAAAAGATTAAATTAGTGAAAAAATGTATATGCATTTTCCTTTAATATTGTGTCAAAAATAATCTTTAGTATCTTTTTAAAATTTATTATAATTAAAAACTCCTTAGATTCGAGTATACTATTTATCCAATATACTTTGCAGAGTATACTAAAATACTATTATTGGTAATAATTTAGTATTAATAATTACCAACTTTACTGATAAAAAACTTCGGAAACCATGGACTATGTTTTGCGACAGCGGTAAGTTGTTAAACATTTTCTTTAATGTCTTTTAGCCAATTTGAATTAAATATTACAAATTTTGTGAACTTTTTGAATCATAACTTAAGATACATAAATAATTGAAGCAAATGCTTAAAGAGTTAGAAAGACTTTTAAAAATAATCTTTATATAGAAAGAAAAAATATATCATTGTGAAATTTTGTGGGTATGTTTATTTATATTCAAAGAATACAAATTAAATTTCTTTAGATTGTTAAAGTGCCATTTTCTGGCCATACAATTTTTTTGAAAAAAAAACATCAAAAACGGTGGTCGCCATGATTCCGGCGCTATAGCCCGTAGTAGGAGAAACATTTTTGGCCAAAAAATAACAAAATGGCGAACGTTTTTCAAAAATTTTCAAACAAAAACGTCCGCCATTTTGTTATTTTTTGGCCAAAAAAAATTCTTCTAGTAAAGGCTAGAGCGACTTCAATACTGAATAATATCCGGTTTTGTTTTTTTTTTCGTCTTTTAATTTCTTTAGATTGTTAAAGTGCCATTTTCTGGCCATACAATTTTTTTGAAAAAAAACATCAAAAACGGTGGTCGCCATGATTCCGGCGCTATAGCCCGTAGTAGGAGAAACATTTTTGGCCAAAAAATAACAAAATGGCGAACGTTTTTCAAAAATTTTCAAACAAAAACGTCCGCCATTTTGTTACTTTTTGGCCAAAAAAAATTCTTCTAGTATAGGCTAGAGCGACTTCAATACTGAATAATATCCGGTTCTGTTTTTTTTTTTCGTCGATCCAGACTGCCGAAATCATGGCGATCACCGTTTTTTGATGTTTTTTTTTTAACAAAATTTCTGGCCAAGAAATGGAATTAAAAAATCTAAAATTATTTTTTTTTGAATTCTTTGAATATAAATAAGGATACCTACAAATCATTTTTCTTTCTATATAAAAAAGATTATTTTTATCATTTCTAAGGTAGACCCATTATTTTTAAGTTTTTTAATCAAAACGATAAAAAGATATAAAGAAAAAAGTTCAACACCACAATGTGGGTTAACATATTATTGCATAACACAATCCAGATATTCTATCACAATAGTTTAACCATTTCTGGTATACATATTTGCTAAATCTAATAGACCCTAAAATTATATACTCTTATTAAGTGTTATTTGTCTGTTTTTTTTTCTGTTCTGTAAAGAACCGAGCCTTGGGGAGAATCCACATGATTACTTTTGGAACATTTAGAGACTATAACACTTAAATCCTAGTTGTTTAAAAGTGCATTGAAAATATTGTACCATGTTTTCCTATAACTGAAACATAATAAAAATCAAATTGCATTCGGCTTCTTAAACCAAAAATACAAGGAAAGTCCCTGACATTTCCTTGGTCAAATTCTTAGTTAGTTTAGTCTTAATTATATTTGCCCAATAATTATTGGGCAAACCAATCTACAATCTACTAAATTAAGTTAATACTATTAATAATACATATTTTGCTAATCTTTAATCAATTATTAATTAATTAATGAAAATTATCACTATCTACCGATATATCGCGATAGCAGCCTTCATTTTAAAAGTGTAAACATCTGCATTTTTCAATTTCCTAGAAATAATTACATTTTTTTGTCGTTCCGCCTCGTGTTGCCAATAATAGATCATAATCTAATAATAATTATTATTAAACCTTTTGAAAAAAGCCCCTAATGTCTATATTGTATTGGTTATATTTAAATAATTGTTTAAATTACTATTTAAATGACTATATAATTCATTTGGTTTTGAACAACCAAATGATTAATTCATAATATAATACATTTAATAAATGTTTTGCTAATCTTTAATTAATTAAGTATAATCGACGACAAATTATCACTATCTACCGATAGCAGGTTTCATTTTCAAAGTGCAAACATCTGCATTTTTCTCTCCCCTACAAGAAGTGGTACTTCTTCTTCGTCCCACCGTGCGTTGCCAGCAATGCAACGGCAGCACCGTAGCGTGCGAGTGGGGGGAACCAGCGGAGTCCGTGGCCTTGTGTTCGGAGCACTCGTTCTTGCAGTCAAGCATCGAACAGCAAGAGAGGCAGATGCGGCATGCTACAAGACATCTCCGCTGCTGCTGCATACAATGGTGTAGCGTCTAACAGTGCTTGTGATACGAAATGGGCACCACGGTGGTGTGCGCTGTCCTGTTCGCCGCGATATTCGGTGTTTGTGTGTCCACGTCGCTAAGTAAGGCCCTCAGGTATCAGGCCCCGGACGAGTGTAAATGGGTTGTAGTGGATAGCGGTACCGAAGACGACGTTGCTCTGGTGTGCCGTCTAAGGACTATTAACAGCGAGCTGGAAAACACGAATTTTAGTGTGATACAACCGCAACATACAGTGAGATTAAGACTAGAATGCAGTGACGCGTTATTTTTCCAAAGTTCACTAAGTGCCGGTAGTTTTAAACCGCTAGTCGAATTACGAGAACTTTCAATAGAATATTGTAAAATCGGAAACCTTTCCGATGGAGCTTTCCGGGGACTCAAAGAGCTCCGAAATCTCACAGTGCGAACTCACAATACGGACTGGTCAGCGATGACCCTAGAAGTTTCCCCAAATGCCTTCACCGAGGAGCTGCGGTTGTTGGAACGGCTGGACCTAGGCGAAAACAACATGTGGAGTCTACCTGAAGGAGTGCTGTGTCCGTTGGCATCTTTGGAAGTTTTAAACTTGACGAGGAACAGACTGAGAGACGTATCGAGTTTCCAATTCTCGAACGGCGGCCCTATGAAATGCGGCACGAATCTGAAACTATTGGATTTGTCACGAAACAATATCGACAGGCTGCCATCGAGTCAATTATCTGGCTTGAACAGGCTGCAAAAGCTGTACATGCAGGGAAACGGGCTGACACATTTGGCCGACAGGGCTTTGGAAGGACTTGTCGCGTTGAACATCCTGAAAATGTCCGATAACCGGCTCGTTAGCCTGCCTCCAGAATTGTTCGCGGACACGCGCGACATTCGCGAAATGTACCTGCAAAACAACACAATAAACGTTTTAGCACCGGGACTCTTCGGCGAACTCACGCAATTGTTAGTGCTAGACCTGTCGCACAATGAATTAACAGCAGATTGGATAAATACCTCGACTTTCGCAGGCCTAGTTAGGCTTGTCGTTCTCGACATTTCTTACAACAGAATTGCGAAACTAGAGCAGTCCGTATTTAGAGATTTATACAGCCTGCAAATCCTGCGGATAAACGACAATTTCATCGAAGTAATTCCTGAAAACATATTCTCTGACCTTTACAATCTTCACACTTTAATCATCTCCAACAATCGCCTAACAAGAATCGAAGCCGATACGTTTAACGGTCTTTACGTTTTATCCTTACTCTCCATCGACAACAACAAAATATCCTGGATTCATCCTCAAGCCCTTAAAAACTGTTCCTCTCTACAAGACCTCCATCTCAACGGTAATAAATTAATTCAAGTACCACAAGTGTTAACTAACGTGCCACTATTAAAAACTCTAGACTTGGGTGAAAATATGATAGATACTGTAACAAACGAGACATTCAGTGATTTAAAACACATGTTTGGATTAAGACTGACCGAAAACAACATCGGAAACATTTCGAAAGGAGTGTTTGACCGTATGACGTCGCTGAAAATTTTGAATTTATCAAGAAACAAAATTCAAAAAGTAGTACCAGGATCATTCGAGGGAAACTCGAATCTACAAGCTATAAGACTGGACGGAAACTATTTGACTGATATAGAGGATTTATTCGCAAAATTGCCCAGCTTAGTTTGGCTAAACATATCCGACAATCAACTGAAATGGTTCGACTACGCTCTGATACCCACCGGCTTACAATGGCTGGATATCCACGCTAATCAGATAGAAGAGCTGGGTAATTATTTCGAAATCGAATCAACTCTATCTTTAAGCACTTTTGACGCGAGCTCGAACAAATTAAAAGAGATCACCGGCAGTGCGATTCCCAACAGCGTTGAAGTGTTGTTTCTGAACGATAATCTGATATCTAAAGTGCAGTCGTACACGTTCTTTAAGAAGCCTAATCTCACCAGGGTTGATTTATTTGGGAACAAAATAACCAGCTTAGATCCTAATTCTTTGAGGATTTCGACCGTACCGGCGGATAAGCCCCTGCCGGAGTTCTACATCGGCGGTAATCCTTATCAATGCGATTGCACGATGGAGTGGTTGCAGAAGGTTAACGTCGGAAACCGTGCGAGGACCCAGCCAAAGCTCGTTGACCTGGAGAACATACAGTGTCAGCTGTTGTACAATCGCGGCCGTACCCTGGTGCCTCTGATAGAAGCGGCGCCGTATCAATTTTTGTGCACCTACGAGACCCACTGTTTCGCCCTGTGCCATTGTTGTGATTTCGACGCGTGTGATTGTGAAATGACCTGTCCCACCAATTGTACGTGCTATCATGACCAATCCTGGTCGGCCAACGTTGTGGATTGTTCACGGTAAGTAATCTAGTAATTTTAGGAAATTTTATTGCCCGCAAATATATTAACCCATTAAGAAATACTGTCTAAATATTCATACAGATTTACAGGAGTATTTTAAAATGCATATAGTTCCCAATTTATTTATTTATGGCTTAGCATATCCAAAAATTATGTTTTTTTATTGCTAGCGAGTAAATTGTTTATTACCTTTTTACTAATTATTTCGTTTAACAAGCGAAAACGTGCATTTGTTAGTAAAAATAACTAATTGTAATAATAATAATAATATAAATAGTTCTTTTCCCAAAATTATTTAAGTTACGCTTGTCTCGGGTTAGGGGAAAGTTAAATAAAAAACAGTATTAGATCAGCTTACCGGTTTCGGGCTTCTAATACTGTTTTTTATTTAACTTTCCCCTAACCCGAGACAAGCGTAACTTAAATAATAATAATATTTGATAAATATTTCATATATTATACAATTAATTTATGGGTCAGTCCTTAATGGGTTAACCGAGGGATTAACACTGTAGGAAGTATGTGTAAAAAAATCTCGAAAATCGTTTGGAAGTCTTTTTAAATGTACCAAAAAACCTCAGTAAAAATCTTCTAAAAAAAGTCCTTGAACCCATTTTTGGATCGTTCATCCCTATAGATATTAACAAATAAATTCAAGGCACATGGAAGGGATATTAAAAAAAAAAAAGATGCCTATAAGATTAATACGATCGAAACAGTCCGTAGTTTTTACTTCTGACGTATCTAAAAACAGTAAAACCTTAATACTTATATTTGATTTTATTTCTAAGCCCCACGAATTTATTTGCTAATATATATTTATTACAACATAGAAAATGACCTTTAAAATCATAAACTAGAGTGTTTACTACTCTAGTTTAGAAAGTAAAATTTAATCCATAAGCTTTATGACAAAATAAATCTACCTGCATCTGTAAAATTATACCATGAAAAATATGAAGCTGAAGTTTGCAACATTTTTTTACAACGAAAAAAAAAACATTTATAATTTTTACTATAATTATAATGTTATGCAAAACTTACTATTTTAAAATTAAACGCGAAAATAACGCGAGAGATAAAAATTATCACTTTATGCATAAAGGTAATGGAAACATATAAAATTTCTTTAAAAAAGTTTAACCAATTAAACAATTTGTTAACAAAAAAAATATGTTTTTAGAAATATAAATACCTATTGCGTAGGTTTTAAATTAAAAATATTTACATTTTATGTTTATTTAGTGACTGGCTATATGGTTTAATATTTCGCTGCATCGCACGTTTTGTAACAACAGCAGAATAAATAATAACACTGGCCAGCAAAAATAGACTTTTTGTCTCTAAATAACTACTAAAAGTTCACAAAAATATCATTTTCTTTAATGTTTAAATACTTTTTTCATGGCTTAAACTTAGAGAAAATTGTTTTTTATTTTCTGTAAAAAAGTGGCAGCAACTTTTTCTTATTTTTTCTATAATTTTACCAAAGTTATAAAAGATTCTTGGATGTATGTTCAAATTAAGATAATTTTTTACTTTACAATCTTTCTGTTAACTTATAGGTAGTAAATATAAGTTTTTATTTTTATTATTTCATTTTACTTATTTACATTTTTGATATTATAATTATTATTAGCAATTAAGAATATGTAAATCCGCTAATGGAATGTCAAAATTTTAAACAGTGTTTAATATATTTATTTAAAATAGTTATACAGTGAGTTGCGATAAATGCGGAACTGACAGCAGTAAAAATGTCAGTTTTATAACTTTTAATGTACTTTAAAATAGCTTATTAAAAACAAGGTTATAACTAATGACTTAAGGTCTATTTATAGGAAAAATTTTATACGATACTTTAAGAAAACCTAAAAAAAAACTGTAACTGAAAATTTGACCTATAAAACGTTAAATTCAATGAAATTACATATTCATTTATCATCTTTCATTTTATTGGTCAATTTCTTAGTTACAGTAAGGTTTTCTTTGTTAAATTTTTACATTAGTTTAGTTATATTTATTAATCAAATTTAGTTATGAATTCATAAAAAAGTCATTTAATTCTAACCCAAATTTATTTAAAATGCCAGGAAATTGATAAATGAACAAAGCTGATTTTAAAACACCGAATTTAAATATTTATATTATGAAATTCATAGTATAATTGTCATGTAGGTAGATAAATATAATTATATATTTTTAAATATATAAATTATGTTATAAATCATAATTTTTACCTAAACGATTTAAACTTGTCGTATATATTTAAGAGACTTGTTAAAAAATAATTTATTTTTAATCCTTTCATTCATTCCGAAAAGATAAATTTTAGAATTATTTTAATAGAAATATGATTAATTTTAATGTCACATACACCTATTTTCTGTAATTAATCATTCTTAAAACTTTAAAAAAGTCACCGAAATTAATTTATAATAAAACATGAACAAAAAAAAACAATGTAGTTGCCTAATAGTAATATTTCATTATTTGTACTATTACCATTATTATAGCCGGCGCAATTACTATAGACTATTGTACCTCTCACTTGCACGCGTTCTGCGTTATGAATCTTAAAGCGTAAAGTTGAGAGCGCGCCTATTTGTTGGTTAGAGCAATCAGATTTTTTTATGGCAACTAATAATTTGTTACCTTAACTAAATATTTGGTTGTCATTTACACAATTTTGGTTGCACTATGATAATAGTTTTGCCATATTTAACTATTTTCCTGAATCCACTAAATTGTTTTTTTCATGAATAGTATTATTCTAAAAAACGTTATTAAATAGAAATAGTTGGTTATAGCAAAAAGAAATTATCAAATAGGAGTTTTTTTTTACAGAAAGTACAATCAACCTTGTTCTATATCTAAGAATAGCCGAAAACAAAAACAAAACCTAAACTTGAATAAATAAATATACCGTAAGTTCATTTATAAACAACCAATTGCATATCTTTATTATTAAAATATTAATATTTCCTGATAGTAATAGTTTCTATGGAATGTAGCATATATAATATTATAGATTCACATATAAAAAAAAATGCTTAAATTACTATGCTATGCCTATAATATTCGCAATGTTAAACTATCCTATAAAAAGGCAATTTTATTCTTGCAGATATATGTTAGAATACCAATTCAAGCATACTTTTTTGTTAGCACAATAATATTGATCGATATGGATACATTAAACATATAGGTCTATTAAAAATTAACTAAAATGTTTTCCCAAATAGTAAAAAACATTATGATGAATATAGATTATTTGTATAGGGGAACATTTAACTTTAATTGCTACCGAGATTGTTCCCCTATATTTCCGTTTCCAAATATATCTTAATCTATATTAAATCAAATTTGATTTGTCAGTTTTCAACCGTAGCTAATGGTATATTTGTTTATATACATTTTATGAATGTGTTTATTCTAAATTATGATATAATAAGGATTTTTCTTTCTTTTTTAGGAGTGGCTACATCGACAAACTACCTGAACAAATCCCGATGGACGCGACCCAACTCTTCCTGGACGGCAACGATTTACGTTCTTTGAGCAGTCACGCCTTTATTGGCCGCAAACGCCTCAAGGTTCTCTTCCTTAACAACTCAAATATAGAAACAATCCAAAACCGTACCTTCAACGGTCTCAAAGAACTAGAAGCCCTTCACCTTGACGGGAACCGTCTCAACGAACTTTTCGGTTACGAATTTGATGGTTTAGAGAGCTTGAGGGAAATTTTCCTGCAAAACAACAGAATACACCACATTCACAACGCCACTTTTAATGGAATGAGGCATCTGCGAGTGCTAAAACTGGACCACAACAGACTGAAACTTCACAACCTGTGGACACTACCCTCTACGTTGATCGAAGTCAGCTTGGCATTCAACCCCTGGTCATGTGATTGTGATTTCGCGGAAAGGTTACGCGAGTGGATGATCCGTGGTGACGCAGTGATAGACTCAAGATCTGTGCGTTGTGTTTATAACAGCACAGACATAAACTATTACAGTGAAGAAATCTACGCGGATAATTCGGAAATCGGTTTCTTTATTGGGCAGGAAAACGGGACGTATTGCACGGGAGCCGCGAGCATCGACAATAGCGTAAACGGTAATTTGACAGCTACGAAGACGATAATACAACGACAGGTCATCCAAGATTATCTCCCGTTACTAGTCGTTACCCTAGCGGTGTTTGCTGCTGTCGTCGTCACGACTCTTATCCTGTTTATCTTCCGACAAGAAGTGCGTGTATGGTTCCATTCGAAATTCGGGGTGCGTCTTTTTCAAAGAAAATCCGAACTCGATCGTGACGACAGAGACAAATTGTTCGACGCGTTCGTCAGTTACAGCTCGAAGGACGAAGCGTGGGTTGCCGAGGTACTCGCTCCTGCCTTGGAGCCCAATTACAAGTTGTGCTGTCATTACAGAGACTTTCCCGTGGGTGCTTTTCTGGCCGATACCATCGTACAAGCGGTAGAATCCTCCAAAAGAACAATTATGATCCTATCCGAGAACTTTATTAAATCAGAGTGGTGTAGGTTCGAGTTTAAATCCGCGCATCATCAAGTGCTACGCGACCGTCGTCGTAAACTAATAGTGATACTCTTAGGCGAGGTGCCCCAAAAAGACCTCGACCCAGACATTCGTTTGTATTTAAAAACGAACATTTACTTACAATGGGGTGACAAACTCTTTTGGGAAAAGTTAAAGTACGCTATGCCCGACATCCACGTCAATCAAAGGCATCACGGTTCCATCCGGGGGCCGCACGTGCACCACCACGTGCACAGACATAGTGCACGGGGCCAGGCGCCGAACCCTCCAGGAGGCGGTGGTCAGCGCACCGTCGCCATACATATTTGACAGTGCGTCTAGATAGTGTAATAAATTATTATTATTATTACTAATAATCCTAATGTCAGCCAATTGTGATACTACGTATAGAAATTAAAAAACAGATAGACTGAGTGCAATGAGGTGGAAGCGAGAGTGGCCGATGTGATAGTCAGGCTCGGGATGGAGTGCTAGTACAGAGAAGAATGAAGAGCATCTGAAGAAGTCGGTCCTTCCAGCGACGGAGACGGCCTCTAGTGAACGAGTGAGTGAGTGAAAGACTAGTTTTGCATTGTTGCCAGAGCATTTTAATAAAAATCCTTTAGTATATTTTAAAATTACCATTTATTTTCATTTTGACAAGATTCTGACCGAAATATAAATTTATATGTAAATGTACTTTTTAAAACTATTAATTTTCATCACATATTTATTTTTTCATATTTTTTTTAAAAGAAAAGTAAAGATTGTATTTAATATAAAATATGACCTACTAATGTTTTGTAAATAAGTAATATTAAAATAAATTAATTATTATTCAGTTTAAAGAATATTTTTTATCACTAGTGTTTTAATAAACAACAACAAGTTAATAATAACTTATTATTGTACCTATAAACTTATGTAACATTAGTTCATAAGTATAATAATGAAATCATTATTGCTCTTTATTAATTTTTTATAACTAAAAACATTGTATTTATTTTATTTCATAATTAATAGTAGAAAATAAGATTATATTTATGAAGAGTAGTATCTTGCCAATCACGATAGTATTTATTTAAAATCTAATAGGGCAACTACTACCCTTGATGAATGAATCTAAACTTTTGTTGTGGTGAAAGTTTATTGTAAAAACTTTATGATAAAATTTATTTAAAATAATGGTAAATATTTTCTGCATTGGCAGCACTGTAATTGTAAATCCCGAGCCACTCCGATCGACGGAGTCAAACTCTTGTTGATGATGTACATATGAACTTGTATAGCTAAGTATAGTCAAACCGAATGTAAACTTGTACATACTTATACATAGATTTTTTTATAAACTCGATGATATTTATTAATGTAAGATGTTTCATCTTGCCGATTTTATTGTATATATTATATTCATAGAGACATATTGTAAAGATACTTACTACATGCACGCTAAAAAAATAAAGAAAATTGTATAACCAAATTAACTACAGAATTGTTTTTACTGATACACTGAGTTACATAATAAATGGGAAATTTACAGAAAGTAAATTAATTTTTACATTTTTATTTGTAGGTAAAAATGGCTTATAAAAAAGGTAATTACATAACTAAGTCATATTAATTAAAAGTTATGAATTAATTGATAAAAAGGGAACATTTTCAAATGAGAAAATCTGAATTTAAAGGATAAAGGTTTTTATTTCCCCTTTATTATGAAATTCACGGTACCAACATTTTTTATATCTTCCTACAAATTATTATAAATAAAATTAAGAAAAAAAATTATCTGATTGAAGATTTTTACAAAATCGATTAATAATATTGATTAATTACCGTAAATATTTAGACATACATACATACATGTAAATAAATAAATAAATATCTTAAATTGTATGTAAAGTTTCATTATTCTTTTAGCGTGTTCCGTACAATTATTTTAGAAAATTTTATAATATACTGACACAACCGTAATAATGCCTTTTTACCTTGTCTTTTTGTGTGAATATAAATAAAACACAAATTTAAATAATACCCAACTTTGTTTTATTTTAATTTATGACCTTTTTGATAATTATAATTAAACCTAAATTAAATTTATTTAACAATAAATAAATATATTATTATGAAGTTCAAAACGTTCAATTGAATTAAAATTGAAAAAAAAGTCAAAGAAGATTTTGGGAGCTTCAGCTTTCCGAAGTTATCAGTAGATAAAAGTCACATCGTCCAAATTTCACTAAACAAAACCAAAAAAAACAAAATATTGATGATTAAAATAAATATTTAACTAAAAATTATGATAAAAATCTTAATGATTAAAATTAATATTTAAATAAAAAATATGATAAAAATCTTAAACAAAATTTATAAACTTTTTCGTGAATTACATTTTAGACAATTAAAAATAGTATATTGTGAAGCTTTTTTTTACTAGTTTGTAGGATTTACGGACGACGCGAAGCGGAGTCCGGAAACTACAGACGGGTAAAAAAAGTATTTTTCTTCCGAGTGAAACTTACTATTTTTTCTATAGAATCCTATATATATATATATTTTTTAAATTAATTTTTGAATTTAATTTATTCAGTAATAAAGTATGTTTTTTTTATTAAAATAGGCCAATAAAACCCTTTCGAAATAAACCTTAATCTTCCTTTTAAATTTTAATTTTTTTTCGTAGGCTAAATCGTACACTTTTCGCGATTTCGATGGTAATTTTATTCATTAGACAAAAATGTAGCATTTGCAATTTCGAAGAGATTTGTAGGTGTATAAACCATATATTCTTCTTCAATCATTTTTAATCAATTTCACACAAGATTTTTGCGCAGAATCTCGAGTCAACGACCTGTTTACATAATAAACAAACAAGTTTGAAGAATGGCTGTCATCAAAGTCAAAAAGTGCTACCGCCAGTGGTAGTTTGGCAAACTAACTTTTTTTTTACGGCGTTCAACAATGAACTCATTTTTTAACTGTAAAAAATAGATCACTTCTAACTAGTGTGTTCAGTTATAAAATATGAACATTTTAGTACGCTTGAAGAAAAACCATATTTATCAATTGCATATAAGCAAGAACAATTTTAAGTTAAAGGTAAGTAAATTTATTTTGATCCATTAGTTAAACATTAAGATTTATTATTAAACTTAATTAAAGTTTATAGGTTATTATAAAAAAAAAAACATTTTATATTCTAAACATGAGAAATATCTGTTCAACAACAAAACTCCTCATATTTTTCTTAAAATTTTTAATTTAGAAGTTTTACATTAATTGTTATATATGAATATTCATAAATAAGGACCATTTAATTTAAATATAATTTAGTTTTATCAGATGCTTTAACTATAACATAATATGTTTAAATTAATTTATGTATATTTTAATTTATGTATACATTGAATGCTTAATCAGACCATTATCGTGTCAATTTTAAATGATTTTGAGAAAAAAATTAATTATTATTATACTATTAGCAACTTTACAGTGGAGGAGAATTATACGTTAGTTTTGGACCCGAAAAAAGCATAATTCTGTCCAAAATAAAAAATAAATTATAGCCGTCGCAATACGAACTGGCACCTGAGAGCTGAGGCAAGGGGAAGAGAAGAGGTAAAATATAGCATTTAAAGTATAGGTGATCTTGAATTTTTCACATTCCACAGAGGTGCAAGTTCATAAAATGTACACAGTACCTACCTATACAATTCTAAACAACTTTTTAAAATGTCCGTTCGTCTATAATGTTACGTTTTCTTATTCATATGATAACTCAGAAAGAATAATCCGGTCGAGTTTAAATTATCAAAAAAAATTACTAACATTGGTAAGGATACAAAGCCTATTGAAAACAATCTCCTACAAAATAAGAGGGTTATAGTGGGCTAAAAATTAAAAATAATTTAATTAAATCTTAGATCTACACCTTTATTAACCAGATCAATCGTAGCAAAATTAAAAAAAAAAACAAAAATAAAATCGAAAAAAAAAATAGAACAATAAGTGTCATCAGCGCCATTTTTTTCAGGGAAAAAAATAATCCACTAAATTTGCAAAAAAAAAAACCTTAAAAACAAAGAGGTAATAAAGGGCTAAACTTTAAAAATTGAAAAAAAAATACAGGAAAAACTGCACAAAATTAAAAAAAAATCCACATAAAAACAAAAAAGCTAAAGGGCGCCATTAATCCAAGTTTAACTTAACCAGAAAACAAATGACCTAGCAACTGCGAGGATTATACCATAAAATGCGAAGCAAGCCTTCTTTCAATTTCTTTTCCATAGGCTAATGAGAAAAACAATTTCTATAAATATCTCCGAAATTGACTACCAAAAAAAATTTAACTAGTTAGAATAATAATATGATCTTACAAAGATTAATTTGTTTAATTAGGCAAGTGAAGTTTTCTTAATTATACCTTTACGCATGAGCGTCATTGAGACTTTTTCTGGGGAACACCAAGGTAACTGTTATAATATTTTTATTTTTTGTCGACCAAGGAATTCAACAAAATAATTGTAATAAATAGTATATTATTCAACGAGCATATAATAATTGCTATAAATAAAGGAGGATGAATCACAAGAATGATTAATACCTAGTATACGCGAGTAGAATACTACACTTTATCCACGGCCGTTTCAAAGTTTAACCAGTTTATTTTTACAGACCCGTGGTTTATAGGCCTATTCTGCCCTACTTATCTCGAAAGCAGTAACTCTATTTGTCAATAGCAGCGTTTTCAAAATATTACATCAAAGTTGACGTGAAAACGTCGCTATGCGACATATGGAGTTACTGTTTTTTAGCTTAGTCGGGCAGTATTAATCACGGCCATGGATAAAATATATTGAGCCCTACTTGAGGTTAATACCAATAATTTTTAGAAAAAATAATTTACATTAAATTTTTGAAATCTGGACAGATAGAAATCATGTTTATTTTTCTTGTATGAAAAAGATATGGTAAAGTAATTATAATAATTAATACATATTTCAATAAAAATAATTATTATAATAAATTATCTTTATTGTATAAATACATAATACTTCATAAATCATAAATGAATTATATCTATTTATTTTTATAAAGAATTTTATTAATATATATTTTTGAACCTACAACTTAGGTGGTAATTTTTTATTTACTGACTACTAGCTTACAATAGGTGACCTATAGAACATACTTCAGATACTAATGTATCGGTAGTGTGCCCCTGAGGGGATTTTAAGGCACAGCATTAGCTGGAATTTAGTAGCGTTGCCTTAGCAAACATTAATCTGTGAGTTTTGAACGTGACCCTATGATAATAAGTTTTTGTCAATTAAAATTTACTATTTAATTTTACATAATTGTAGGTATATTAAATTAAAAAAAAAAGTTTTGTTAACCTTATAACCTAATATTTTACATCGACAATTAGTGCTACTAAGAGTGCTAATGTATTGAAATCTTCGCCGAAAAGTTAAAATCTTTGACCACGTATTTCTCGACGTTTTAGACCATTCCGAGTCGAAATCAGTAAAAAAAATGTTTGCGTCTGTCTGTCTGTCTGTCTGTCTGTCTGGGTGCAAACTCTCTAACTCCATTTCTACATGAGATATCGACTTGCGGTTTTTTGCATATTGTTTCTTATCGTATTTCGAAGAGCTGATTAGATTATGGGGGTAAACGATTGGGGGTAAGAGGGTAAAAATAGGGTAAAACTCCTATTTTTAGCGTTTTTTGTTTATAATTAAGGCAGTTATTATTGTATTTGGTTAATTTAGCACTTATATAAAAAAAAAATTAAATTGGTCAAAAAATGTTATAAACAACGTTTTCCTAAAACGCGTTGTTTTCGAGATATTGGCGTTTAAAGCAATAAGAGGTTTTTTTAGCATATCTCACATATTTATAACCCGTTTTCAAAAAAATTATATTTCAAATAAAAGATCTTTTTAAGCCCTATAAAAAATGTTATATACAGTTTTTTGCTAGAATATAATGTTTTAAAGATACAGAATTTAAAATCAAACAAAACACCTAGTTTGAAATTTGCAAACTTGATGGCTCTAGTGTACAATAGTGCCGATGTTTTGACAGGGTGCTTGCAACGTTTCATCTAGTTTGATACTTGTTTACTATGGTGTAAATAAAAAAAAATCTATTAATATTACAGGCCGGGTTATTCCTTTTCCATAGGATTCATGGTAAAAAAAAATTACATAAAATTTGAAATCTAAAATAAGATAAAATCAAAATTGCAAATTTTATCTAAGAAAAGCTAGAACATAAAGAGGGCCTTCTAGGGCTTTTTGCCAGGTATATTTTTTCAGGAAATTTTCAAGAAAGTAAAACAAATATAAAACAAACAAAAATTACACAGACGGATTTTTTTAAACATTTTTAAATATTTTTCCAAGAATTATGAAAAATAGGACTAAATGTTTGGACATAAACTTGGGGACAATCACTAGTTACCAAAAACAATCCCAGCCTAGGATTATCAACCTATGGTACAAATGTGAAGTCTGTAGATTGAAGCGTTCCCAGACAGACAGACCGACAGACAGAGCGACAGCATTTTTATTTGACACATACGGATACGTCGAGAGACGTGAAAAAAGCAATAAAAATTTTTCAGTTTTTTTACTAACGGGGAAAGTAATATAGTAATACTTGTTTAGTATCATAGGACAAAAAGTTTGTCAGACTGTGTAACCACACGTTTTACAGGAACAGGTTCCCTCGAAGCAAAAAAGAAGAAAATAAAACAACTTCTACCTGACGAAATCATGAAAAGATCCTCACCTTATTAAAAGTTTATCTCGGGCCGTTTAATTAATACTTCAAACAGCCCAATGAGCACATGAGCCTCATTCAGAATTATATTGGTCTATTTAGATAATTATAATTTTGTGAAGGAGGTTTTAAAATGATGAGTTTATGTTTTCAATTTGTTATCGCTTATAATTATTTAACTTATCAGTTTATAAATATTTGTTAAATTTTTCACACATTTCATGAAAAATTATAATCTGCGGTGCCTAATACCCATGCGTCTTCTGAATAAATTAAACAAGGACTAAATTTTTATAATAGGTATTAAAATGTTAATTAAATATACAGGGTGTGTTATGATCTAAATATTTTATATGTTGTTAAAATTTTAAAATAATATTTCTTTAATATTGCGCTATGATACAATCTGGCTTCACGAGATTCGGCTTCGGAAGAGTTCGGTGTGTCCTACATTTGATCGGACCCCTACTCGGTAATTCTTGTCGGTATAACTTAAAAGTTGTCTAGTAGTCCAAATTGTTTATATAAAATTGAATTTATGGTTAAAATGAGCGTTTCAGATGTCAGAAATAGCAATTAGTTTGCAAATTGATGAGACTGAAACTCTTTTGTCGGGGTAATTAAATATGCGCGGTATCTTTGTAGATATTTTGCGCTAATAGCATTGTCAAATAAATTTAACTAGTGACCTTCTTATTAGCTATATAAACTCATGAAAAGATTCATTTTTATCCAGTTTTAGTTAGACTATCTCCACGCCAGTTTCAAAAGTGAAAATGTAGTTTCTGTGAGAATTAATTTTGAGATTTATTCTTGAATTAAAAATAGTTTTTAAACTTAGAAAAATTTTGAGACTTGTATTATCCGACATGAAAATAATTGGAAACTTATAAATACTGATAGTATGAACACTGATAGAAATTTTGACGAATATTAATTAACTTTGAAAAATATTTTGTAAAATAATTTAAATGACTTATACGAACCAGTTTTAATATACACTAAGAAAAATGTGGACAATAAATTGGGATTTGAAAATGATTGCGAATAGTTGGGATTTCAAACATAGAATGTTTTAAGTTAGTAGTATTTAATGGAAAACTAATATATAATGGAAATTAGAATTTAAGGGCATAGAAATAGGACTTAGAAGTAAGAATTGATCTTTCATGTTCTCGAAGAATTTATTCACATTTATTTAATATATTATTCTTAAGTTAAGAAGAAATCGTTTTATGTTTCCAAAGCGCCGTCTCCTAGAATACCCGCTCCCGAATAAAGTGATAAGTGGTTAAGTATATTCTCCGCTCGGGTATACTTTAAATACGATGGAAGATTGTATGGCCAACCTAACTGAGTAAGTTATAATAAAAGTTATAATTAACTGCTGGGCTATAACCGAATTATATACCACATCACTAAATTAGTGATAGAATTCGACATCACTACAGGTGTTTGGTAGAGAGTATGACAAACTTGGCAGGGAGATAGATTAGGTCATTTCCTAATATATCCAAGTACAAAAAAAAACTAAAAAATAAAATAAAAAAACTATTTAGTTTTAAAGTAAAATATATATTAAATATTATGTATTTTTTTAATTTTCTGTTTTTATTTTCTTTTTTTTTATTTTTTTCGTACTTTTTATTATTTATTTATTTTTTTTATTTTTATTTTTTATTTTAGTTTTTTTTACTATTTTTTTTTTGGATATATTAGGAAATGACCTAATCTATCACCCTGCCTACTTGGTCATACTCCCTAAGTTAAGAATTTTTTTATTATTAGATTCACTTTGGGAACGTTGTGTTTTTTTAATAAACAGAAAATCTTTGGTCCAAATTTATAGCCGTCATATCAAAATTTTAGGTGTAAATTTTATTCGCAAAGGACTTTCAGCTGTGAACCGACTATATATGGTCAAAATTCAGCGAGTGAGAATAAGTCGAACAAGAGTAAAGAGAGAAGGGTCCATCGATGAAAGAATTTCGTTTTATTTTTGTATACTTTATCAAGTTCTTTAATTAATTTGATTCGCCTTGGTTACTTTGTAAAAGATACGTTGCATAATTACAGATCTCTGTCGTTTTTTTTCCTCTCTCGTTTCTCGACAGAATCTCCACTCCGTTAAGTACCTTTTCAAATTCGAAAATCACACTAGTTTACAAAATTACGGCCATGCGTATTGTATAAGATTGCAATCGTTGAAAGTATATCCAATTCGAAACTCGTTCTTTAGAGAAAGCAAACAATGTCATACGCATGTACCGAAAGTAAAACAAAAGAAGTAATCTACTGCTAAGACAATTTATGTACAATACACATTTTGTTTTACATCAATTACCTGACAGATAATAACCTAAACAACCATTAAAGATTATTTTTGAAAGTTTTTTCATTTAGTACAGATTTTTTTAGAAAAAGGAGCCCTAACCAAAGCTAAAAACCTATTAAACAATATTTTATTCTAAATTTTAATGTTTTATTTTATTGTAAAGTCCTTTTTCTTTACGAGGCGCTGCCAAGTAAAAAAAGCACTCGAAGTGCACTGAAATAGGTTTGCGTCGAGGTGCGTATACTATTTTTCCTACGACCTAACACCTAATCATCAAAAAAACGCAAAAATAATTTTAAAATTAATTTGTCAGTTTGAGTGTTTTTGACATTTACATATTTTCTGACAGCAGGTATGTAAAATCAGCTGATTATCACTTTCCAACCGTTTTTATAGGCAACTGGTAAAAACAGGCACTAACTACTAACTAGGTCGTAGGAAAAAAATATTGTGTGCCATGGCCATAACTGATTCTTTTCTGGACTCGCCTTTGCACACAAATAACAATTTTTCTTCAGATTCGTCTTAAGCATGCCAAATTAACTACAAAAACCAAATAGAACTCATGGGAGTAAAACCCTTGTAAACCAGTGTTATCGAATAATTCACGGTTATTTGTTTGTAGTTGAGGGCGTTCAACTGTTTTAATATGTATGTGAAGATCGAGATTTAGGATATCAGATTCTATAACCACTTAAATATGCTGGTACTTAAAACAGCATAAATGTTTAATATATTTTTATTGATATAACCTATCTTCTTTTATATATCTATGGGAAATAGATAGCTAACTATATAATAAAACAGAAATTAGGTCTGGAACAGACACAGCTTATCATTTTCGTATATTTTTTATCTTATTTTATCTTAGCTAAGATAACACTAGGCAACAAATCGCAACTTTTTTTTTTACCCCGATCGGAAAGTAAATTTTTCTTACTAATTTGAGGGCGTAGAATCCGAATCTGACCTTAGAAAAATTCCAGCACCTAAAATTTTTGAGATATAAGTTCAGGTAATAATGACGTTTTTTTTTTAATCTTTAAAAAAAGAGTAGAATTTTGAAAAATTTAGTGTATATTAAAAAAAATACGAGGAATTCAAAAATCTATATGTCAAGAACCTACTGTCAGAGTAAGTACGCGAAAAAAAAATAAAAAGGTTAAAATGAAAGTGCAGAGTTTACTTAATTGCTCATTTGTGGCAAAACTATCAAATTTTTTTAAAAACTTTATAGAACTTAATTTGTAGATTATAAATTTCTCTACAAAAATATTTATACAAATATTTTTTTATTTTGCTTAGTTTGTTCCTAAGAAGTAAATAAATGAAAAAGATATAAAATTAAAGTACACAGTGTAAACTTTTTTCCCGAGCCCAAAAAATATATTTTTCTTATCAATTTAACGGCGCAGAATCCAAATTTGACCTTAAAAAAAATTCAGAACGTCTTATTTTTTAAATTTTAGTACATGCAATTATGCCAATTTAAAAATAATTTATAAAACAAAATATTGCTATTTTTTTTTGTTTTTCTAATGGCTCTACATCATAAAAATGTTACTTTATTACATAAGAACCATAATAATACGTAACATTTTTTTTATTTTTGACCCCCTAGTAATGATTTTTGACAATTTTTAGCATGAGTACGTAGCGATAAGCTTGTCCCCTAATGCACCCTTCTTCTTACCGTCCACCCCTACTTAGTTTTGTCACATTATCCATTTTTTTTTAATATTTTTTTTTCATAATATCCCTATTTATTCTACCTATGAATTTAAAGTTTCTATGTTTTAAGTTGGGTATTTTTTATCTAATATTGAGTGGCCGAATCCAAATTTGTCCTTGGAATATTTTTGTCTCCCATGATTTTAGAACAAAAGAGGGATAAAATAATAATTTTTTAACATTTTTATCTTATTTTTCTCAGAAAACCTAGGTAATAGAAATATTCTGAAGCCAGATTCGGTTTCAGCGACCCAAAATTAGTCAAACATATGACTCCAACCGGGGCAAGAAACCGTGTTGCCTAGTGTAATTTATTTACAATTTAGTTATAATTGTAATTCATATGTAATTTTTTTTTATTTTATTTTTATTTATTTTTTTAATTTTTTTAATAGTGTTCCAGCTGTTATGGGTCAACATTTAGTTAGTATACCCAATTTCAGGCCTCTAGGTGCCTTGGAAGTGGGTTAAAAATCCAACGGCAGATTCTAAGCAAGACAAACAAGCAAACAGACAGACCAGGTGAAGGTTTGTAATCCTTTGATTTTTTTATTACACTATGTAAGCAGTATTATATTCCTGTCACATTTTTTTCTTACTACTAGCTCGCTCTCCAAAATATATTTAAGTAAATTTTCATGTTTTAGCACACTGATAAAAAGGATTTATTTGGATATGGCCAATTAGATTATTTGGTTGTAACAAATTTTATTTGAGTCAAATAAATATTTAGTCCATGCAAACAAATATTTTAATTTCAAAATGATTTATTAATCAACCAAATATTTAGTTGACACAAATAAACTGCATTGCATGTGACCAACCTTTTGAGAACTTTTCACTCAAAGATTAAAAGGTCGTATGTTAAATTTTACTCTGTTTTATTTTGGGGCTAAATTGTGGCGTTTTTACAAAACGCCACAACTCAGTAGGGTTTCTAAATAGTGGACAAAAAGTAAAATTTAACATACCACCTTTTGCACTTACGTTATTCCTTAATTTTCTACAATATGCTTTTGTTAATAAGTTACAATACGCTTTCGTTAATAAGTTAGAATACGCTTTCGTTAATAAGTTATAAATTATAATTATATAGGTATATCATTTATAAGTTATAAATTATAGCTATATACCCATTTTATATTTATCCTATAGCAACACATTTTAAAAAACTCTATTTTTACCATCTTCTTACGTTTGTAATAATAAAAAAAAAAGTAAAACTTTACATTAAGATATTTCAACGCTTTAACATAGAGTCGAAATTTGAAACAATCTTTTTTACTACTTTCCAAATTTCAAGACTCTATGTCAAAGCGTTCTTGAAATATCTAGTGTAAAGTTGTTTTGCAAGCGACCTGCACATTTAATACGACTATAAACGTATTTTAATAGTATGCTTACTATACTACTACATAATAAACAATTACTAATTACTTTTTTCTCAATTGCAGGATTAGTTTCGTTATTGTTATTGCGTTCGATTTCACATGAAAGATTATTTTTATTTGTTTGTTTTAGTACCTAGATGGTCTGGATACGATTTGAAAATCAATTATTCTACTCTTCGTACTTATATATATATATATATATATATATATATATATATATATATATATATATATATTATAAAAGATGCACTATATTACACAGAAAAAAAGGATTCCTTGAACCAAAGGCACGTGTCTTTGGATATGTTCAAAGCAATATTTTCTTGTTTCAAGGCTAGCATTTCTTTGAACCAAAGTCGTTGCCCTACAATGAAGAGCACGGGTTTTTGAATGAAGTTCCGCGCTTTTGATTCAAGGACACTGACTTTGGTTCAAAGAAGTGCTAGCCTTGAAACAAGAGAATATGGATTTGAACATATCGAAAGACACGTGTCCTAGGTTCAAGGAATACTTTTTTTCTATGTAACTATAACTATTTTACTTTACCCTAGGTAGAGCTGCGTAAGTAAAAAAATACAACTTCACAAAAAAAATGTGATCTCTTTTAATAGAATTCGTATTTGTATTTAATTCTTAAAGATTTTTCTCGCTGAATTTGAAGCTGGCCGCAGAAATGGGCTACCAGGCCTGGTTTATGAGAAAAAACAAAATCAGGAAAAATTGCTATTTAGGAGCTGTCCATAAATGATGTCACGCAAATTGACCAAAATTCATACACTTCATACCCCGTTTCTCGCGTTATTTTGGTTCTCGTAATACTCCTCCTATTTGGGGGGGGGTTAGCCAAAATATGAAATCTCTACAGCCTTTAATAACGCGAGAAACGGGGTATGAAGTGTATGAATTTTGGTCAATTTACATGACATCATTTATGGACAGCCCCTTATGGTGTATTTGATTTTTTTCGAAAACCGACATGATTGAAATTATTATTTAAACATTAAAGTTTAAATAACACTGTAAAATAATATTTTAAATTGTAAATGTAAAATTACATGTAAAATCTAGTAAATTTTACATGTATTTGCATTGAATCACATTTACATGCAGAATTATACAGAGCGGTCCAAAAGTCACCCCCCCCCCTCTTAACTTTTGAACCAGTTGAGATATCTCAACTCAGTACAAAAGTTAAAAGGGGGAGGGGGGGGTGACTTTTGGACCGCACTGTATATAATTGCATATTTATTTTTTAGTGTTTCAGAACCGCATATATTTTTAATTAATTAATTTTACTGGGGAGCTGGAAAACTGTTTTTTTTTTGTTCTTTAGTTTTTTTTACGTTTCTCGACATAAACTGTCTGATTTTCACATTTTTTTTTTTAATTTTAGTTTAAAAAAGTAGACTCTAAACCTTCTCAAAATGAACAACTTTTTTAGTGGATACCTCAGGAAAAGTTTATGGATTAAGTAAATAATAATTACGAAAAAAATATCAAAACAATAATAGTTATTTATGGTACTAGTGGGTAAAGTAAGATATAGCCCGTGAGAAAATTAACCTGCGAGGCGTCAGCCAAGCAGGTTAATTTTCGAGAGGGCAATATCAGTTTACCCATGAGTGCCATACAAGGTTTTATCCAATAAATAGCTTAGGAATTCATATTTTTATTAAAAATTTTAATGACATTTACAAGAAAATAATTTGACAAGTGACAGTTGAGTGGGTAAAATAAATAATTATCCACTCAATAAAGTAAAACAAAAACGCGAACCTGGCCAGCGGTCCTTGTGGCAAAGGCCAAAAAACTCCAGAAGAAGAAGAAAAAGAATAAAGTAAAAGCCACGCGGGGGTTATTATTGAGTTTATCTATTTAAAATAAAGCTGGTAATTGTCTTATATTGGATAAATAAATTTTACTTTTCTATTTTTAAATATCGCCGTCATGCATTTAGTAGAGGCCTTATTCTTGAATTCAACGCCAAGATAATAAGGTATGGTGTTACAAATAATAGAAGACTCACATTCTCTGTCCTTCTACCAGTAGTTTTTCTCTCCTAATTTCAAGAACCAGGCCCCAGCTGGGCCCAGGGGAGAAGAGGTCATTAATCGAATTTCCTGTCTTTTCAATTTTACAGTATTATTAATTCGGGGGTTGAAAATAAAAAGGTGGCTTCACACAAAACCACCCAAAACGAATCGTCAACCATTTAATGTGAAGCAATTACCAGCATTCACTTGTTTCATTATAGAAAGCACTTAAAGCGCCATTCTTTCGTTTGAATAGTTGATTAAATGTGTATTGTAAGGCCTAATGCATTTCGATTGTTGCCGTAATAGTGGCAACATTTTGAGAAAAATGTCAACAGAATGGGCACACTGTACCGCTATACTAAAAGGAAAAAGGTATCTAATCCACCAGGAGTTCCACCCATGCCATTTTTTTAAAATAACCTGGCAACTACATTGCCAGTTTAAATAGATATTGCACAAATATTCCTATATCTATTAAACTGTATTTTGGTTTGGACTTTTTGGACTCGAAGTCTGAAGATAAGAAGAGGTACGTGTAGCTGTCTACTTCAAGTGTGCCTATATCATCATATTATACTCTATTTTTAAACAATTGTATTTTACATAACGTGTACGAAAAGTGACTTATTTCGCATGAACGAATGTTTAGTACGAGCCTCGAAGTTTGAAATGAAGGGAAAAAGGAGACTACTGAGATTGGTCTGTTGAAGATAAGTCACAATGTTAAAACTACTGATGGTTTTAGATGGATCATCATGTGAGCTTTCAAGGGACACAAAGCAGTCTGCGGGGAAAAGCTTAGTTCCGACATGAATGGGATGTAAGTCCAATATAGTGTTTAAAATAAGTGTTTCCCCGCAGATTGCTTCATGTCCCTTGAAAGCTCACATAATGATCCGTCTAAAACTATCAGTTGTTTTAACCTTAACAAATCTTCAACCTGTTAGAATAAAAAAATTGTCAGTCTCATTGAACTTAACTCCCCATTTCTATCATGTTCCCATCATACTATGGAACTCAAATTAAGTACATACGAATCAGTTTAAAGTACAGTTCAATCCACTACAGTGGTGCTTATCCTCCTACAGGCCACTCCCTATAGGGAGATCTCGGTAGTCTCCTTTGACCAGCTAATTGCTGCTATCTTGGTGAATACAAAATTCAAATAAAATATCGTACTGAGAACTAAATTTTTGTAAATATTTTTATAAATAACTTGATTATACTAGAATTTTTTTTGGACAACACACAACTTAACTAAACTAATTTTTTTTTAAATGTAACTAAATTCTTATTACATTACTTATTTCTTATCTGTTACAAATTCAAATTATTAAACTTATTAGTGAATAAGATATATTATTTAATATGAATAAAATTATTTATAGACAAATAAACAAGCAAAAAAAACTTAAATTTATTAAAATTTGTTGTCAATTTTTTATCTGTACAGAAGTGCGTAACTGCAGTCTCCCATTATCAGAACACATAGGTGAAATATTTAATATTTTAATTATCACTTTCGCTGCTGACGCACATTGGTATAGAATGTAGCGGTCGCCTTTAAAATTAATTTCCCGCTTTATTGGTAGAGACAGAAGAGTGAATTTAATTTTATTTTGTAGAGGATTTTTTAAGCTTTAAAACGATGTAATTTTACTTATATTCAAGTCTACAGTGAGCCCGTCAGGCGGGACACGCCAGGGTGGTTGTCGGCAGCGAACGTGTTAGTTGATAGTTGAAGTTAGTTAAAAACCGTTTGTCAATACATAAGAAACAGTTACGTAGCTAGGCTCATAATATTTTTGACAGAAGAATTATGCCGGTTCATAGTGCCCCCAGCCAACAAATGACGCCACGTATGCGTCATCGGCAGCGAACATGTTAAGGGGCCTGAAGACTTTTTCGTCAACATTTTCACTCATGCAGAATATCTGACTTTCTCACTTGTAAAAAATATTATAACTTTCGATATAAATGACTTCAAAGCTTTAAACCAATTATATCTAATATTATTTGAATCAAATATGAATGTAGATTAAGATATACACAAGAAGTCAACCCACATTAAATTATACATATTGTAAATTGCACTCAATAACTTTTAAACGATTTGACCTAAAGATTAATTGAATCCAATTAATGTTATTTAATATAAACAATACATAGTTCATTTAAATCATTCAAACTATACCAGGTTTCGCAACTATGACAGATCACTCGTTTATTGACCTTATTTCTCAATATATTTTTTTTAATACAAAAAGTATTGTTTTTTTCTACCTTTTTTGCTTTTGTTAACCACAATTCTCATTTTTTACTAAAAAAATTGAAGAATTTATATAATAAATAAATGTTAGTTACATAAATATTAATATAAATAAATATACAAAGTGTTCCGTCGTTATATTCAAATTTTGTACATAGTACATGAGTACATAGTAGACTTAATTCTAAGATAAAAAAATAATAAAGTGGTTGGTCGATTTTTATTCATAAGGGAGCTACGACCCTCTTAAGGGTACATCTGAAAAGTAGTTTTTATTTAATATCTATGGAACCCCATGAACTAAAGTTACGATTTTTTTGCACGTGCCTTAACATTGATAAAGGCTATAATTTCATGTAATTTTTGTTTGGTAATCTTAACCAGAGACGTGCGAAATGGGGGACAATGTCACTTTTTTGCCCCAAACTTTTTTATAAGTATTTTTTTCGACATTTTCCTCACAAAATATTAATTTAATTTAATTAAAAACACATAAAAAAGTACTCATCATGTAACACCGTAGGGCCAACCGTTCTCGATAAAATTTGAGTTAAAGAGAAAATGTCACGTTGTGAGTATTCAAAATAGGATCTAAAAAATGCGCCAATTTTCAATACTGCAGGGCGATTTTGCATTAGAAATTACGAATAAAAGTTCCCGTACACAAATATACATAAAGGGAGCTACTACTTTACCCTTAGGAGGATCCTAGCTCCCTTATGAATAAAAATCGACCTACCATTTTGTGTTTTTTTTGTCTTAGAATTAAGTCTACTACATACTCACAAAATTTTAATATAACGATACAGAACACCTTGTATAATTTTTATATACATACATATACAGCACGTTTAACCTATGTAAAATTAGAAATTGCAAAGTATATAAACCGATAAATGTGACAACAATGCATAGACGTCATCTAGTCAGGCGGGCGGCTGATAGGCAAAACGGAGTGGGACGGGTGCACTTGTCCAATAACATTGATAATCGAAAATTAAACCCATGGTATGTAATTATACACAAATATTATTTTAAATGAAAAAAACCTAATTTAAGGATGCGAAAAATTGAAAAGAATATGTTAAGCAACATTGTATTTAATAGCACTATTAAATACAATGGACTCACCTAGTGCGGCGCTATACAATAATTAATTTATTTACAGGAAAAAATCTTTTTTGTTACATATTTACAATCATTAATCTAAATTAGCTACAGTAGGCGTTATTTCGTAATTTGCTTCTTCCTATTCTTCTCTAATAATTTTTACCTAGTTTACAGTTTTGATTCGCCATGGTTTTTCTACCGACGTTTTATTTAATATTATTAAAACATTACAAAAGAATCTTAACGAAAAATAAAACGGTTTTAGAATTAGTGTCGACAATTTTTTTTTTCAAGTTTAAAAATCACTGTCTTAATAATGGAGGTACGAACAAATAACAGAGTCGCAATTTAAAATTTTATACGCTTGATTTGATGGACCAAATGCGTAACCAAGAAATTTAGACATTTCTGTATCAGACACAATTCAATTTTTTCATAAATGCATTTTTTAGGTTAAATTTTTTAATTTTTTATAACACAAAATTTCAATTGTAAAATCAATTTCAATATTTATAATATTCATAGAACGGTTTCGGAAGTATTATTATTTTCATAACACATTTTAACAGAAATTAATCACCAAGCTATAGCTTTTATAACTTGAAAATTAAACCGCATGCAAAAGAAACCATTCAATTGTTTTTTAGCGATTTGATTGGATAGCAATTTGTCATGGATAATCAGGTACGTAATAAGAAATATTTTTCGCAATTTAAAATTAATTATATTTTAATAATTTATTATAATTAGTAACAAACGAATAAAAAATATTATATAATACAAGAGCAAAAAGTTAAATTTCGTTTTCCTAGGTTCATTACCCTCGGGCCGGCCCCATCGGCCGGCTCTCGGCTTCTACAAACCTACTCAGTCGAAAAACTTAACTTTTTGCCCTTGTATTATAAATAATTATTTTTTTTAAATAACATCAGATAAACATTTAAATTCCAATATTTTCGTATTTCTCAAATATATTAAATTTACAACCAATTTAGCTGTCATTACTGAAAGATCACTGATAAGTGCCGGTAATATAACGAAGTTACATATTTTTATACTTTTTTATTTATTTATATTTAATATATTTATACGTTTTAAATTTTTTAATACTGAATCAAAGTTATTTTTCATTTTATTTTTGTGGAGATCGCTATCTATACATGCATTGAGAAAGCAAAAATGTGTGTTTATAAATTTAAAGATGGTGCGAGTTTTGTCGTGGAACATAAAATATACGCCCCTTGGTGAGCTAACTTTCCCTCAGGAAATGAAACATTTTCCACCTCAGTATGTAATATACTATTGTAGCCTAGGGGTACAAATTACCTCAACGTGTATACTAAACAAATGGATAATCTGTATATCAAAAGCATCATTCGTTTCAGTAAATACCATTTTTATTTGGTTTAAAGAATCTGTTTTTTCTTCGGTGTATATATAATAGGTAAATATAACTCTTAAACAAAAGGTAATTTAAATAATGATTTAATAAAAAATGTATAAAAAAATAAGTCGTGAATACATATAATGCTTCGCATTTATACTATACTCCTCGTAGTTGTGAGTAGCTTTATTTCTTAGTGAAGTTTTAAGAAAACTTAATGGAGCTCTCTACAACTAGAATTATGAAACAAAAGACTTCTACCCTATCTCTATCTCATTTGTGCTACACTTTCAGCCAACCAAATAAATACTGTATTTGTTTTTCAGACAACAAATACAATATTTATTTGTTTGGCGGGAAAGTGTAGCACTGAGCGGCACGAACGAACATAGCTAATGTGAATCTGTAGAATAAGATAATTCTACTAAAATTTATATGGCGCCAGTAATTTCTTTAATAAAAATTAGATAGTTTTCGCCCGGCCAAGTAAATATTGTATTTGTTCAAGAAAGAACAAATACAGAATTTGTTTGGTTGGGTGGAAGTGGGAGTGTATGTATGTCTTCTATCCTTCTTGGGTAGAACTTTTGTCCCTGTCTAATCTAACGGGAGAAATCGCAATTAACCCCTTTCCGCATGATTTTTTATTTTTTAAGAAAAAAAATCATGAGCATTTTAACGTTCTTATATCGGGAAAAATAATTCTAAAAATCAAACTTCAATTTTTGTACATATTTTTGCAAAAAACTGTGTGTGCCATATGTGGAACACTATGCAGTAAGAAAACTTATTAAGTATATCGGTCGGTCTGTCTGTCCGGGAAATTTGTGACCACGATAACTCAAGAACGCTTTGTTCTAAGCTGGGATTGTTTTTGGTAAAAATCGGGATGGAGTAAGGAGGTAAAATGGGGTAAAAACAAGTTTTTTAAAAAAATTTTTTTCCCGTTTTTCGAAAAAATAAACTTTTTTTGAAAAACAAATATGTATATTTTTTTTATTTTATTTATTAATATTTTTCGTTTTCCAAATGTTTTAATGAACCTAGACCTACAGTATAATGTTGATGGCAGTAATTTTTTATTTTGTTATTGCATAATTTATTGTTCTTTAAATGCATGGTGTACTACTTATAGCACCTATTTTTATACAAAAATATACCATAAAATAGCTTATCTGTAATTTTATACCCATAAACCGCTTTAACAAGGTTTATATAATAACACAATATTATTTATATTGCGCAATTAGACCGGCAATTATTTTTAATTAAACTTTGAAGTTTTAGGCTAAGCAGTCTTCAGCTGACACGCAGAATCCTTGTTAAGAACGTTAATAAAATTTCGCTTAATTAACTCTAGATGTGCGGATTTTTTTCAGATATCTGTAACAGGTTCTTTATTCATAACAAAAAGTTATTGATTCCTTGTTTAATAGTTAGCACCACAAATAATGAAAAAACCGGTTCGTGCCATAAATGGGACAGTATGCCGGAAGGGGTTAAATTGTATTAAAGTATTTGTAATTTTTAAGTCTCGTCCGCCATATTTTTTTTTGTTGGGGATTTTTTCAAATCTGGTACAATTAATCCTTTTAATAAATAGTTATTTGGGCTCCTAGTAGAGGTAAGTCAATTTTTCTGTGAGGTATTTTGTGGACAGAAGCGGAACTGAAGTCCATAAACATGACCGAAGAGAGAAAAAAAACTTACCTACGAGTAGCGCATTACATTTTTCTCACTACCAAGGAGTTAAAATCTTATTTTAATAATAATATTTTTGACATTTATATGTGTGACAAATCACAACAAATAATTTTTTTATGGGTCCACTCTATAAAATTAAAAATAGTAGTCTTGTGTCTAGATCTTCCCTTGCGGTAAGTGTCGGACACTAAGTGTCCTTCCGCGGTAAATAGTTTTTTCTGTCTATGGTCTGTTTCATCAAGCATGATAGTAAATTAAAAATCGCACAGTGAATATTTTCAAAACAGATTCGAATATTGGATATGCGAATATACTGCGTAGTTTATTTTATAAAACATAACTATATTCTATACCCAAATATATACTATTCCAACCTGTTGTAATAGCTATTTTCCAAACAAGTGTAGAAAGGGGCTCTTTTCCGCACTAGATTGCATTGCGTAGCGGAGTTCAGGTAAGCAATCGAGTGCAGAAAAGCATCTTTACGCATGCGCTAGGAACAATATTTTTTATACGAGCTAGTTAAAAATAAAATATGCTTGTTAATTGAATATGTTTTTTTTTATATTTTATTTCATAGAAAACCAATTAAGAAATTTAAACATTTTTATTATTTTGTGAATAAATATTACAAGAATAACACGTGAGAATTGAGATATTAAACAGTTTTGATAATTATTGAATAGTAATAATATTAGTTATTACAAATTCCATTTTGGTTGAACATTAATGATAACTTTGTTGCAGTTTTCATTTGCATTTGCCATTTCTATTATTCCTTCAGGTAACATTTCATCTTCTTCTTTAAGGTTCATCATTTTCTTTTATAAAAACTTTACAATTAAAATTGACAACACAACTGACATGAACAAACTAGCTTAGGACGCTATCATGTTGATCGGTCGCCATGGAAACAAGTGTCTTAGCCAATAATGTTACACCTTTGTATAATTAAGCTTCTGGTTTTTATGAAATAATTATGCGTACTGAAAATACCTTCTTTCCACACGAATAGGCGTGCGGAAAGAGACATCTTTCCGCACGCTCGTAGAAAAAAATATTTACTGTGCAATTCTTAATTTACTATCTTGCTTGATGAAACAGACCATAATTACGGTTTTGTATTGATTTCATCTATCACTAAGTGTGCTTGATATAGTACTTTCCATTACTGTCGACTTTTTGATTAAGTAATGCAAACATATCTAGTTGGTAATGAGAAAAGTATTTTTTCCTGAAAAAATGAAGTTGAAATGAGATCTCCTTCCACCAATTTATTTTTTTTTTAATGTTTAGACCCCCATAACTTTCTTATTTTTGGTGGGATTTTTTTCCTTATCAAGATTGATTTTTGAAGTCGATCAGATTATAGTGAGGACAAGAAAACGGGACGGATAGAGGAAAAGACGGACAGACGAAAAGCATATAGACGGACAGACGGACGGAAAGTTTTAAAAGTCCGAAGTAAACTTATAATACTCCTCCGCTTTGAAGCTGAAAGGAGTATAATAAATTGGTGTAAATTTAATATCTAAATATAATTTTCGTCGTGACCCAACACATTTTACAGTTATAATCATAAAAATGAAGGTAAATTGTAAAAATTTGTTTTTGTAAAGTAACAGATAATAGTATTTGATTCAGGTCTCTTCGGGGCATTGACTCAAATAACTAGACTTAAATTACTATTGTACTTGTACGGGTTTTATTCATTCGGCGCGATACGATCGCCATAGTAAATTGAATTTTGTTGTTGCGCTAAAAATCGACATCATTTCATTGTTAAAATCGATAGCTGAAAATTAAATAGCTACATGCTTCTTTTTTATTAATAGCGGTCCAATTCTTATTTGTATTATTCGTATTAGATTCGATTTCTGAATAAGAAAGCGATGGAAATAATATTATTTCATGGAATGAATACATGAATAAATATTATTTCATGTAAAACACACTTGATATTGAACTTGAACTTAAATTAAATTAAATTATCAGTAGTAATATCATAAGTGCATGTTGAATTATCGAAAAAATTTTTACTCTATTAAAAAAATATTTTGCTTGGCAATTTCCTTAAGCAAAATATTTTTTTATATACAGTAAAAAAATTATGTAATTCAACATGCACGAATGGTATTTTGAAAGACTATTTCACAAACAAAATAAGGAAGTATATAATTTTACAATGTTTTATGTTGTTCATATTTAAATTAAAAATTTAAGAACTAAACAACAATATTACTTTACAGCTATAATTAAAAATTTAAATCTAAAATTTGCCGCGCTTTTTAAATCCACGATGTTCACTTGTTCGAGAATTTCAAGTCTAAACTTTGCTCGAGGGATATTTTATGCTTAAGATTATTCCAATAAAATAGTTGTTATCACATATATTAGCATTTAAATAAAGATCATTGCAGTTTTTGTTTAAAAAGTTTAGTTTTTAACTGGAAATAAATAAAATAACGGGTGTTTCCACCCGTAAAAAAAACAATTTCCTATCGGTTTTTAATAAACTTTGGCAACGCTGTACTGGTACCAGCGCAGTCACTTGATGTTTGATTTCCGTAATTCTTTACTGCAAATATATTTTTAATAAATGTTTTTAGTGGCCTGTTTTTAATACCAAGATTCAATTAAATAAATTAAAATTTATGAATATCAGTGATTTAAAGCTTTTAAGATGGAAAGTGCATAAAATATAATATATTATCTGAAATTAATTAGGGTTTATACCTAGGATGTTTTGGTAATAAAATCAGCATTTATATTGCTCATCAATAAAAATAAACCAACTAAAGGTAAGCTTCACAAATTAAAAACACATTTTGCAAAAATATAACATTTATTAGGATGTCAGTAACTGTCAGTTTCTTGTTTCCATAATAACCAAGTGATAATTTCATATGTGCAAAAATGATCAGATTCATTTTGATCTGATTGGTCTAGAAACTAAAAATGCAACGTTTTGATTGGCCTATATATTATTTGTGAAATAGTCTCTTAAATTTTTGTGGGGTAAGTTAATTTTTGTAAATAAGGTTTATAATCACCTTGATACAATAATCATTTTTATATTGAATTGGCAGGTTCAGCAAAGACTTCATATATTATTATAATAGTATATTACGCACCAAGTATGCAAACCTAGTTTTCAGTGCACGAGAGTGTTTTTATTTTACAAGGCGCAGCCAAGTAAAAAAAGCAATCGATGTGCACTGAAATGGTTTGCGTCGAGATCCGTATACTATTTTTCCTACGACCTAAAACCTAAACATAAAAAAGCGCAAAAATTATCTTAGCTCGTTAAGGACTACGATCTAAATATTCATACAGATTTTTGTAAGGAGTATATTAAAATGCATTTAGTTTCCAATTTATTTATTTATGGCTTAGCATATGCAAAAATTATGGCTTTTTATTTCTAGCGAGTAAACTGTTAACATTTTACTACTAATCTCGTTTAACAAGCGAAAACGTGGAAATTTTTTTAGCAAAAATAACTTATTTGAACTAATAATAGCATTCAGATAATAATAAATTAGATAAATATTTCATATATTATTTAATAAATTCGTTACTTTGTTAAAATTAGTTTGTAAATTTGAGGTTATGTGTTTACTAATTTTCTGACAGCAGATATGTAAAATCAGCTGATTGTCACTTTAAAACCGTTGTCAAACGGGTGGGAAACAGGCACTAACTACTAAGTCGTAGGAAAATTTCACAAACTCTTACTCTTAAGTACTACAAAAAAAAAACATAGTGCCACAGGTGATTTTTTTTTTAATTCTTAAACTTTATTATTACTGAAGATTTGATAAAAAGGCAGGAAAGCTGTATAGATCTAGCGCCGCAGGAGAATTTTTTTAAGCTCAAGTTATAGAGTCTCAAACAAAAAAAAAAACGTAGAAGGCCCCAGTGCCACAGGCGAAAATTTTTACATTTCGTGATTGTCTATTTTAATTTTTAAACAGTTTTATTACTCTAAATTTCACAAAAATTCAGGAAAGCTCCAGCGCCGCATGCAAAAAATTTTACGAATTTTACGCTTTAGTTTTACAATCTTAAATAATAAAAAAAAAACGTAAAAAAGCCCTAGTGCAATAGGCGAAAATTTTTACGAACTTAATGATCTTTTTTAATTTTTATTTTATTATTCAAAGTTTCACAAAAAGGCGAGAAAACCCTAGTGCCGCAGGTGTTTACAATTCCTTTCACAAAAATGTAAGAAACTTCTAGCGCCGCAGTCCAAAATTTTTAGGAATTTAAAGGTCTATGGTCCACTTGAACGCAATATATACCTTAAAAAAATCTCGTTTTGGCGTCCCATACTGCTTTTTCTACGAAGGAGGCTTTAACCTTCCTGATTATATGATGAAAATGCGTATTTAGAAAAAAGTATTTTTCTACAAATTTTATTTTTATTATTTTATCCTTGGGGGGGGGGGGGGTAATTACCCCTATTACCCCCCGTGGATCCGCCACTGATCGTAGGCTTTTTTATCTCTAACAGAACTGCTCTAGCAAGACGACAAAAGCAAAAAAGTACGCACTTTCGAGAAATACTCTTAATAAACTGTAAAAGGCCGTGCGTAAAACGGAATAAACTAGTTATCATCATAAAATCTTACAGTCCAATCTAGAATTTTCAACTGAGCGTAGAAAACAAAGTAAATAATTGAAGCGTCTGAATAAAAAGTATGTAGATGATCTGGGTGATAAATATAATAACTCATCATCTCATTATCGTTGAAATTTGAATACAGGTTACTTGAAATTCAGTAACAATTACCGAGTTTAATACCAGCTGTTATGTCCAAACGTGAGAAGGGATTCTCAAACCAAAATAATTTTGTAAATTGATTTTTTGGACGGTCATACTTAAAAGTACATTTATTTATTTATTTATTCGGTAGGTATTCATTTTTTTTACAGAAATTAAGCTATTTTATGCTACATGTACCTACGCGCGAAGGTAAAACAAAAGATATCTCGGTCCCGAAAAAACACTTTCGATTCATCGACGGTAGGCAACTTCATGTACAATAAAAAATTTGCTAAATATCAGTAACTAACGAAAAAAAAAGGAACGTATCTCAATATTAATTTTCGCGCATTATTTTTATAGTGACTACTGAACTTGCCTTTTTACAAGCCTCGTACCACGCCTTGCAATCAGAGTTGTCCAGTAAAAACTTTCTTTCTTGATGTAAGAGAATTTGGAGCTTTAATTAAATACTGAGTACCTACGCTGTTTCAAATCTCATTCTCCTTCGGAAAAAACAATCGGCAAGAGAATGCAGCATTCATGTAGTACACGCCAGAGATATAAGAGAATGTTAACATTTTAAACAGATCAATGTGAGACAGGGGCGTAATTAAATTTTATTATATTAAGTAGTAGACGTTTTGATTGAATGACTGGTGTCAATATAAGCCAGAAAAAATGTTCGCTACTAAAAAAAACTCTTATATTTGTGGCGTCTACTATACTGATTAATTTTTTGGGTAAAGTGCGAGTATTTTTACTAAAATTAATTTATTTCCGCTATAAGAACAAAAATTGCAAAGAAATTAAATTTTTTGCCTCAAATGCACGTTTTTTTTTAGTGTATATTACATTTTTTGTTCGTTTCTTTGGAAAACGTTCGAAAGTAACGATGTAATTGCGCTGTATCCTAATGAAATAAAATGCAAATTTTCAAGTTAATGCAACGGATTATGGGGCGATAGTGCCCTATTATTAAATTAAATGAGGTCTGCATATTAAAATAACAAACTAGACGGCTCCCAATTAGACCGAGTATAACCAGTAATTGAATCGAAAGTGATTCAGATTTTGAAGCCAAATGTTTGTTCGATAAGTACGGGGCCTTTATCTGGAAGACCTTTTTGTTTCGAAGAAATAGAAAGTTTATCTAATTGTTTTCTTACGCCCTATTTGGCATAAGTTATGTAACAGTGTTTAGTGGTCAAATTTCGGGTGTCCCATGGAGATACTGCTTAGTGGATATATCCACATTCTCCTTAAAGGAACTACATTAAAAGATAAATGATACAGGATTACTGAACATCAATAATTAACAAAAAATTTGATACATGTACCTTAAAATATCCATTTTTAAAAGGGCATCGTAGCTTAGAAAGCTATTCTTGGACCTACATGTAGTTATGGGAACTTTTTTCTATACTTTAATGTATAATCACCCTGCATCCTTGAAATTTGGGTTTTTAACATTTTAGTATTTTATTTTTGGTTGTCGTAACGTTAAAATCTTTTCTTCAATTGTTTTTTATAAACGGTTAATCCATTACAACATGAGTAACTTTTTTAGAATTTGTGCCTGAGAAACCATATTCTAACTACAATTTTCAAAAAATCTTGTTTTTTAAAACACCCCAATCTATATTCTTCATAATTATGGATGATCCCTGAAGAATTAAAGTCTAACTTTAAAATTGTACTCTTATTTGCCTATTTTTTTCTAAGAAATACATACATGTCTTGTTTTTGAGTAATGTTTTATTCTGTACCATAAACTGTTATTTATTCTCTTTGGTAATTAGTCTTGACAAGTTGTCACTAAAAGTTAGATAAAAAATAAAGTCGGTTTTCTAGGTATTTGACACGTTGTTATCTATTTAGTAATTAGACTGTGAAAACTGATTATTAAAGGAGAATGTTATTACTGTATCTGAAAAATTGTAAAATAAAATATAGAACCTGGCACACAAATAGGGGGGTTCTTGGGCCACAGTCAAATTGCCTCAAATTTTGATATTTTGTAATTTCGGGGGTAGAGATTAAATTAGCAAAATTACAGCCAAATTAAATGACCTGTTTCGAAGAAAAATGTATTTAAAAATATAATTTTATGACAGATTTTTTTACGTATATTAAAGTTATTTTTTACTTTCATAAATATTAACTTAATTAGTCGTTTTAATTTTATTATACCCTATTAATTAAAAAACAGGCATTAGAAATATTATATAAAATGCTTTATTATCATTTACTTACATGTAGGACTAATACATATTATAACTTTTGTGAATCTTCCAATATGCTGAATTTTTCTACGTGTTTGCTAATTATATTGAAAAATCTGCATATTTTCTGTTATATTTCTACTTGGGGAACGTTCAAGTATTACGTAATGCTCCTAGGGGGGGGGTGGGGGTCATTTTGGAGTGTTACGCCCATGTTAATTTTATAGGAAAATAGCGTTAGGGGGGGGGGGTGGGGGTCCAAAATGATCAAAATTTGCGTTACGTAATACTTGAACGTTCCCTTGATTATGTTGAAACATGGTTTGGTATATCGACAAATATTTTATAATAATATATTTTAGATTTTCTTGATATTTTTTTTCAAAATTACATCTGTCATGATATTTTCATAGGTAAAACATATTATTGAGATTGCCTAGCAACAACTTTTAATAAATATTGTTCCTAACGCATTCGTAAAGAGGCTTTTCCGCACTCGATTGCTTGATACGAGAAGTTCAGGCAAATGCAACCGAGTGCAGGCTCTTTCCGCACTTGTTAGGAAAATAGCTATATCCTATGAAAATATTATGACAGATTTTTCAACCATCAGATGTAATTTTAAAAAAATATATCAAGAAAATATAAAATATATAATTAGAAAATATTTGTCGATATACCAAACCATGTTTCAACATAATCTAGTAAAAATATAACAGAAAATATGCAGATTTTTGTATATAGGTAATTAGCACACACGTAGAAAAATTCAAACCATGTTTTAATATAATTTAAACCATGTTTTAATATAATTTAAACCATGTTTTAATATAATGAAGTTTAAATATAACAGGAAATATGCAGATTTCCACATATAATTAGCAAACACGTAGAAAAATTTCGGGTAATGGAAGATTCACAGAAGTTTTAATATTTATTATAGTACCACATGTAAGTAAATGAAAATAAAGCCTTTTATATAATATTTCTAATGCCTGTTCTTTAATTAGGAGAGTATAATAAACTTAAAACGACTAATTACGTTAATATTTATGAAAGTAAAAAATTAAACTTAATATTTGTCAACAAATCTGTCATAAAATTATATTTTAAAAGGATTTTTCTCCGAAACTGGTCATTTAATTTGGCTGTAATTTTGATAATTTAATATTTTTACCCCCGAAATTACAAAATATCAAAATTTGAGGCAGTTGACTGTGGCCCAAGAACCCCCCTATTGGTGTGCCAGGTTATTTTATTTAGTTTGTTTTTGAAAAACATTTTTTTACATTTTTAATGACTTTCTTCTTTAAACTGTCATAAAACATACCTAGAGATGATTGATCTATCTGGTTTTTTATGGTAACCAATAATTAAAATTGGCTATAAACGAAATATTTGTAGAAAACACCCACTAAAAATTGGTTTACATAGGTATAAAAACCCCAACCCAAATAAAGGTAGAATAATAGGAGATAAATAGTTAAAAATGACTTTTATTAGCAAAAATTATATTCTGTTAATTGAATCGGTAAAAGGAAAAGGTACTAAGCCACTAAAACCTAATTTTAAAAAGCCATAAAAACTATCTAAGTGGAAAAGATTATTATAGCTGGTAAATATATAATTAGTCCTCAATAAAAAATGTTAAAGTTATGACAAGAACATATTTTTATTTGAAATTAGTTTACTGATACTGCTTAGAAAAGTATTTCTAAAAAAACGTACTCTTTCTTAGACCGGAAAATAATGTATTTCCGAATTGATACCCACGATTATTTTTTAACGTTTTTAACGTTTTTATCAATCATTTAAGGTAAAACCCCCAATAGTTGACAGTCTAAGAAAAATTCAATAATGTTTTTTAATTAAAATTTTATCTAATATTTTTTTTATATTTTATTGAATACATGTGTTTAGTTAGATGTTTTCTTTTTATATTAGTACCAAAATGTTTGAATGTGATAATACAAACAAATATTTTTAGACCCTGTAAAAATTGTTAAGTTGACAGGGGTAATAAATTAATTTGCCAATAGTTGACATATAACATATCTAATAGTCGACATAATATATTTTTCTTTTATTTTAAAAGAAATATTACTTTAAAAGCATAATGCTTCAAAAATGTAACTTATAAATTACTGATTTTATTAAAAAAAATGCCAGTAAAGTTATATTTTTATTTAAATTCATCAAGTTTTACAAAACGATATCAAAGCACCAATAGTTGACAGTATTTTAACCAATAGTTGACGAAAAATTCCCTCTCAACTTTAAAGCTCTAAATCTTATTTTATCTCTAAATGCTATGCGACTAGAGGTTAACCAGAATTGTACAATAACTTACAAAACTGAAGTGAAGTTCTTAGCAAAATACGAAAAATAAGAGATGAGCATTTTAGTTAAAATACTTTGATATATTTTATTTTTTTATTGGAATTATAAAAAAAAAACATTCATTTATCTTAAAACACCCATCCACATTTAGATCTTAATTAAATGTGCAGGTTTCCACAGATCAGGGAAAACAGGGAAATCAGGGAAAAGTCAGGTAATTTGATCAACTGTAAAAAATCAGGGAAACTGAAAAAAGCTCTGGTATACATGATAAACTATTACTAAAACAAGTTTTTATTCATAGAGTTATACCAATCCATAGATCAGTTTTACAGAAAAAAAGTTGAAAAAAATAAAAAATCATAACTCAAAAATAAAACAGGGAAAATTTTTAATTTTTATCAGGGAGTTCAGAGAAAAATTTTAAGCCGTAAAATTAGCTGTCAACTATTGAAATTTGTTGATTTTTTAATCTAGTGGTTGACACCCCCTTTGTAAAAAGCTAAAACTGTCTTATTGAGTTGTAAATAATCAGAAAAAGTTTGATTTGAACCCATAAAAGCCTGTAATTAAGATTAGCATGCATAAATATGTATTATTCACTAAATACTGAAAATTAAAAACATCCAATTTCTTAGCACTTGTCTTAACAAACTGTAAAAAAATGCGAACAAAAACACTCCACTAAAAAATTGCCTGCCATATTAAAACGCAACTCATCACGTGATCTTCAGTTGCAAATTCTAAGACTAGATGGTACTAGGTGCCCAGTTATTATTTATTTCGCCTCAATAAATGTAATGTAATCTTATTTTAGGTTGTTTTATTTAAAACTGTCAACTATTGGGGTAGTGTCAACTATTGGGTGTTTTACCTTAACAATATTTCTGACCACGTGTTTATTTCTGTCCAATCATATTACAGTTGTATTGGGAATTTTCTACTGTAAAAAATTCTAGTGAAAATCGCTGTAGTATTTTGTTTTTCAATATTTCTCTTTTACAAAAAGATTTCATACCTAAAATTAATTATTAATTAAATATGAATATATTACTATTTATAATTATTGTTATACCTTTATTATTTAAGAAAAAATACCTCAAAATATTCTTTTTATAAAATGTAATGACAGTTTTTATAAGTTGACTTTTATTAATATGCTTGTAAGCCTAGCGCAGTACCGCGCTAGTCAGTACTGCAGTAAGTGAGTAAACTATTGACAGAACCATAATTTTCAACTTAAAAATGGACAAAAAACGTTTTAGTTTAGCAATTGAGAATGGAATTAAATTAACCAAATCAAAGAATATGCCTGTAAAAATATTAAGATACGTAATAAAACAATTTACATCATTTTGCGATGAAAAAAAATATAAAAGGAGGTTTGACAGATAAAAAATCGTTAAAAAATAATCTTCTGAATTACACATGATTCCTCTAATTATCGGGAAAAATTCACATTTTTCATTCAAATTTGCTGTCAAAGGAAATAATGTGTTACATCATTTGAAAGCTTATAAAATTCTCTATTTAACTATTTAAGTATTTATTGTTTATTTACTGTTTGTTTCTGATAATATTCAAGTTTGAAATTTCTTACTTTAGTGATGCTAAGTAAACTTTTGCTTAAAGTGGACTGTGGAGAAACCTGAGTAGTACCACCATGCGTGTCTTTTTTCAAGGCGTTTACCTATGAGTATAACTCAAAATGAGTCCAACTTGAGTTACATCTTTGTTGCTTGGGAGTGTCGATTTGATTTTTGATTTTAAATTAATATTTACATTATCACTAAACAAATTGCACAAGAAAACTTAGTGTTTTCCCAAGTCGAACTAAAAGGGAACAACGGCGAACCGTGATAGTGTACCTAGGTTTACTCCCTCGGAAAGGGGTGTTTATTATATAATTTCTGAGCCGTTTATCCTGGAACCTGTTTGTTCATGCAATAAAGTATAACTCTCGCGCTTTGTTACGTAAATAATTATTACCGCTTTTAACACCGTCGTATAGTCTATATGGTTAAAAAATCACATACTTTGAAGATGATGCATCGTGCGAACATCCATGTTATTTCACAACTTATTTTATTATCTCGACAAATAATTTATTATTGTATTCATCCTTTCCTTATAGTTCTAGGCCAGTTAAACTTAGACCTAGATAATCAGAAAGCCAGTGTTAAAATTCATTATTTGTTTTGGAGTGTTATGTCCATGTTAATGGTATAGGAAAATAGAGAAACAGGAGGGGGAGCAAAAATTTGCGCAACGTAATACTTGAACTTTCCCTTAAGTCAAGAGGTATTTAGAGTCAGCGAGCTATTAGAATGGGACAGTGATGTCATTAAACACGGGATGCGCAGTGAGAAAAAATGAATTGTTTACATATACGCAACAGTCCACTATTGGAATAAAACCGTTACTCTGCCTACAATATTATGTGCAGAGTCGTCATTAATTTTATGACGTCACTGTCCCATTCTAATAGCGCGCCTTCTCCACTTAGCCGTTTTTTAGCGTATCGATTTTTTTGGCTCAGCCTTGTCTTTGGCCCATCCATTTATTTGGCTAATCGGATCTTTGGCTAACCGGATATTGTGTTTACTCGCCATCGTATAGTAAGAAAAAAGTCCAAACCTCAAAAATAATTATTGGCGACTGGCTTATTGTTGAACCCAAACAATAATTTAAAACAATTATCTGTACATGTCTACTATATAACAGTTAATATTATTACAATCGAGAGATATAGATTTGTTTATTTGCGTATCGGGAGGTACAGTAAACAGCCAATAGCCAATAACCCAAGGCATGTATGATACATTGTTATTAAATTAGTATTATAATAAATGATAAGGTTCGTGACTTTCATTTACTCGCCATAAAATGTTAGTATTTACGGATAACAGTGCCGTAACATGAGTTATTTTAACACTGAGCGTTCATTGTCAGCATACATGTAAGCTACTTTCCATACAACTGAGAACTAAGTTTATAGTAAGCCACCTTACTACTTTTGACGTTCCTTTTGAAATTCCTAACTTAACCTAACTTCCACACAACTAAGCCGCTTATCACTCCCCTTTCCCCTGGTCCAGAGGCCCTGGAGCATGTGGTCGCGACTATCGGCAGTTCACCTAAGTTCGTACTCACTTGATTTATTTTGAAGGTTTGCGTCTGCGTTGCGCCACTTTAATCTAAAAAGATGACAATTCGTTGAAGAAGTTCGTTTTTTGGACTTTGGAAAATTTACCAGAGAGGCAATATGAGAGAATTTATGAAACTATGCGTAATTTATGCATATTTTCATGACTTTTTATCGTATTTTGAGGCCCATAACTTTTTTATTTACTTACCGATTTTAAAAATAAAAAAAATATATAGCCAGTAAAATAGTTAATAATAACATTTGTTTTTTAATTTTTTTTCAAAAAAAGTATATTATCGAAAAACTAGAAAACGTGCCGGTTTTTTTGCGTTTGGGCCCATTTTAAAGATCTTAGAATAATGGGATTTGGTTAATTTTTATACTGAATAAATAGTATCTTGTAAGGTTTTATAAGGGACACTAAATTAGCCTGTAACAAATAGAGTCTAGTTCAACAAGAATTTTTAAGTAAAATATTCGCTTATCTCTTTTATATTTACTTAAATAAAAAATACACGAAAATGTGGCTACCTTTTTGTCCTAAGCTAATAAAAGAAACAGGTAAATTTATTAGTAGAAATGTTTTAGAAGGTACATTTGGAAATACAATTTAGATAAATATTTGGTTTAGAATTAAGTTTTATAACAGTGGCATTTTTGAAATAAACAAACAGTACGGTCCACTGCAGCAGTTTTTTTAGTTACAATATACCAAGAAACAATATTTTGCCAGCAAATTAAAGTTGGCGAAAAGACAATTTCCAAAATAGTGGTTTATGATACAAGGAAGAAAAATACTGTTTTTAGGGCGATTATGGAGATTGCTATCCGAGCTCGGAGAGCGAGGTTGGCAACCGTAATCACCCTAGAAACAGTTTTCGTCCTTCTATCATATACTATTTTTATTCGATTGTAAATATTTTATTTTATACAAGAAAGAAGGGTATCGTTTTAAATAGGAGTTTTGGGCTAAATAAGAAAAATATGCTTTTGTTCAAAAAATTGCAAAATGATGAAAAGAAATGATAAAAAACCGTGTTGTTTGTTAATAAAGAACAAAATGAAAAAACAAATTAAAAACTCAGGAATTATTTGTTATCGTAAACCCGACGCATTATTCTTGCGCTAAATGAGATATCATATTGAAAAAAGCAATATTTTTTGTTAATCTAAAAACCAACATAAATACATTTAGGTAGAATGTATAATAAAAACACAACACAATATTAATTAAATATGTCTATTTTTAAATAAGTATATTTAATTAATATTAAAAGTTAAAAGTGTATGTGTAACTTTTTCATAATCTAGTTTTGAATCATATCATGGAAATAAAGTAAGTTAACATGTTGAAAGCCACATTAAATTACTTGTCTTGGGTAACACTGTCCCAAGGAACTACACGCTTTGGATTATCGTAGAAACTGCTGGGTTTGCTTACAATGTTATTATAGTATAAATACCTCAAAAATAACTCCATAAACGTACTGAAACTTAAGAAACTAGTCACATAAGTCCAGCCTAATTACACATTGAATTACAGTATATTGAATCCGTAAAAACTAATAAAACACAAAAAAATATTTAAATATTATAGTCCAGAGCAGTGAACACAACACAGACCCTTTCCTTTGGCCCCACTGTAGTAGTTAACGTGCAAAGTTATTTTTATTTTGACGAGATGACATTTGACACTTGAAGTTTAGTGCAATGTTGTCGATTTTCCCAAAAAAGCACCCCAACGATTACCTTCGTTTTGGTCTTAAAGAACTCGGGGGAGATCCATGAGCGATAATCTGAAAAAAATCCAAATTTAAATCCAAAAATTCACACCGTGCCACGTTTCGCTGGGTATTTTGTAACTTCATCAGGGCATTCGGTTGGGTTTTTCATATTTTAATGCACGGCTTTTTTAAAACAACAAATGATTATCAAGCTTTTTTTATAATCTACCTACTTTATTCTAGAGACTAACAACTGAGGCAAAAAATAGGTAAAGCTGCAACTTAATAGCTTACAGATACCATCAGATCTTTTTTTATAGTTTGGTTTATAATTACGTATACTATGTTATTATTTAAATTCTCAAATAATAATTTTCCAATGTGATTTACCTCGCTATCTGTGTATTATCATAAAATAACTGCCTCAAACTGTGTAATTATAGTTTCAAACAAGCCGTGAAGATATGTAATGCTTCGCATTACATAGTATACTTTTTTTACACAGGATAGTATATTGCGTTTTCTCTCGATGCACTTCCCAAAATATGATTTTTTTTTGTACTGGTTTAAAAAAAATATTTATCGGATTTTTCCTTCTGTGTTTTATAATTTTTGAAAAGTTTTGCTTAATTTTAAAAGGGATTGTTTTAATATTCCTCTAATATTACATTACATTACATGTTTGTTTAACCTTTGTTTATACCTAATTAAGCATCCCTTAAGTCCAGGACTTGTGTGAGCTAGTAGTAGAAGGAACCACCGGCTTATACTGACTTTCGAACCAGTTTTTATAGGGAGTGTCCGCTTCACTTACGCATTCGCCAAATTTCAATTATTAATTAACTGAAAAAGGCAAATCGGCGCCAGTGAGAATCGAACTCACCCTAGTGGCTAGTAGACTTGTCATGTACAGACGCGGTAGACCACTACACCAATCCTCCAAAAAAAAGTGACATACGTAATAAAAATACATGTATTTTATTTATATTGAGACATTTGGTATTTAATACTTTACTTGTGATATTAAATACAATGTATTGTATAAAATAATTTGTCATATTAACACAATGTGCTGGCCTATTTGGAAACTCAAGCAACGTGTGTTTAATAACCCTTAGCTACAGACACGGCGTATATTTTACGCCTGGATAGTATGCAATTTGTAATTTCTCCCAACTCCGACTAACTACTGCTTTCCGAGTCTCAGTACCTTTCGGACATTCAGTTTAAGCCCTAAATCCGAGCGGAGAAGTTGGTATGTTGCACAGTGATTTTTCTAGTGTTCATCTAACATTTGGCAGCGTAAAAAATACGCCATATCTGTAAGTACGAAATATTTAAAACAAAAAGGTTTATCCATTGCAAGAAAAAATATTATTATTTTTTTTAGAATTTTATGTTTACCTATATTTATTATTTACGATTATTTTTTTTAAATTTTATCTTATAAATATTTTTTTTTCTTTTTTCTACCAAGTTATTTAAATAAATTTCCCTACCAAGTAAAAATTAACAAAAATTAACATTATAGTACAAATTATATAATATAAATAACTCATTTAAATATTACGTTCTATTGAATTTATAATTAAATAATTAAAGCCACAAAATTTTAAAAATTTTGTTCGACTTAAATTGTTTAAAGGGAGGCGTAATTTTTACGCCATGTCTGAAGTATCCTTCCATAAATAAGGTGTCTGTGGCAGAGGTTTATTTCTAGCATGTTGATGTTGTAGTAAAAGTTACTGCAACATTTGGTAAGGTATATCACAGTTATAGTAAGGTGTACTTTAAGTTGTGTTATTGATATAGTTTACAGTATTTAAAGTATTTAGTAAAATAATAATCGGTAAAAATTTACCGATTTAATAATACCAAAATTTTGATTAGTAGGTAAAGTACAGGGAAAAATAGGAAAAAAATAGGACCCGATTATTTTGTCGTGGACGGATTTTTTAAAAGTTGTTCAGAATTTGATAAAAAACTTTTTCTACGATCCTCTATGAAAATGACATTTAGCACACTCTTTTGTTCTTTATAAAATGCCTCATATCGCACTAGTTTGATATTTTTATGTCACACTCGTGCGATATTTATATATGGAGGTTTGCCTAATTTTATTTATATATTTACCTCGTAGATTCTACGAATTTTATTCACCTTGTTTTATTAACCATCTTTCATCGCAGCCTTTTATATCTTTAAGGGTTTTAATCCAAATATTTCTGTTTTTTATGTAAAAAATAGAAACTATAGTTATAACGTTACTATTTTGACCATTACTGTCTAGTCTAGACAGTTTAGATCTTATAAAAATTACTTAATTTTTTATTTAGTTACCTTACATTACATAAAAAAACAACAAAATACACAGTATTTTTTTTACGAAATGTAAAACAGTACAATTTTACTTTACTTATATGGCAGCATAACTACAGAAATCTAATTTAATAAGCAAACTCAAGTTTGCATTTATTTAGGAATAGGCAACCCATTAAACAGCTAGTAGTAGTAGTAGTAGTAAAAGGTGGGTAGGCTCCGACGCCTGACAAGTAGGCCCAATGGCCCTTTTTGTCTGTTCCAAGATTACCTACCCAACATGCTGCCTATCCTCCCTCTTCCTGAATCTGCCAGACCTTCTGATGAAGTTCATAACATCTGACCAGGCTAGGAGGCTCATCTCTTCCTTCGCTAGTGTTACCACTCCGAAGACGTCTTGTCTGAGCCTGCCCAGAGCCTCACACTCCCCTATGAAGTGGTAGGGCGTTTCCTCGTCCATCCCACACCCAGGGCAGGTCGGATCGTTTACCGTCCGCATGAGGCTTAGGTGTCGCATAAGCCCACAGTGGCCCGTAAGGACCCCTGTAAGGAGGCTTATGGTTGCTCGGCCCCTTCCTAGTAGCCAGACCGACCTAGCTTTGCTTGGCCTGGTCAGGAATTCCTTTGCCTGCCTGCAACCGCTAAGCTCGGTCCAGTGTTCTTTAAGCTGACTTTCCACCCAATCGTTGAGGGCAGTCTTCACTTGTTTCCTTGTGATACCGAGAATTATTAAACAGCTATGTATTGTATTAAATATAAAACCAAGAAAACTAAAGCTAAATGAAAATCATATTTCCTGTTTGACATACCTACATATATAAATTTGTATGCTATTTATAATTATTTTGTGCTTTGCCTTTCTTAAAAATTAATAAAAATTAGAAAATTTTAAAATAAGAAACTTTTAATATATATTTTTTCGGGATCGTAGAAAAAATAGTGTACATAACTCGTTGGAAAGTGTATTTGATACATATATGTCACTTTCCACACTAGCTATGTAATATACTATTCCATATAAACATTTTTGATCTAGAGCGGTATATTTTGAAAATTTTGTAAATCGTATAATACTCTTTAGGCACTATATGCTGTGAAGAGTATAATAACTGCCTCTACGACCCAAAACATCCTTGTAATCATTTTTAACAAATAAGTATAGTATACATTAGAACTGAATAAATAAAGAAATAACTTCTAACTGGTTTTAAATTACCAGAAGACTTTTTTTTGCTATATTTTTATTGGTTTTCAAGACTTCTAAGCAAAATCTTGAAATATACTTTTTCAGATAGCCAAACCAAAGTATATTTATTTGGAAATATTTTTTTAAAGAAAGCATAAACTTGTAGCGAAAGTAAAATAAAACAACTCCTTCCAGAAAAAATACTTTCGGTTAATTTACTGGTATTGAGCAAAAACAAAAGTTTTGTATGGTACACCGAGAAAAAAGTATATTTGTGAAAAATATAATTTTAATCATCACAATTAAAAAGTAAAATAAAATAGGGACAAGAGTACGGTTTAATCCCCAAAAATAAACTGTTTTCTAAGTATACAAGGTGTATTTGAAATAGGGTTCGAAATTTTAAGGGGTAATTCTACATCAGAAAATATGACAAAAAGTTCTTATAAACATATGTCTAAAAATGCGTCTTAAGGGAGCTACGCCCCTTTGAAAGTGGCTTTTATTTAATAATTCAGGAACCCTTCAAGATATAGCAACGAGGTTTTGCACGTGAACTAATCTTAATAAGGCTCATCTTCGTATGGTATATTCATGTACTTATTTTAACCTGATCAGTTTTTTGTTCCAAACTTTTTTCTGTCTAACTTTTTTGTATATAATTCCTTAGGTCAAACCACATAAAAAGGTACTCTTGTTGTAATACTGTAGGACTAACCGTTTTCGAGAAAAATGAATTTAAAGTGAAATTTCACGGTACGAGGACGAAAAATTAAATACTAAAAAATTATTTTTTCTAGAAAACGGTTAGTCGTACAGTGTTACAACAAGAGTACCTTTTTTATGTATTTTGACCTGAGGAATCATATAGAAAAAAATAACATTAAAAAAATACAAAGAAAAAAGTTTGAGACAAAAAAAGTCCCCCCCGTTTCGCAAGCCCCTGGTTATAATAAGTACATGAAAATAATATACGAAGATAGGACTTATTAAGAAAACCGAATTTTTTAGCCACTTTCAAAGGGGCGTAGCTCCCTTACGACGCATTTTTAGACATATTTTTCAATCAACCATTAAAATTTCGGACCCTATTTTAAATACACCGTGTATATTTGGCTAATTGCTAATTATAATAATTATAAAGTTTAACTGTGGTAATTAAAATGGTTAATTACATTAATTACGTTTAATACACAATCTATTTGCATTGAATATTCCACACACAAACCAAATAAATATTTGATTGTGACTAATAAATTTTATTAAATACTTATTTTTAATTTTCACTAAATATTTGTTTAAGTTTAATTCATTAACCATGAACTGTTCATGATGAACATGTGACCTTGCACAAAAAAACACCTAGTGTGTCAAATTTACGTATTTGTTTTTTGTTTCGGATTCTTATGTAAAAAACTTTTTTAAATAAAAGAAATAATTAAATTTGACACACTAGGCGGGATTGTTTGTGCAGGGTCAAATATACAATTTGTTGATGTTTAATAAAAGTTTTTTCCAAATCTCTACACGTTTTTAACAAAAACGCCTTTTCCAAATTAATTTCTCTAAACCTTTTTATTGTTTCAATTACCTCGAAATGACATATTTTGACATTTGTCATATTTTTATTGATAAAGCCAAATATTGCACAAATTCTTTCAAAAACCAATATTTTTCTTTGAAAACGGGATCATATGAAATCCCGAAACGTTAAAAGTTAACTTTTATTCAGGTTTTCGTTTCTTTTTTTATTATTTTAACGATTTAAGAATTTTATTAAAAATTCTTTACTTATTTGGGCAAAATTTTTAAACTTTGGTAAGGTATTGACTAATAATATTTTTTAGGTAAAGAAGATATAGCAGATAAGTATTATTTTAAATGCAATACCTTACCAGCGCATCTTGAAATAGGTGCGCCTGATAAGAACATTTTAATTTTATTTTCTGTTTTAGATTTTTTTTATCGATATAAATAATCATTAAGGCGAAATGGCTCAAATTAATAATACTGTAAATATTTAGGTGTCCTACTATAAATGAAAATTTAATTACAGGTAATAGATAAGTGTTAAATACATGGTATACTAAAATAATGTCACTAAATAAGTGATTTGCCTTAGTTGAGACACCCGGTATAGATAATTATACATATACACAGCTTGTTATACCTATATTGAAATGTACATTGAAACATTGACGTATTCAACTTCTTTTGTTCGTACAATATATCAAAAACATGAAACTTTTATATTGTTTTCCACTGTCCTTTAGGAAAGATATGCGATATGCATCTGGCAGGAAATGCAGCCGATATCTGGATCAGGACCCCGTCAAAGATATCATTTAGACGGGTAAGCACGAACTCTCTGACTTCTGAGTCACTCTATCTAGCGGCGGTTCAGTCTTATTGCTAATAATTTATTATAGTCCGTCCAATAATGCAAGATAGTAGTTTAAAATTCACGGTATTAAGCTACATCATTGGTTAAAAACTCGTACCTTTTAACATATAAAATATTGTGACATTTTTGGTCTATGACAATGATTGACGGTCGTTAAAGATAATAAAATAAGAGACAGTTACATAAAAAAAAAATACTTAATGTTATTTTGTACGGTATTGAAAAAGGTACTTTTTTGGTTTATTCTTCATACACTCACACTAAATTAGCATATTCTACATATTGTACAAACGAAATTATATTGAACACAAGGAAAACGTCAAATTTTTAGGTTACAATTACAACTTAAGGCCTATCCAGAGACTAGCATAATAACCATTACAGATACATGACGACACATCAAGCCAATCCTGGCATCGTATTCTTATGTACTATGCTTGTTATGCGAGTCTTTGGATAGGCCCTTTCTAGGAAAATGTTGATACGCTACGATTTATGCATAATTATGCTATTTATGAGCTCTGTGGTGTAAAACGGGCCGCGTCCCTTACTATCTTGCATAACTGGACGGAGTATAGTATGTATAATACAGGGTGGCCACAGGTTTTGCAAAATTAGATTGTCCGATTTTTTCCTGTTTTCCTGATTTTCTTGATCAAAATTTACAATTATTCCAGCTTGTGTGTACTAAACAAAAGAGTTTTTAAAACCAATATGAACAAAAAAAAATAAACATGCTGTTTCGTTTTTGAGTTATGATTTTTTTATTTTTACTTTTTTTTCTGTAAATTGGTAAATTTTATGAATAAATACTGGTTTTATAAATACTTTATTATGTAGACCGGAGTTTTTTTGTTTCCCTGATGTTTCCCTATTTTTTTACAGTTTTTCAAATCCCCGACTTTTTCGAAATTTCCCTTGTTTTCCCTGATCTGTGGGCACCCTGAGAATAGTACATCTTAGGAGGGAAAGTTAAACTTTTCCCTGTAGAATTTATTGGTTTGACAGACGAGAACAGCAAAGCGGAGTATAACATACTATTTTTTTCTTCTAGGGTTAAAGTTTACCTTGGTTGATAAATACAATTCGTTTGGTGCATTTTCCAATAAGTTATTAAACTGTTTAGTTTATTTATTTAATTATTTTTGTCCATACGCTAACGCCGCTAGGCAGAGTCACTATGTTCTGCAGATCTGACTTCCTCGTTTCAAAACCGTTACGTCAAAAACAAACGAACAACGAAAGAAACTCACCTGGCCAAAATTAATTTACTTTTGCCATATTTACGTTGGTAGAACTTATTTGGTTCTACGGGTTTAATTCAAAGAATTTAAATTGATAAATTTACCCGAAAGGAGAAAAAACTGTAGTTTTAGAGTTTAAGTACAAGATGTAAGATAAGAATAAAAATGTTATTAATTTTATAGCCCATTTTCCTTTATTTCGCAAAAAAGTTTTTTTTTTATTTTGGCAAAAAATTCTGTCTGTAGGTCTTTTAGTCTGCCCATAAAAAAATTTGTAACTACGATAACTCGAGAACGCTTTGAGCTAATGACTTAATAGGTTCCGTGTTCAATGGTATCGGCGTAAAATAAGGGGTTAAAACCTACTTATTTAAAAAAAAAACAACAACTTTTCCTATTCCGATTTTTTTTTTTTTAAATAACAAAAAAGCTTTATTTACATTTTTTTTATTTTATTTTTTTATATTTCGAAAAAATAAATTTGCATAGATGAACTATAGGAAAAATATCCTTTGTTAACAACAGTTTGTAGTTCAATAATATATTTTGTAGTTCAATAATATATTATAACAATAATTATTGTTAATAATAACGGTACCAAATATTCAGCTACACTTTTTATGGCAATACCAATTACCTAGCAATAATAAAATAATAAAAAGGATACAAAAGAATTATTTATATGTTAAAATAATTTTTAGTACTTAGTAACTACTTACAAATAATTTATAAAGGTTAATTTAATCTAAGACTTTTACGACATTTGTAAGTAATTAAAATTAGTATTAAAATACATAAATACAATGGCTTTTGTTTTATGTCTTTAAAAGTATTATTAATAAAGAACTTTCACTTTCGGGTTTAGACCGTGTTAATGGATTTTCACTTTCCGACGTTTCGTCTCTTACTACTAGAGACATCTTCAGGGATTAATCTGAAACTAAGTTTCGAATCAACTTGTGTCACTATTTATGACGAGTTGTGGTTATTCACCCGTGACGAGGTTTTTCCTATCAAAGACTTCCATATTGCAGGTAAGTGGTAACCAGTGTCCCGATTGATATTGTTAGGATGCTTGATGATTTCTATCGATTCCCGTATCTTCCTTGGCATTTTTCTGTTTTCTGTTAATATTTGTTTTGTTTCAGACAAATTGATTTTATGACCTGTTTCATGTACATGTTCGGCTACTGCCGATAAGGAAATTTGTTTCTTTCTTATATTGCGCTCATGCTCTTGAAGTCTTGTAGAAATTTTTCTCTTAGTTTCACCTATGTAAACCGTACCACAGGAGCAGGGTATTTTATATACGCCTTCTGAACTCAGGGGTATTTTGTCTTTTGTTGAAGTCAAACATTGACCTAATTTTTGGTTGGACCGAAATATAGGCTTAATATTTGACTTCTAAAATAGGTAAACTTTTGAAGAAGTCAAATATTAAGCCTATATTTCGGTCCAACCAAAAATTAGGTCAATGTTTGACTTCAACAAAAGACAAAATACCCCTGAGTTCAGAAGGCGTATATAAAATACCCTGCTCCTGTGGTACGGGTTACATAGGTGAAACTAAGAGAAAAATTTCTACAAGACTTCAAGAGCATGAGCGCAATATAAGAAAGAAACAAATTTCCTTATCGGCAGTAGCCGAACATGTACATGAAACAGGTCATAAAATCAATTTGTCTGAAACAAAACAAATATTAACAGAAAACAGAAAAATGCCAAGGAAGATACGGGAATCGATAGAAATCATCAAGCATCCTAACAATATCAATCGGGACACTGGTTACCACTTACCTGCAATATGGAAGTCTTTGATAGGAAAAACCTCGTCACGGGTGAATAACCACAACTCGTCATAAATAGTGACACAAGTTGATTCGAAACTTAGTTTCAGATTAATCCCTGAAGATGTCTCTAGTAGTAAGAGACGAAACGTCGGAAAGTGAAAATCCATTAACACGGTCTAAACCCGAAAGTGAAAGTTCTTTATATCTTAATGGCCGTGAAAGCTTAAAATCTAAAAGTATTATTAATTATAATTAGTCTCTACAAGTATATAAGTATATAAAAGTTCATTAACAAAATGTACAACAAAATTTAACTATTAAGTCTACGGCTACACGGCGATTCTGTCGTTGCGGTTTTGTCGTTGCAGATTTGTCGCAAAATGGGATGCATTGTTTCTTATGTAGCCGGCTATATTCTCCGTGACAAAAACGCATACCGTTTCTAACAAGCCGACCGCCGCAACTAAAAAACCGCAAGGACAGAATCATAAGCAATTTATTTCTCACAACCAAATGATTTAATTTGCCATATCCAATTAAATCTATTTTTTTATTAGTGTAACCTGACGATATGCTAATTTGCTTACATTACATACACAAAATTTTGAGTAGACTAGTAAAAAGGATTTTTTATATTTATTTGGATATGACCAATTAAATTATTTGATTGTGAGTAATAAATTTAATTTGGTCAAATAAACATTTAGTTAATGTTAAAATGGGATGTAATGTTTCTTATGTAGCCGGCTAATTTGTCCCTGACAAAAACGCATCCTGTTTCTAACAAGCCAACCACCGCAACGACAAAACCGCAAGGACAGAATCGCAAGCAATTTATTTCTCACAACCAAATGATTTAATTGGCCATATCCAATTAAATCTATTTTTTTATTAGTGTAACCTGACGATATGCTAATTTGCTTACATTACATACACAAAATTTTGAGTAGACTAGTAAAAAGGATTTTTTATATTTATTTGGATATGACCAATTAAATTATTTGATTGTGAGTAATAAATTTAATTTGGTCAAATAAACATTAAGTTAATGTTAAAATGGGATGTAATGTTTCTTATGTAGCCGGCTAATTTGTCCCTGACAAAAACGCATCCTGTTTCTAACAAGCCAACCACCGCAACGACAAAACCGCAAGGACAGAATCGCAAGCAATTTATTTCTCACAACCAAATGATTTAATTGGTCATATCTAAATAAATCAATTTTTTTATTAGTGTAACCTGACGATATGCTAATTTGCTTACATTACATACACAAAATTTTGAGTAGACTAGTAAAAAGGATTTTTTATATTTATTTGGATATGACCAATCAAATTATTTGATTGTGAGTAATAAATTTAATTTGGTCAAATAAACATTTAGTTAATGTTAAAATGGGATGTAATGTTTCTTATGTAGCCGGCTAATTTGTCCCTGACAAAAACGCATCCTGTTTCTAACAAGCCAACCACCGCAACGACAAAACCGCAAGGACAGAACCGCAAGCAATTTATTTCTCACAACCAAATGATTTAATTGGTCATATCCAAATAAATCAATTTTTTTATTAGTGTAACCTGACGATATGCTAATTTGCTTACATTACATACACAAAATTTTGAGTAGACTAGTAAATGAAATTGAAATTGAAATGACATGATAAAAAGTCCCGCATTTTATTTTAGTTTTAAGTTTTTAAAGTGTCTGTAAATGTCCCCCTTCTTTGCTCTAAAAATGCATACCAAATTTATATTCACATGCTACATCCTGTAAGGCATTGACAATGCCAGCCCTGATGATGGACTAATACCCCGAAAGTGCTCGGCAGATAATAATTTTGTTTTTAATAAACTATACCTAAATACAAAAAAATATCATTTATATTATATACGGTATACAAGTCAAAAAATTTCCTTTCCTTTCTATTTTTTTTATTAGTGTAACCTGACGATATGCTAATTTGCTTACATTACATACACAAAATTTTGAGAATAGACTAGTAAAAAGGATTTTTTAGATTTATTTGGATATGACCAATTAAATTATTTGGTTGTGAATAATAAATTTAATTTGGTCAAATAAACATTTAGTTCATGTTAAAATGGGATGCACTGTTTCTTATGTATCCGGCTATATTGTCCCTGACAAAAACGCATCCCGTTTCTAACAAGCCGACCGCCGCAACGACAAAACCGCAAGAGGGAATCACAAGCAATTTATTTCTCACAACCAAATGATTTAATATGGCCATCCAAATAAATCTATTTTTTTATTAGTGTAACCTGACGATATGCTAATTTGCTTACATTACATACACAAAATTTTGAGAATAGACTGGTAAAAAGGATTTTTTAGATTTATTTGGATATGGCCAATTAAATTATTTGGTTGTGAGTAATAAATTTAATTTGGTCAAATTATTATTATTTCATGTTAATAAATATTTTATTTTAAAAATCATTTATTAATGAAAACAAAATAATTTATTTGTCAGAAATAAAATGTATTACTTACAACCAAATAATTTAATTGGCCATATCCAACCAAATATTTTGCACCCAAAAATAAACTGTTTTATTAATGTATGACTTGATAATTCTAATTCCAGTTTATGTTTGATTTTATATGTTGTGAAATAACATTTAATAGTTTTTATCCAACTAAATCCAGTCGTTAATTAACTTAAATATTTTTTAACGCAATTTAAAGAAACTATTAGTCCAAAACGGTAGATCGCAAACCATCATCTCGAACATAACCTCACTCGCTTTTGCCAGGCTTAATTGGGTGTTAACCTAAAGGGGAATTTGAATCATTAACGTTAATGACAATGAAGAAGAAGAGGAAGAAAATACCGAGGATGTAAAAAAAGCCGTCTGTCAATTGTTAAATTAATTCTATACAAGTAGGCGTTTTTTTTTTTCAGCCGGCGCGCAGTACCGAGGGACTCGAGTCGTGTTTGCTTCATAAAAGGACTCGGTCGGACGTTACGCAATACAGAGTGATTGATCAAAACAAAGAATTAAAAATTAAAGTCATTGAATGATAAATACACTTGAGAGCAAAAAAATCGATCCACCTAAAAATTTTTAAAATTCAAATATTTCGAACATTCTCTACTTTTGTTTTTATTTGGAATATTAAAAAAAAAAAGTAATTTTGTATTAACAGCAACAAAAAATGTATTGAAAAAATGACAACTTTCAGGAAAATCTTGATATCTCCTAAATTAGAAGTAAAAATATAAAAAAAATAAAAAACTGCGGCAATAAGAGAGACTTTAACAATTTAGTAAATAGTTGCAGTGGCGTACCATGCAAGTTTGTACATTGTACATTTTTTGTTGCTTTTAATACAAAAATACTTTTTTTTAATTATTCTAAATAAAAACAAAAGTAGAGAATGTTTAAGCTTTGCAACAAAAAAAAAAGAATCAGTCAAATCCATTAAGTAGCTTTTGAAATATTTTAATTTGAAAAATGGCAATTTTTTAGGTGGATCAATTTTTTTGCTCTCAAGTGTAGTAATAAATTATTAACCAAGCACATTCACACCAAGTATAGCATAGACCGTGCTACTATAGTCTATGCTTTCCGCACTTCAAAAAAGTCTAATGTCACGAGAAAGACGTATAGTTATAATATATACTATATATTATACCGCAGACTAACATCTCTACTCTAAATTTCTCTACTCCCTAACATCCTTACTCCATAACATACCTACTCCATAACATCCCTACTCCACCACAACTCTACTCCGTTACATCTCTACTCTATAACATTTCTACTACGTAACAACTCGCACTATATGCACTCGAATAGCCACTTGTTTAAACTCAAAAAAATATTTGTCATGTCACTGTCAAATATGAATTTAGTTTATTAATTACTGTGCATGTTAAGAGTACGCGGACAATGTGACTGTTAGAATAATTCATTTGTGATTTTCTAGATTTTAATTTAAAGATCAACGTTTTCTAGGAAAAAAATAAAATAATCTAGAAGAAGAAGCTTCTTTGTTCTGCTAACCGGTCATTTATTATTAAGTGGCTCATAAAGTGCATATAGTGTGGAGTAGAGTTATTGGGGAGTAGAGATGTGATGGAATAGGGATGTTACGAAGTAGGGTTGTTATAGAGTAGGGATTTTATGGAGTAGGAATGTTAGGGAGTAGGAAAATTGAGAGTATAGCTGTTAGTCTGCCTATTATACCCTATTTCATTTTATTATTAGTAACTAAAAAAGTTACTATGTTTAGTTTAGCTTTGTAAGTAGATCTTCTGGTGGAAAACGGCATTTTGCATAAATTTAAAGTATCGTATAAATATGTCTTGAAAAAATAGATTCAGATATAATATGAAGTTTTGCATTTTTTTTATAATTATTAACAAAAATTTGATAAAATGTATATTCTGAGGCTTTGCCCGAATATAACAAAGAAAAGTGGCAAAAATTTTACAACAATATTTTAAAGCATGTTTGAAAAATCCCAGAAGTCTCTATATGCCGTTAAATATCCACCACAATTTATTATCACATATTTATCAGTTATTTATCATACAATTATTTATTTTATCACTAAATTATATCACTTTATTTGCTTATATAAAATTTATAGAGGCATTTTCAAAAAAAAAACTACGAAATTTTATTTCTGACAGTGACAAGAGAAAAATTATTTTAAAAAACTTCAAAATTGATACCATGATTGGAAGTCAAAACAACTATTATATATTAGCACCAACCTTAAAATAAAAATTACTAAATAGTTACTATGGTCTGTTTTTTCAAGCAAGATAGTAAATAAAAAATCGCACAGTGAATATTTTCAAAACAGATTCGAGTATTGGATGTGCGAATATACTGCGTGGTTTATGTTATAAAACATTACTATATTCTATACACAAACATATAAGTACTATTCAAACCTGTTGTAAAAATATTTTTGTGCGATTTTTAATTTACTATCTTGCTTGAAAAAACAGACCATAATAATGAAATGAAATACGGTATGTAGTATAATTTTTTTCTTTTTTATTAACTGCGTCAATTATTTTGTTTTATTGCTACATTTCAACCAAGGGAACGTTCAAGTATTACGTAACGAAAATTGTACCAAAATTCATACACTTCATGCCCCGTTTCTCGCGTTATTATAGATTATAGAGATTTCATATTTTGGCTACCCCCCTAATAGGGGGTGTGTTAGGGGGTAGCCAAATTATGAAATCTCTACAGCCTTGAATAACGCGAGAACCGAGGTATGTAGTGTATGAATTTTGGTACATTTGCGTTACGTAATACTTGAACGTTCCCCAATTGGAATCAAGCTTTTTCAAACTAATGAAAAAATAATATTAATTTTAGATATTATCTAAAATTCTACTGTCAAATCATGAAAATTAATCTTATATTTAGTTGTCAGTTTGAAATATGTTATCAACACCGTTCATGTGCGGCTTTGCAACAGCTAAAAAAAGTGCCTTGCTTTTTCAATTGACACTTCTATTTTTAAGTGTCAGTGTCAGTGTCAGTACTTGGTGTTGAATTAATTTGGTAATTACTAATAAGTTAAAGAACGTTCAAGTATTACGTAAGGCAAATTTTGATCATTTTGGACTTTAACGCTATTTTCCTATACCACTAACATGGGCGTAACACTCTAAAATGACCCCCTCCCTAGAAGCGTTACGTAAGACTTGAACGTTCCCTTAGTTATTAGTAATAACTAACAAGATATTATTAAAACTTGCTTTAACGAGACAATTTAACACATTTTCAAATGAAAATAGCAGTAATAATGTCGACTATTTATTCGTGATTGGTTTTTGTAGCACAAATAGAAAAAAAAATAATACAAAGTCCATACCGAGCTTAAGTCTTTCCTTGATCTTTTTTTTTTCTCAGTAAAAGAATAAGTATTAGTACTAAAAGTATAAGAAAAAGAAATATCACGCGTCGAAATATGTATTCCCACAGTAGGTCTAAAGTTTTTATTTGCAATGATTCTATATTTTTATAACTTGTGCCTAGAAATTCCTTAAAAGTTGTAAGTGGTAGTTATATAAAACTACAAAAATTTAATAGTCGCGAAGTCTCGATTCTTGATCAAGACTCTTGAGTCTTGGTGATGTGACTATAGTCTTGTCTTGATTTTTTAAAGGAAGGAGCTATTTCCACGTCCGATATAAACGAAGCTATTTCCACGTCCAGTATTCTTTTGACCGATTTTTAGAGTTTTTAAAGCTTTTAAAGTATTTTTTCGTCAGAATTGTAATCTCCTCGTTTAAATGGAGGGGGACTACGGCCCCCATTAACATCAAAAACACAAAACAAACGAAAACAAACCATAGAATTAGGTTATGTTACGTCAGACGTGAAAATAGCGAATTCATATAGAACATTAGATCATATATACATAGATGCGCCTTGAGTCCACGTCAAACCGAAATGTTTTCATTGCTATATCCAGGTAGATTTCACATTCCCGCTTCTGGTCAGCAGCCCCGCTATAGTGGTTTGTTGACAAATATGATATACTTCACCTCCTCGCAACCTCACTGCTATAGTGGTTTGTTTACAATTGGCTTTGTATATGTTCTACATAAAACAAATCAACAATAATGCCCTATCTATGTATATATGATCTAATTAATGAAGAATCTATTTCCACGTCCGATGTACACGAAGCTATTTCCACGTCCAGTGTTTTTTTTGCCGACTTTTAGGGTTTTTAAAGCTTTTAAGGTACATTTTTCGTCAGAATTGTATTCTCCCCGTTTAAATGAGGGGGCTACGTCCCCCATTAGCATAAAAAATACCAAACAAACGAAAAAACCAAAACAAACCAAAGAATTAGATTATGTTACGTCGGACGTGAGTTGGTTTCTTCGTTTTGTGAAACCCCAGTCCATACTCATCAGCCTTTATGCGCCATAGTTTAGTCCATCACCCTGTATCGGAAACCTTTAAAACTATACTTTTGTAAAGACTTTTACCGTTATTTTTTTACAATCCAACCGAGAGTAGTACCAACGAAGGGACTTTTTAGCCGTACTGAGAGAGCAGGCTTTTATGTGAAAACATGACAGTTGCCGGTTCGCAGGAAAAAATCACTATGCTGAAGTAGCAGCGTTTTAAACTTGCATGATGTTTGCTAGTTCTTCGAAATTGAAGGTTCAATGAACACCCTGTGGAATTGCAGAACCACTGCAACGTAAAGTTTTTGTAAGAATACTGAAAAAAATAATGCAGCTGTACAATATAAATATTATTTTTCTTCAAGCGTACTAAAATGTTCAACTGAACACACTCGGTAGAATACAGTAAAAAAATGAGTTCATTGTTGTACGCCGTAAAAAAAAGTTAGTTAGCGAAATCGCCATTGGCGGCAGCACCCTTTGATTTTGATAACAGCCATACTTCACAGTTGTTTGTTTATCATGTAAACAGGTCGTTGACTCGAGATTATGTGCAAAAACTTTGTGTAAAATTGATTAAAAATGATTAAAGAATATATGGATTGTACACCTACAAATCTCTCGAAATTGCAAATTAGACAAGTTACCATCAAAATCTCGAAAAGTCTACTATTCAGCCTACGAATTTTTTTTAAAATGGGCTAAGGAAGGTTTAAGTTTATTCCGAAAGTGTTTTAGTTGCCTATTTTAATAAAAAAAACATAATTTATTACTAAATAAATTAAATGCAAAAATGAATATAAAAAATAATATTTAGGACGCTTGAAAAAAAGTAGTATGTTTCACTCAGATAAAGTGTTTTTTTCTCCTCTGTAGTTTCCGGACTCCGCTGCGCGTCGTAAATTCTATAGACTAGTAAAAAAAAGCTTCACTTTTCCTGTTAGTAAAACAATATACTAATATAATATTTGAGGTATAACTATACATATAATTATTTATTGTAAGCTTTAAATCCAGAACCTAACAGGTTTATAAAAAAGTATGTGGATTTATCTTAATCACTTTTTGAAAAGAAAATTGTCACAAACAGTAGGGACTTTTTCCAGTTTATATTATACCTAATATTTATAAAGTCTTTTTTTCGGGTCACTATCAATAAAATAGAAATCGGATCAATCTGACATTATCCCTAGAGAGGCTAAATGTGACGTTTTCTGTCAAGGAAAAGAGCGGAGGCAATAAAATCTGGTAAAAATTGTTATTTGTTAGTTGGTAACTACGTTTTAGCATTAGATGTCATAAATTACATGTACTTATACTTTCAAAGAAAATGTTTATTAAACGTTACTATAAGTCGAAAGAAAATTGGTTCCATTTATTTAAAACTTCAGTTGGTAATAACAGAATGAAAAAAGAATATAATTAATTATTCCTGAAAATAAAGTTTAGTGCCTTATAGACTGCAAACTATTAAAATCTATAAAGAAATTGCACTGCTCTACTACAGAATTTTCACATTCAATGAGAAAATCCCTACCAAAATTTCATATAGCTGCTTTCACACGTTTTTGCGATTCATCAAAAATAACAAATAATTATCAAAAATAAGTATAACTGTATCGAGAGCCTACAAATTGGTTGCGCCATCTAATTCTAATCTAATTCCAAACAGTGCGAAATAGCAGCTATATGACATTTTGGTAGGGATTTTCTCATTGATTTCTTTATAAATTAATTATTCCATTAATCTATGTTCTATTAATTTTCGACTAAGGTCAGAGACTGTTTTCTTAACCCTTAAAGCATGGTAGTAAGTATATTTACCACCTACATCATTATCATTTTATCCATTTTTGTGTTTTTTTTGTACATAAATATACAATAATAACATGTTAGAGAATCAAAAAAAAATGTATAAATCACGTCAAGCTTGATAAAACTAAATAAACTTTGCATCAAAGATCGCTTCTTCGTGCAAAGTTTGATAAAATTTTATATGCACACGTAACATCTTTCGAGAGACTTAAAATTTGGCATACAGGTATGTTACCCAAAGTCCTAGCTCGGGATTGTTTTTGGTGAACATTGGGGTGGGACAAGGCGGGCAAATGGGAAAAACAATATTTTTTTACACAAATTTAAAAATTTCTGTATATGGAATTTTGAGGTTTCTGAATTCGAATCTGATAACTTAAATTTCAAAAAAAACTTCACCCCTGCAGGGGTGCGGGGGTAAATATTTTTAAATGTTTTCAATATTTTCGTGAAAATTTGTACATAGTGATTTTTGAGGTTACTAAAACTGATTCTTGAAATAATTTTTTTCTAAATCCACCTCCTTAGGGGTTTTATTATTATTATTATTATTATTATATTAATATAAGAGTTGAGGTACTTAAACCTATTAAACTCAAGATCGAACATATAAACAGAATGTAGAATTTACAATATTGTAGTGTTCAAAAACAATCAATTAAGAAAATTGTCCAAACGGTTTTTAAATGTGTTAATCGATGGTGCATCAACTACAGATTGTGGAAGTGAATTCCAGGGATGAAAAATGTGATTAAACAGGTATGATTTTCTGCTGCTTGTACAAAGCTCTTGTTTTAATTTATATGTGTGTCCTCTTAGGCGACGGTCGGTATTTAAAGTAAACAGATGACTTAAGTCCTTTGAGAAATTGTTGTGAACTAGTCTATATGCCATTATAAGGGATCCCCGCTTAAGCCTGTCATTTTGCAATGGCAAATCAAAAATGTTTAGACGTTCCTCGTGTGAAGGCCGATTTCTTCCATATGGTAATCTTGTTGCTTTACGCTGGACATCTTCAATACGATTTTTATCGCGCACTAAATTTGGGAACCAGACAGAAGAACCGAATTCCAAACTCGGACGAATATACGTCTTATAAAGATTTTTAGTAGTTATGACTGAAGGCTTGGAGAAAACCTTTTTAAACATAAAGAGTTTTTGCTTGGACTTATTACATATAGAGTTTATGTGAGGTGACCACGATAAATCACTAGATATTAAAATACCCAAATCAGTATGTTGGTCCACTTTGGAAAGGGGCACATTATTTATGTAATAGTTTAACTTCGGGTTGTTTTTTCCAAGGTGAAGCACAACACATTTGTTTATATTAAGGGGAATTAGCCACTTTTTACTCCATTCCACTATAGTGTTCAAGTTTGCTTGTATAAGGCGGCTTTGTGTTAATGGATTTCCATAAAACTTCGAATCGTCTGCGAAAAATGAGCTAATGCAGCGTAATAAACGTGGGAGGTCGGCGGTAAATATTAAAAATAGCAAGGGGCCCAGTACCGATCCTTGAGGAACGCCACTAATAACTGAAAACAACTTGGAAAAAGCGGATCCAACTTTTACCCTAAAGAACCTATTCATTAAGAACTGCTCCAGCCATTTAAGCAAAAGACCTCTTATTCCGCAATGATTGAGCTTGAAAACCATTCGCTTGTGAGGCACTTTATCGAAGGCCTTAGAAAAATCTAAATAAATTACATCCGTTGGTTGTCCATCCTCCATAGAAATAGTCCAGTCGTTGAGGCATTCCAGTAAATTGGTAGATATAAAGCGGCCTGGAACAAAGCCGTGTTGCTGATCTGGGATAATTTTATTTTCAATCAAAAAGGGAATCATACCATCGGCTATGATTTTTTCCATAATCTTTACTTCGATAACGGTAAGACTGATTTGACGATAGTTCTCTTTTTTGAATTTATCTCCCTTTTTGTGGATCGGGATAACATCCGCTCTTTTCCAGGCATCCGGTAGCATACTGTTATCAAAGGAATACTGCATAATTAGGGACAATGGAAGGGATACAGAGGAAGCGCAATTTTTTAATATATGTGCTGAAAGCCCACCAGACCCTGCGGAACAAGAAATTTTTAGTGCAGAAAGTTTCTGCTCTACAGCCTCTTTGGAAAAACTATTTTGTCCAAAGTATTTTGCTCTATTGGTAGTTGCAAAATGGGTATATTATCTCTGGGTTCTATCGTATAACTATCTGAGAAAAAATTACTAAATACTTCTGCTGAATCTAAATTACTACTGCATAAATCATTATTTTCATTATAAACTCGTGGTACAGAAACTGACTATATTATTCGCTACTTGTATATCATTTACGGACATTTTCGGCATTCCCAGAAGATTCTTGTACATTAAAAAGTATAACGTTTTTTGCACGGTTGTCGCGATCTTTAAACTCGGCTACGGCTTCTTCAAATTTTTGGGAAGAGTGAATCGAAGTTGTATGTTGTAGGTTATTAATTTTTTGGTTGAATTCTTCTCTGAGAGTACTAATTTGATTTTGTAAGCTTAATGTAAGCTCTCCTCTTAACGAATTAATGGCATCTCTCCTCTTAACGAATTAATGGGTGGGGGGTGATTTTTGTGAAAATTGGTAATTTGGGCTTTTTGAGGTTTCTGCAAGTAAATCTAATAAAAGATTCGTGATAAGTTATCTCAAAAACCCACAAATACAAATTTCTATTACAGAGTTAATTTTACAAATTCGGTCCATCATATTGGATCCCCCATCTTGAACTTTTAAAACCTGAAACCCAAAAACCCTAATATACCAATTTCTATTACAATCAGAGTTAATTTTACGAACTCGGTCAGCCATATTTACATTTTTGTTTAACCTCGTAATATTCTACTTAATTAAGCACCCCCTAAGTCCAGGACTTGTGTGGGCTAGTAGTAGAGGGAACCACCGGCTTTAATTGACTTTCGAACCAATTTATAGGGAGTGTCCGCTTCACTTACGCCTTCGCCAAATTTAAATTGTTAATTAACTGAAAAAGGCAAAATCGGCGCCGGTGATCATCCCATTATTGGATCTGCCATTTTGAAATCTGATAACAGATTCGTGATCAGCGACACCAAAATCTTATAATGCAACTATTTTTATAGAAATACATTCATTAGAAAAATGCGTCCTTCAAAGGGTTAATCAGCGAGATGACTGTTGGTACTAAAGAGGGCCAGCAGCCCGAAACTGTCAGTCTAACAATATCACTCTGTACGATGATTAGAAAATAGATTGATGGAACAATAAATTAATATTTTTATAATTTTGTTTAAAACTAAAAATTTCTATCCTTAAGAATATAATTAATACCAACTGGAGAACAAAAAAAGTTCAAAAATATGCGAGGTATGACAAACAAGTCTATTTTGCCTACGGCACTGTAAAAATATGTTATGAGAAATAACCTTAAAAATATATTTTGGCAAATTTATAACTAGAAGAGAATCTTGGCAAATCCGGAAAAGGGCAAAAACACGTTTGCTAGTACGCCATTTCCCTAGATTTTAAATTTTTCCACACTTATTCTTGAAAAAAAAACGTCACATTAAGGCTCTCTAATTATCCCTAGCCCATTGATTAATTTTCCTAAAATTTCCTTACCCTATATTATTCTAAAACAATAACACCGGCCAACAAAAAATAATAAGTTCAATTACTTTTCACCAGACTATATTTTTGGGCGCTTAAAACGAACTTGTCAATATAAAGCTAACAGACCCCCAACGATCGAGTTCCCTTTTTACGGAAAAGTGTTTTCGGTCAGAATTTTTTTTCAAGTTTTTTTTTTCGTTTCTTCGCCAAAAGAAAATAAAAAAAATTTAAATAAATTTTTAAGTTTTTTTTTTATTTTTTTTTTTCAAATTTTTTTTTTTGTATATGGGAAAATGCAATATACCATTTACTGTGAATTGTATATCTTTATGGTTTGTTTCAATTTAAAGACATTTTCAAAATTTCTGTAGAGATTTTCGGATTTTTCGAAGAGATTTCTGAGATTTTTGCTAAGGTGATATTTTTTTTTTTGGGATTTCGAGAAGACCTCCCAAAGATTTTTTTAATTTTTCGTATTTATCTTGGTTTTTTTAGCCACTTTTAAAGGGGCTTAGCTCCCTTACGACGCATTTTTAGACATATATTTATAGGATTTTTTTAAATATTTTCCTATGTAGAACCACCCCTTAAAATTAATGACATAATTTACTGGACATCCTGTATAATATATTAAAACCATACCATGTGGAAGTGGGAAAAATAATTCATCTGCTGAGTCGATCAGATAACCGGCAATAAAATAAATACGAGTACCTAATTGATTGAATTATATTGTAGATATTCGCAAGGTTTTTCTATCTGCGAGTGTGTGTGTGGGTGAGATACATGAAATATTACTTAGATAAAAGAGAAATAAATTTTAATACAAATACAATTGTAACGTAAAAATTCTGCCTTACCCATAAAACTTTTTAGCATTTTAAATGCAGCATTAACTTCAACACAATGATTCTTTTCTGTATAGATAGATATACAATGTGTATACATCGGTATACATACATATGTAAAATTATCGCACCTTGGATAATCAAGATTTTAGATATTAAAACACAGAAAAGCCAGCCGTTCTAGTAGTCCAGGCACTGGGTAGGTGGTGACCCACAAAAAGGTCAAAGAGAGTTCTAATTTGGTAGATTTGGACAGTTTGGTGTCCTTATTAATATTCCGCTCGCCCCGCCATATTGGAAAAATGGTATCGAAAACCAGTTTTTCGAGAATATCTTCGCTCCAGCGTCACCTAGTTTAAAAATTGTTATTACAAAAATTATAGAACAAGAAATTTTCTGCAACTTATGTAAAAAATATTTTTCATCAGATAAATAGTTCACGAGTTACAGCGGAGCTCAGAAAATTTCTACAATTTGCAAAATCGACCATTCAATATCTCCATCCAAAGGCTCGTAGCTCCCTTAGGGCTCAATTTCGGACCAACCCTTATAGGAACTTTTTTGATATTTATCATATCATATCATTGCGAAAAGTATGTTTCTTGAGGTTATTTTGAACATGGGAGATAACTGTTAAAATACGACATCAGATTCGGATTCAGCGGCTCAAAATATATAGGGATTGACTAGTCGAGTCCATCGGAGATCCACTTTTCTTTAAATTTTGTGTGGCTGCGTTATCTCTGTAACTAAAAGTCCGATAAAAAAAAGTTTTTTACAAAATTATTTAAATTTTTTTTGAGGAGAATTATATAACAGTAAAAAAAATATATGTTTCTATTTAAAAAAACAAAGTTAACCTTGAAATGACCTTGAAAACGTAACTATCCGTAAAAAATAAATACGCCTTTTTGTTTCCCCCATTAAAATAAACAACTTTTATCCGAAATATATATTTTTTTCATAGTATTCGAGATATTTGAAAGTTTCAGGTTAAAAAAAACACTGGGTATATATATTTTTATTTTTTTATCTTTTATGTACTTTTTAAATGTTTCTTTATTATAAGTACCCCCTTTTATTCTACTAACATATATAAGGCTATGGTCCCGAAAGGGTTAATTTATTTTTGTGAAGATCACAATAAAAATATAGGAGAAATTCCTTTCAAAATGGCGAGCCACACTTTAAATTTGACACCATGCAAGCATTTATATTTAAATCATCCATACGAATCGTACATACAGATTTTCACGAAAAAAATCTGTATGTCAGTCATTATGTCAGGAAAAAAATGTGACCATGATAACTCGAGAACGGTTTGTGCTAAATACTTAAAATTTGGACCATGGGTTTCTTATCCAAAGTTTTTGCTGGGATTATAGTTGGTAATAAATCGTGTATTTTTATTTTTCGAAAAAAAAAATGTAATAAAACATGTTTTTTAATTTTTTTTGTTGACATCAGTATTTTTATTCTTATCTAATTAGATACTGGCTGTGGGCGACCAACATGTGTTTATGCTAAATTATTTTTATAAATGATACTGCCCAACCTGACTAATTATTGTATACCCAAACTGTCAGCGTTACTAACAATATTTTATTTTACGAATGATATACGACAGACCTCTTTTAAAAAAACTATTTGGTGATAGTGTACAGGTATACCAATAACTATAATTAATTTTTATGGCATTATTTACTTGGACCAAACATGAATAACACTCAGATCCGGCCTTTGTACGAATCAAAGTGAATCCCCTGTTTCAGGGTGCAAGCCTAGAGGGGCGCCGTCGAGGGCGTTTTTTTCAGCCTCTGCTTTTTTCTTTTAGCCATAAAGAATTTGGATAAGGGTGTATTTTTCTGTTTTTGGCAAAAACCGTCAGGGACAAAGCTTTTTTTTGGGATGAGGACCTTTTTTTAAGTCATCAAAAATGTAGGAGGGGTGTCTTCTGTTTTTGGTAAAAACCGTAAGAGGCAAAGCTTTTTTTGGGAGGGGTTATGATTTTGTTTTTGCCAGGGGTGCCAAATTCAACGCTTGCTTCAGAGCGCCGTAATACAAAGGCCGGCCGGCCCTGATAACACTGTTGCCAACGAAACAATTTTACAAAAAAAAAATGGTTAAATAAATGTAATTTCCACCCGCACAAATTAAAAAAAGAAACAAATTAAAATTTATTTCCATCTATATCTCAAAAACTGATAGACAAAAAAAGGTCCAAGATGTTTTACAGGACTAGTTTTTAATTGTGCAAGTAATATACTATGATCATAGAAAAAATTAAAACCTAGAATGATTTTTGACTGTCTGCGCATACTTCTGCATCCTGACTAAATGCGTCCTCCATTTTGATTCTAAATGTCCAACATAAAGTAAAAAAAAGTTACGTTTTATGTTGGTAACACTGTGTAACATTATTTTCTTTGTTAGAGATGTGACTTTTCAACTCACTTCAGTACTCAGTAAAATTTTCTTTTTGTCGTTGTTTTGGTTATATATATAAAAATAAAATAATCGATTTTTTTTTTAAATTGTTATATTCCATTCAAAAGTTACAAGGTTTACAAACAGAAGGACACACAGGCGAACTGTTTTAAATGTGCCACAAATCCATATATTGAAAAAAAAAAACACGTTAAAAAATTCTAATTAGGGGCTGTCCATATATTACGTAACGCAATTTTTCAAAAAAAATTACCCCCTCCCCCCCTGTGTAACAAACTGTCACATTTACCAACACCCCCCCCCACCCCCTGTGTAACGCGTAACATTATAAAAATTGGTTTGGACTTTTTACACTGAGTGTCACATATAACACGTATATTGTTGTAAGATAACGCAAGAACAGGGCCGTAAGATTTTTTTTTAATATCAATGTCAACAGTTTTTTTACTGGTTACAATATTATTTAAATATGCATAGTTTCGTCAATTTTTGTGTGAAAAGGGGAACTATGGGCCACTAAATAGTAATTTATGTTGAAATAAAAATACATCTGCCAAGCTTAGGAAATAAACATTAAATTTATTAAATTCCGTTATGTAACGTTTACCTAGACCCTCCCCCCCCCCCCCTCATCCCTGTCACAAACTGTAACAATTTATCTGACCCCCTCCCCCCCAAGGAGCGTTACGTAATATATTGACAGCCCCTTAGTCTATGCCTTTTTAGGTAAATTTTTTGTTTACTCGCTAGTATCTTAAATTTTCTATCCATTTTCTGAAAGAGCTTAGCAGGGTAAGCAGGTAAAAAGTGCCCCAGCCCGATTTGAGCTGAGTATTTGTGCAAAAGTTAGCTCCCATAGAAGTCAGTTAATTCCCAGATTTTCAGCCCCCAACGACCCCCAGGGGGGTCAGAATTAATTTTTTTAGTTCGACATGAATCATTTTTTTCTCCGGTCCTGCTGATCCGATTGACTTCAAATTTGGAATTTAATTTTTTTCATGTGGTAGAACAGTGTCAAAAAAAATAAAAACTGCGTCAGGTACGCATTTGTAATAGTATAGAATTAAGAATATTATTTGGAATAATCGAATTTTTATTTAATATAAATAGGTCAAAAATAAATATTGAAAATAAATAACAAGAAATGTTTATTCTAAGAAACCAAGCAAAATTAAAATCATAGTCAATTGAGGATCATAAAAATTAAAGTGTTAAGTATATACAGGGTGTATTTGAAATAGCGTAGGAAATTTTAACAGGTGATTCTACATGATAAAATATGACAAAAAGTTCCTATAAATATATGTCTAAGAATGCGTCATAAGGGAGCTACGCCTCTTTGAAATTGGCTAAAAAAATCGGTTTTTATTTAATAACTCAGGAACCCTTTGAGATATATCAACGAGGTTTTGCACGTCAACTAATCCTACCAAGGCCCGTTTTTATGTCTTATTTTCATGTACTTATTTCAACCAGGGGTGTGCGAAACGGGGGGGACTTATCAGTTTTTTGTCCCAAACTTTTTTCTGTGTAACTTTTTTGCAATTTTATTTTTGAAATATGATTCCTCAGGTCAAAATACATAAAAAAGGTAGTCTTGTTGTAATACTGTAGGATTAACCGTTTTTGAGAAAAATTCATTTCAAGGTGAAATTCCACGGTTCGAGGACCAAAAATTAAATACTAAAATGTTGAAAACCAAAATTTTAATGATGGAGGGCGAATGCACATTAAAAACTAAGAAAAAAACCTCATATACAGGTACTTCCAAAAATCAATCCTAATGGAGCTATGGTCTCCTAAATATGCACCATTTTTAAAGGGCTATGGTAGCTTTAAAAGCGTTTTTTCGACCTACATGTATGGAAACTTTTTTTCTTAGTTTTTGATGTAGAATAACATTGCATCATTAAAATTTTGGTTTTCGACATTTTAGTATTTAATTTTTTGGTCCTCGAACCGTGAAATTTCACCTTCAAATGAACTTTTCTCAAAAACGGTTAATCCTACAGTATTACAACAAGAGTACCTTTTTTATGTATTTTGACCTGAGGAATCATATTTCAAAAATAGAATTGCAAAAAAGTTACACAGAAAAAAGTTTGGGACAAAAAACTGATAAGGCCCCCCCGTTTCGCACACCCCTGGTTTAAATAAGTACGTGAAAATAACATACAAAGATGGGCCTTATTAGGATTAATTCACGTGCAAAACCTTGTTAATATATCTCAAAGGGTTCCTGAGTTATTAAATAAAAACCGATTTTTTTAGCCAATTTCAAAGGGGCGTAGCTCCCTTATGACGCATTCTTAGACATATATTTATAGGAACTTTTTGTCATATTTTATCATGTAGAATCACCTGTTAAAATTTCCTACACTATTTCAAATACACCCTGTATATACTTTACACTTTAATTTTTATGATCGTCAATTGACTATGATTTTAATTTTGCTTGGTTTCTTAGAATAAACATTTTTTGTTATTTATTTTCAATATTTATTTTTGGACCTATCTATATTAAATAAAAATTCGATTATTCCAAATAATATTCTTAATTCTATACTACTATAAATGCGTACCTGACGCAGTTTTTATTTTTTTTGACACTGTTCTACCACATGAAAAAAATTAAATTTTTGATATGTTTTAGATCGAATACGAATACATAACATAAAAAAAAATGGCGGGTGTGTTCGGCCAAAAATGGGCCTTTTCGGCCCTTCAAAAAATACAAGTGATTTTTTTTTATAGGTTAGAATAGTCGCAAATTGACAATATTTTTTTTGTAGACTATCCCTGTAGTCCTTATTATGTGTTCCAAATTTGAAGTCAATCGGATCAGCAGGACCGGAGAAAAAAATGATTCATGTCGAACTAAAAATATTAATTCTGACCCCCCTGGGGGTCGTTGGGGGCTGAAAATCTGGGAATTAACTGACCTCTATGGGAGCTAACTTTTGCACAAATATTCAGCTCAAATCGGGCTGGGGCACTTTTTACCTGCTTACCCTGCTAAGCTCTTTGTTCGTTACACTACCATACAAAAAAAATATCTTGCCTGGGGGTCAGACCATGTTTATTATATGTATATATATATATATATATATATATATATATATATATATATATATCACCTGACGTGATACGTTATAATAGACGTTGGATTCGGTTTCAACTACCCGAAAAACATATAATAAACATGGTCTGACCAGATTTTTTTTGTGTGTGTGGCTGTGTTATCAGATTTTTTAAAGTTATGTCAACAACCTGACATGATAGGGCAAAATGGACTTCGGATTCGGCTTCAGCGACCCCAAAAACATATAGTAAAACTGGCTTGACCCCCAGGCCAGTACTGTTTTTTATTTTTGTGTGGCTGTGAAGACTTTTTGAGGTTATGTCAAAAACCTGACGTGATGAGGGTAAAATGGACTTTTTTCAGCGACCACAAAAACATATAATAAAGATGGTCTGATCCCCCGGCTAGAATTTTTTTCTTTTTGTGTGACTGGGTTATGTTATAAGAAGAGTACTTGTTGTTCTATTCATGGCCTCTTTTTCTGTTTATATAAAAATTATTTCATTGAATCTTTGTTTATGCTTTCTTCTTTCTTCATAAAGCATTTCTATTGATTCAAAATTGATGTTGTTTTTTTTAGATAAACAATTGAAGATATAGAACAAGATTTTAAAATTGTTTACTGTTACAAGCTATACAGTCTGCTGGATCTTATTTTGGTTTTTAATATTTTTCGAGATTCAAAGTTGCCAATTTAAAATTTCATAAAAATTATAGATTTAATTTTCTTTGTTAATTTCTTAAAGAAGAATAATTTTGTATTTTTCTTGAATCATATATTGATATTGATATTGGTTTCTTGGGTTTTGGTTCTCTTTTTTACAAAAGCTTATTATTCAGGCCCCTAAGTTTTATTTTTGTTGAGAAAGCCTTCAAATGTCTAATTTTTATATAAATAAAATGTAAAAAGCTTTTATTTGAAGTTTAATTTGAGAGCCATAAATGCAAGAAACAATTATTAAATAAAAATATAGAAAATTATATCCTGGGTCTCTTGAAAATATTTTTCCCCTTTTTTCAAGTGCTTGTAGAAATATTATCATAGAACCTAAAAGCGTTTATCCAGGCTTGAATTAGAGCGGGGTTTTTACTCTTTAAAATCGTACAAGAAAAACTGTAATTTTAAATGGTATATTTGATACCAGTTTTAAAATACATCTGAAAACACGTTTTATGCAAACTACATTTTTCTTTGCCACATAGTGTTTTTGCCGAGTTTTCACGGTTTCTGTACAACTTTCATTTTTGACAGTAATTGCGAATTATTGTAGTATCATAGACGTTCTGTATTTGAAGTTTTTAGAGGAAAATCCACTGCTATGTATAAGCTCTTCACTGCTTTTGAAAAACTTATCAAAATTAAAATATTACATAATGACAATACGTAACAAAGAAAAATATTTTTGCATAAAATATGTTTTCAAGTCACGGTATTTCTGAAGGATTAATGAGATAAAGTTGCTCTACTGAAAACTCTGATTATGGATCGTGGTAGTTGAAGGTCTACACATTACAGAGCCCACGGTGGGCTTTAAGCTTACGGAGATGAAAAAATCGAACACCCCATAACTGACAACGGGATATTGTTTCTAATGCTTTCAGAATTACATGTTCGTTGAGAACAAAATCGTAGGTGTAGTTTTTTATTCCATCAAAAATTAGTATATATGTGAACCAAAAAAATTTCAAATTCAAAAGTTTGGAGGTTTCACCCCTTAAAATTGTTTATTGGGGTAAGAGTTTCATCCCTAATTTTCAAAATTTTTGAAAAAATCTAGAGGTCGCTCACAGCCATTTTTCAAAAAATATGTTTGCTTAGCTTTTTTTACTTCTTTTAAGGCCCAAGGATTTTTTATTTAAATCTTTTTAACACGAAATGGTATAAAGGGATGGTAAATTGCTAATCTCAAAAAAAAATCTGAATTTTTCTTTCAAAATGGCGGAGCTGTGCCCTTTAAAGTTTGAAAATTCACTACATTGCTTGATTTTAGGTCTAATTACAGTCACAAAAAATTTTTTTTCATTGTCTTCAAACATTGTGCCTGTAGCCCAATATGTCCTCACATAAAAACAACTATATTTTTTTATCGGATATACAGCACAGTGGGCTTTAAGCTTACGGAGATGAAAAAATCGAACACCCCATAACTGATAACGCGATTTTTTTTTGAGGTTAGCAATTTACTATCCCTTTATACCGTTTCGTGTTAAAAAGATTTAAATAAAAAATCCTTGGGCCTTAAAAAAAATAAAAAAAGCTAAGCAAACATATTTTTTGAAAAATGGCTGTAAGCGACCTCTAGATATTTTCAAAAATTTTGAAAAAAATTAGGGATGAAGCTCATACCCCAATAAACAATTTTAAGGGGTGAAACCTCCAAACTTTTGAATTTGAATTTTTTTTGGGTCACATATATACTAATTTTTGATGGAATAAAAAACGGCTACACCTACGATTTTGTTCTCAACGAACATGTAATTCTGAAAGCATTAGAAACAATATCCCGTTGTCAGTTATGGGGTGTTGGATTTTTTCATCTCCGTAAGCTTAAAGCCCACCGTGGGCTCTGTAATGTGTAGACCTTCAGCTACCACGATCCATAATCAGAGTTTTCAGTAGAGCAACTTTATCTCATTAATCCTTCAGGAATACCGTGACTTATTTTGACAAACACGGGTCTAAATCCAAAATTTAACACTAAAAAGTAAGGACGACAAATCAAGATTTTTAACTATTTTATTTTTGTAAAAATACTTATAAACCCATGAATATGTTCGAATTCCGAGAATTTTTTTAATATAAAATTAATAGAATAGAAACAGGTTGTAAATAGAAGTAAAAAGCCCAATTATATAATTACGGTAAATTATTTGTTGTGGTTTTTTTTATTTAATTCGATTATAATTCCAAAGTAAATTATAGAAGGCCCATGGTCAAGTAGCCAACTTATCAAAGATTTATAACCTATAAACTGTTCTGAATGTTTTGAAATACCAAGAATTTTAACATGCTAGATTTTTTACGTAGAAATTGCAAGACAGCAATTTAACTTTTGTAATGTAAACTTTTTAAATAAATGTATAACTCGCTTATTATTGTTAGTAGGACAAACAGTTTTATGTAGTTAAATAGTTATTTATGGTACTAGTGGCTAAAGTAAGATATTGCCCACCATATAATGTTTGATCCACGACAGCCGTAGGCCGAGTGGTTTCATATTTTTGAGTCGACAATATCTAATTACCCACGTGTGCCATACAAAATTTTATCCAATACATTTGTAATCATAAGAGAATGCGATCTTTATTCATGCTTTTTTATGTACACACAATGTTTTATGTCATTATGGCCGCTGAAACAGTAGACGGATACGGTACAAAAAAAAACAATTGCAAGTTTAATAGTTTAAAATCACTATTTATTTTACCGCGTGGTGTCGCTTTCAAATTAAAATTGGACTTAAAGGATGAAAATAGTGTTTTTGTCCTTGAGGACATTCCAAAAGAAGCAAAAGTGGATACTTTAAATACTATACCACACAAATCAAAAGAAAAATACGAACGCGAGTATAAAATTTGTGATAATTATCAAAAATTATAATTGAAGAAATTTCAATTTTGAGGTTATGACTGCAAGTTTATGGCTTTAAAAATTTCAACATTGTTACTGTTTATTTTAGCCTTTTAGCTCATAAGATCAATTTAATCTGATCCCGGGATAAACGCACTCACCCCAATCCCTAAAATTTTATTTTGTGAAAAAACTGCCTTTTCTAAAAGAGTAGGGTAAACATGTTACATGCGTGCTAGGGGAGACGTTAGACAATTTATAAACAATGAATACAATGTCAATTTCCTTAGGTAAATTGACGACAGTAATCTAATTCTTTATAAAGAGCGGTCCAAAAGTCACCCCCCCTTAACTTTTGAACCAGTTGATATATCGACTTCAAATTTGGAACTTTTAAATAAGACAACTTAAACTATCTTTTAGCATATATTTAATACTTTCAGCTCTTAAAATGTGGACAGGGGGGCATGGAGGCACATTTTTTTAAATGGAAAGGGGGGTCGTGTAATACATCATTTTAAAGCTTATAAAATTCTCCATTTAACTCCATATTTTTAAATTTAAAAAAAAAATATTTTGGGTTTAAAATGGGGTTGAAAATGGGTATTAATGTCACAATTCCTCTAAAAAAAAAACAAATAATTTTTTAAAAATGCCTAATTTCATCATAAAAAAATGTTAATTATACTTTTAAACTAATTTTAGTTGACATAAATAAAAATTTATAATAAAAAAATTAAAAAATCGAATGTTTTAGCACAAAAAATTGAAAAATCAAAACCGTAAAAAACATTTTTAAAAAATTTAAAAATGTTAGTTTAAATAGAGAATTTTATAAGCTTTAAAATGATGTGTAACACGACCCCCCTTTCCATTTAAAAAAATGTTCCCCCATGCCCCCCTGCCCACATTTTAAGAGCTAAAAATATGAAATATATGCTAAAAGATAGTTTAAGTTGTCTTATTTAAGAGTTCTAAATTTGAAGTCGATATCTCAACTCGTTCAAAAGTTAATAGGAGGGGGGAGGTGACTTTTGGACCGCACTGTATTGATGTATTGGATAAAAGTATTTTAAATTTCCTGCAAAAACAATTTTAATCATGTTTATCTTATGACCATTAGTTTTCGAGATATATCCGTTTAAAGATTTTACCACCTGTCGAAAGGGTAACCATAATATCAAGCTGTTGAATATTGAAATCAAGACAAGAAATATACTGTAAAAAATTTTTTTAGACAAGATAACTGTATTTCTAGTTTTGGAAAATCAAGATATTTAAAATCGAGACAAGAAGTTACATTTCCCGTGAAATATTAGTATTTTATGTACCTACACAGTACAGTGTAGTGTGTACCATGTACATTAAATGAACCACATTGTATGTCAGAATCGGAGAAGAAGAAATATCTGATTTATCTATATTTTTTTTTCAAAATATAAATATAAAATCTGACAAGTACATGTTGGGTTTTATGGAACCGTTAACAAATAAAAAGTAAAACATTCATAGGGGGTTACTTGCCATTCCTTTGATTTTTCAGAAGGAACAATTTAATTTATTTATTTCTAAAATTTTAACAAACAATATTTAAAATTCAATTGTAGTTTGCAAGGCCGTATTCAGGGGGAAGATCTGGGGGACCCCCAGTCGATAGTTTCTTTTAGTTTATAACGAACAGTTTATACTTTATTTATACATCAAATTCGTAAAAGTTTTCGCCTGCGGCGCTAGAACTTTCTTGCATTTAAGTGAAACTTTAAATTGTGACACTGTTAAAATTAAAATAGACTATAACATTTGTAAAAATTTTAGGTTATTTTTATTCGAGTTTGTAAAAAATTTTAAGTTTGTGAAATTTGTAAAAAAAAATCGTTTATGAAATTTGAAATCATACCACTGTTTTTAAATTTAAATAGACCATCACAATTGTAAAATTTTTCGGCAGCGGCGCTACGCCTATAGGCCCTATAGGGCTTTTTTATTTTTTGTTTTAATTTTTGTTTTTAAAACTGTATTTAAAACTGCAATAGATTAAAAAAATGTCAGAAATTAACAGAATTTAAAAAAATAAATTGTAAAAGTTTTCGCCTGCTCCATTTTAATTCTTTTCAAGATTTAGGAAAAAAAAATGGCCAAGGGCGAGTCATATTGCAGAAAAGTATCGTTTGAATCCTTTTGAAAGTTGCACTCCTCAAATAGTGTGAAATAGTCCATGTTTATTTTGATATGTATGTAAATTCTGTACCGTTAGACGGGATTTTATATCAAATATCATGATCACGAAAATCACGATAATCCTAATTGCTACAAATACTCATAGCGAGTAGACAAGCAATGCTAAGCATGATGTTCCATGACTGGCAATGTCAGATCAAGTCAACATCAATGGCGTGCAAAACAAAAGACCTTTTGTTTTACATTAGAAACAGGAGAGAAATTATAATTTCTCTGGTATACATACAAGAGGCATTTTTCAGGCATGAATTACACATTTAAGATTGAATAGGATTATAGGTCTTTTATTTTTTAAAGAAACTAAACCTGTGATTTTGAAATGCACCAGAAGCGGCTAGCCGTGTGATTATCCAAAATATTTTCTGTCATTTTTTTGAAATAATATAGCGGCAAGTATTATTTTGTTGGCAGAAGTATTTACTAAAAATATATGTTCTTTATAAGTACATAAAAAAAATTAATCTCTGCGACACAAAAAGTGACAATTATATAAAAATCGTGAGTATTTTTATCCCAACATACTGCGTTTCGGCGGAGAATCAAATACTAAATGCTAAATCAATTAAATATTACAGAAATATGCATTTGATTAATTAATTAAAGTTTATTAATTAAATATTATAAGATAACTATATAAATTACAATAAAACCTAATAAGTAAATACCTACTGTTTTATAAAATGTATATAACTAAATGCCACGATTTATAAACAAAAACAAAATAAATCAAAACCCACAATGTAAAAAAATTGCAAGCGGTTGCCATAGACCGATTCGTAAAATGTTATATAAAATGTTATATAAAACTGTCAGTCTACCAGTATCACTCTGTACGATGGTTAGAAAATAGATTGATGGAATAATAAATAAAAACAATATGTAAGAAACCATGAACGAATATGTTCTGTAAAATTACATAGTCCGTAACACTATTCTACAAAAAAAATCTTCTGCAATGACTAAACCTCATGCATATTTTAAGAGGGATTCATTAACTTTTTGGAGTTAAATTTCAATACTCAAAATCCAGTGCCAGACTAAGGAGGCGGCCAGGAGCGATAACCTGCTTTTTGAGTTCATATCGTCCCTGGCCGCCCCCTTTTGTCCAACACTGGATTTTGAGCTTTGTATTATAACTATAGAGCTCTAAAGCTTAGGAAAAAACAAAAAGTTAATGAATCCCTCTTAAAAAATGTCCAAGTTTTAAGCGATAACGAAAAGCATATAATTAAAACCAAGACGCCCCCACTATTTTACTCGGTGCCTCCTGAAATCGTAACCGATTTTCAGAAAAATAGCATTTACGTTTTCCCCACACCATAGCCCACGATATAAATTTGTCCTCAGATGAATCCGAAAAAGTTTACTTTTATGGGCTCATATAACCCATATCTAATAAAAACCGAGATTTACTCGAAATCTGCGGTTAGAAAATTTTTTAAATTAAAAATTCAGTTTCAGCACACAAAAATACTTAAGGCATGCTAGGTTTAGTCCTTGAAAAGGCTATTTTTTTTTGTAGATCAGTGTAATTCGTAAATAAATCATTGTAAATCTATGTAATTTTAAATAATTTTATTATTCCATCAATCTATTTTAAATAATTGCTTTCCCATTTTGAAAAATTTCAAAATTTCGGAAAGGCTTGTATTCGTGCCAAAATTTTCATTTTTTTTTTGTGTATTTTTGCGTTTTATGACGATAAAACGTCGATATAAATCAATTTCGAGCAAAAAAAAATTGTCGCTCGGTCGATCACTCAGTCGGTCGATCGGTCGGTCGGTCGGTCGATCGGTCGGTCGGTCGTTCGATCGGTCCGGGAAATCTTGTGGGCACGATAACTTAAATTTGGCATACAGGTATGTTACCAAAAGTTCTCACTCGGGATTGTTTTTGGTAAACATTGGTGTGCGGCATGGGGGGCAAATGGGGAAAAATACATTTTTTTTAGAAAAATTTGAAAATTGCTATATATGGGTTTTTGAGGTTGCTGAAATTGAATCTGATAAAAAAACTTTTCTAATTCCACCCCCGAGGGGGTGAGGGGGTAAATATTTTTCAATATTATTAATATTTTATTTAAAATTGGTATATAGGGGTTTTTGGGGTCGACGAATATGAATCTGATAATATTTTTTTTTTATTTCCACCTGATGGGGCGGGGGGTAGTTTTCCTGAAAATTGGTGTATTGAGGTTTTTGAGTGAATCTGATAACAAAAAAATTCTACATATGCGCATATGTGTTTAGTAATACATACGAATTGTACAAAAGTATTTTGGCAAACATATACAAATGTACCATGCGCAAAAGTGTTTGGTGAAACATATTTATGCTCAGAAGTGTTTAATAATACATACGAATGCACAAAAGTGTTCTGGCCAACATATACAAATATACCATGCGCAGAAGTGTTTGGTGCAACATATGGAACAATAGGTATTGAATATTATCCCTGCCGCAATTGCCGCGGCATGTCGTCTCGTACAGCAGTATTTTTTTCTAGAATAATTATTTTTTTATTGATTAATATAATAATTATTTTTAATTTCTGCGACGAATGTATGGTTTGTACTTTGTATTACCGACTTTTTGGTATACTAAAGGTTAGTTTATTCCATCATTCACAGTTTAATTTAGAAATAAAATGTGACAAAAGAATTATTTTCACTTTTTTGGTCAAATTTTAGTTAGTTTAGTGGGTTAACATTATAGTAAATTCAACTTCAATATGCAGTGGAGGTAAACAAAAGAATCGCGCACCGCGGCAGCGGGCACGTGGCTTTATTGGTTAAGACACTCGAATGTTGCGAGAGTAGGGATGTAGAAAGTTAAACAAGTCAGTACGGAAATACTTGCGACGAAGCGTACCAAGAAAGTGCAATGGAGCGTCATATAGAAGTTCTCTTATTTTAGGTCCTACCCTGTCAGTAAATCCGTTCTATTCACATGCGTTTGTTTACACCCACTGAATCTTGAAATTGAATATACTATAAGATAATATTTTTAGAAATGTTAAAACAAGAACATGTACTTGATTACTTAATTAACCTTTATTGATTAAATGTTATAAAATAACGATATAAATTATAACTAATAAATAAATACCTACTGTTTAAAATTGATATAACTAAATACCACGACTAAATAAAAAGAAAATTAATCAAAATCCAGACCAGGTTACCGAGGTACATTAAAATCATTTTTCGAACTTGCGCTAGAATAATATAATACGGTAGTAAGGACAGAAATTTTTAATTTTAAACAAAATTATAAAAATATTAATCACTCTGTACGATGATTAGAAAATAGATTGATGGAATAATAAATAATACGGTAGTTTCGAATTTTCAAAAAATTTCAAAAATCGTCGTAGACAAAAAGATTTTGGACATACATTTGTTTCATGAAAAAATAAGCAACTTTTTTTTTCAAATGTTTGTCCGTCTGTCCGATATCACGATTTTTGCTGAAGAACGAATAATCTGATCGACTTGAAATTTTCAGGAAAAATCAAGTTCTACGAGGGGAAGATCCCCATTGTTTTTGAAAGCAATCCCCCTAAATAGAAAAAAGTTATGGGGGGTTAAACTTTTTAAAAAATGAAAAAACTATCATTAAAAATAAAAATTTAATTGTTTTTCTTTTTTTTTTGCTCAAAAAGAAAATAAGTTTTTTTTTCTAAATTTTTTTGTAATTTTTTTTTTATTTTTTTTTTAAGTATTTGTGAAAATGTAATATACCATTTACGTTGAATAATATATAATGGAATGGGTATGGCATTACATATCTTCACGGCTTGTTATTATTTTGTTGTCCATTTTGCCTCAATACCAGTGCGCTGGTAAGTTATTGTAGTTATTGTAGTTTTTAAGCTGAAGCTCATTTAGAAATTGCTATGCGTGGAAAAAACTTTTTAATTTCTTTTCTCTTTTAGATTTTTGTTTTTTTATTTGAATTTCTAATTTTTCAAGAAGGAATAAAATTCATATTTATCTATCATGTTTAAAACACTATTGCAGTTCCAGTTGATAAAATAAACATGTTTATATTAACATTTTCTTTAATTTATGACCCTGTAAATTTTTGGATATCTGATCCTGATTAATATTAATAAATATTAATACTTTATCGAGATATTTCTTGTAGCAAAATGGCCCATTATAATCTATTTTACAAATAGGTTTAATAAAATTATCTTTTTCGTTCCATTCGGTATCAAAATAGGCAGCGAATACATAAATTTAGCTAACTAATATTATCTTATGCTCTTTTGAATTCTGATCTATTCAATTAAAACCCAATAAAGGTTTAAATTAAAAACATTATCAGATTTATAAAGCAGCTGTTAAAAAGTCATGGGAGGTAGATATAGCTATCGATAAGGACACCCTCTTGAGGGTGATTAATATATGTACGACACTTAACATCTAAAAGATGCTATATTGGGAATATTAATATATAGAGTACGTGAATAACATTTGGCAACAATAATTTCCAATCATTATTCAAAACTCTTTAATTTCTTTTACTTTCTTGTTTTTTGTTTTTGTAATTTTTTTGTCAACTACTTCGCATGGCAATATTAGGAACACAGCTACTTAGACAACAATTGCAAAAAATACTCTTTCGCTTCTTAATTAATAAAACACAATATAGGCCAAGAAAGTGCATGTTTGTGCTTTCCTTATTACGTTTTTGACCTGCAATAATCGATGCTACCCAGATTGGGACAGTCAGCACAAATTTAGTTTTATAGTGGAAGAGCACGAAACACGAACTGCGTTGTTGTGTACATCATTACCAACTGGATACAGATACATCATATTTACAGGCATCTTTTCGAAATAAAAAATATACTGACATGTCAGTATATTTTTTATACTGTCATGACAGTTTCATCTATGACACAGATGATGAATAACAAGTTTAAGAGAGGTGACAATATTAAGAGCATGGCAATAATTGGCTTACCTACCTTATTTTAAACCAAAGACCAACTCAAACATTGCTGCATTTTTTAAATAATACCAATTAAAGATGTACAATACTTGCTATTTCAAATTTTCTAAAAAATGGACAAAACGAATTTCAACGTTCAAGTTGTGTGCATTGACAATTTTGATGTACTTGACGTGAGGAATAGTTTGGCATAGGTCCCTTGCTTAGCCGAGGCCATTTTTAGCATCGTTTTTATCTGAAAGAAATGGGAAAATCCTTTGCACACAGTAAAAAATGTAGTGGTCTAAAAACCTTTTTAAGAGTGGTAAAAAAACCGAGTGTTAATTTTTTACATTCGTGTGAATGATATTTACACTCGCAATTCAAAACCATAGCTTAAAATAATAGTAAAAATTATTTTCTGTGTAAATTTTACACTGAATGGTAAATTTTACGCTAAAACTTATTAAAATCTTTGGATGTATGGTAAGTTTACCACTTTTTTTAACCACCTGCTACGGAAATAACAGTTTAAGTTTAAAGCGAGTGTAAAATTTTACACTCAATTTTTTAGTGTGTAACGATTTTTAAAACGGTTTTTAAAAAATTGTTTTTTAGGTGTATTCTGAAACGAAAAAATGTTCTCCGGCACTGGAATGGTCAGTTCACGATTACGCCAGACTAACAATAATACAACAATAATGCTATATTATAATAATTGTACACTGATCCACATATTGTTCGTGTATCTTTCGAATGTAGGATACTATCAGATTGAATTTCAATGTTTTGAATTCCTATAACGGAATATGAGAAAAGCTGTCTATAAAATAAACGTAATCAGCGTAGGCCTTGTAAGGTCAACAAATAACAAATTGGCAATTTTTGTTTATTTATTTATTTGCACATTTGGACATCGAACATGACATGTACAATGTACATACAAATACTTATGTAGAATAATATTAAATTAAATTGAATATCAAAATACGAAAAAAGGATCATTCAAGAATTACGTAAGCAGTTTTAAGAGGAGATTCTTCTTCTAAACCAATAATCGAATATACATTTTATTCTAAATTATCATTATCTTACATTGATCTTAAGCAAATCTTTTAATTCTAAACTATTTCTTTTATTTTTATAGATAATTTTTAGTTTCCAAGGTGTAAACGAAATTTTAGACTTCTTCATAGATTGTTATTAGTTTTTACATTGAATTGATAATTATAATTATCAATTCAATATACAGCCTGTTCCAGAACTCGCGTACCGAAATTTAAGAGGTGATTCTACATCCAAAAATATGAAATAGTTTCTATAAAGGTTGGTCCGGAAATAAGCCCTAAGGGAGCTACGGCCCTTCGAAGATGACGTATTGAATGGGGAACAAAAAAAAGCACCAATAAAATTTTAATGCTGCAGGGTGATTCTTCATTTAAAACTGAGCAAAAAAGTATTATACACCAAAACACCTAAATTTAATATTAAAGGAGTAATAGCCTTTTAAAAAGTAACGTTTTTGGTGGCACAAAATGTTACTTCCTCTTAATTGCATTTTTTTTTGATAACGGTTGCTCCTACAGTGTTACACTATATGATATTTTATATCTATTTTTACTATAGAAATCTATATTTTTTACAACAAATCCAAAAAACATACACATAGAAAAGTTTGGGGCAAAAATGTTTTAAGCCTCATATATTTTGTCCGTCTGGGCACGCCTCTGGATAAATTATAAAAATAAATTAACATAAACTTATTGCCCTTATTAATACTAGTATACATGCAAAAGCTCGCCGCTCTAGCTTAAACGGTACCCGAGTTATTAATTAAAAACCTTATTTTTATTACAATTTTAAAGGGCCCTAGATTCCTTAGGGCTCATTTCCGGACCAACCTTTATAGGAACTTTTTTTCATATTTTTGGATGTAGAATCACCTCTTAAATTTCGGTACTCGAGTTCTGGAACAGGCTGTATCATTTCAGGCTGGTGTCAGGCAAATCTTATAATTCTAAAATAATCCTTTTATTTTCCTCCACAGAAAAAAAGGTTATCTTGGCAGAAGATAATAAATTATCTTGAATTTATATTATCTTAAATCTAGGTAATAATCTTCTTTTAAGATCATGTATCCAAGGTTTAAGATTATCTGTGACTTTGGTTTCCTTTAATTATTCTCTTAGTAGAAAAATCCTCGTGTCAAGGATTTTTTCCTTAAATGCATGATATTTAAAATAGTAACAGAGAATCAAGAGTTATTATATTGACTCAAAGCCCCTGTTGTCTTACGGTAAAGAGTTTGCCGGCTGGCTGGCAAACAATTTGCGCAGTATGTCAAGATATGCGCGGGAGAGAAGTTAGGTTTGTTTTTTTTTTGCCGTCAGTTGTCTTTAAAGGTGTATCATTGTTTTCATCTGCTTTAAAATGGACGAATTTGTATCTGTTACCCTCAAACGATGGGATTTTCAAATTTACTTAAAAAACTCAAGGGTAAGTAGAATTAAATAATTTATACCTATAAGCGCCATTTTGCAATGGCATTGCAACAACTTTTTCTTCAAAAACAAGTGCTTTTTCCTACGACCACCTATGAAACCAAATTTCACACGATTAACAGAGTAAGAAAGTATCATATTTCATAGGCGTGCGAAATAATATTATACATGTGTGGGAAATTTTTTCAAAATATTTACCATTCTATTAACCCTGAAACCTGACTGTGAGGTCAATATGATCTTGAATCAAGAGAATCACAATATTAAATCAAGATTATAATTCTCTTCATTTAATATTATATTATCTTAAACCAAGACTTGGTGCAAGATAATATGATCTTGGATTAAGATAATATGATCTTAAATCAAGATAATTACATACTTGGTTTAAGATAATATGATCTTAAATAAATGGTTTAAGTGGCTTTGATTTAAGGAAATGTCCTTAAATCTAGGACCTCAAATGCCAAGATCGCGGCGGACTTGATCCAAGACAGTCATGGCGTTGAACATATCGAAAGCCATGGCGTCCTTGGTTCAAGGTAGTTTTGCTTTGATTCAAGATATCCTTTTTTTCTGTGTCGAAAATATTTAAAATCTCCAATGCAAAAACTGAATTTTGGAAGCTTTTTCCATAGAATGGTTTTTGTTTAGGAAAAATAAGAAGTAATTCATTTCTATTCAATTTAATGCTGTTACACATTCGTCGGCTGGCATCAGTGCCCCAGTAAATAACCCATTGGTAAAATAAATGTATGTGGCGCGGCCAGAAAAGAAAGTCCAGAGGAGCGCGAATGGCATTCTGCAATGAGAGACAAACAATTCATTTGGCTAATGAGATCGTAAAAAAGCGGTGTTATAGATGTATGGCTACGCTGTATTTTACGTTGTTCAGTTGGCAATAGGGTGGATAAAAACCAAGCAGTCACTTTGAAAATAGAAGAAAAAAAAAAGGATTATAATCCAATAGTAGTCCCAACAACCCCTGATTTAACTCGTTAACCCTTCCCCACAAGAAGAAGAAAAAGAAGACAACTAACCAAGAAAGACGTAGTTGGGATCCGGGGTCGATATGGCCTGACTGCCAAGGCAAAAAAAGGAAAGAAGAAGAAGAATTAGTTGTGAATTTTTAGAACGTTAGCAACGCTTTTGACCATGTACGGATATAGACTCAAGCATAAAGTAGCCTTTTTTGCAGTGGTATAAAAGTTCTCCAAATGTGTTGATAGGTGTTCTTTTATTCCATTCTGGAGTCTATATCCTTGGGGGCAGACATCTAAGAAGATGATGATATGCCTCAATAAAAGATCTACTTGGTGACTTATAGATATTGCAGTGTTCTCTGTGAGAAGACAGGATATTGTCCCAAAGTACAATGCAGATTCTTTCTATGGTGCACTGAGAGAAATGTGGTTGGCGCATATATACGGGTTTTATCAGTGCTGATTACGAATATAATGTCCGCTTTTCCAGAATGGCCCTTGTTGATAAAATGGGCTAAGATTAACTCCAGAAACCAAATTTTTGTATCTGTTATCTCAAAAACTAGAGAAAATTTGAAAAAACCGTTTCCCCACAAGACTTATACTGCCGTTCTAAGCTGAAAGGTCCTATCTACATAGGTTTAACATATACAGATAGGACCTTTCAGCTTAGCAAGGCAGTATAGTTCAGTGGTATAGAGCGTATACGACTAGATAATATAAATTCGGGTACGATTCGCATATTTTTGTTTTAAGGGATCTTTTGTGGATATTTTGGATAGTATACAGGGTGATCCATAACTGGCATGCTAAAATTTAGGAGCTGATTTTACATCCAAAAATATAAAAAAAAGTTCCTATAAAGGTTGGTCCGGAAATGAGACCTAAGGGAGCTACGGCTCTTCGAAGATGACTATATTGAATTGAGAACAAAAAAAGCACCAATAAAACTTTAATGCTGCAGAGCGATTTTTTATTTAAAAGTAAGCAAAAAAGTTTCAGCAGCGAGACACCTAAATTTAATATTAAATAAATAATAGCCTTTTAAAAATTAACATATTTGGTGGATGACCTAATTACATTTTTTTAAAAAAGGTTACTCCTACAGTGTGATATTTTTTATGTATTTTTACTCAAGGAATTTATATTTTAACAAAAAATCCAAAAAATAAATATAAAAAGGTTTGGGGCAAAAATGTGTTAAGCCTCATACATTTTGTCCGTCTGGGCAAATTCAAAAAAGTAAATTAACATAAACCAATTGCCCTAATTAATACTGGTATACACGCAAAACTTTGTCGCTCTAGCTTAAAGGGTACCAGAGTTATAAACTAAAAACCCTATTTTTAGTACAATTTTAAAGGGTCATATCTCACTTAGGGCTCATTTCCGTAACAATATATGAACTTTCATATTTTTGTATAAAAAATCACCTATTTAATTTTGGCATGTCAGTTATTAATCACCCTGTATAGTTAGATATTAGTCACTGCACGTTTTATTGGAACTGAACCTACAGCAATCCCAAATTACCCTGAATCCTTTCCGTTATCGAAATCCTCTGTGTAATAAAGAATTTTTAAATCATGACTAGACTTGCCTGACCCGCCCTAACATAACAAGTTGAATAATTTTCAGAAACCAGTGTAATGTGTTCCTCCATTAGCTTTGTAATCTGCGGTAATTACCACGCCGTATTAAATAACTGGGTACACACATAACCAGAAATGGTAAGACATTTAGGTGGTATTTCGCTTTAGCCTAGCCATTAGTTTTTACCTGATAAGGATCTAGCATAGAAATATAGACCACTTTTATCCAGTCACTTATGAATATTGATTAGAAGGTTATTATAGTCGCAAATAGTATATTACATAACTAGTGTGGATATTGACGTTTTTCACGCGAGTGAGAAAACCCCACGAGTGTACGAAAAACACTTTCCAACGAGTTATGTACACTATTTTTCCTACGATCCTGAAAAAATATAAAGTTTCTTAATTTAATATTTTCCAATTTTTATTACTTATTCAAAGAATTTTTAAGAAAAAAAAAGCATACAAAGCAAAAAATAGCATACAAATGTATGTATTTTAAACAAGAAATATGATTTTCTTTTACTTTTAGTTTTCTTAGTTTTTAAATTTAATGCAATATTATACAATATAATACCTAGCTGTTTAATAGGTTGCCTATAAAGCAAGCCTATTGAGTAAATCAAGGCAAGACAGTTTGCTAATTAAAGACCATGTATTTTGATGTTTTTTATAAAATGTAAGGTAACTAAATCAAAAATTAAGTAATTTTTATAAAATCTAGACATAGATAAAACATCACAAGTTATATCTTGGTTAAATTAAGGTTATAACTATAGTTTCTATTTTTGACATGAAAAACAGAAATATTTGGATTGAAAAACATAAAAGATATCATAAAATTCTGTGATGAAAGGTGGAAAATGGCAAATAAAACGAGGTGAGCTAAATTTGTAGAATCTACAACGTAAATTAAAGCCAAACCTACATACGTGAAATTAGGCAAACCTACATACCTAAATAAATATCAAACTAGGGTGATATGGAGATATCAAACAAGTGTGATATAAGGCATTTTCTAAAGAACAAAAGAGTGTGCTAAATGTCATTTTCATAGGGTATCGTAGAAAAAACCCTTATTTTACTCAGTAGCCTCAAAATCCATTATTAACAAAACGGGGTTCTCTATTTTTTATTTACATTTTTTGAGGCCTACAGTCCAAGGACACTAGTGAACTGAACTTTTTACTAGTTATCGTCATGGACGGGTTCTGTGAGACGAGATGTTTAAATTTAAAAATTCAGCTATATACATTATGACGTCAGAAACTTTCGGATATGGAAGGAGAACTACAAATCAGCCATCAGATGGCTTCAAAATTGCACTGGCAGAAAAACAAGTATTTCATTGAAATGTGAAAGTCAGATTCCAATTTTATTGTATGGAAAAACTAAACAAAAGTCAACCTCAAGTAATTTCACATCGGCTATGGGTGTGTAAAATTTGTATTCTAATGTCACCATTTTATCTTCATACAAACTCACCTACACACAAAATTATTTTTATTAAACAAGGTATTTCATTCATTTCACAGTCATTTATTTACATTCGTATTTAATCTTCTGCAGGGTGCTGCGTACATGAAAAAATACCCTTCGTATTCCTATATTTAAAAATTTTATAAAGTGGACCTGAATTCACGTTTTATGCTATGTGATCTGGTTTCACCGTTAAATAACAATTTTAGAACAGTTTTTTTCGATGGCGTGATTGGTCAAAACTTCCAAATATGGGTTTTGTGGAATTTTCGTCTCTAATTTTTTAAATATTAAAAATAGAGTCAAATGTTTAATTAGACCATGTTGTGCAGGTTCAAAATGTTCCATGAAAGCTTTTGCTGCTGGTGGAGATAATGGCTAACCTATAGCAGCACCAAATACTTGTTTATAGAACTTTTCACCAACAAGAAAGGATTCGGACTCAAGACAAGCTTTGAAAAGATCGGAAAGTTTAGGATCTAAGTTGGCTGATGTTACGAGGTTTTATCTTATGTCATACTAGTACTATACTAGAGTACAATATGTGGTTGGATCATATATAACACTATGTTATTTTATTAATAACGCTATGATTCTATCGATGTGTACTGTTTTTCTTAGATTTAATGCGAAGAGTATTGGCATTGGAGAAGGTGGGCTATATATCATAATTAAAATTTGTCGTACACTTCCGAAAGAGTTTACCAGAAAGAGTTGATAAATCTTATCTTAAATGGTCGTAAAGTGTGAGAAAATTATATTTACGGCAGAGGTGGTACCTTATGATTATTTACTACAGTATTTATTTCGAGGATAATTCATTAAAGAGATAAAAACAAATATTTAATACAAAAAAAAATATTTTAAAACATAATATCGTCGGCTTACAAGTAAAGAGCACTAAGTCAAAAAGCATGGTTTTGAGATATTGACAAATTTAACTTTCATTTTTGTTTTTTAATTTTTGTAATAATTGTTTTTGGAAAAAAACTACCGCAAATCGCAATGATATGTTTGGACTTAATAACGTCCCACTTGCAGTTAAATAAAAAAAACTGAAGTAGTTTATTTCAACTAAATTTAAAAAAAGTAATCGCGTGCGTTTTACTCGTAGAGCTGTTATGGGAAATTTTAATTACACACTTCTTTTTTTCTTCTCTGATCACCCCCACTTCCGGAATGGAGTTAAAAAAATCTTATTATCAGATTCAGTTTCTTCGACCCCAAAAACCCCTATAATAATAATAATAATAATAATATTGACGCAAAATTAAAAACATCTAAAAATATTTACTCTTCACCCCCTCGGGGGTGGTGGTAAATTATTATATAAATTCTCTAGCTTAAAGCGTTCCTAAGTGTAGGTGTTTATATCGACATAAAACGTCTTAAAACGCAAAAATACGCAAAAAATACTGCTGCCGACAAGAATACTTTCCCTATAGGCCTCGGTTCATTAAAACCAAAAACAAAACAAAAATTAAAAAAAAAAACATTTAAAAAAATGTTTCTTTTTAAGTTTTTTTTTTGCAAAACGAAAAAAAAAACATTGAAAACAAAAATAAAAAAATAGTTTAGTAGAATACAAAAAGAAAACGAAAAAAAAAACTACAAAAAAGCACCTCTCGGCAAACAAACAAGCACTAATTAGTACTGTCGCTGTGTTATTAATTCGTTTACAAAAACATTCTAAATAATAAACGTACTAAGTGACTTAGTGCCTATTGCCAATTAAAATTTTAATCAAAATCAAATTGGTTTGGTAGTCCACCTAGAAGTTAGTTCGGTTTATCTGTACACAGATCATCAAAAATTAATTAAAGTGCCATTTAAATCCTATTTTTGCAAAAAGTTGACTTAGTGACTTTTATTTGTAAGCCCACGATATTTGGTAATGGTTGGTTTACCCAGTCATTAACACTAAACTAACTAAGTATTTGAACAATGGAATATCAGAATTATTTGACACATTTCATCAGGGGTAATTTTAATGTGCAGCTGGAGAATTTTTGTCTGTTTTAGCCTTTTTTAAGATTATAATTTTTTTTAGGGTTATTAGTGATAAACACTTGGAAATGAAGCAAATAAAAACATTATTGCATTAAATAATCATGCTAACGTTTCACCTAATATTTGGCTTCTTCAGGGCTAAAAAGATATAAATTATAACATTTTTGGACATAACTTGGACATTATAAACTGATTTTTTGGAAAAAAAAATGTATATAAACAAAAACAAAAGATTAATAAATTAAAAACTTACATAAATTATTAAATATGCATTAAAACAAACAAATTAAACAAAAACATTACATTAACAAACATGTGCAACTTAAAAAATGCAATAAGGCTTTCATGTTGGGTAATCAAAATCATAATTTAAAATTGATCCACCCAAGATATTTCTGGGAACAGTTAGTTCGGCACCTTGTAAGGTTAACTCGCCAACATTTCTATAAAGTTGTAATAAACAATGATAAATCGCGAACTTCCGCTTAAGATAATCTTTTTCCTTGGTCAAGAAACATCGTTGAAACAATACTGCCGAAATGATTATCAGGAAAATTACAGCACATTATAAGAGTTATTTTCCCAATACCGGCATTGTGCACCATAAGTCATTTTTGAGGCTTCTAGTGAAAAAATAAGAGAAACAAGCCGTGAAGATATGTAATGCTACGAATTCCATTATATACTATTTACAGTAAATGGTATATTGCATTTTCCCAAATACTTTAAAAAAATATATTTTCAAAAAAAATAAATAAATAAAAAAAACATTTTTTAAGATCTTAAAAAAAGGAAAAATTTTTGAAAAAAAAAATTTATTAAAAAAAAACTTTTGTGAAAAACCAAAAACAAAAAAAAATAAAAAAAAACATTTAAAAAAATGTTTCTTTTTAAGTTTCTTTTTTGCAAAACGAATAAAAAAACATTGAAAACAAAAATAAAAAAATTGTTTAGTAGAATACAAAAAGAAAACGAAAAAAAACACTACAAGAAAGCACCTCTCGGCAAACAAACAAGCACTAATTAGTACTGTCGCTGTGTTATTAATTCGTTTACAAAAACATTCTAAATAATAAACGTACTAAGTGACTTAGTGCCTATTGCCAATTAAAATTTTAATCAAAATCAAATTGGTTTGGTAGTCCACCTAGAAGTTAGTTCGGTTTATCTGTACACAGATCATCAAAAATTAATTAAAGTGCCATTTAAATCCTATTTTTGCAAAAAGTTGACTTAGTGACTTTTATTTGTAAGCCCACGATATTTGGTAATGGTTGGTTTACCCAGTCATTAACACTAAACTAACTAAGAATTTGAACAATGGAATATCAGAATTATTTGACACATTTCATCAGGGGTAATTTTAATGTGCAGCTGGAGAATTTTTGTCTGTTTTAGCCTTTTTTAAGATTATAATTTTTTTTAGGGTTATTAGTGATAAACACTCGGAAATGAAGCAAATAAAAACTTTATTGCATTAAATAATCATGCCAACGTTTCACCTAATATTTGGCTTCTTCAGGGCTAAAAAGATATAAATTATAACATTTTTGGACATAACTTGGACATTATAAACTGATTTTTTGGAAAAAAAATGTATATAAACAAAAACAAGATTAATAAATTAAAAACTTACATAAATTATTAAATATGCATTAAAACAAACAAATTAAACAAAAACATTACATTAACAAACATGTGCAACTTAAAAAATGCAATAAGGCTTTCATGTTGGGTAATCAAAATCATAATTTAAAATTGATCCACCCAAGATATTTCTGGGAACAGTTAGTTCGGCACCTTGTAAGGTTAACTCGCCAACATTTCTATAAAGTTGTAATAAACAATGATAAATCGCGAACTTCCGCTTAAGATAATCTTTTTCCTCGGTCAAGAAACATCGTTGAAACAATACTGCCGAAATGATTATCAGGAAAATTACAGCACATTATAAGAGTTATTTTCCCAATAAGGGCATTGTGCACCATAAGTCATTTTTGAGGCTTCTAGTGTAAAAATAAGAGAAACAAATCGTGAAGATATTTAATGCTACGAATTCCATTATATATTATTTACAGTAAATGGTATATTGCATTTTCCCAAATACTTAAAAAAAAAAAAATATTTTCAAAAAATAAATAAAAAAATACATTTTTTAATTTCTTAAAAAAAAAGGAAAAATTTTTGAAAAAAAAATAAATTAAACAAAAAACTTTTGTGAAAAACGAAAAAAAAATTGATTTTTTTTTTGAAACTTAATGTTTTTTCATTTTTTTCAAAACTTTTTTATTTTTGGGGGATTACTTTCAAAATCGATAGAATCCTTATAATAAAAGTAACTTTTCCTAAAAAAATTACATTAATTGAAATTTTCAGCTTTTTTCAATTTTTTTAAAAGTTTAACCCCCCATAAATTTTTTGTTTTTGTGGGGATTAGTTTCAAAAACAATAGGGATCTTTCCCTTGTAGAACTTGATTTTTCCTGAAAAGTCGATCGGATCATTCGTTTTTGAGTTATCGTGTTCAAATATTCGTAACATCAGACGGACTTTTTCATGAAACAAATTTATATCCAAGAATTTTTTGTCTATGACGATTTTTTGATTTTTTTCGAAAATACTGTATATTATTCTAGCGCAGGCGCTGTAAATAATATCATATAATAACTTTACAACGGAGTTTTACACTTTAATATTTGATACCGTCAAAAAAAATCCGTCCGTCCGGGAATTTTTTTACCATGATAACTCGAGAACACTTTGAGCTAAATACCATAGGTTTCTTATCCGAAGTTCTAGAGTTGGTGAAAAATCGGGGTGGGTAAGGGGATAAAATGGGGTAAAAACTATATTTTTAAATATATATATTTTTTTGTTTTTCAAATAAAACAATAGTATATTGTTTTACTAAGAGGAAAAGTAAAGCTTTTTTTTTACTAGTCTGTAGAATTTACGGACGACGCGAAGCGGAGTCTGGAAACTACAGACGAGCAAAAAAAGCAATTTTCCTCTGAGTGAAACATACTATTTTTTCTTCAAGCATCCTATATATTTTTTTAATTAATTTATGAATTTAATTTATTCAGTAATAAAGTATATTTATTAAAATAGGTCAATAAAACCCTTTCGAAATAAACTTAAACCTTCCTTGGCTCATTTTAAATTTTTTTGGTAGGCTAAATCGTACACTTTTCGCGATTTCGATGGTAACTTGTCTAATGTAGCATTTGCAATTTCGGAGAGATTTGTAGGTGTATAAACCATATATTCTTTAATCATTTTTAATCAATTTCACACAAGGTTTTTGCACAGAACCTCGAGTCAACCACCTGTTTACATAATAAACAAACAAGTTTGAAGTATGGCTGTCATTAAAGTCAAAGAGTGCTGCCGCCAGTGATGGTTTTGCTAACTAACTTTTTTTTACGGCGTACAACAATGAACTCATTTTTTTACTGTAAAAAAATATATCACTTCTAAATAGTGAGTTCAGTTATTAAACATGAACATTTTAGTATGCTTGCAGAAAAAAAAATACGAGAAAAAAAATTATATTTTGCTTTAATGAACCTAGGCCTACATGAAAAATAATCATTTGTTAAGTGGTATTTATTACACGACTCAACAAAAAAATTTTTGTTCTTTATCCTAAAGTTTATATTATGATTTTTCGGTTCATTATGCACAAAAACGAAAAGAAAATACCTTCTTTTGGTTTAAAGTTTGCTTTTGTGATAGTTGTGGTAATAATACTCATTTTCGATTTTTTTTATAAATTTCAATTAGTTTAAATACATTCAAAAACTACCGCAAGATCTGAGTGGGGTTTTTACTTTCACGCAGTGCCTCCAGATGGCACTCAAGTGATAAACCACGATCAGGTGTTTTGTACATGTCGAGAAAACGTTAAAATGGCATCGCGAAAGTAAATATGATGCTGATGCATTTTGCTACGTATGTGGTCAATTTATTAAAGTTCGAGACATTAAATATGATCTAAAAACATATCACGTTCTCTGTGAAGCCTACGAAGCATAGTTTGACTGTCCTGTTCGGAATTAAGACAAGCCATGGGCTCCAAATGTTGCTCGTAGTTATTGTAAAAGATGTTTGGAAGGTGAGCAATTTTTAATTAAGCAGTGAATCATATGTAATGGACATATTAACGTTATCAAGTATTGGCCAATGAAAACATGATGGGAGACTATATCTGGGGTTTATTGAGAGAAAGTACTTATGAACATAAAAGAAAGAGTAAGAGTGTATACTTTTAAAGTATTTTCTAATTTTTTGTAAGTTATTTTGATAGTAAAACTTAATAAAAATGACAAACTAATTTATTTCGATGGTTCTATCTTCCAATAAAAAATAATACCACATATTTTGAAAAATATCTTTCAATCGGTCTTCGAAATACAAAAGCAAACTTTTTTTTGCCATATAATTTTTTTTCGTGTAATTACGACCTAAACTATCGAAATTTTATACTTTAGAGTCAAAGTCAAATTTTGTGTTGACCCGTGTTATTGCTCTAAGGACTATGTGAATCACATTTTTCGTTTATAAAAGCTGCCACAGTTTTATCATTAATTACAATATCTAGCATGCATCTGTATAATAGTTTTTGCGAAAGCAGGGTTGTTACACATAACACGTAATTGGCCACTCGGTGGCAATATTTACAAGAAGTCGTAACTCAACGAATGATTTAGTGTCGGTCGATAACATTACGTATTTATTACACTTTGCCATTATTTAGAGGCACACAACTTAATACACACAGAGATACTGTAGTTATGATATATTTATGCATGGAATTTTCAAACAAGAAGTGCAGTAGGCTGGAACTAAAACAAAAAAAAAATTGTTGCGAAACCAATAATAGTGTATTACCTAAAGTACTTAAAGCGTTAGATGTTTAGTAGTACCTAGTAGAAGTAGCAATGGATCAAATTTCAAAGAACATGAGTAGTAAAATATTAATTTCTTTAGTTTTCTTGATATCAAAAAAGCCTTTGATACAGTACATCTCCCCAATATATGTACAGGTCTTTTGTGTGTGCGTAACATGCGCTTGGGGATAGTCACTTGTTTTTACATTCCTACATCAATATATCTAGAAAATGTCATAAAACAAATAATGTAAGGGGCCTTCTGGAAAGCCTCTCTCAGCGTTAAAAGAGAAGCTGCTTGGGAGTCAAGCTAACCTAATTTTTTTTGTTTTGACCTTGGATATAATCAATTGTTTTTTTCTCACTGGAAACATCGGTGCGTAAAATAAAACAATAAAAAATTTTCAAAATTTTTTTACTAACTGTGATTTTCCTTGGGGACAGTAAAAAAAAACAAGATATAGAGAGAATAAAAGAAGAAAAGTTTACAAAATAAGTATGCTTTTAACTGTTCCAATCTAAGCTGTTCTTCGAGCTTAGAATATCCAGCTGAAATTTCATAACGCCAAGTAAGTCTGCAACGTCAGTTATAGGTGAGTTACGAGAAATTTTATTGTAACATATCCACCGGACGTTCGATAATTACCATACAACAAATAAATTTATGAAAAACTGCGCAAGATATCTGCTGCTATAAATTCTGCATTTGTTGTCAAATAAATATAAATATTAGGAAAGCGTAAGTTTTTGTTCTGATTACTAGCTTACTGTCTATCAGAATCCATTATAATGGGCAAGATTTTAGAAAACTTTTATGTTTAACAAAAATTTCATTCTCTGCAGTTTTTAGTTCTCCTTTCCCCATCTACAGTCGGTCAAGTAAGAGAGTGTCACGCATTGTTTATTTAAGAATTTATTTATACTAATTATTTTACATTAATTTACAGCCAATGAATGGTAGATCAATGCAAATAACTTGTGAACTCGCCCAGTCCCTAATGGCATCGTCAGGGCATACCTTGACGAGATTTTCTGCACATTCCTATGGCCAAATTGTCCGTCTCGCGACAGCTGCTCTATGTAATGTGTAACTTTTTCCCGCGAAGCTTGTGTTTGATGGGGTTTGCGTCTAGCGACTGGGACGGCCAATCTTGATCGATGTTTTCCTTGGCCCTGGTAGTCACCATCCATTGTCGGACTGGGAAGCCCAAGGCTAGTGAAATTTATCTATTAAAATTTTTATTTTTTTCCTTTCCAAGATAAAAATTTTCAATCAAAAACAAAAAAAAACCCTCATAAAAAAAAGCTTTGCACCTGAGCATTTCTATAAAATGTGGGGCCCAGCTTGGCACCCCTACCAAAAGAAAAAACACCATCTGACAAAAAAAGGTTTGTCCCTGAGCGTTTCTACAAAATTTAGCGCCCCTACCAAAATAAAACCAAAACAAAAAAAACACCCACAGAAAAAAAGCTTTGTCCCTGAGCGTTTCTACAAAATTTGACGCCCCTACCCAAAAAAAAAACAACCGCTATTATTTTAATTTTTAAAAACAAATAAAGTTTCTTCTTGGGGGGTGGGGTAAATACCCCTCTATCTAAACGTCTGGTACGAATTGTTCATGCGAAATATACAATGATGAGCTTTTTTTCAGTTATCTAATTTTTTGAGAGGAAAAGTAAAAAAATAGTTAGGGGACCCGTAGGTTACTACCCCCGGGTCCCGATTTTCTCTCGACAGCCCTGGTTATTACTTTAACCGCTTTATAACAGCTCTAAAATGAACAAAAATAAAAATTTAACAATGCGGCGCTAGACAGAGTGACAAATACTGAAAAATGATCAAAATTACCGTGTAATTAAAAATACTTCAACAAAGTTAAATTTTTAAATTTTAAGTTTTATCTCTCAAAAATGAACTTCTGGGATTGCAATGAGTGGTTTTGTAATATTCAGCCTTCGTCCGTTTTCTTTAACAATTTTTTTCATCTAAATATTACTGGGAAATAATGTGTACACTCCAAAGATAACATTTCAGGCCGGTTAAAAATAAGTTAAGTCGATATTTTACGTCGTTTAAAAATTATCGATATACAGTAAAAGGGAACGTTCAAGTATTACGTAACGCAAATTTTGATCATTTTGGACCCCCATTACAGAGAAGTCAATAGAAAATATTCTGTGTTCACGAAACCGAATAGTTCACATATCGATACCCCCAAGCAACAAAGCCGTAACTCATATATTGTCATTTGTCCCGACAGCTAAATTTCTAAAATATTTTTTTTTATTATTTAAGGGTGGGAAAATGATTGAAGTGGAAAAGGAAGCCATGCGATACGTCATTTGAAAGCTTATAAAATTCTCTATTTAACTGTATAAGTATTTATTGTTTATTTTTTGTTTATTCCTGATACTATTCAAGTTTAAAATTTTTTACTTTAGTGTTTTTAGGTAAAATTTTGGTTAAAATGGCCTGTGGAGAAATCTGAGTAGTACCACCAGGTGTGTCTTTTTTCAAGGCGTTTACCTATGAGTATAACTCAAAATGGGTCTAACTTGAGTTACGTCCTTGTTGCTTGGAAGTGTCGATATACGCATTGTTCACATTATCGAGGTTATACTGTATTTCTACACAAACGTAAAATTGTACACTTACTTTTATACCAAACCAAACGTCTGCAAACCTGGTACTCAAGATTACACAGGTGCTTATTAAAACACGCAAAAAAATATTATGTTATACTATACTAAAAATTATGATGAACAATCATAATTTCAGACAAAAAAGGAAAAGGAAAGGCCAAACAAGTGACTTTAAAACATCATAAAATAAAATTAATTACATTAATTACATTACTCCAGCTTTTAATGTTAATTTTAGTTTGTAAAAATTATTTTATTACAAGACATAAAAAATAAACACTCTTACTTTTTTATATTTTTTTACCTATAATCTATTATATAAAATGCTAACTCAATTCAGCAATCAACGCCCAGCCCAAATCCCTGGACCTAGAAACTTGAAATTTGGATAGTTTATTTCTTTTATGATGTAAGCACCCATTAAGAAGGGATTTTTTGAAATTGGACCCTTAAGAGGGTGAAACGGGGGTTGAAAGTGTGCGTATCTCAGAGGCCCCTTAATCCAGAATCTTCATATTTGCCAAAAATATTATTTATCGAAATCGAAAAGATAGGTATTTCAGGATTTTTCGATATTCCGACCCCCAAGGTAGTAAAAATCGTGATATTTAAGTGGTAAATTTTGTAAATATAACCCTTTTTTGAAAACTGTGCGTATCTCAAAGACCTGTTAATCTAGAATCTCAATATTTGGCAAAAATATACTTTACTGAAATCGAAAAGATACGTGTTTCAGGAATTTTCGATATTCGACCCCCAAGGTGGTAAAAAATGTTAATCATGCCCTGTGCAACGCACGGGTATTCGGCTAGTATAAATATATATATTTTTTAAAATACAAAATCTACAAATTCTTGCAAGTTGCATGCGACTTACACCCTACAGTGTAGGGATACACTGTAAAAAAATGGCAACTGGATGCCATAAATTTTTAATGGAAGTAATATGTAAGACCATAAACTACATGTAATTTTCTGAAAAATTACATGGTCACTAATTAATAATAAGGGTAAATCAATGTAACTTTAAATAATTTTACATTAATGTTGTAACCTCGTGTAATTGTAAATTAATTTCATCACTTTAAAAAATGTTAATCAGCCTTTTACATTATTTACCAATAAATTAAGTTTATTTACGCACACACATACACAGAAAGATATTGTCTTAAATTAAGAATATGGTGATTTGTATATAACGAAGAGAATATATTATTTTTTTATGCATACCTTATTCCTATACTTTCATATATAAGATGGGAAAGATGATGGTGTCGAAATTTATGTATTGAAAATTTTTGGATTTTTTTTCATGATAGAGAAGAGTAGCTCTTAATAGCTAGCTTCTAAATTATTGTATTAATGTCAGTCAAATATTGTATAAAATACCAACTATTAGGTGGTCCGAGAAAACTTTAAATAATAAACTATACTATTTAAGAATATATTCTTTCAAGCATACCATATTCTTATCCTTTCATATTTAAAGCACAATTTTGCTTTGAGAATATATTCTCTTCGTTATATCCAAATCACACATTCTTGATTTAAGACAATATTTTTTTCTGTGCACATTTACACAAATTCATGAATTAAACATAGTCAAGTATAGTAAAATTACTCAATAAACTAGGGTATTTTTACATTATTTTATATTCATATTTTAGGACAAAATCCTAATTTCCTAACTTTTCAAAAGTAGGGACGTTAATAGTCAATAGTCTAATCGAACGCATAGTGCGGAGTATGGTTAGTACTGAAGTAGGAATATTGGGGAGTACGAATGTTACTACACCTTTTCAAGTTGTAAATAGGAAAGTGTAAATTGATATTCAGAATTTCAAGTTAAATTTCAGAAAGTATAAATTGTAATTTAGATTTGCAAGTTATATTTCAGAAAGTGTAAATTGTAATTCAGATTTTCAACTTATATTTCAGAAAGTTTAAATTGTAATTCAGATTTGCAATTTATATTTCAGAAAGTGTAAATTACATTTCAGAAAGCGTAAGTTGAAATTCAGAAAGTGTAAATTATATTTCAGTAATTATAACTTTATATTATTATTACAGAGTAAATTGTATTTCAAAAAGAGTAAATTGTATTTCAGAAAGTGTAAATTAAATTTCAGAAAAATAATGTTTGGACTTTAATTTTGTTAAATGTTTAATTTTATGTAAAAACTATTTTTTTTTTAAATTTAAATTTATTGCTGTTCAATATTTAATACCGAATATATGTATAATACATAACTGCTACATTTTTTTTTAATTTTGTTGAATAAAATAATACGTTCCAAAATAAAAATTATGATTTCTGATTTACAAATTACCGTTTCCTAAAATTAATTTACACTTTCTGAAACTGAATTTACAGATCCAAATTTAAATAAAACAATACATTCTGAAAATTAATTTCTACTTTCTGAAATATAATTTACACTTTCTGAATTTCAATTTACGCTTTCTGAAATATATATTACAAATCTGAATTTCAATTTATACTTTCTGAAATATATATTACAAATCTGAATTACAATTTATACTTTCTGAAATATATATTAAAAATCTGAATTACAATTTACACTTTCTGAAATTTATTTTAAGAATCTGAATAACAAATTACACTGTCTGAAATTAATATCACACTTTCTGATTTACAACTTGAAAATGTGTAGTAGGGAATTTAAAATTAGGTAAGTTAGCCTGCATTATTTTTTGAAAACTGTTTTTTTTAATTTTTCTTAGTTTTCTTTCGACTAAAAGCAGTTACTGTATTAATAAATGTGGCAGTTGATTTGAGTATCCATATTGTTAGCAAAACTCATTGAAAAAACTCATTTTAATTAATTTCTTGTAGGATATTTACGATAATCGTTGAAAGAACAAAAATAACTAATGAAACTTGGTACTTCTTAGTGGAGCGACTAGACCAGTTTTTGCTTGATCTCATGGTATTTTAACTATGTATGCAGGTAGGTACTATAATAAATAATTGACGAATTAGAAAGATATTTCCAAAGGATAATTTCAAAATTTCGATTTAGAGAAAGATACAGTTCGAAGGATATTATTTTTTCCAAAAAATGTGGTTAAAAAACCTAAGCGCATTTTTGTGCATTTGAAAAAGGGTTCCTAATTTCGGTCATAACCGATTTTTTTTTCAAGAGTAAATACAATTGCTTAAGTTTCTTATTATTTCTTGGCATTTAAGAAGTAATTTATTCATTAAGCATTTTTTTACGAAGTACTATAGAAGCCATCATTTTAGATTCCCAATTTCGAATATCTTAGTATCTTAAGTAATTTTCTCTTTTTCAGAATTGTGTATCTTAGTTTGTTGTATCATAATAATAATAATAATAATAATAATAATAATAATAATAATAATAATAATAATAATAATAATAATAATAATAATAATAATAATAATAATAATAATAAATGGTTGGTTATTCTGAATAATAATTCCTTTCGGATATCCGAAATTAAGAATTAAGTGCACAAAAATGATCTATTCGAAAATAGGCAACTTTCTGGTTTTTAGATTAGAAATTTGTAAAATATTTTCAAATTGCGTAATTAGGACTAGTGGATCAATTTAACAAACATCTTAACTTACCCAAGACAAAAACACACTTTTGGCTTCACAAAACAGTAGGTTTACCTTTGCAGATAGTATCTTAAATACACTAATATCCGAAATTAGGAAACTATCCGAAATTAAGAAACTATCCGAAATTAGGAAACCATACGAAATTAGGAAACTATCCGAAATTAGGCGCCTTTCCTCTAATTGTGCTGAAAAGAAAAGCAGAAAATGGAACGGTAATGACATTTTCTTTAATTGTGAAAATCATAAAATTCTTTTGTGCATAATTTTTGCAATCAGAATCTGTCTCTTTCTCCTTTTTTTTCCTCTTCTTTCTCCTCAAAATCATCGTAATCACCTTCAGCACATTCATCATTAAAACAGACAACTCTTAAAAATTTTAAGTTAAAATGATAGGTTTTCTCATATAATGGCTAATCTCAAAGTCACTTGTAGGAATGTTCCTGACATCTTTATCTGTATCCCCTTTTTTCCTTCTTATATTGGGATGGTGGGTTCGCTTTTGGTTATAGTATGGACCATCGAACTGCTCTTGTGCTTTAAAAGCATTGATTTTGAAGATTTTTTACTGTTTTTAAGTTGAAACTAGATGAAACGTTGCAAGCACCCTGTCAAAACATCGGCACTATTGTACACTAGAGCCATCTAGTTTGGAAATTTCAAACTAGGTGTTTTGTTTGATTTTAAATTCTGTATCTTTAAAACATTATATTCTAGCAAAAAACTGTATATAACATTTTTTATAGGAACTTTTATTTAAAATATAATTTTTTGAAATCGGGTTAAAATATGTGAGATATGCTAAAAAAACCTTTTACTGCTTTAAACGAAAATATCTCAAAAACAATGCGTTTTAGGAAAACGTTGTTTATAACATTTTTTGACCAATTTAAAATTATCTTTTATATAAGTGCTAAATTAACCAAATACAATAATAATTGCCTTAATTATAAACAAAAAACGCTAAAAATAGGAGATTTACCCTATTTTTACCCCCTTACCCCCAATCGTTTACCCCCAAAATCTAATCAGCTCTTCGGGATACGATAAGAAACAATATGCAAAAAACCGCAAGTCGATATCTCATGTAGAAATAGAGTTAGAGAGTTTACACTCGGACAGACAGACAGACAGACAGACAGACAGACGGACGGACGCAAAAATTTTTTTTACTGATTTCGACTCAGAATGGTCTAAAACGTCGAGAAATGTGAAAACAACGTGGTCAAAGATTTTGACTTGTCGGCAAAGATTCCAATACATCGGCACTCTTAGTAGCACTAAGTGCCGATGTAATTTATATCTTTGTACCAGTACAAAAAAAAACTTAACAGAGAATTGTCCATGTAACAAAAAACAAATACTTATTATTATAATATATTGTAGTGTATTTTTATACTATAATAAAGACATTATATTATAGTGTAGGATGTTTGAAAATACACAAACATTTACAGTACATGCCTACAGTGAATTTACGACAACAATTCTGCAAACTTTTTTACTCGATCCGTTATGGAGTCATAAACCAAATTATGCAAAAAGTAAACCACGTTATAGTTATTTAAGTATAAGGGGCAGTAAGTGCATTTTACCGGTTGAGGATTATTTTGGAGACTGAGACGAAGTCGATTTCGTTTGACGTTTGTTCTGTGGTCTCCGTAAAATGAACATTTTTTGTGAAAAAATGCATCAAGACAAAGGAAGAATAACCTCCGCTAGATGGTGACTACAGCTACTTTCCATTGAACTGTGAACTAAGCCAACTTACTAATTTTCACATTCCCTTTAAAAATCTAACTTAACCTAACTTCCACACAATTCTGCAAACTTTTTTACTCGATCAGTCATAAACCAAATTATGCAAAAAGTAAAGCACGTTATAGTTATTTAAGTTAAAGGGGCAGTAAGTGCATTTTACCGGTTGAGGATTATTTTGGAGATTGAGACAACGTCGAAATCTCCAATACTATCCGAAACCGGTAGATCACTTAATGGCCGTGATACTTATTACGTCTTTTTGCACGATTCAACAAAATAAACAATAATAAAATTTATAAAAGAGAAATTAAAACATAACATTTATTTTATTGTAAAAATTAAGTCAGTACCTTTGAGATAATTCAACCCTAACAACGGGTTGCTACGGTATAATAAACCAAGCTAAATTGTTGATTTCGTTTGACGTTTGATCTATGGTCTCCGTAAAATAAACATTTTTTATGAAAAAATGCATCAAGACGAAGGAAGAGTAACCTCCGCTAGATGGTGACTACAGCTACTTTCCATTGAACTGTGAACTAAGCCAACTTACTACTTTTCACATTCCTTTTAAAAATCTAACAACCTAACTTCCACACAACTAAACCGCTTATCACTCCGCTTTCCCCTGGAGCATGTGGTTGCGACTATCGGGAGTTTACCTAAGTTCGTATAGTTTGACGCACGGATCCTCGCCTGTGGGAGGCTCGATGTAGGCACGCACGCCTTATAACGCTCTTGGTGGAAAAAAGAGAGCGCTAATGATTCCTCCCCCTTACGTCGGAGACTTTCTTTCACGCGGAGAACTATACTCACCTGATTTATTTTGAACGATTTCGTCTGCGGTGCGTTACTTTAATCTAAAAACGTGACAATTAGTTAAATAAGTTCGTAATTTGCATGCAAAACACATCCATCCATTTTGTTTTCACGTAAAATCAGAAATTTTGGAGTTTCTAAAGTTGGGTATGGAAGCGCTCGTTCCTTTCAGCACTAAATCTAAGGATATTCGAAGAAAACCTAACTTTAATCTAACTTTGATTGTTAATACCCGTATAATATATGCGCAGTTTCGTCGTAAACATGGCCCATGTGTCCGTGGCTGTAAATGACATGCGGAGCTGTCCTCGTAAAATGCGCGTCTTATGGGCCGATCGGCCGCATCGAATGCGTTCTCTATTATGCCGGCAATAAAACGCCTATTGCCGATTTGAATTTTCCATACGAGAGAGAAGAGTGCGTTAAATACCAGAAGCGCGTCATTTTATTTATCGATTCGGGTTACCACATGTCGACAAAATTAATTTTTTGTTAGACTATTTTTAAAATATTGATATAAACGAATCAGTACATTTAAAATTTTAAACTGAATGAAATTAATTCTATTTAAAAGATCATACTTTCACAAGAAGTAATAAAAGACCAAAACTCATATGGGAAGGTTCAAGTATTACGTAACGCTCCTAGGGGGGGGTAAGGTTCATTTGTTACGTTACGTTACAGGGTCAAAATTTTCGTTATGTAATACTTGAACGTTCCCTAAGAAGAATAACAAAAAAGATAAAAAAGTAATTTGAAAAGAGGGAAACATTTACATTCTAAATAGAAAGATAAGTGGCAAATAAAAAAAAAGACCAAAGAAAAAAGAAAAAAAAATGTGGTTCTAGAAACTTGTCATTTTATCGAAAATGGTTAATCCTACAGTATTACAACAAGAATGCATTTTTTAAGTAATTTTAAGCAGAGAATACTATATTAATAATTCTAATCAGCAAAAATTTTGAGGCAAAAAAAGATAAGACCCTCCATTTTGAACCCCCTGGATAAAGTAATCATCAAATACCATTTTTTTAACTTAAAAATAAAAGGAGTATAGCTATTTCAAAATCATCCTGTATAAAGACAAAGCGTTCTTGAAAATATCTTTGTAAAGGACTTGCAGCTTTGCACATACTATACCCAATTTATTAGATGCAAAATATATGTTGAACCATGTAATTTGCGAAAGGCCTATCTACTACATTCTTAGAACGAATATTTTGTCAAAAAATGATTCCAGTAATGTACCTATTTGCAATAAAGTTTTATTTATTAACGGCATAAAGACATTGCGTCTGACTTTTAACCAGAATATTCACAGAATACCAACATTTCAGATAAGTTGTTATACTCCTCGCAGCTTCACATCAGAGAAGTATGTATGTATATGTTTACTTTTGACTCAAAAAAAAAGAAAAATTTTGTCCAATATGAAAAAAATTGCCTTATATACAATTCTAAACAATTTTTTAAAATGTCCGTCCGAACATCTGTCTGTCCGTCTGTCGGTCCCTTTGTCTGTCCGTCCGTCCGTCCATCCGTCCATCCGTCTTTCCGTCCCTATGTCACGTTTTCTTTAAATTACGATAACATAAGAAAGAATAATCCGAATGATTTTAAATTTTCAGCAAGAATCGGTCCTGGTAAGGACACAAAGCTCATTAAAGTTAAAAAGAATCCCTTCAAAAATAATAAAGTTATGGGGGCTAAATATTAAAAAAAAAAATCGAAAATAGTGGAAGAAGATCTCCGATCAACTTTATTTTTAAGGATAAATTACTTTTAGAAAAAAAGACCAATCCGAGGATCCATCGTACCAATTTTGAAAAAAAAAACACAAAAAGTTATAGTAATATAAACTAAAAAATCAAAAAAAAAAAAAAAATAGAAGAAAAATTACGATATAAGTACTTTTTGCAGAAAAATTACGTTCGTTAAAAGTATAACTTACTTACTTACTTATTACTTACCAAATTAGAAAAAAAAATCCACCCGAAGATTAAAAATTTATAAGGGGCTAAACTTTATAAAAATCGAAAAAATACAACGAAACGTGCTATCAACGTAATTTTTTCAAGAAAAATAACCTTTATTAAACAGTCAATCATACCAAATTTGAAAAAAAAAACAGTTTGAAAACCAAAAAGGGGGCGCCACTTAAAAATTAGAAATATCCCAATACAATTTAATTATGTTTAAGCTACTTGCAACTGCGAAGAGTATATTATAGAATGCGAGGCACTAAATTAATATTTAGGTAACTAAAGGAATGTTTATTACAATCATTTACACTATAAGGTTTCCAAAAAGTTCTAGATATAAAGATGAGAAAAGAATGTTAAATGTTTATTGCAAAGTGTCATTTAAAATATTATTTTTCAGAAAGCAAAAATTGGTTGAATCATAAATTCTCGAAAATCATCAATGTTTTGCTGTAACCAGATAACCAAACTTATTTAAGGTTTGAACAAATGTGATATAAAATATAGTTTTTCGATTTTATTGAAATTATACATTTAAAATTACCAAGAAATTGTTTAAAAGGTACTTTTGGACGTGTTACAGTCATGGTTTAATATAATAACATCAATTCTTTTTTATTATTTTCTGTTTCTGTATCTTTTTCCTTCTTGATTTCCTTTTTATTAAGAGCCAGCCCTGTACTCAAAAAAAAAATAATTAATTTTTTTAATTTTCCTAACTAAAAGTTTAGGGAACGTTCAAGTATTACGTAACGCAAAATGTACCAAAATTCATACACCACACCCCGGTTCTCGCGTTATTCAAGGCTGTAGAGATTTCATATTTTGGCTACTGCCCCTAACACATCCCCTATTAGGGGGGGGTAGCCAAAATATAAAATCTTTATAATCTATAATAACGCGAGAACCGGGGTGTGAAGTGTATGAATTTTGGTACAATTTTCGTTACGTAATACTTAAACGTTCCCTTATGTCTTCAAAGAAGAATGAAGATTCTTCATAGATTGTGATTTTTCAGGCAACCAAAGGAATGTATATTACAATTATTTATGCTCCAATTTTCCATAAAAATCTAGATATTAGGAGAAAAACATATTGCAAAATGTCATTTAAAATGTAGTTTTTCAGAAACCAAAAATTAGTTGAATCATAAATTCTCGAAAATCATCAATGTTTTGCTGTAAGCAGAAACCTTAACTTATTAAAGATTTGAATAAATGTGATATAAAATATAGCTTTTCGATTTTATTGAAATTATACCTACATTTAAAATTTCCAAGAAATTGTTTAAAAGATACTTTTAGACATGTTACAGTCAGGGTTTTATAATATTAAATCTTTTTCATTCTTTTTAAATGAGTGCGTGATTTTTCTAATCAATATGGCGAAAAAAGTCGGTGAATTGTAATGAATTTTCATAAAAATTGACATCTAATGTACTTTGAGAATACTGAAACAGAATCCATTACTGAAAATATAAAAAAAATCGAATATGGCGTCAAAGTTTTATATTTACAGATAATTTGTTAAATACTTATGTTTTAACGCATTTTGTTACAAAAAAAGTAAAAAATTAAAAATGTTTGATTACGGTCCCACTCCCACTGTGCCCTGTTAATTAATTACCTTTATTTTCTTCTGATATTTAATTTTTTATATTGTCTTTGTAGTTTTTCTTTGTTTTACTATAAGGAATTTTTTATGATTTAATTTTGTAACATACACCATTCTAAAATTATTAGTTATTTATGGTACTAGTGGGTAAAGTAAGATATTGCCCATGAGAAAATTAACCTGCGAGGCGTCAGCCAAGCAGGTTAATTTTCGAGAGGGCAATATCGGTTTACCCATGAGTGCCATACAAGGTTTTATCCAATAAATAGCTTAGGAATTCATATTTTTATTAAAAATTTTAATGAAATTCCCAAGAAAATAATTTGACAAGTGACAGTTAAGTTGGTAAAATAAATAATTAACCACTCAATAAAGTAAAAGCCACGCGGGGGTTATTATTGAGTTTATCTATTTAAAATAAAGCTGGTAATTGTCTTATTATCTGTATGTATTGAATAAAAAAATATATACAATTTTTAATTAATGATTTATTGCTGAAAACATCAAAATTCGTTAATTATTTTGAAGAATAAAATGCGGAAGGTTATCACCAAGTTATAAATAAATTTACATGATTTAACATTTTAATTTTCCTAGAAAACATTTGTATTGTAATTTTGTCAAATAACACATCATCAAAGGCGAGATACTTTTAAGATAAGTAATCTCTAATTTAAATAAAAAATTTAACCTCAGATCCGTATTTTTATGTGGAAGATATGTTATTGTATGCAAATCTAAAATATATATGGTATTTTTATATTGATGACAGTTTAGGTGTTTTATGGTTAGCATATATTTTGCAAATAGTAAGAATATACACGTTGTTTGCAGTCTTATGGCATATATTAAATGGGATTTTTCCACATCACAAAAAATAAAAAACTAATAAAGGGACACATGTCTGGGAGTAAGCCCTAAGGGAGCTACGGCCCTTCGAAGATGGATATGTTGAATGAGGAACAAAAAAAGCATCAATAAAATTTTAATGCTGACGAGCAATTCTTCATTTAAAACTAAGCAAAAAAGTATTCTTCACCGAAACACCTAAATTTAATATCAAAGCCCTTTAAGGGTTGTAACTCTCTTAGGGTTGGCTTTCTGACCTATGTTTCTATGCTGGTTTTTCATATTTTGTGATGTAGAATAATCTCCTTTAATATATACCATAAGACCGCAAACGCCGTGTATATGGTATTTTTATATTGATGACAGTTTAGGTGTTTTATGGTGAGGCAAGTAAATATTTTGCAAATAGTGAGAATATATTTATTTAAATTGGCGGTTTAAATTATAAATATAATTATCTAAAAACAAGAATTTTTACAAATTTATTAAGATAAACTTTTTTTATATCCTGAATCAAGAATAATTATAATTTATTATTATTAAAAACATGATAATTTGAAAAAAATAGTTCTGTTTTAATTATAAATTTGATATTTTATCCATCTACAATATACAGACAGAAGAACATTTTATGGTCCAGTAATATAATATTATTAGTAGTATCTGGTATAAAGAAAAAGAAAAAGGTAAAGAAGATTATCAAAAAGAAAAAGAAGAACAGGAGCAAGAAAAAGAAAAATAAAAATAAAATAAAAGAGTAAAGAAAAATAAAAAGAAAAAAAGAAAAAGAAAAAAAAATAAAAGAAAAAAAAATAAAAAAAAATAAAAAAGAAAAAGAAACAGAAAAGGAAAATGAGAATAAGAATAAAACTTTTGTGAAGCCACTCTTTAACATCCAGTTAAATGCGCGACCACGTCACAAAATTAAAATGCACAGGTTGTCGACAGAGCCTGAATTTCTTAGAATGTGGAATCTAATATTTAAACAGCTTTGAACAGTGGTTCAGGTATATAACTAAAGTCGACAAAGAACATATTTTTTATTCTGTTTTATTACATTTAATTTTTTTTGTATCTTTATAAAAAAGATTATAAAAATAAAAAAGAGACAGACAGACAGCATAAAGAACTAATTCATTTAGTGTGCGGCAAAATGACACTCTTACTGCATATTTTTTATTGAAACATGAACATGAACAATGCGATCACTACAGTGTCTATGTATTTCGGCTGTCCCACTTCAAAACACAGTAACCCACATTTGAACTTAAATCTTTTTTCCATTATTTTCATGTAAATTTACGGACAGAGGAGAAGGTGGTAATATGGAACCCTGCAGATATAATGGAACCCCCGGTTAAGTAAGAAACAGACAGCAACATCTAGTAAACAATAATGGAATATTAATTAGGAGGGGTAGAAATTACCATACAGAAAAGTGCAATTTATTTTTACCGCTAAACATTAAAATATTTGAGGTTATGTGTAGATACCAAAACTGAAAGTTTATTTGTAGATTTTTGTAAGGAAATATAAGGTAAGTTTATTAGTTTTATTGTCTTTTTTTTTGCTTTATTTGTTTAGGAACTTCTTGTATTAAAAATTGCGAAAAATAACCGTTTAGAAAAAATATTTAGAGTTAGAAAATTTCACTTGTTGTTACGTGAAATTTGGATTCAGTGCCTTATGTGTATTTAATGGGCACATACTGAATGTTCCTGTTGTGAAGAAGATATTTATATCTGTGAATTTGTCGTTAAATGATTTTTTAAAAATCTTTTAAAAAAATAATGTTTTATGTTTAATTTTTTTTTTCATTTTGTTTGCCATGTATTTTCTTATTTTAACATAACGTATAACGTGTAAAGTTTTGCCTTTAATACTAATTTGTATAACAGTAACATTTTTGGGGTTCCATATTTAAGGCACATAGGGTTCCATATTATCAGCAGGGGTCCATATTACCAACATTTTATATATTTTTAAAAAAGTGCTTGAAACTTCCTTAACATAACAAAAAAATCAAAGTCGTTTAAAATCATTATTACCAGATACATATTGAACCAATTAGTGCAAAAAAATGGTTATAAGTTTTAAACCTTATTGAGATATAGATAAAAAACAAACAGGGGTTCCATATTCCCACCTTCTCCTCCAATACCGGAAAAAAGATTTAAGTCCAAATGTGGGTTACTGTGTTTTGAAATGGGATAGCCGAGTTGTGTCGCTGATACCTATATATGCTTTACCCTAGTAATTGGCCAACCTAAAACTATGGAGATTAAAACATAGTATTTTTTTTCTTTAAAAATACTTTTTAACTTTAAAATGAAAAATTTATCAACGAGTTTCACTTTTAACCGCTAGTCGGAGTCTTCAAATCTTCTAGCGGTCAATCTTACTATCTACGTTTTCTGTTATTTTTTCTCTGTAAATAAAGGTGGGTTATACGAGCCCAAAAAATTAAATTTTTACGGATTCATCAGGCGACAAATTTAAATCGTGGGCTAGGGTATGGGGATTACGAAAATGCCATTTTTTTTTGAAAATCGGTTACGATTTCAGGGGGCGCCGAGCATAATAGTGGGTTTTGGTTTTAATTATATGCTTTTCGTTATCGCTTTTATTTTTTAAGAGATACATTAACTTTTCGTATTTTCTCAAGCTTTAGAGTTTTACAGTTATAATGCAATGCTCAAATTCCAGTGTCAGACTAAAGGGGGGCGATAACAACTCGAAAAGCACACAATTTTTTAATTTTTTTTCGTATTTTCTTAGTATTTTACCATGAAAAAATATATATTTCTGTTTAATTATAAACGATATTATGCCCTCTGATTTTTTTTTATTTAATCAAAAGCCAACAATAAAGTAATTTTTAAAATTTAACACCAAAATACATTTTTTATCATGGCAAAATACTAAGAAAACACGAAAAAAAGTTCGACTTTTTATCGCCCCTGGCTGCCCTCCCTTAGTTCGGCACTGGACTTTAAGCTTTACATTATAATTGTAGAACTCTAAAGCTTGGTAGAACACTAAAGCTTAGTAGAACACAAGTTCACAATACTCTCTTTTTTTCAAAAAAGTTTTCTTTTTTCGTAAAACGAAAAATTAAATTAAAAAAAAAATGTTTTTGAAATAATAGTTTTACCCCATTTTACCCCCCTACCCCAATCCGATTTTTACCAAAAACAATCCCAGCCTAGAACTTTGGATAATCAACCTATGGTCCAAATTTGAAGCCTTTAGCCCGAAGCGTTCTTGAGTTACCGATAGACCGAACGATAGACTGACCGATAGACCGATAGACCGACCGACAGACCGACAGATAGATTTTTTTTTGACAGAAGTCATATTTTTTGGATGTAAAACATCTAGAAAAGTAAAAAAATCAATAAAAAATTTTTCGAATTTTTTTTTTCTAACGCAAGACTTTTCTTGGCTTAAGTAAAAGACCTTGCTCTCTTTAAATTTTCTATAGGCCAATGTGCGCCCGATAGAAGAGATACGAAAAAGGAAATAATTTGCATATTAAGCACCCACCAACACAATTCAGATTACACAGTTTCTCAATTTTATTTATTCAGGCCGTGGCTGGTTTTATTTGAATTTTATTTTTTATTGAAGTTTCGTTGCAGCCATGAGACCGTAATTTCACCTTTAAGGTGGAGCATTATTTAACACTTAGGTTATACAAAAAACTCAAACAAAAAATATTATCTAATAGAAAAGTTGACATTTCTACAAAAACAAATTAAGTTTTCAGATCCCAAAATAACCTATTTCTTAGCATTTTACTTTTCTGCTCGTTACCATGACAGCAAGAGCAAAATTGAATTTTGCGCATTAGAGTGTAGGCAACCGGCATGTCAATCCTAAAACAGCTGTCAAGAATATGATACAAGATGTTGTGTTCCGCCATTTTTTTAATATAAAATTATTATTTATTTGAATCAAATCTCAATTTTGTGTGCTAAATATTTGTGTTTTATATATTTGTTACCATGAAGGAATTATTGAGAGTGACAGTGATAAGGATTTTACTTCTAAACCACCAGATTTTCAGAAAATTGTAAGTGCTGCGACTTTGTAAGGTTATAAATTTACTGTCTAAAATTTATATATTTATTTATTTAAGATCATAGAAAAAATTATGTTTGTATTACGAGCGACAAATGTGATTTCTGCTTTCGCGTGATTGCTAATCTCGGGTAGACGCCTCTAAATCAGAAATCAGTCATTTTGCGCTCTTAATACAAAAATAACTATTTCTAACTTTTCTCACACGTAATCAAAAGCCGACAGTAATGGTATAGTACCTAGTACTATATCGAGCATACTTAGTGATAGATGAAATCAATACAAACAAAAACCTAACTAGACAGAAAAAACGATTTACCGCACAAGGACACTAAGTGTCCGACACTTACCGCAGGGGGCCATCGAGACACAGACTACTTAATACTTAATTTTACAGAGTATTAAGTATTTTCGATGACCATACAATACATATTATAAAAAAATACTGCTGCCAACAAAATAATATTTTCCCCTATAGGAAAAAACCGACAGACCGACCGACAGACAGAATTTTCTTTTTGACGGAAATCATATTTTTTGGACATAAACGTCCAGAAACGTAAAAAAAGCAATAAAAATTTTTCGATTTTTTTTTTACTGACGCAAGACATTCCTTGGGGAAAGTAAAAATGCACACTGCTGCCAACAAAATAAAACTTTCCCATATAGGCTTAGGTTCATTAAAATCAAAATCAAAAATAAAATAAAAAAAAATAAAAAAATAAATTTTAAAATTTTTCAAAAAGATTTTTTTTTTCAAAATAAGTTTCTTTTTTGTTAAAAGAAAAATAAATTAAAAAAAATATGTTTTTGAAAAAAATTGTTTTTACCCCTTTACCCCAACCCGATTTTTACGAAAAACAATCCCAGCCTAGAACTTTGGATAATCAACCTGTGATCCAAATTTGACGTCTTTAGCCCTAAGCGTTCTTGAATTATAGTAGTCACAAATTTCCCGGAGAACGACCGACCGACAGACATTTTTTTTTACGGATATAAAACCTCCAGAAACGTAAAAAAGCAATAATTTTTTTTTTTTTTTTACTAACGCAAGACTTTCTCAACCCCATCTTTGGGAGAATGAGTCTTATGAAATAAAATTAAATCGCCCGCCTTAGTGCCCATATTTCTAATGATTTTACGACTGCGAATTTTTAAGTTGCGAACCCATATTAAATGCAAATTAACCACATAAAATACCAAATAACATATTAACGTCAAATTGCCTTTTTTTTGGCCGAACAAAAGGCACTGTTTATTTCAAGAAATAAACTTTGATATTTATGTTTCTACATTTTACCACATTTAAAAGGCTACAAAGTTAGATCGCAAGACATTCGATAAAGAAACAAATTTTATTTAAAAGTACGTATGCTTATAAATTATAATAATATAAAACAATAGTATATTACGCACCGAGTACGCGAACCTAGTTTTCAGTGCACTACTCCGAGTAAAAATACACTGCCCAGTAAAAGAGCTTTCCCATTTTTCACCTCCGCCCGTAAAATGGATTTTTTATTATCAGATTCACTTTCAGCAACCATAAAAACCTTAATATACCAATTTTCACGAAAACTACCCCCTACTCCTCAGGGGGTGGATTTAGAAAAATTTTATTATCAGATTCACTTTCAGCAAACTCAAAAATTCCAATACACCAGTTTTCACGAAAACTACCCCCACCCCTCAGGGGGTTAAATTAGAAAAAAAGTATTATCAGATTCATATTCGTCGACCACAAAAACCCCTATATACCAATTTTGAAGAAAATATTAATAACATTAAAAAATATTTACCCCCTTACCCCCTTACCCCCTCGGGGGTGGAATTAGAAAAGTTATTTATCAGATTCAATTTCAGCAACCTCAAAAACCAATATATAGCAATTTTTAAATTTTTCTAAAAAACATGTATTTTTCCCCATTTGCCCCCCTTTCCGCACCCCAATGTTTACCAAAAACAATTCCGTGCGAGAACTTTTGGTAACATACCTTTATGCCAAATTTTAAGTCTCTAGCTTAAAGCGTTCTTAAGTTATCGTGTCCACAAGATTTCCCGGATTGACCGACCGACAATTTTTTTTGCTCGAAATTGATTTATATCAACATACATAAAACGTCATAAAACGCAAAAATACACAAAAAAAAATTGAAAATTTTTGCACGAATACAAGGCTTTCCAAAATTTTGAAAATTTTCAAAATGGGAAAGCAAATACTCAAAGTGCACTAAAAATGGTTTGCGTCGGTGTGAGTATACCATTTTTCCTACGACTTAACACCTAAACATCCAAAAGACGCAAAAATTGTCTAAAAATGAATTTGTCAATTTGAGGTTATGTGTTTGACAATTACTCGTTCTCTGACAGCAAATATGTAAAATCAGCTGATTTTCACTTCCCGATCGCTGACATGGCAACGGCTGGAAAATGAGCACCACATACTAACTAGGTATAAGAAATAGTATATTACGCCCCGAGTACGCGAACCTAGTTTTTAGGGCACGACAGAGAACTCGATATGCTTTGCGTCGAGGTGCGTATACTATTTTTCCTAGGACCTAACACCTAAACGTCAAAAAAACGCAAAAATTATCTTAACATTAACTTGTAAATTTGAGGTTATGTGTTTGACGTTTGTTAATTTTCTGACAGCAGATATGTAAAATATGCTGATTGTCACTTTCCAACCGTTTTCATAAGCAAGGGGTGGGAAATAGGCACTAACTACTTACTAGGTAGTAGGAACAATTAATTTAGTTCAACTTTAAAATGTCAAATTAGGCAGTGAACTAAAAATAATTAATAAAATTTAGGTATTAATACAATAAAAATTGTTATAATTAAAAACAATTTTTTTTTAATTTTTTTTTGCGAAAAACAAAATATTAAAAAAAATTAAAAAAAAATCCATTTTTTTTAGTTTTTTGTTTTTCGCAAAAAAAATCAAAATCGTGACGTCGGACGGACGGACAAACAGACATTTAAAAAAAAGCTGCTAATTTTTTCATGAAGCAAATTTCTATCCAAGAATTTTTTGTCTACGACGATTTTTGAAAATTTTGGAAAATTCGAAACTACCGTATACACGGAAAGAAATTAGTGGGCTCTGCGCTATACTATACATTATAAGATATTTGGTAAAAGTGGCAAATTATAGTGATTTAAGCTATACAGGGTGGCCCAACGAAAACGAAACAGAGGAGTTTTCAGGTAGTGATTTTTTAAAAAACGCAAAAACACGTCAACTTTAGTTTCGGGAGGGACATCTTTTGCAGATGTCCCCCCTGAAACTAAAGTTGACGTGTTTTTGCGTTTTTGTTAATTCACTGCTTACTGCCTGAAAACTCCGGTGTTTCGTTTTCGTTGGGCCACCCTGTATATTATAAGGGACACAATAACTAATAATGTTAAAAATAAATTGGAAACGATGTTATTTATTACAGACACGATTATACAGGGTAAACAATAACTGGCATGCCAAAATTTAAGACGTGATTCTACATCCAAAAATATAAAAAACTCATATAAAGGTTAGTCTGCAAATGAGCCATAAGGGAGCTACGGCTCATTACAATTGTAATAAAAATAATGTTTTTAATTAATTACTTTTGGTACCCTTTAAGCTAGAGCGACGCGCTTTTGCATGTATACTAGTATTAATAAGGGCAATAAGTTTATGTTAACTTATTTTTTTGAATTTATTCAGAGGCTTCTCTAAACGGAAAAATGTATTAGGCTGAACACATTTTTGCCCAAACTTTTTTATGTGGATTCCTTGAGTAAAAATACATAAAAAAATGTCATATAGTGTAACACTGTAGGAGCAAACGTTTCCAAAAAAAAATGCAATTAAGAGGAAGTAATATTTTGTGCCACCAAAAACGTTACTTTTTAAAAGGCTTTTAAAAAGTAACGTTTTTGGTGGCACAAAATATTACTTCCTCTTAATTGCATTTTTTTTTTGGAAACGTTTGCTCCTATAATATTAAGTTTAGGTGTTTTGGTGAAGAATACTTTTTTGCTCAGTTTGAAATGAAAAATCACCCTGCAGCATTAAAATTTTATTGATGTTTTTTTTTTCATTCAATATGTCATCTTTAAGGGGCCGTAGCTTCCTTAGGGCTCATTTCGGGACTAACATTTATAGAAACGTTTTTTCATATTTTTGGATGTAGAATCACTTCATAAATTTTGGCATGGCAGTTACTAATCACCCGTATTTATTACAGGCACTATTATAAATTTACAGAAATTTTATTATATTATAAAAATTATTAGCAATTATTATCATAAATATCATACTATTTATTATATTTTATTATTCACTAAACAATTAAAGTATTTCATATAATTTTTTACACTAAATGCCATAATTGTAACAGAAAGCTTTATATTTATATAATAAGCGATTTTAATTTGCTTGGTATATGCCTTATAGCGTTCTTAGCTATAATTTTTTTTCCGTGTAATACAACGATGAAAAAACATTTACACTTCGACTGTGTAGACCGGAATGGACACGTAAACGTGATAAAATGTGTAAAATTTTACCGAAAACGTTGTTTAAATTACACATTTTTACACAATTTAACACGAATCCATGCCAAATCAGCTCTACAAGGTCGACTGTGTATTTTTTTTTTCATCAGTGTAATATTCTAGCGCAGGCGCTGTGAATAGTATAATAAGCAAAACAATAATGTGCTATTTTATTCAAGTACCGTTAAAAATATCCATCGGTGACACACTGTGTATCCAATAAAATCTAAATTGTGTGTAAGACATTGTTTTGAGCATTGTCTATGTATATTTGCAGGAAATTCACAGCTGGTGATACCAGCGAACATAATATGTTACAAAACAATAAAGAAATTTTACCGTCAAGTTACAAAAGCCGGAATATCTATCGTTTACCAGGCCCATACTTACAGGTAAGAGTTTACTTTAAGATATTTTGGGGTGTTGAATCCAAATATTCCTTGGCCAAATTGTTTAGTCGCATGAGATTTTTTTTAGAAAGATGCAAAAATTTGTCTATAGAACGGGAGAAGATAGTACACTGAGGTAAATTTTTACATCCAAATGCATTTATTTTTACATCCAGTGTGTAAAGTTTACACACTGGATACAGAAAACATACACAAGTCTTAACAACTCAAAATTTGCAGGCCAGTGTTACCGCCTAAATAAGTAAAACATTATAAAATGAACTAAATTAAATTGTTTGATATTTACAAATTTAAAAAATCTATATAAAACATTTTACTATTCCTTAAAACGACTTTTGTTTGATTAACGCAGTCGTCCCTCCGAAGTGACTGATCGATTTCGTGCTTTTTAGCACTCTTCAGAGCCACATATCGGTAGTAGGGACAACTACGAAAATCAAATCCTTTCCATATATCTCTATATAGAGTTTAAAAATCGTTGTAAGGAAAAGCAAAAACAGCTAGCGACATCTACTGCTAAAAGCAGAGACTGGATAAACCTATCGACAGTCCAAAAAAGGAAGCAGTTATTGGTTTCAAGAACCTATTGCACGCTGTCGATAGGGGGCAGATTAATCAATGCCACGGTAGACATTGCTGCCAATTGAATCCTAAACGCTAGGAGGTCACCTTTTACAGTGGTATCTGAATTAATAAACTAAATTAAATTGTTTGATATTTACAAATTTAAAAAATCTATATAAAACATTTTACTGCGTTAATCAAACAAAAGTCGTTTTAAGGAATAGTAAAATGTTTTATATAGATTTTTTAAATTTGTAAATATCAAACAATTTAATTTAGTTTATTAATTCAGATACCACTGTAAAAGGTGACCTCCTAGCGTTTAGGATTCAATTGGCAACAATGTCCACCGTGGCATTGATTAATCTGCCCCCTATCGACAGCGTGCAATAGGTTCTTGAAACCAATAACTGCTTCCTTTTTTGGACTGTCGATAGGTTTATCCAGTCTCTGCTTTTAGCAGTAGATGTCGCTAGCTGTTTTTGCTTTTCCTTACAACGATTTTTAAACTCTATATAGAGATATATGGAAAGGATTTGATTTTCGTAGTTGTCCCTACTACCGATATGTGGCTCTGAAGAGTGCGAAAAAGCACGAAATCGATCAGTCACTTCGGAGGGACGACTGCGTTAATCAAACAAAAGTCGTTTTAAGGAATAGTAAAATGTTTTATATAGATTTTTTAAATTTGTAAATATCAAACAATTTAATTTAGTTTATTAATTCAGATACCACTGTAAAAGGTGATCTCCTAGCGTTTAGGATTCAATTGGCAGCAATGTCCACCGTGGCATTGATTAATCTGCCCCCTATCGACAGCATGCAATAGGTTCTTGAAACCAATAACTGCTTCCTTTTTTGGACTGTCGATAGGTTTATCCAGTCTCTGCTTTTAGCAGTAGATGTTGCTAGCTGTTTTTGCTTTTCCTTACAACAATTTTTAAACTCTATATAGAGATATATGGAAAGGATTTGATTTTCGTAGTTGTCCCTACTACCGATATGTGGCTCTGAAGAGTGCTAAAAAGCACGAAATCGATCAGTCACTTCGGAGGGACGACTGCGTTAATCAAACAAAAGTCGTTTTAAGGAATAGTAAAATGTTTTATATAGATTTTTTAAATTTGTAAATATCAAACAATTTAATTTAGTTTATTAATTCAGATACCACTGTAAAAGGTGACCTCCTAGCGTTTAGGATTCAATTGGCAGCAATGTCCACCGTGGCATTGATTAATCTGCCCCCTATCGACAGCGTGCAATAGGTTCTTGAAACCAATAACTGCTTCCTTTTTTGGACTGTCGATAGGTTTATCCAGTCTCTGCTTTTAGCAGTAGATGTCGCTAGCTGTTTTTGCTTTTCCTTACAACGATTTTTAAACTCTATATAGAGATATATGGAAAGGATTTGATTTTCGTAGTTGTCCCTACTACCGATATGTGGCTCTGAAGAGTGCTAAAAAGCACGAAATCGATCAGTCACTTCGGAGGGACGACTGCGTTAATCAAACAAAAGTCGTTTTAAGGAATAGTAAAATGTTTTATATAGATTATAAAATGAATTTTTTAAGGATATTGTATTAATCACACTTTTTAAATATTTACTTTTAATCAACACTTACCAATTATTTCTTTGAAAAATGTAGTACACACAAAATTTTACGTACGCTCTTACAAACGCAAACAATTATAATGGTCGACAGCCACCAGACTCGATGAAGCAAGGATTCTGGCTTCTCGAGTCACGTGACTAGCTTAACGCCCGCGATTGCCTGGCTTGTACATCAGAAGTGTGATTTTTACACTTCGGGTGTATTGTTGCTAAAGGTATGTTTATAAAAATACACTTTCTTGAGCTCCGAGTGTATTGTTGCAGAAGGTATGGATGTAAAAATACACACTCTAGGTCAAAATCACCTCACGTGTGTAGTGTCACATCAATGTTGATGTACATTTATATAAAGGTGTAAAATTTACACATTTATAGAGTGTATTTTTTTACACCTTTTCAATGTAATTTCTTTCAGTGTAGTCCAGTCAAATAATAAATGTAAATTGCAATAAATGTACACAGGCTGATATTTTAAAGGGCAGTAGTGGATGGTAACAGAACACTCCTGTTAGTTTTTCACCGGGTGATTTGCGTAAGGGGTGTCCGCTATCTTGAATTTTAGGGGTGAGTGCGGTTATCTTGCTAAATATGCATCTTAAGATAAAAATGCATATAACCAATTTTGTTAAGGAGAAAATTGCCAACAATTTTTGTTTGGATTACTTTTTTAATATATTAATAACAATCGAGTTAATTTAAAAATAGCCATGTTAGAGGTAAAATTGTTTTTTTCCATTTTTCAGCCAGATTATTCATTGGACGGTTATGAGCAAACTTGTAGCTCTTGAAATTCTCTACAAGTTTCATATATTATAAATTTTCATAGGTATTTTGGTACGGTTATAAAAGGCGCAACTCGCGCCCACTGTAACCTAACAAAATACTTATGAAAATACATAATGTATAAAACTGATAGAGAATTTCAAGAGCTACAAGTTCGCTTATAACCACTTTTATGCTCCAAAGAATAATTTGGCTGAAAAATCGAAAAAAAACCTATATCACCCCCAACATGGCCATTTTAAAATATTTATAACTCGATTGTTATTAATATGTACATTCTATCAACTGGCCTCTCGCTGGTATGTTTGGAATTCAAGATCGCCTATACACAAAATTTTACCTCTTTTCTTCCCCGCGCCTCACATTCCAGGTGCCAGTTGATAAAATGTAAACATTACATTTATTGCAACATAGGAATTTCTCGTTATTGGACTGGACTATAGGTCAATTTCGCTAACATAATTGTATTCGGGAGAATTAGCTCAGCGTGAGTTCAAACCTCAGTGGCGCCGATTGCCTTTTTCAGTTAATTAATAATTGAAATTTGGCGAAGGCGTACTCCCTAGATATATTGGTTCGAAAGTCAATTAAAGCTGGTGGTTCCCTCTTCTACTAGCCCACACAAGTCCTGGACTTAGGGGATGCTTAATTAAGTAGATTTTACGAGGTTAAAAAAAACAAAAAACATTCAAGATAAAAAGGTAATTAACGTAGTAATTTACAGACATTTTTCTCATGCTAAATTCAAATTTAAATAAATATTTTTTAGAAACCCTACTTCTAAATTCTTCGGACCCTGGCTCAGAAACTATGTTGGCCTGTGTTATAAGTTAAAGGTTATCTATATGGGATTTCTGCATTTTGTTTCTTTTCCAATTTCTCTATTAAATTCATCCATTTAACCAGCATGACAAAATGTTAATGTCATGTGCCCACCTCATTTAGGGTTAGTCTCCCCCTTTGATTTCCATGCTCCCACGGTTTCCAGTCAATAAATTGATTTTGGTAGTGATAACTATATTTATTTAATTACACTAAGTGATCTTTTAAATTTCCTATCCTCAAATAACTTTTGACCACAGTTAATTCTAACAATACAAAGCCCCTAGTAGGGTGGAAAAGTGACAATGATGACAATAAACCATAGAAAATGAGGAAATAACATAATGAGAAGAGCTTTTCGTGCCTAATTGTCAAAATTCAATAGAAATCGAAAGTCACAGTTTTCAGTAAAACCTTTTCACACGTTCACTAAAAAGTGGTTATGCCAAGGTTTGAAAGAACCTTTCTGCTGGACTAGTCTGCCTTGCCAGACGGGTTGTATGGCTCGCAAAAGCCAAGTACAGCATAGTAGCAGTTTCGACCGTAACATTAGTATAAGTTACAAATGTTACAGTATTATTTACTAATGTTGTGTTATTATATATCACATAACCTATATGGGACGTTTCATGTGCACCGGATCACCTGCGTACCCAAAATTTGGGTTGATGCATTTTTATGATCGAGTTGTCAAAATGTTCGTCTGGACAAGAGCTTTAAAAAAATGGTGGCGTATTGAAAAATTCAATATAGCGGCTGGAAACCAGAGAAAAATCGAGAGTTCGAATCAAAAAGTTTGTAAGCAAAAAAAATTGCCGTTCGATTCGTTTAGTTTTAGGCTCAAATTGTTGGTATTTGACGTCCCCAAAAAGTTTGTAAGGTAGGTTGGAGAAATGCAACATGGCGGATCCAAAATGGCAGCTAAAACCTCGAATTTGTCAAAATTTAAAAAAAAAACATCCGATTAATGCAAAATTTGGTTTGTGGGGGTTTTGGAGGTCGCTCATCACGAATCCGAAATCAGCATTGCACTTCGGATTTGTAATCAGTGACCTCAAAAAACCCCACAAACCAAATCTGGCAATGTTTTTTTAATGTCGACGATTTCGAGGTTTTAGCCGCCATCTTGGACTTTGATCCGCCATATTGAATTTTTCAATACGGCACCATTTTTTGAAAGATCTTGTCCAGACGAACATTTATGTTTATATATAAAGGTCCATCAACCCAAAATTTGGGTACGCAGGAGATCCGGTTGACATGAAACGTCCCGTATCTAAATTAATTTGTATCGTATGGAGTATGGCCTTCAACAAATATTTTTTTGTGTATGTTTCGATAGATGTTTTAGCTGTATGGTATTAATGCTTGCTGAAATGTTACTAGATGATTTTGGTAGTAACAGATAAAACTGCCCAACGGTACTTTCTAGGCAATGCTTACACATAATTGTTTTATTGTATAAAAGCCCATAAATATCATAAATTATAATTAACCATATATGCCATAATTACTATAAGTAGGTACCTAATAAAAAAAGTTTATTCATTTCGAATCGTAAAAATAGTTTTCTAAAACAATAAAGCAATATTTCTACTTATAAAATAATATATAGCGGAAAGGTTAAAATTAAATTATTTCTATCCTAATTAAATGCAGAAAAGACGAACAAGCCGGGGTGTTAAAAAACCCGAATCTGGAAACACTTATGTGTCCACTTTTGTGTTGAACTAATTTTGTTCATAATGCTTAGAACGGGTCAAAGTGTTTCACATTTGGGCATGATTTGGCATCATCAGCCAAACACTAACTTTGACCCCTTCTAAGCATTATGAACAAAGTTTGTCACAACAAAAAAGTTGACACAGAAGTGTATCTATCTATTCTGGACTACTTGACTCGAATGATAGGTTTCGTGCAAAAATAAAATTGCCTTAAAAAACACAATTTAAATTTTAGACTATAAACTAAATCTGGGCAGTTGTTATTTATTTAAACACGTTAAAAATTGTTAAATTGTCCTTTGGGCTTAGTTTAATTCGATTTTTTTTTAATTTATACATTTGCGCAGTGTGGCAACCATGCTCGGCCGTCAGATTTAAACCTAGAGAGAGAGAGAGAGAGAGAGAGAGAGAGAGAGAGAGAGAGAGAGAGAGAGAGAGAGAGAGAGAGAGAGAGAGAGAGAGAGAGAGAGAGAGAGAGAGAGAGAGAGAGAGAGAGAGAGAGAGATATAACTCTGCTATTCATGGTAAAAAATGTATGTAATAGTGTAAAAATATCTTAGTTTACTAAGAAATTTTACTATACTTGACTATGTTTAGTTCATGAATTTGTGGAATATGTGTGTAACTAAATTTATAGTAAATTAAAATTACATAAAATTACAACAATAATGTAAAATTACTTAAAATTATATAGATTTACATCGATTTACACCTATTCCAGACCATATTGCTTCAATGAAAAATTTTACAAATTGGTCTATGAAGGATATAAATTGTTTAAACGTTGTTAGATGTAGAAGAATCAAGAAATATTTTATTACTTATTAATGTATTCATTGTAGAACAGAGTTTCATCGGCTATGCCGCTCACTTCTGTATACAGAATACATATAATAATAATAATAATAATAATAATAATACATATAATAATAATAATAATAACTAATAAAATTCGTTCTTTTTGCAGAATAGTATTTATTTAGCCTCTTTACCGCATATTCATGTCACCAGTATACCGTAAAACTGACAACTTTGCCCAGAGGGTAAAACTTTTCCCATCTGCATTTTCTTCTTAAACGTGGCAATGTAGCAGAAACGTTTGATGTTAGCAGTTCGCTCTCTAGAAGTGCCGAGACGCACCCAGTACTTCGACAGCTGACCTACTGTTGTGTTGTGTTTCAAAAACAGGTAAGGGAACGTTCAAGTATTACGTAACACTCCTAGGGGGGGGTCGTTTTGAAGTGTCACGCCCATGTTAATGGTATAGGAAAATAGCGTTACGGGGGGGGGGGGGGTTCAAAATGATCAACATTTTCGTTACGTAATACTTGAACGTTTCCTAAACAAATATCGGCGATATTTAAAAAATATATATTTTCCTCACTTTTTAGTATTTTTATTGCATCCGTATTCTCCGTGTCTGAAATAGAACGCAGTGACTAATACCTCAAACGTATTATGCTGCTCTCGTATAAGGGATTCCCCTCAGACGGAGTTACGCGGAATCTACGCCTTTTAGCACACTTTCGCAAATGAGTCACTGCAGTCTATTTCAGCCACGGAATATATCCAGAACCTTTTTAAAAAGAATACAGTGGGCAAAGATGTACTATAAGAATCGTTAAAATTGCCTCACAGTAATGTGGGAAATTTTGAATGCAACTTTGCCACTTTTTTTATTTTTTTTTCTCGTAATTATCGTTAAGTTAGAAATTTTAAACTTTGACTTAATTAACTTGATACGGGAATCATTAATTTAGCTTAATTATTTTTACAGATTTTTCTTTAGAAAAATGTTATTAGCAATAAACGACATTTACCTGTACAAAGCTGTCATGTTTTACGGTACTGCAGTATTTCGTTTTTCTCGCGCTCGTTTAAATTACTCAACGCAATATAAATGTCTCTTGGTTTTGAGATTAACGATACAGTTCGATGTGTAAACACGATCTACATCTAAGTACATTTTTTCGGCCTAGGATAAAAATTAAAGCCGACATGTGTTATTACAATTAGCGCGACACGCGATACCGATGTATGTATGCACAGTGTGTGCGATATTTTTAATGTGCATATATCATGATAAGCGTAATACAGAAATAACATTATAACAAGTTTTTTTGTTTGAAAAGTAAATATAAACTGAACAAATAATTACAATTAGCTAAGTAAATAACATTACTTTACACGGTTGGACTTTTTAACCTTGTACTATTTTACTTAATTAAGCATCCCCAGTCTAGGACTTGTGTGGGCTAGTAGTAGAGGGAACTACCGGCTTATACTGACTTTCGAACCAGCTTTAATAGGGAGTGTCCGCTTCACTTACACCTTCGCCAAATTTCAATTAATAATTGAACTGAAAAACGCAAATCGGCGCCAGTGAGAATTGAACTCACGCTATTGGCTAGTAGACTTGTCATGCACTGAAAAAATAAACTGATTGGCCCAAGCGTGTACGCACTTGAACCAATTGCGTCATGCATTTGATATATGCCAAATGCATGGCACAATTGGGGCAAATTCAAGGCGCATTTGGGATAAACGCCTGAAATTCCTTATTTCAAAAGCGTATGTTCTTGTCATAAAAGCACAGCATTCTGCATGATTTTAAGGCAAAGTCTCAACTCTGTCTTCAAGGTTTATTATAATTTTTTAATAAAGCACTGCGAATTTGCAACAAAAGCACTGCAAATTTGCTACAAAGGCCTGTGAATTTTCTACAAAAGCACTGCGAATTTGCGGTAAAAATATTGCGAATTTGCGAAAAAATTATTGGGAATTTGCGACAAAAGTTATATGAATTTGCGACAAAAGCACTGCGAATTTATAACAAAATGGTCAGGTGAATTTGAAAACATGCGAGTTTATCTGTATATATAGGGCGATCGATATGCGAATCCCTCAAAAACTTTTTTAACCGACTAGCAAAGAAGTTTTTGGGGTACATATCGCCCTGTACAGATAAGTTCGCGTGCTTTTGGGAGGAATCGCCGGGGTTTTATTCCATCGCAACTTCTTAAAGAAACTAGAAATACTAATTATAAGAAAAGTCCATCTGAAAATATTTTTACCTAAACATAATGTTGGTGTCAGTAGAAAGTAAACAAGAAAAGTATCGAAAAAAAAGATTTATTGGTTTTCATCGTAACATAATTATAATATAAAAATAAAAGTCTTTCAAAGATAACTAAATAACAAAAACACCTTAATTATTAAAAATCAACAAACTTAGGTACTAACAAGAACTGAAATGTTTGACAAAAAAGTACCTTGTTGAAAGTAGAAAAAAATAAAAAGATCACTCTCTGGTAGTTTTGTATATAACCTACTTGAGTTTGCCTAAGAAAAAAACCTTAGCTATTTAAATTAAACAAAACCACTTATATAAACTAAAAAGTTTGAAAAAAAATTCCTTGTTGAAGGTAAAAAAACATAAAAAGATCACTCTTCAGTGGTTTTGTATATTACTTAAGTTTATAACTTATAAGTTTCTGTATCATCAATTTATTCTAATAAAATCAGTCTTTACTGGTTTTGTACTAAGTAATCAGACTTATCTAATAAGAACTTGACAACGTTTCAATATCTACTGAACACTTAAGGTAAAAATCCAAGGAACAATATTTGAATGTTTTGGACGCGACATATGTATATCAGTCTCATTTAGTTGCACGAATAACTATTGTACCATTTGCAATATACATAGGTACAGTTCTTATGACGAACTTTTACCTCGAAATTTTGATAACAAGTGGCTCAAACGACACCCCGCCAAGAATTCTTCTACACTGTCACTATTCATCATGCACTCTGACCGTAAAACCAAAAAAAAAAAACGGGAAAAACACACGCATCCGCGTTCAATATCGATGTTCAAGCGGAATGTACCTATGCCAAAAGCACCGACCTTCTACCAAAAGCAAGGTCTTTAGGTGTAAATTTCCGAATTTGACATAAAAGCATCTCATTTAACTCTGAAGGCATAGGAGAAAAAACACGCAGAAACTGGGCCAAATTCAGTAATTTTGTGCTGAAGACCGACTTTCTAACAAAAGCATGGCTTAAGCCTGAAAATCCAAAATTTGACATAAAAGCATCTCATTTGGCTCGAATGCATAACAGGGCAAATGCACGATGAATTTGACCCAATTGCAGTGGTTTTGTTTAGCGCAAAAGCAGTACCATTGAAATTAAGGAGTCTCCCTTGCCACAAAAGCAAAAACGGCAAATGCACGGATTCATTTGCCATTAAAGCATCAGTTTTTTCAGTGTGTACAGACGCGGTAGACCACTACACCAATCCTCCCGTTGGTTCATAAACATTTAATCAGTTTTTCATATCAAATCTGGGATTACGACGTATTTAAGACAAGCCAAAAATAGCATAGTTACTATTAGTAGTGGATATTGTCTAAGTCCAAACGAAAATTTTCAAAATTTCGTGCAAAAATTTTCAATTTTTTTGCGTATTTTTGCGTTTTATGACGTTTTATGTCGATATAAATCAATTTCAAGCAAAAAAAACAATTTTCGATCGGTCGGTTGATCGTTCTGTCCGGAAAATCTTATAAGCACGACAACCTAAGAACGCTTTAAGCTAGAGAATTGAAATTTGGCATGAAGGTAGGTTACCAAAAGTTCCAGCTCGGGATTGTTTTTGGTGAACATTGGGGTGCGGTAAGGGAGGCAAGTGGGGAAAAAAACATTTTTTTACAAAAATTTGAAAATTGCTATATAGGGGTTTTTAAGGTTGCTGAAGTTGAATCTCATAACAAAAATTTTCCTCGCAGGGGAGAGGGGGAAATATTTTAAAATATTTTCGTCAAAATTGGGGGTTTTTGGGGTCGACGAATATGAATCTGATAATAGTTTTTTTCTAATTTCACCCCCTGAGGGGTGGGGGGTAGTTTTCGTGAAAACTGATATTGGGGTTTTTGAGGTTGCAGAAAGTTAATCTGATAATAAAAAAAATCTAAATCCTGAGGGATGGGGATCTCAAAAGTGCATGACATGATCAGCTGTTTAAATATTTACCTGAAATATTAGATAATGCCATCTATCAATAGATACTCCAACTTAAGGGATCATTCTGGTTTATTATTTCCAAAAAAAACGATTTTTTTACACTTTTCAATTCCTTATACCTTCAAAAATAGCCTCCTAAAATATTTTTGAGTAATTCGAGAGTTATAACGGTATATAACAACTTTTAATGAGCGCGCGCGTATTGGCTCCAAGCAGATGTAAAAACTTTAAACGCGTTTTTCTCAAAACAACGTTTTTTCGGTCGGCGGCGGTGATTTCTCCGAAACCATATCCTTATGAAATTTTAACTACATATTCTATACATAAATAGCTCCAGCGTATTCTATAACCGTATTAAAATTGTAATTTTTACTATTTTTTTTTTTTTGCCAAAAACAGTAAAAAACAACTCATTTTTTGATTTTTTTTCTTTAAATGTCCGCCATTTTATTATTTATTAATAAATATTAATATCCATAGAATAAGCGAGAGCCACAGTCATACTGAATCTAAATATTTTGATTTTTTAAGTTTTAGATGAACCGTTATCAAGATATCAACGCCGCCAGCGACATATCTAATTTTTGAGTTGTTATTTTTTTGTACAAAAAGTGTGTAAAATTAAAAAAAAAATGTTTTATGTATTTCGAGAGTGTATTTATTATGCTCAAAAATTTTTATATCAATATCTATAATAATACATTCTTAAAAAAATAACAAAAATAGCCCTTTTTCTCGAGCATCTAAACCAGAATGATCCCTGAAAGACCATTGTTTCCAAGTGAAAACTAGGTGCCCAAAAAATTTGTATTTTGATTAGTAAAGAATTTAGGGGTCTTAATGCCCGGTGTTCCCAAATGGGAACAAGGCGCAATGTAGGGTTAGAGAAAAAAAGTCCAAACCATTTAACAACATAAGTTCATTCTTCTGTGTGTGGATATGCCCTCGCGAGGGCAGTTGATTCAACTAGGTCCAACTTCCTGTCTAACGTTCATGTCACCAGATTGCAAGTAGATAGCGATAGCTGGTTCATACATGCAGCCTGCCAGTGTCTTTTTGTTCTCGATAAAGTCAGTTTGATAGCCAATCGTACGAGGGAGCATTTATTAATTTGATATTTATTGATTGGATCCAATCCATGGTGATGGTCATGAAAACAATAAATGCGAGTCGCATTATGCGACCGACATTTTTTTTAACTTGAGTGTCAATATACATATGTAGAATAACCACCTGATAATTTAACAGTGGTAAATGTATGAGATTTACTAATGGTTATAGTAGATTACAGGTCAACTCGGAAAACAGTACTTTTCCGAGACCTTATTAATGGGCGAGGACGAAGTGCCGAGACATTTATAGGTCCAGGAAAAGTACCATTTTTCGGGAACTTTTTTTATTTAAAATAAAGTAGTATTTTTTAATTTTTTTTTTTTTTTGAAACCTAGACGTTTGAATTCAAATGAAGAAAATAATATTATAATACGTGGTTTTTTAGTTATTTTCATAATTACCACAAATATTTTTTCCTGCTTTTCATAAGACAAAGACATATCATATAAAACTAAAGTTCCACATACGTGTAACCCAAATAAACAACCACAAAAAACATTTGTTGATAGCTCACAAGGCGTTTATAACACTTATTATCCTTCTCTGTCTAAAAAGTAAAAAAACCTTTGACTAAAACTGTACATTTAGGTTTTTTAACGAAATGTATTAGATTATATTCGTGTTTATCATGACAACAGCAGTTCAGCCATCTTGCTTTAAGCATTAATAATGATATTTTAAACATGTAGCGGAAATTAATGATTTAAACTGCAGACCTGTAATAATTAGTTTACTGGTCTTTATTTTTCATTACAGGTCAAGTCCAGGCATGAAAAACAGTGGGACAAGAAATCACGTACTTCCCAACCTTTATTAATACATGTAATGTATGTATTACATATACAGTTGCGAATAAAATATTTTCTGAAAAAAATGACCGTGCTAACCTGATGGACGTTTTAAATAAATTACTTGCAAACTTACTGGAAAACATCAATAACTTTTTTAACGATTGTTATTAGCATACCTTGGGGTTTAGCGAGCTGTTCTTTCGTTTGGAGCGTATCATACATTCAGCACTGATAACAGGCGACGCCAAGTCGCCTATCCCCACTATACAACAACGCAACGCCAGTGTTTCTATGACAAAAATTAAAAAATATGAAAAAAGATGACTCATAGCTCGCAAGTCTCGCAAGGCTCTGGTTATTAATAAAATATTCTTATTTACTGGCGTGACGTTTAGCGTCTTAGCAGGCAACGTCACATTTAGGCACTTTACTGTTTAACAGAGCTTTGCGTAATGAATCAAAAAAAAATTGCCTCCATATATTTGATCCCTAATATTTTACTATTTATTTTTTACCCTCGTATAGTAACAAAGATCAAACGGTTATTTTGCAGATAATATGTGGTTGTATTGTTGGTTTTTAATAATAACATAAAGAGGTTATTTTTATTTTATTCATGCGGATGTCTTAAATCTACCTAGATTCTAAATATAAAATGTATATCTAGCAGATACAATTTCTGGTTTTTTAGAAACAAGGATTAAAGATGAAGAGTCTCTAGCATTATAATATTTTATTTATTTTTTTTGGTAGGCAGTAACTACTTGTTACTAATACATTAATAGTGAAGCTAAACTTTTGGCGTCCAGTGTAAATGTAAATTAGGGTACAGTTATAAATAAACAATCATTAATGTTCTTCATAAAATACACGCAAAGAATGGCGTCATCGCGTTTTAATTTTAAAATTTTGGTTAAAGAAACTTGATTGTTTCAACGAGAAATTATCTGTAATTAATTTGTTAAAACATTTGATTTATAATTTTATAAGAAGAGATGTAACCTCTAAAAATTATTTTAATCGTAGAAAGGCTAAAACGTTTTGATATTAAAAATTACAAGAGTGTGCAGATGGTCGTAGAAAATAAATTACTACTTTAGTAAAATTACTATAATTAATAACATTGTACAACTATTTTAGAAAAATCTTTTTTGTAGCAATTAATTGCATTTTTGGACTTTTAATTTAAACCAGCAGTCATTTTAAGTTTGTTTATAAATTCACCCCATTGGTGCCGTCGCCTGGATCTTGTTTGGTCATATGATCTCCATTTTTTTTACTATAAGCTTTAGAAGTCACCATTATTTAGCTAGTTTTTAATTCGGGAAATTAAATTTCTTCACCTGGAGCAATAATAAAATAAAATTATCTTCTACTAGTAGATAATAGATTTCTGTCAATTTAGATGTTTTATCCAATTTGCACTAATTAAACTGAAGCAAATAGCTTTTATCGTCTCCAAATATTTTTGTAATAATTTGGGTGATTGGTTTATATACAAAAAGTTATACTTATTATATACGTATTATATGTTATCGACCTTTGCATTAAAAGTAATATCACACAACACAATAATGGATATTTACAATACACTAGGCTGGCCAACTGTTAAAGGGGCAGGGCCGGAGTTCGGCCAAAAATGCGATTTTTAATTGTCTGCCTTCTTTTGATGACCGCATTGTTAGTCTATCACATCCCATATGGGACCAATAAAAGAATATTGCATGCTTAAGCCGTCATCGACCTTATTAAATTTTAATATCGCTAAATTTTAGACATGTGGTCACACTGGGAAAAAATGCAAGTAATAATATTAACCGGTATTAATACCGTATACAAATGGCATTAGCCAAATGTTACACCAAATACAAAATACACTGCCCAGTAAATGAGCTTTCCCATTTTCACCTCCGCGCGTAAAATGGATTTTTTATTATCAGATTCACTTTTAGAAACGTTAAAAATATACCAGTTTTCACGAAAACTACACCCCGCCTTTTAGGGGGTGGAGTTAGATTTTTTTTATTATCAGATTCTCTTTCAGCAACCTTAAAAACCCCAATATACCAATTTTCACAAAAACTACCCCCGCTCATCAGGGGTGAAATTAGAAAAAATTTATTATCAGATTCAGTTTTAGCGACCTCAAAAACCCTAATATATACATTTTAAAGAAAACTACACCCTTACCCTCAGGGGTGGAGTAAGATTTTTTTTATTGTCAGATTCACTTTCAGCAACCTCAAAAACCCCAATATACCAATTTTCATTAAAACTACCCCCCACCCTTCAAGGGGTGGATTTAGATTTTTTTATTATCAGATTCACTTTCACCAACCTCGAAAACCCCAATATACCAGTTTTTACGAAAACTCCCCCTCATCCCTCAGGCGGTGAAATTAGAAGAAAATATTATTATCAGATTCATATTTATCAACCCCAAAAACCCCTATACACCAATGTTAAATAAAATATTGAAAATATTTAAAAAAAAATTGAAAATTTTTGCACGAAAATTTTGAAATTTTCCAAAATGGGAAAGCAAAATATTAAGGCAAATTTAAATTATAAAACAGGGTTATTTATATTCTTCTTAAAAAAGTTAACTGATGAACATTATTAATTAAAATTAAGGAGTCTTCAGAGCATTGCATTATGTGTATGTAAATGTAAATTACATTCTATTTCAATGTTTCTTTAGTATTCTAATATAAAACTTCACAAGAAAAAATTCATATAATAATGTCTTACCAATAATAGGATGACATGTTGTCTTATGCTTCAAATTTCTGGGTGACATACCTGGAATAAAAAAAAAACTAAATAAATAAACCATTAAAATTAATGAGATGACTAGGAAATAATTCTAGGTGCCTAGGTAACATTTTTGCGGTTCAAATGACCTTAGAGATTTGCTTTGTGATTGTCAAAATTTAACATTTTGAATGCAATGATTGGATTATACATACAGTGCGGTGCAAAAGTCACCCCCCCCCCCCCCTTTTAACTTTTGAACGAGTTGAGATATCGACTTCAAATTTAGAACTAAATAAGACATCTTAAACTATCTTTTAGCATATATTTGATATTTTCAGCTCTTAAAATGTGGACAGGGGGGCATGGGGGGACATTATTTTAAATGGAAAGGAGGGTCGTGTGATACATCATTTTAAAGCTTATAAAATTATCTTTTTAAACTAACATTTTTAATTTTTTTTAAAAGAGTTTTTTAAGGTTTTGATTTTTCAATTTTTCGTGCTAAAACATTCGATTTTTTAAGTTTTTTTTTTATAAATTTTTATTTATGTCAACTAAAATTAGTTTGAAAGTATAATTAACATTTTTTTATAATGAAATTAGGCATTTTTAAAAAATTATTTGTTTTTTAGAGGAATTTTGACATTAATACCCATTTTCAACCCCATTTTAAACCCATTTTTTTTTAATTTAAAAATATGGAGTTAAATGGAGAATTTTATAAGCTTTAAAATGATGTATTACACGACCCCCTTTCCATTTATGTGCCCCCCAAGAGGGGGGGGGTGACTTTTGGACCGCTCTGTATAGTAAATTAGATAAAAAAATAAAAAAGTACATTTTAATGTTGCAGTTATCAATATAGTTCTAAGGTTAAATCTAAAAAGATTTTTTGACTAAAATAAGTTGCGACTTTTTACGTCTTTAGATATGATTCACAATTAATAAAAAATTATCGGCAAAACATAAACGAAGAGGAAGATAAACCGTGAAACTTTATTAATCGACCACCGGTCGGCGTAGAGTCTCTCTAGCTAGCGACGGTTCTGTCATAATATTACCTTCAAATTCCAAAAAAATGCTAAAATCTAAAAAATTTTGACATCGATTGTATCGGTCTGTGTCTATATGTCAGGGAAACGTGTCCTCCATAACTCGAGAACGTTTTAAGCTAAAGAATTTAAATTCTAATCAAACATTCCCTATCCAAAGTTTTCGTCTGGGATTGTTTTGATAAAAAATGAGGTAAAGTAAGGAGTCAAAACGGGTTAAAATGATTACTTAACATTGGTCGCACAAGCTACTCGCATGACAAAAATTGTCGTTGTAAAAGTTTGAGCAGTTTAAAGAAAGTCCAAACTATTCCAAAACATTTTTACACGGATTTCTAAGATTTTTGTATGTCAAGATTTTAGACATACAAAACCATGATTTTGGAGCCTTTCATATCGTTCATGAACATACAATACCTCCTGACATTTTTGACCAATACCTCCTAACTACATGTAGTTTTCAATATAAGCTGGAATAGTTTAAATGTAAGACTAAAACATTTTTAGGGACAATAAGTAACCTTACACCACTTTATTTATATTGCTATAGATATTAAAAATAGAGTAAACAGCAACTCTAAGAACTGTTTTTCGTCGCTCCCGAAAAATTGGTCATTTCTCATTTAGGACGTATTCCAAGTTCATGGTCGATATGTAGTATACCGAATCTGGAGGTCTTTTTGCAGGACTAATTTTTGAAACCATTTTTTAACAATTTAAATCTTTACGTAGTAATTTAAATAAATATTTATAAATATTAAAATAAATAATTAATAATATATTATTATTAATAATGAATTTGATGTTAATTTATTGGCATAATAAATTAATGTTCAACATTTCTAATTTTTGGAATAAAAAAGAACTTAATTCGAAAAAATTTATTAATTTTTAATAAAAATAATCTAACAAGATATAACAATTACCTTAATTTTGCTTTTGAGTTGATATTTTGTCATAATATTACATTATTAAGTTGTTATGATTAATCATTAATTAATCATAAAAATTTCCAAAAGCTAGGGAAGTGGTGTTTTCGATTTTGTATGGTGTTTTCGATGACGTATGGTTACGAGTTGTTTTTTATTGGTTAAAACCGAAATTATGATGGTTGAGAAAACTATATGTTAGGATTCACTGTAAAAAGTGATAGTAAATTTAAAGCAGTTACCCTTGTGAGGAAATACTGAATTATACTATCTCATATAAGCAAATTTACAAAAAACTGTAACAATGCTTAATTTTTCATGTTATTTGTAGATTTTAAGTCCAAACCACAGCTGTGGTTTAACTTAAAATCTGTGCACAGGTTAGGTTTGAATATCCCTTGAAAAATACAGGAAATGCTTGTAACAATAGGTCGAATTTACAGTAACATTAAAATTACAGCAATGATTATAGTAGGTAATATTTATACACTTTACAGTCACTATAATTAAAAATTAAGGTATTTTTACAATCGCTATTTAAAAATACAGTTAGGCTTTAAATTTACTATAATAATTGCTGGCAATAAATCGCCTACGATAATTGCGGGAAAACTGCTTAAACTGTTTTTACAGTGTTTCTAAAGTTTCTGAAAAATCTTTAAAATATACACCTTGATTTTTTTATTAGGAGATGCGTTCCACCCGTGGAATGGGCATCATGTACTTTCGGCTGGAATTTTATAAATCGGTAACAACGTTTATTCTACGCAACAAGTATTTTATGTGAAAATGTGAATGTCAAGAAAATTATCTATACTATGAAACCGTTCTATATATTTAAATCGATTTAAATTGAATATTTGATGTTTGTGATGTACTTTTGTGGGTTAACCACGTTTTTTTTGTGAGGTTATGTTAATAAGAAAATATATTTAGTTGAAACGATTAGAGAGACTCGCTTCAAGTCTCTAATACTTGTACCTGGTCAATAAGAACGAGAGTTCAAGACCATTAAGTCCTTTTGGGTCACTTTAATTTAGTGTCCAAAAGGAAATTTTGAAGAAGAAGAAGAAGATTTTTTATTAGTTTATTTTTATTGTTTTTTGTTTTTTCTTCCTTCTTCCAATAAAATAAAATCATAACTTTTTAAATTATTTTTAGGGTGTTCTCCTGTTTACCAACAGATATTTTTCTCTTTTTATTAACCTGTAGTAAAAGTCCAAACCTGTAGCTACTGACTCCGCGTGAACAGATGATATTTAAATAGGAATAATTTTAAAAACACTATATAATGTTGAAAAAAAAAACACTATATAGGCGTAGAAAATAAGAAATATGCTTAAGAAAAAGCCGCCCTGCTGGATATTTAAATATGTATTATCATTATTTCAGAATATTTTTTTGCTCAAAATAATTGGAGAGCACCTACCACTAACTTAAAGCTTATTTGGGACTCTTTATGACTCTGTTGTATAAAAACCTAACTAATAATAATATAGTATATATTCTTTTTTGCTATATTAATTCTAAAAATATTCTTTAAAATAATTAAAAATAATTGTACTTTTATTCTTTGCACTCAGTTTTTATTTATTTACGTTTGAGCACTCTATTTAATAATGGGAGTCTGTGAGACTCCACCTCAGTTATTAAGTACAACATTTAACGTCAATAGCTACGGGTTAAATAAGATGACGCTAAAACCGCCGCTAGATAAAGCGACTCTAAGGCCGCGGCCGTTCTCCGATCGTAAATATTTCATTTATTAAAAAGTAGCAGTAGGTTCGGGACAAATGACCTAACCCGCCGAAAGATATGGCCGCCAAGTGCCGGCTTCTTCATTAATTAACCATCGGTCCGATTAATTATCGAATAAAAGAAGCAACTCCGCACATGCTTCCGAAACATAATAATCTCCATGTAAATTAACCAATCTTTAACGAAAAAAACAACAAATATTTTATTAAAAAAGTCATATGAAGGAATATACGATTTTAAAGGAGGCAATATTTAGAAGTTCTTCCTCTCTCTCTCTCTCTCTCTCTCTCTCTCTCTCTTCTCTCTCTCTCTCTCTCTCTCTCTCTACCCACCAATTCAGGACAGATGCATTCCCAGGATCAGTGAGCTAGTCTCACTCCTTCCAAACCTCCCTCCCCTCCCTATTCCATCCCTCCTCATCCCCCTCCCACCTCTTTCGCCACCCCCAACGCCAATTCATGACAGATGCAACTCCAGCATCAGTGAGCAAAGACTTACTCCCCCAATTATCCATTTAAACTAATTCATATTTTAGACAAATGAGCCATAGGCACTAAGCCTGTCTCTTAAAGATCTAAACCAACTACTGATGATATATCGTTTTTTATCTAACGTAACGACGTACCGGTACTGTCAGTTACGTCGTTACGTGAGATAGGGAATGTAAAACATTTTTAAATCTGCCTAAATGCATTTGAAACAAAAGTGTGTACCATAAACCGCGTTTTAGTTTGTCCTATACTGTTAAAAAAATAAATAAAAATAAAAACAAAAATGTAATACACTAGCAGTATGCTAGTTAGCTTTAATTGTAATTATAATTTTATCAAATATCTAATTAATTATAATTTTATCAAATATCTGATTTTTTGAGTTTCGGAGAAAGGGGCGGGCTAAAAATAGCAAAATCTGGATGACCTAATTTATAAGGAGCCACTTAATTTTCTAAGTTTTAATCAGCTTACAATCCAACAATATATTCTATAACTATTAACTACACGGTAAAAATAAATTACATAGTCCGTAAATGGTAATATATTGCCACAAACCGGTACATTCTTTTACATTCTTTTACACAAAATTAAATCTTTTTACACATTTTTACACAAATTCGTGAATTATGTACAGTACAGTAAATTTACTTAGCATACTATGCAAATTTATGTATGTACATTCAGTTTTTATAGTGTACACTATGTCAGGTAGCCATAATTAAAAAAAAAATAGCACAATATGTATGCTTTTGTTTGCTCTAATTAAGCTGAAATTAAATGTCACAACTTTGCATTATCCTAATTGTTAATTCATGCAAATACTCTTATTTAACAAGACGCATAATATGCAATGTATATTATGCATTTATAATAAACAATAACTTTTAGTGCTTTTTTGTGTTTGTTACCACAGCCAGGCAAAATTAGTTTTATTTAGATTTTATACAATATACAATCTACAATGTACACGTATACAAAAAATTTGTCACAAAGGTGTTTTTATGGATATAATAGACAAAATTCGCTAACTATAACTATAAAATATTTATATTGTTATCAAATTTGCAAAAATAACCTTTTTTAAGTAATAATAAATCATTTAAACGAACTGGTCCAGTACTGAACCTTAAGGCCCCCCAGTAATAATTAATTAGAGACGTTTATTTAGATCCCTAACTAGTATAAATATATAAATAAATAAATATTTATGTCTTTTCGTATCAAATTTCACTGTTAAAACCAAATTTATTCGAAAAACTTTATTGATAGAAGAATATACAATTATGCAAAGAGTTCCCCAGAGTTGCTTCGTAATTCCTCCGGAGTTCCTCGGAGTTCCTCGGAGTTCCTCCAAAGTTCTTCAGAGTGCCTCAGAGTTCCTCGGAGTTCCTCTCCAGAGTTCTTCAGAGTTCCTCCAGAGTTCCTCCTGAGTTCCTTTGGCTTTTACAAAAGATTTCCTCGCGGTCAGCCCCTCAAATGGATATCTCCGGAACGGTTTATCCGATTTTAAAAATTAAAAATGAATTTTAATCAAAATAAAAATACCTTTCAAATAATGCATGACGTGACCCATATTGCCATTTGAGATTTTAAAGTTGGGGTTGCTGGGAGCTAGGGGGTGCAATTTAGAACCTTACCGATTACATAAATAGAAAGATTACTAAAAATATCTAATTGACTTACTTTTTAGATTTTTGGTAGCTCTTATAGCTTTCAGTATAATGACTGTAGGAAAGTTAATGGGACACCCTCAATATTTCTAACAAAGTCATTAAACTTTTGTTAGAAAAGAACATGGCGAAAAATTATCCGGCTAAGGAAATAAATCTACTGTTTTTACGCGACTTATATTTAAAATAATTTATTAGAATAAACGTAAGTTTGATTACAAGTTTATTAGCTATCGAAATTTATAGGGCGACCAAATGAAATATGATACTGCAAATAACTATTCCACACGCAAACTTATAAATAATATATTTATAAGCATAACATAGAGTTATAATATCACTTTTACTATTTGTTTTATTACATCGTCACTTCAGCATTTCGACAATAAATAATTATGTTACCAAGGTAAACTATTAACTGATTTTATTTTCAATAAAAAATGTGTTAAATCAGGTCAACATTATTAGCCACACGTCTAATTGAGACTGAAATTCCAAGCAAAAAGTTGTACTATTTACTAATAGAAATAATTGCAATATGTTGAACTTTTATGTGGTATTACCTTATTAGAAATTATAATAAGTAGATATCTAACCAAAAATGCTGTGTAATAATTGTATATTACATAAAAAAAAGTGTAAAAAGCAACTGACAGTTAGCAATAAAACGACGTATATACTATAAGAATTCTAAACACCGTTAAGCAAAGTATGCTATTTTTTAAAGAAACTTTGATAACTTTTGCCTGCAAAGTAACATTATCAATTGAGTCTAATCTTTTGCTTCTTATTTTCTTCATACACGGAAAAAAAAATTATAGCTAGGAGCGCTATAACATACATACCAAGCAAATTATAATCGCTTATTATATAAATACAAGGCTTTCTATACAGTCTTCGAACATCGCGAATAATTTACTGTTTTCACTCAAATTATTGCTCTAGGGACCCTGTCACAATAATTTCCAGATAAAAAACTTTTGGAAAAGAGCCTCTCGCGTTATTCTCAATCTCTTCAAGAGGTTCTCAAGAGATTCTTTTGCGGTGTTACTATTAAATATCTTTTGGGAATCATTGTTTCTCTATTCCTAACAAAATAAAAACTCAAAGAATCAAACTCCTTTTTGAAATCAATAAATCTAATCAAAGTATATTTTTCTATTTTTTCCGTTTTATTATCCTTCAGCTAGAATTTCTTCCTTTTTTTATTATTAAATTACATTGAAAAAAACTGTTTTACTACATATTATATCCGCCTGCATATGTTGGTAAATTTATAGTTTTTTGAGTCATTATTGCTTTAATTTTTCTGATTATGCCAGACCAAAATAACTGTGTTTATTATAAAAATAACATTTCCTAAATAAAAGGGCAAGTTACAAGAATTCAATTAAAATTTACTTTTGGCATATGCTATTCGTTATTAAAAAAAAATTGATTATTTCACAAAGAAATTGGAATTTAATAAAACACACTTACTTCGAGGCACGCTTAGAGCAGCTTACAATAACATATGGTGTTTATTTATTTTTCCTAATCGGTTTTAACGAAAATGGGTCTGAAAACCGCAAATTATATATCGTAAAATGCTACTAATTTATAACATTTGTCTTGGTTTTCAAAAGGATTATCCTTTTTTGTGGTTATAATAAACAAACATATGTCGCGATTTAAACTATAGCAAAGGAGGTAGTTTTTAAATACCAAGAAATCGTTATATCTTGAAAACTAATAGTTCTACGACAAAAATTATTAAAGACATTTTTTTAGGAAATGCTTTTAAACTTTGTAAAAATGTTTATCCTACGATAAATATTAAGCGTTATAAGGCGTGCGTGCTTACAACGGGCCTCTCACTTGTACACAAGTTCCTAACATATTTGACGTAGCCACAAATCCGTGCGTCTAACTATATATGACTCGGCAAGTTAAAAATAGATTTTTTGGTAGCTTATTGTCAGAGCTTTTGGAGCTTCTAGCACCCAAAGGAACCGAATCCGGAGCCTAGCAATTTGAAAGTAGTATACTTTAAGACATAAATAAAATACAGCCGGGAGAAAATAAAGAAATAAAAATGGTCACCAGCTCTCCGACTATTATAAGGTTTACAACCAGATGTACAGACCGACAGGCGGTTGATTTTAATAACCCGTAAATAGATAAAATATGGTATAAGAAAAGTCAATAAATATGATTTAGCAATATTATAATTAAGTATATTTCATACAGTTATGTCTATTTTAATTAATCTCATGTAAAATAAATGTTCTACTCGATATAATAAATTAATAAATACTTTAAAGATCAATGCTTAACAGTTACTGTTAAAGTCACCTTTGATATAAAATAAAGTAACAAATAAATAAAATATTGGTATTCGATCTTATACCGTATGCAATAAATTACAAAATCATTATGTACAAACAACAGTAAATAAATAATTATAGTAGACAGAAGAAGAAGATCTTCCCTAGTGGTTTTATAATGATCTCAACCTATAATATAATTTTTATTTTAAATATTTAGCTATATTTAATGGTCAATTAATATTTATTAATTCATTTATTGTATGTAGTCAATAAATTCTAATTGAATTTTAGTAAAAATAATGTTTTTATCGGGGATAAATCAACAACATATATTTTGTCGTTGTAATGGCGATTTCTCCCGTTAGATTAGACAGGGACAAAATGTCTACCCAAAAAGGATAGAAGACATACATACACTCCCACTTCCACCCAACCAAACAAATTCTGTATTTGTTCTTTGTTGAACAAATACAATATTTACTTGGCCGGGCGAAAAGTGTAACTATATTAGTTTTATTAAAGAAATTACTGGCGCCATCTAAATTTTAGTAGAATTATCTTATTCTACAGATTCACATTAGCTATGTTCGTTCGTGCCGCTCAGTGCTACACTTTCCGGCCAACCAAATAAATATTGTATTTGTTGTATGAAAAACAAATACAGTATTTATTTGGTTGGCTGGAAAGTGTAGCACAAATGAGATAGAGATAGGGTAGACGTCTTTTTTTTCATAATTCTAGTTGTAGAGAGCTCCATTACATAGTTTCATTCCTCGAAAGTTTGGTTCTCATGTTAAACATTTGGGAACCAATAATATAAATAAAATAAGCCGTGAAGATATGTAATGCTACGCATTCCATTATATACTATGCACACTAAATGGTATATTGCATTTCCCATTTTTTTTTTCAAAAAAAAATAAAAAAAAAGTCCAAAAAATCCAAGCCAGTGTACATTTATTGGAACACAGGAATTTTTCGTTATTTGACTGGACTAACTCGTTTAGCAAAGATGTTCTTGAAGGCCTTGCCACACAATTAACTATTTTAGATTTGCCAGTTATAAATAAATTTCCCAGGAAAACAAGCATTCACTCCAGCAAAATAAAATAAAAAAGACGAGGAAAAACTTTTAAATTGTTTCGTAGTATAAAACTCTTGTGAAGTAAATTTACTTTTTTCCTTTATTGAACAAAAACTTTTCAAAATCAATTAAGATTTTAATAAAACTATAGAGTTAACGGTTGCGAAAATATCCCAGAAACAATAGCTCCAATTATGGCATTTGTTTAGTGAAGCGATAATTGTAATATACAGCCTGTTCCAGAACTCGCTTACCGAAATTTAAGAGGTGATTCTACATCCAAAAATATGAAAAAAAGTTTTTATAAAGGTTGGTCCGGAAATGAGCCCTAAGGGAGCTACGGCCCTTCGAAGATGACGTATTGAATGGGGAACAAAAAAAAGCACCAATAAAATTTTAATGCTGCAGGGTGATTCTTCATTTAAAACTGAGCAAAAAAGTATTATACACCAAAACACCTAAATTTAATATTAAAGGAGTAATAGCCTTTTAAAAAGTAACGTTTTTGGTGGCACAAAATGTTACTTCCTCTTAATTGCATTTTTTTTTTGATAACGGTTGCTCCTACAGTGTTACACTATATGATATTTTATATGTATTTTTACTCTAGAAATCTATATTTTTTACAACAAATCCAAAAAACATACACATAGAAAAGTTTGGGGCAAAAATGTTTTAAGCCTCATATATTTTGTCCGTCTGGGCACGCCTCTGGATAAATTAAAAAAATAAATTAACACAAACTTATTGCCCTTATTAATACTAGTATACATGCAAAAGCTCGCCGCTCTAGCTTAAACGGTACCCGAGTTATTAATTAAAAACCTTATTTTTATTACAATTTTAAAGGGCCCTAGATCCCTTAGGGCTCATTTCCGGACCAACCTTTATAGGAACTTTTTTTATATTTTTGGATCTAGAATCACCTCTTAAATTTTGGCATGCCAGTTATGGATCACCCTGTATATTTGCAATTTTGCAAATCACGTCGTCATTAAACAAGGAAAACCATGTCGAATTATGATTAAACTAGTTTATTAAATATATAGGATGTAGTGCCGAAATACACCGTAACATCTCAATTTTTTGGGTTTAGCTACAATTGCTATACAACCATTTAAATCGGCTGCAGTGCTTTCAGGACCGTCTGGTATGTTCCATGGCTTCACGCACCTTTTATGACAATAAAAATCGTATAATTTAATTAAAATACACTTAAATACAAAATTTTAATATATTAGGATTACCATTTTTCAGCGATCTTCATCAAAAATAGCATTGCAGTAAAAATCGTCGCTCTAATGTAAGTTCTTTCATAGGCATATTTTAATTTTAAAAGGTTATTGCACCAAAACGATTGAAGAGCAGAGGGTCACGGTGGGCTTTAAGCTTACGGAGATGAAAAAATCGAACACCCCATAACTGACAACGGGATATTGTTTCTAATGCTTTCAGAATTACATGTTCGTTGAGAACAAAATCGTAGGTATAGCCGTTTTTTATTCCATCAAAAATTAGTATATTAGTATATATGTGACCCAAAAAAATTTCAAATTAGGTCTCACCCCTTAAATTTGTTTATTGGGGTAAGAGTATCATCCCTAATTGTTTTCAAAATTTTTGAAAAAATATAGAGGTCGTTCACAGCCATTTTTTAAAAAATATTTGCTTAGCTTTTTTATTTTTTTTTAAGGCCCACGGATTTTTTATTTAAATCTTTTTAACACGAAACGGTATAAAGGGATAGTAAATTGCTAACCTCAAAAAAAATCTGAATTTTTCTTTGAAAATGGCGGAGCTGTGCCCTTTAAAGTTTGAAAATTCACTACATTGCTTGTTTTAGTTCTAATTACAGGCACAAAAAAATGTTTTTCATTGTCTTCAAACATTGTGCGTGTAGCCCAATATGTCCTCACATAAAAACAACTATATTTTTTTTATCGGATATACAGGGTATCCAGAAAAAATAATATATACATTTTTTATTTGAGAGATTAATTCGGTTTTTAGGCAAAAAAATAATATAAAATATAAGCATCCAATACAAAAATTAATACAAATTTTATGTGTCCAGACACATCCGGCTGGCCTCTCAAAAGTGTTAAAAAATGTATATATTATTTTTTTTTGATATGTGAGGACATATTGGGCTACACGCACAATGTTTGAAGACAATGAAAAACATTTTTTTGTGCCTGTAATTAGACCTAAAATCAAGCAATGTAGTGAATTTTCAAACTTTAAAGGGCACAGCTCCGCGATTTTGAAAGAAAAATTCAGATTTTTTTTAAGGTTAGCAATTTACTATACCTTTATACCGTTTCGTGTTAAAAAGATTTAAATAAAAAATCCTTGGGCCTTAAAAAAATAAAAAAAGCTAAGGAAACATATTTTTTGAAAAATGGCTGTGAATGACCTCTAGATTTTTTCAAAAAATTTGAACAATTAGGGATGATGCTCTTACCCCAATAAACAAATTTAAGGGCTGAGACCTCCAAACTTTTTAATTTGAAATTTTTTTGGGTCACATATATACTAATATAATAATTTTTGATGGAATAAAAAACGGCTACACCTACGATTTTGTTCTCAACGAACATGTAATTCTGAAAGCATTAGAAACAATATCCCGTTGTCAGTTATGGGGTGTTCGATTTTTTCATCTCCGTAAGCTTAAAGCCCACCGTGGGGTGTGACCCAGCCAGTTTTGTTTAGAGAACTAAGTTCTTCAACGTATTAAAATTTCAGCGAAACCCGCGGAAATACATTTTTCTTAGTAGATGTGCGAGAACCTTTATCACGTTTCGCTTGGATTCTTGTAAATTCATCAGGCTTTTCAATATTTTAATTTTTTAATTCATTTTTGTTTGTTACTGTGTTTTTCGGTGAGTATCCGACATACACATTGTACAATACGCAGGTATAAAAAAGAAAATTTAAATTCGGTCCGTAAAATCGATTCAAATACGGGTTGATTTATTATTTATTTTATTAAAGGATACCACACTAAGTGTGGTATTAGTCTTATGAAAGAGATTAAAAGTTTTAGAAATGAAATAGGTAATACCGTTTTATACCATAATATTTATTTGTTGTCAAAAGAACACATGTTATACCTACCACAGTAAACTAAAAGTCCTATAGGAACTCTTAAATAATGATGATTTATTTGATTTCTGACTTTGTATAGTATTAGTAAAGTATTTGTATTGTATTTGTATTTTAATTCGTTAGCCACCCTTTTTAAAAATACCTTTCTTTTATTATTTACATTCGAGTGAAAATATCACACGTACGTGGTGTTTTATGATTTTCGTGTGGGTACAAAGTAATATCAAACCGAGTTAAATATTGTCTCCACAAGGTTCTGTTCTAGGGCCCTTGTTCTTTAATAATTACAAACATGATTTAACAAAATGCTTTTTAATACAAGATAAAGCTCACACAAAAAAACAATCCAGTTGCTAAAGCAGATAATTACGGTTTCATTGTTACTTTCTCATAAAAGAAAGAATTGTGAAAAAAAAAACAATTTTTTTTTGCTTAAACAATCTTATTTTTTTCCTGAAACGTCGATAAAAATCAAAATAAGCAACAAAAAAGTTATGTCTTTCTGTCTGTCTGTCGGTCGGCCACGATAACTTTTTGGTTTGGACTTTTGGAACTTGAAATTTGGTATGCAGATTTATTTTTATATTATCTTATTATCAACTTTTTATCTTTATGTATTTATAAAGCTTGTTATACCACCAGTAATACAAGATAAAGCTCACACAAAAAAACAATCCAGTTTACGGTTTCATTGTTACTTTTTCATAAAAGAAAGAATTGTAAAAAAACGATTTTTTTTTGCTTAAATCAACTTATTTATTTTTCTATTATCTTGGATGTTCGTATTTGAGAAAAATTGGTAGAGGGGAAGGGGGTAAAAAGGGGTCAAATGTTTTTTTTGTCGTATTTTTTTTTATTTACAATAGAAAAGAAATAAAAACCACATATAATGTTGAATAAAACTGCACAAAAAATATCATCATCTTTTTTTTCCAGCGCCCCCCTCTCCCACAAAATGTAAAAAAATGTTTCTGGACATAAAAAAAAAATTATGTCTGTCTGTCAGTCTGTCTGTGGGTCTGGCTGTCTGTCTGTATCCACGATAACTTAAGAACGCCGAGCTAGAGACTTTTTTTAGATATAACTTTTTTATTATTCACAATAAGAGAAAAAGTTAAACAACACATAAAAAGGTAAAATAAAATTACAGAAAATGTGTAATAATAATTTGGTTCAGCCCCTCCCCCTCACCCCCAAAATGTAAAAAATTGTTTCTGGACATATCTTTTTTATTATTTACAATAGAAGAAAAATTTAAAAACCACCTAAAAGGTAAAATAAAATTAGACAAAATATGTTATTATCATTTTTTGCATCAAAATCTAAAAAATTGTTTCTGGACATAACTTTTTTAGTATTCAAAATAGAAGAATTATTTTAAATTCACCAAAGAGATAAAAAAATTCTCTCTCCCTCTCACTCTCCCCCCCCCCCCAAATATTACAAATTGGACATAACTTTTTATGAGAAAGTATTCTCGCTCATTCGAGACGGCTGATTATTATCCACAATAGAAGAAAAATTTAAAAACCAACTAAAAGGTAAAATAGGATTACACAAAAAATGTTATTATCATTTTTTGTTCATGACACCCATCTTCAATAAATATAATAAATTGTTTCTGGAATAATTTTTTTATGTGAAGGGATTCTCGCTCATTCGTGACACGGCTGGTTTTTCATATGAAATGTTCGCGTGTAACTACCCAGTAAAGATCTATCTTTTGTTAAAATTTTCGCTTATTAAACGTTTAATAGGCGGATATTTTAACAAAACTAGACCTTTGTGTTTCATAAATTAATTATTAACATTTAATTTATAAAAAAGAAAGCTTAATTGTAAAAATTACCGACAATTATAAAATATTAACACGAGCTGTTATTATGCTCATCGCAGCTTTACAGCATAGGAGTATTATACGATTACTTTGAACCTCGAAACATCCAAAAATTTTGTTTAAAATGAAAAATTTTTGTACCAAAATGCGTTATCAATTCTAAACACTTTTAAACATTTTAGTTCTTCTGTCCGTTTATTCGCCGTTTGTCGTGTTTTTTCTAACACGATAACTCAAGAAAGAATAATCCGATTGACTTCAAATTTTCAGCAAAAAAACAATCTTGGTAAGGGCACTTGGATCCGAAAAAAAAACAAGATAGAAAATCTAGTTGTGTAAATTGAATAATTGTTTAAAAACAATGCAGTTGTCAATGTTGACAATATTTGTCAAAATTATTTATAATAATTATAAAGTACATAATCAATAACGGATTTAATTTAATTAATTATATTAGTACATAATTAGAAATGCATCAATTAAATGATGTTAATTGGAGCAGGATGTGAGTAAGTGGACTTGGCAAAGTTTAATGATTAGCAAAAACAAAACAATATTCTAAATGTTTGTTCAGTTTATTATTTATCACATACTTTTTTAAATATTTTAATATTCGACATTAATTTTGTAAGGAATATTAACATAAAAATAATCATTTTGGGGAGACTTCTTGCTCACTGCAGATCTGGAACCTCTATATTTGCTAGTTTTCCATTTCTTCCAGCTTGATATAATTAAAGGTCTATAGAGCCTTACATATAATAACAGCAGTTACTGTTATTTAACATTATTCGCATTCACGTATTTTCTGTAATAACTTATTAAATACTACTAATAAACTTAAAGAAAAACCGACAATATGTCAAATTATTCTAACCTCTTTCCTAAAATCTTACTTAAACTATAAAATAATAAAATTGACATTTTGGCATATTTAAAACTTGCATTTTTTGTGGGTCCAACTGTACCATAGGAAAAAATCCCCTCTAAAACAAAAAAGTTATACAGGGACAAACATTAAAAAAATGGAAAGATTAAAGGAAACGTGATATCAACGTATTTTTTTAGGAAAAAACAACTTCATTAAAATAGTCAATCATACCAAATAAAAAAAACATTTAAAAACAAAACACTTATAGAAGGCGCCACTTAAAAAATATAAATATCCCAAGACAACTTAATTAAGTTTAACTTAAAACATCACCAGGAAAAAGCTACTTGCAACTGCGAGGAGTATACTATAGAATGCAAAGCATTATATATTTTCCAAGATTGTTTTTTTAGAAACTCACCTCTGGTGATATTATCCTAAATGCGTAATTGTTTGGAACGTGAGTCATAATTATAGCATTACTTAATTTTTAATCATTGAATCTTATTAAAAAGATATTTATCATCGAAACATCATAAAATTTTATATTTATTACATTCCAAACCGTTTACATCTTCAATCTAAATAATTAGAAAGTGTGTAGACAAATCTACACTCATACCAGTTTTAAAAAAAGTTATTAAACGCAAACTATAAAACATAGTTTAAAGAAAACTTGCATTTCCAAATAAACATTGTACCTAGAAACAGTTCTTCTTTTATAGGTATTGTTACGAAATTAAAAATGTCGAAGAGTGATCTACAGTTTGGTAAATCAATAAGCGAAGAACAAGGCTTCGCGAAGGCTCTAGAACGGCGCATCGAGAGAAGATTCTGGAACAGCTCAGCCGAGCAAAAGTACTAGAAGGTACAATCTGTGCATTTTAGACAAAGAAGCTGCTTGTTACCCTAACCTATTTTTTTCCATAGCCTTTAGTACAATCAATTGTTTTTTTCGCGCTGGTAATGTCGAAAGACCTTTGATAAAAAACTCTTTGTTTGATATAAATATGACACACGTTTTTTTTGCAACAGATTTTTAAATCGCCTTTGCGTTCTTACATGTAAGTTATCATATTGCTAAAAAAAAATAATTTATCGGGCCCCAAACTCGGCCCCATCTACCAAAACATCATACCTTGTCAGAAAAGCACTATTTTTTTAATTATTGTATAACACTGTTATTATAAAATATATTGATTTAAAATTTGAACAACATTTGACCCTGAGGAGTGACCCTCGTTAACGGTGATAGATATTATCATAATTTAAAAACTATAACTTAATACTTAACTTTTGCTAAAAAAAGGTTCTTTAATTTTTTTTTGTCAAAAATGAGCTAAGCGACAAAACTAGTCCGACAAATATACTTTTTGGTAACTATGCAATTTTTATTAAAAAATATAAAAAGCTATTTTTTAAACAATTTTATTATTTTAAGTTTTTTTTTTAATTTATTAGTTTTTAAAATATGGCAATTTTTGCAGTTCTTCAACTGCTATAACTTAAATGAAGTAAAAAAAACTTAATAAAACAAAAAATTTTAATTTTTTTTTATATAGGTATAACAAAAATTGCATAGTTACCAAAAAAATATTTATCGGCCTAGTTTTGGCGCTTAGCTCTTTTTTGACAAAAAAATTAAGAAATCTTTTTTTTAGTAAAAGTTAAGTTTTAAGTTATAGTTTTTAAATTTTGATAATACCGTTAACACCGTTAACAAAAAAATGGCAAAAAACTGCTTTCTAATTAAAAAAGAGAAAAAAAATCACTTTTTCACCCCGTATTGGAAAAGTTCCAAAATGTTGTTAAATGTCTGTTCCAAATTTGACGATTTGTTTTGTATAAGACTGTACGATCAAATTTACCCAAAAAAAACACAGGAAAAATGGCATACGTGCAGTCCTTCACTAAAATTGATCTTGCAAGCGGGGGCATCGTTATTCTGTGGAAATACCATAGAAGTAAAGAGTTGGACACTTATAGTTTCACGCATATATCATTGTTTTTCTGAACATCGTTGCCCCCTCTAGAATTTTGCTCTCCAAAAAAAGGTTATTTTTTTAGGGAAAATTAACCATAACGCTCACTATGCGTTAAATTCAAGACATTTTTTTTTATATAAAATTATAGTCACTCATGAGGGTTAAATGTCCAAATTTTAAATCAATATATTTTAAATCAACAATGTTATACAGGAATTAAAAATTTAGGGCTTTTCTGACAAGATGTGATGTTTTGGTAGCTGGGGGCCGAGTTTGGAGCCCGATCAAGAAAAAAAAATTGTCAATAATATAAACTAGGATGTAGGCACACAACAAAAAAATTAGAAATTTACAAACACCGTTGCAAAAATATACCCCAAAATCGTGTGAAAGAACGGCGAAATTATAGTTAAATCAATCGAATAGAGTGGCAATATATTAAATCAATTAACCGATATTTGCATTATGTGTTTAACTAATTTAACTGAATGTTAAACCGTTCGATGGCATTTACCTACTAGATGCATCTCGACTATTATTATCTTCTGTGTTGAACTAGTGAAAGGTGTTAATGGGTGAGTGCTATTGAAATCGAATCTACACGTACTATTGCTTGGACGGAATTCTAAGATTCACTTATGTATAATGCTATAGCATTGAATGCTGAATGCTGAATAATATGTCATAAGACATTATATTTATTTATTTATTTATTTATTAATGGTATGGTAATTTAAATAATCACTGAGAATATTAATACTGCCCTGCTTAGTTAAAACGTCCTAGTTTAGTTTAGTTTAGTGCGGGGTTCATGCCTTCAACACCTGGGCCCTAGGGACCTTTGTGTTAACCGCACAGACCTTCTCATATCATCCCTGTTTCTTTTTTATAAAGTCCAGGTATGGTTTCAGGAGAGTGTTCACGATCTCGTTTGGTTCCAGCGAGTCGTTCCCAAAGTACTTCCATCTTAGGCCTATTAGAGATGGACATTCACATATGAGGTGGTAGGGTTCTTCGTCCCCTTCCCCAGATATCCTGCACCCGGGGCTCGTAGTCTGTCCCATTTGGTGTCGGTACTTGTTCAGTAAGCAGTGTCCAGTTATTATACCAGATTACCCTCAGTTGACTCCTGGACATGCCTAGAAGGAAGCTGGTTCTTTTCTTGGTTGGTCCCCCTAAAACGTCCTAACTAACATTGGTATTTTCCCTAAGTTTTTCAAATAAATGGTGAAATTCCCTGACTTCCAGGTTTAAATTTTAATTTCCCTGACTTCCCTTATTTTTCTGATTGGTAGGCACCCTGGAGAATAGATAAATATGGCATAGAACAACCGGTATATGAAGATAAGCCGAAAATGACAAAAATGTATTTAGGACGTTTTACCTAAGGCGGGCAGAATAAATGTTTTAATAACAATCGAGTTATAAATATTCAAAAATGACGATGTTGAAGTGAAATTGGTTTTTCGATTTTTCAGCCAAATTATTCATCTGAGGATCAAAGTGATTATAAGCAAACTTGTAGCTCTTAAAATTCTCTATAAGTTTCATTTATTACGAAGTTTTAAAAGTATTTTGGTACGGTTACAGAGGGCGAGTTAAAGCCTCTGTAACCGTACCAAAATATCTATGAAGATTTATAATAAATGAAACTAATAGAGAATTTAAAGAGCTACAAGTTTATTTATAGCCACTTGTATCCTCCGATGAATAATTTGGCAGAAAAATCGAAAGAAAAAATAAAAATTTTACCTTCAACATGGCTATTTTTGAATATAACTCAATTGTTATTATTATAATGAATAAACGATTTTTACAAAAATTGCTAGAAATTGGCTCCTTAACAAAATCGATTATATGCATTTTTATCGTAGGATGCATATTTACCGAGATAACCGCACTCACCCCTAAAATTCAAGATAGCGGACACCCCTTACTCAAATCACCCGGTAAAAAACTAACAGGAGTGTTCTGTTACCTTCCACTACTACCCTTTAAAATACCAGCCCGTGTACATTTATTGCAATTTACATTTATTATTTGATTGGACTATTATATTTTCCATCCATTATGGCATAAATCAAGACACCTTTCATTTATGTATTAAGGTTTTTAATCATCATATTGGATATATTTAGGATATTCTCTATATTCCTAAACTGCATAAGTTAAATAATAAAATGAAGAAAGGCAAACCAGTTCTTTTTCCTTCTGCTTGAAACAAAATTGAAGAATTTTTGATCTTCTTTCATTTGTTTATTTATTTGACACATTTACATTAGGTATTTGAAGAGGCCTTGACGCTAAGAATCCAATATTGTAAGGCTATAACTATGTTTTGTTTATTTTATTGTAATTATGTAAATTTCATTGTTTTTTAATGTTTTTAAATATTGTTTGAACAATTGAAGATGTGTTTCTCAATATTAAAATTTATTAATAAAACAAATCAGTTTAGGTTTCAAAACATTTGAAAATATTTTACATTTATTAGAGGCGCACTGTGTTCCCAAGTAGGAAAAAAGTGTTGTTAAATGGTTATTTTTTTCTTTAATATATGGGTTAATTAAATGATTTATTAAACTTTTCTCTACCTAAAAAAACATAATATACTTTATTTGTCTTAAATGTTTTTGTGGAAATAAACACTAAACCATATACGGTGGCACTAAAAATATTTTTAAACTTTGCATTTTTAAAAGGTTCAACAGTATTCGTATTTAGATACCTAATTGCTGTATTAATATCAGGTGTCAAAAACAGCCGGAAGTATTTTTTTGCAGTTTGAAATATATAAAATAAATTATTTCTTTAGATAAATAAAAAAATGACACTATGTATAAATAGTACTTTAATTAATTACATTTTAATATATTTAATTAATTTCAATGCAAAAAAAAACAAATAAAAGCTTTAGCAGACTTTTTTAAGATCTTAAAAGAACTGGGACACCCTGTATATTTATTATTTCTTTATTTGGAACAATCCATTCTATAAAAAGTAGCTTTTTTAGCTATAGTCTTTAACCAAAAAATTATTTCATAAAAAAAATAATTAAGAACCATTTTTTCCTACCTGGGAACCTAGTGAGGCTAGGGTCACTCGATCGGTTGTTGCTTTGTCTACTTTGTGTGTTATTGTGTTTTGGTGGTTGTTTGGTTTGGACTTTTTATCAGGCGAAAACTACCAGAAACTCAAAGGGCTAACCACCAAAACGCTAGACAAAGCAACAACTGATCGAGTGACCCTAAATGAGGCGCAAAAAAAAGTACCGAATAAAAGTCCAAGTCAGAGATTTGGCACTATATTTTATAGTCATAAATTACATTTTAATTCATTAATTACGCACAAAGTCACTAAGGCTTTTTTCTTATTTACGAAGGTAAACAGTTAAGAAAAAGATTATCATGATCTGACTAGACTAGACCATAACATAACTTCAGTACTTTTCTACTAGGGTCGCCTGAAAGCAAAAATGCAATTCACTGAGAATCGGCATATTTACTTAACTTGATTCATATTTCCAAGAATCTGATAATAAAATTACCAGGAAAAGTTTCAAGATCTCAAACAAATAAATAAATTATTAATATTGATTATTAATTCTGAGGTTAAAAGGTACCAAGCGACAAAGGCATTTTTTTTAATAATATTGACCGACATTTTTTTAAAATCTGCAATTCACTATGTATGGGTAATTTTGTTTTCAAGAATCACGTCAGAAAATTACCAAGAAAATATTTAGAGCTGAAAAATCAATAAATAATCGTTATCATGATTCTCTATTTTATTAAAACAGATTTTTTAATGTAAGGTGGGTGATCCAATTATTGCCATGTTCCTAATAACCCCCTCTTAAACTTGTTAGTTCGTCGTCTGTATCATAAATGGTACTGCCAGTATATCTGTTATATCGAAAAAAATCCTGTAAATATCCAGATGGTAATGGAGTACACAAAAACGCAGTTGGTGTTTCGTGCTCTTCCACTATAAAATTATTTGAATGCATCCAGTTGTGCTGACTGTCGCAAGCTGGGTAGCAAAGTATTTTTTTTTACATTTTTGTCTAAGTAGCTGTGTTCCTAATATTGCCATGCGAAGTAGCTGACAACAAAAAAATGAAAAAAACAAAAAAAAAACAAGAAAAGAAAGTAACGAAGAAATCAGAGATTTCTGAATCTTGGTTTTATTTGAAAACAATCGCTAGGCCGATATGAGATTGTAATCGATACGTACATGAAGGGTGCGTGGGGCTTACTAAAAAAGAAAAATTGTTATTTAAGTGCCCTTGTATCTAAAAACAGTTGAAATTGGTATTGTCCCATAATATTTTCTTATTAGTTTGTTAATTTTTTGTAAGTTTGTTCTTTACTATTATTGCCAGTACCCTGGCAATATTTGGGACATGGGTTCCTAATATTGTCAGTATGCAATCTTTTTTAAAAAGCAATAATATTTTTTTTTGAAGCTACTCAGTTTGTTTATTTTATACCCATTAGAATAAAGATATATTTATTGTGAATGTAGTAAAGTTTCACGTGATTACAGATAAATCTGAATGCAGTAAAAAATAAAATGTCTTAACATGGCAATAATTGGCTCACCCACCTCAACTCAGGCAAAGTAGATAAAAAAATAAATAAAATAACTGCAGTTATTGTTTTTTAAAAGAAAGTTTTCAAAACAAATTTTAAGCAAATGTATATATTGCTTTCCCATTTTAAAAAATTTCAAAATTTCGGAAAGCCTTGCATTCTTGCAAAAATGTTCAACTTTTTTTGCGTATTTTTGCCTTTTATGCCATTTTATGTCGATATAATACAATTTCAAGAAAAAAAAATTGTCGATCAGTCGGTCGATCGTTCTGTCAGGGGACGATACCTTAAGAACGCTTTAAGCTAGAGACTTGAAATTCGAAATACAGGTATGTTCTCGCTCGGGATTGTTTTTGGTGAACATTGAGGCAAGGGGACAGATGGAAAATACATTTTTTTAGAAAATTTTGAAAATTGCTATATAGCAATGCTGAAATTGAATCTGATAATAAAAGTTTTTTAACTCCACCCCCGAGGGGTAGAGGGGGTAAATATTTTTAAATATTTTCAAATTTTTCTTCAAAATTTGGGGTCGACGAATATGAATCTAATAATAATTTTTTTCTAACTTCACCCCCTAAAGGGTGGGGGGTGTTTTTTGAAAAAAATTGTATACAGGGGTTGTTGAGGTTGCTGAAAGTCAATCTGATAATAAAAAAAATCCAAATCCACCCCCTAAGGGGCGGGGGGTAGTTTTCGTGAAAGTTGGTATATTGGGGTTTTTGGGATCGACGAATATGAATCTGATAATAAATTTTTTCCAATTTCACCCCCTGAGGGGGGGGGGGGGCAGTTTTTGTGAAAACTGGTATATTGGGGTTTTGAGGTTGCTGAAAGTGAATCTGATAATAAAAAAATTCTAACTCCACCACGTTATGGGCGGGGGGTAGTTTTCGTGAAAACTGGTATATTTTTAGGTTGCTAAAAGTTAATCTGATAATAAAAAATCCATATCACGCTCAGAGGTGAAAAATGGGAAAGCTCTTTTACTAGGCAGTGTATTTTTTGGCTATTTCAGTTGATTGGTGACATTGGGAGCACCGCAAGGCTCAATTTTAGGAGCATTATTGTTCACTTTATTGGCATATTTTATATTTTTTTATTTATATTAATTTAAGTACGCTTTTGATTGTGAAAATTATTTCATTTAATGATTCTTAGGCTTTAATTTCGGTTAAATGATAAAAAATCCATAATTTTGTGACCATTTGATTTGTTACGGGTTGCGGACAAAGGCACAATTATTGTATATAACTTTTTATTACGAGACGGGAATCTGAAATGTTTACACACACAAAAATAATATCTTCATCCAAAAAAGTCCAACAAATGATTTATTTGGACATATTTTGTTCGATTAAAAGAGTTATATTCAATATATTAAAATTTTGTTTAAAAGAAAGTATTATTTTTATTTATAAGATATTTTGTTTTCTTCACATATTAAGTATGCATTTATTTTCCGATAATTGGTTTCATTTTCTTTTAAAAGAAAAAGATGTTAGTCCGTAGTTTGTTAAATTATAAAATTAAATAATATTTTGTTTTCCCATTTTAAAAATTTTCAAATTTTTTTTTGCGTATTTTTACGTTTTATGACGTTTTATGTCGATATAAATCAATTCTGAGCAAAAAAAAATTGTCGATCGGTCTGTCCGGGAAATCTTGTGTGCACGATAACTTAAGAACGCTTTAAGCTAGAGACTTGAAATTTGGCATACAGTTATGTTACCAAAAGTTCTCGCTCGGGATTGTTTTTGGTAAACATTGGGATGCGGCAAGGTTGCTGAAAGTGAATCTGCTAATAAAAAATCCATTTTACCCGCGGGGATAAACAATGGGAAAGCTCTTTTACTGGGCAGTGTATTTTTTTTAATAAAATGTTTTGGTTTTAGTAATAAGGTTTAGTAATTATAAATGATATTTATTGAATTTTAATGTATTTTTCAATTCAAAATTTTAAAAAGTAAACCTTAACAATACCTACTTATATGTCAATTTTACTTAAGTACCGAGCTAAATAGGCAGTCCTATAAGAGGTAGGCGGACTAATAACTTTATCTGGTTGATAATTCTGCTTTGTTTAATATTGCAATAACTATACATTTTCTTTGTAGAGCTCTGAAGACGCATTAATATAATATATGCGAAACCGGCCAGCTAAAATAATTGTAATTTTCACATATTAAGTATGCATTTATTTTCCGATAATTGGTTTCATTTTCTTTTAAAAGAAAAAGATGTTAGTCCGTAGTTTGTTAAATTATAAAATTAAATAATATTTTGTTTTCCCATTTTAAAAATTTTCAAATTTTTTTTTGCGTATTTTTACGTTTTATGACGTTTTATGTCGATATAAATCAATTCTGAGCAAAAAAAAATTGTCGATCGGTCTGTCCGGGAAATCTTGTGTGCACGATAACTTAAGAACGCTTTAAGCTAGAGACTTGAAATTTGGCATACAGTTATGTTACCAAAAGTTCTCGCTCGGGATTGTTTTTGGTAAACATTGGGATGCGGCAAGGTTGCTGAAAGTGAATCTGCTAATAAAAAATCCATTTTACCCGCGGGGATAAACAATGGGAAAGCTCTTTTACTGGGCAGTGTATTTTTTTTAATAAAATGTTTTGGTTTTAGTAATAAGGTTTAGTAATTATAAATGATATTTATTGAATTTTAATGTATTTTTCAATTCAAAATTTTAAAAAGTAAACCTTAACAATACCTACTTATATGTCAATTTTACTTAAGTACCGAGCTAAATAGGCAGTCCTATAAGAGGTAGGCGGACTAATAACTTTATCTGGTTGATAATTCTGCTTTGTTTAATATTGCAATAACTATACATTTTCTTTGTAGAGCTCTGAAGACGCATTAATATAATATATGCGAAACCGGCCAGCTAAAATAATTGTAATTTTAATTTTAGCCTATTCCCAGTTTTTTCTAATTTCTGAAAAAACGCATTTTTCCTGCGACCTAGTTAGTAGTTAGTACGTATTTCCCATCCGTTGCCTATGACAAGTGACGATCAGCTGAAAATTAGTGAAAGTCAAACACATAACCTCAAATTGACAAACTAATTAACAAGATAATTTTTGCGTTTTTTTAGGTGTTAGGTCGTAGGAAAAATAGTATACGCACCTCGACGCAAACCATTTCAGTGCACATCGAGTGCTTTTTTACTCGGCTGCGCCTTTTAGAAAAACGCACTAAAAACTAGGTTCGCGTACTCCCTGCGTAATATACTATTATCGTATTTAGGTTAATGTATTATTTTTACCTGTGTACTAAAACGGCCGAATGGGAGCGTGAAAATATCATACAAAAAGCAAATTGGCTACGTGACAATTTCTGAATGCCTTTTTCGGCTTTTTCGACTTCCAAAAATAACGTTTCGATCGTTGCGGATTTTTTCGAAACAGACAAGACCAAAACGGCCGGACTTGGACAAAGAGTCGTTTTGTCGTCAAAAATGCGCGGAAAAAGTTGTTGGCGCGGCCTTCTGCAAAACCGAAACCCATCCGCAATGTCCGTTTCGCTTTGCACAAGTTTTTACTTGAATCCTCTGATTCCAAAAGCGGATAACTTTAATTAGTCGTCATACTAAAGAGCTATTGTTGAGCCTATTGCATTGGTAACAAAAGTGTACAAAGTTTTAAAGCATACTCTAAGGTTTCCTAATAACAAGGGCGTAGATATCTATGGGGGGGTGTAAAACCAAGATCTTAAATATTTTATCCGGGATTAAAACTGAAAAAAAAGCAAATTTATATGAATAGAAAACATATATTTTTGTCCTATGGGAGAAAATTACCCCCATCCCCCCCTCATCTACGCCCTTGTTGCATAATAATAATAGGTTTTACCAGATTATGCCCAAGAATACAAAATTAAAATTATTTTAGGTTATATACTTATTCTAGAGACAACGGCGCCAAATCGCAAAAAAGAAAAAATCGAAGCAAACCACTTTCTACATCGTATCTATAATATAAAAATGTCACAAATAATTTGTGGAAATGTTATTACTCAAAAATGGATAAAAATAGGATTTCCATGGTCGTTTTATTTTACTTTTACTTCCAGCTTAAAAAACTTTACTATGTTCAACGTTTGGACTTTTTACGCGCGGAGGTGTAAAATGGGAAACCACTTTTACTGGGCAGTGTATTATAATTACTATGGTAACAAAAACCATCCTAAGTTAAGGATTTAAACGAGTAAATTTAAAGGATTAAAAGGATGTAAACGAGTAAATTATAATTTATTTACCAACAAATAAAATAAAGGTTCACTTGGACATGTTCACTATTTACATGGCAATGATAACTTGCATACTGTATTCACTATTGCCCCCAAAATCATGTCTAATTTCACGATAAGCCACCAGGTTAAAATTAGTTTTAAATGTTTTCTTTATATTAAAAGGCAAACGTAATTAAAATAAAGAATAAGAAAAGATGTTAGGATTAAAATATACCACTTAAAATTGTTTAACAAAAAGCCATTATCCAGTTCCATAATCAAGAAATAAAAGGATTTTTTAGTATTTACTGGATACAATTTTAATTTTTATAATCTACTCGACATGTTTCGCCTCACTAGGCATCATCAGGAGTTACTAAAAGATACATAATAATAGGATAAATCGTCTGAATACAAACTTAAAGCTATTTTCCCTTAGGAGCTACAAATTTACTTACTCTACTTACTTTAAATGCCCAAATTAAGTCAAATCTACCCTATTTTCCAATTTTCAAAAATTTTATCTAGTTACCCAATAAATTTTATTTCATGGGTTAATCGCGAAAATTTGCCTGTATGAATTTTGGCCTTGTATAAATTTTGGTTCTTAACCTACAAATTAATTGACAAGACCATGTAAAATACGGTCTTAAACCTTTTTTATTAAATATTGTAATTGTTTATTGTTTTTTCAAAATATTTAGTAAGCTTAATTAGTGTTTATTCATAGTTAATGGTAACTGATAATGATTAAAATTTTTTTATTCACCTCTGTAATGACGAGTAAGTAAATTTGTAGCTCCTAAGGGAAAATAGCTTTAAGTTTGTATTCAGACGATTTATTCTATTATTATCTATCTTTTAGTAACTCCTGATGATGCCTAGTGAGGCGAAACATGTCGAGTAGATTATAAAAATTAAAATTGTATCCAGTAAGTACTAAAACATCCTTTTATTTCTTATATATACCACTTAAGAAAAAAATAGTATATTGTTATACTAAGAGGAAAAGCTTTTTTTTACTAGTCTGTAGAATTTACGGATGACGCGAAGCGGAGTCCGGAAACTACAGACGAGTTAAAAAAGCACCTTTCCTCTGAGTGAAACATACTATTTTTTCTTCAAGCATCCTATATATATATATTTTTAAATATTAATTTTTGAATTTAATTTATTCAGTAATAAAGTATATTTTTTTATTAAAATAGGCCAATAAAACCCTTTCGAAATAAAAATTAACCTTCCTTAACTCATTTTAAATTTTTTTCGTAGGCTAAATCGTACACTTTTCGCGATTTCGATGGTAACTTGTCTAATGTAGCATTTGAAATTTCGGAGATTTGTAGGTGTATAAACCATATCGATACCCCCAAGCAACAAAGACGTAACTCATATATTGTCATTTTTCACGACAGCTAAATTTCTAAAATATTTTTTTTTGTTATTTAAGGGTGGGTAAATGATTAAAGTGGAAAAGGAAGCCATGCGATACGTCATTTGAAAGCTTATAAAATTCTCTATTTAACTGTATAAGTATTTATTGTTTATTTATTGTTTGTTTCTGATAATATTCAAGTTTAAAATTTTTTACTCTAGTGTTTTTAGGTAAACTTTTGGTTAAAATGGCCTGTGGAGAAATCTGAGTAGTACCACCATGTGGGTTTTTTTTCAAGGCGTTTACCTATGAGTATAACTCAAAATGGGTCTAACTTGAGTTACGTCCTTGTTGCTTGGGAGTGTCGATATATTCTTCCTCAATAATTTTTATTCAATTTCAAAAAAGGTTTTTGCACAGAATCACTAGTCAACCACCTGTTTATATAAGAAACAAACAAGTTTGAAGTATGGCTGTCATCAAAGTCAAAGAGTGCTGGTTTTGCTAACTAACTTTTTTTACGGCGTACAACAATGAACTCATTTTTTTACTGTAAAAAAATATATCACTTCTAACTACTGTGTTCAGTTTTAAATATAAACATTTTAGTACGCTTGAAAAAAAAAGTATTTTTTTATATTTAATTTTGTACAATGTAATATGCTATTTCATATTGTACCTACATAAAACTTTAGTTAGGCCTTGTCAAAAGTTTTATGACTGATTAAAGGTCATATGTAAATAAATAAAAAAAAATAAAATTCTAGTCGCAGCAGTTAACTGGGGATGATTTTAGCGGATTTTGGAACAAGACGACCAACTTTTTTTTAAACGCTCCACCACGCACGCAGTAACCGGTAATGGCGGCAGTGACGGCGTCACGCTACCCCTCGCATTCTTACACCCACGGAAATATCCAGAAAAAGATGCACACACTTATATTCTAGGTAGGCTGGTCTGTCTGAAGTACGCTGCCTGCCAGACAAAAGAAACAACGATGAGTTGGAATTTAAAATGGTTTAAAATAATAAAATGATTTAAAACAGAAAAATATTTGATTCCATAACTTTCAAGAATGGGTAAGATAACCTTTTTTCATTCGAACGATTAGAATAGGGTCGAAATTTGACGTTTTTGATTTCTGTTCTTAGAAACATTTTTGTGGCGTATCCCAAAACCAGGCAAAAATAATAATAAGAATAATAATAAGAATAAAAAAAATATCAGACAAGTGTAGCAATAATACCAAAACTATAGTTTTTAAGCATATTATATCATAACTCGAGTTACAAAAAATGTTAAAATCGGATATATTTATTGTACTAGAAATGAACATAGCAATTTATTGAACTCAAGGCAAAATGAGATATATACTTTTTCATTGGGTTTGTCGATATGTATAAAGGATTCTGATTAGCATTGGATTAAAAGCTTTAGTTTTGATGTACATTTACATATAACTAGTAGTTGTATACGTATACATATAGAAAAGATACGTGATTTAGCAACGGTTGCTTAAATGTAAAGAAATCATCACCAAATTGAGTTTACCATATAACCTAGGGATATATAGAAAATTGTTTAGAAATTATTTTCAAAAACTATGGCAGTTGGTTTGGACTTTTATGTACAAGACTTTTACATGCATGGATGAACAATAAATATGCGACAAAACACATAAATGTAATAAACATTTAAGCGTGCTTGAAAATACAAAAAAAAAATATACACATATATAAAAAATACAAAAAAAACACTAGATAAACATAAGACTTTTTATAAAATAAATAAAACTAATATATGTACAAATAATTGCTAAAAGATAATGCCAGAAAACATATAAATAGGTAAGAGAAAATAAAACAAAAACTAATATATGCACAAATAATTGCTAAAAAGTATTGAGGTATTATACAAAGGTATTATAAAAAAATTAGGTTAAATTACATTAGGTAGTAGGTTAAATTAGGTTTAGTAAGTAAGTATTAAATAATATTTATAAATTTCAGAAGAAAAAAAAAAGGAGTAAAAGTAAATAAAAGTTATTAACTTAATATGTATTAAGTATAAGTAAAAGAACTAAACAAATAAATAAATAAACAAAACAGAGAGCCACAGAGAAAATAAAAAAAAATAATATCTGAAACAATGCAGAACATGACATTTTACATTTAAAATAATAATAGTTTATTTATATTTGATAATAGTTCCAATGTGTTTAGCAACAAATACAGTAAAAATCTAAAATGTTTAAAAGACGCACCTTACTCTTATATATATTTTTTTTTAGTTAGCCTCCCTTTCTGGATAAAAATTTATAACAAACATATGAAAAATAGCACAGAAAGGTAACTGAATTAAAGTGTCACTCTAAAAAAATCATAACGACGCGTATGGTGATGATGATAATGATGCTGATAATGATTATTCTGAAGCAATTTAAATTAGTACAAAAGTGCGCCTCTGAATTTTAGAATCCCGACCACGTTTTAAGAGAGTAAACATTTTAAGTTTTGCGTGTGTGTGTGTGTCTACAGCGCAACAGGAAGAATTTAAAGGCTGGAGTTTCTTTTGGTGTTTGGTATTTCTTTTGATTTCCAGACGACATAAATATCATTATTCAGACGATTTGAGGTCAACACACCAATAAAATCGAGATCAGTTTATTACACTCTTCGCAAATTTCGGATCTCCTAAAAAAGTACATACCGGGTGTTGCCACTAAGAAAGATTACATTATTTCAAATATTAAAATGAAACCTATAAAATACAATGTATAACTAAAATTTGTCTTTTTTTCGTCTTCTTTTTTTTTGCTCTGGCTATCCAACCAACTAAGGAATGACAGTCTTACTCAAAAACAAAATACAATGGAAGACCTTTTATTATAAATCAAAAGGTCCTTCCTTAGTTGGTTGGGTAGCCAGATCTGGCTCTGCAGAGCAGCTAAAACGAAAAAAAGACAAATTTTAATTTTATTTAAAAAGTTACGGTTTAATATTTTAAAGTAAAAACAAAACTAAAACAAAAACACTTCATAGCAAGCTTTGAATTATAAATTAATAAATTCAAAGTGTATATTATTCCGAGCAGATTTGTATTGTTTTTATATCCAAATTTATAACAAAGATAACATAACCTTACTTTTTAATCGTTGGCTTAGTTTTTTTGGCTGGTTTGAGTTTTTATAATTGCGAACAAGAAAAATACACTTTTAACGAAAAATATAAAAAAAACTTAAAAATTAATGCTAGTATTCTGAGTACCCGTATACTTCGAAAACGATTCTCTTCCTATTAAAATTTTAAATTAAAAATCTTTGATCAGCTTCAAAGTCGGAAAAGTAAAATTAACAAAAAATTTAATTTTTAATTTCTTTTTCACAGTTTGTTACGATTTTTTAAAAGAAGGATATAGCACCATAGGTTACAACTGAAAAATGTTTTGGCAGTGATTATTAAAATATTTTTCTCAGTTTAAGAGCAATTTATGAAATGTGCAGCATTGCGCATCTTAAAAGCTTATTTTTAATGTAACGACGATTTAAGACCGTGATGTGACAGGATGCTTTTTTCGTACGCACATAACAAAAACGTTTTTCCTCGTTCGAATTGCGAGCCAGCAGCTTCTCTGCTCCGCTTGTTTCGCTTCGCTTAAATAATAACAGTTTTTTACGCGTTTTCTTGCAACCATATATTCGAATTTAACTTCATCGAGTTCGTTTTACTTTTTACTTGATTATTAAGTTTTTTTTTAAAGTTTCCCATGATGCAGTCTTACTCACAGTAAACATTCATAATTTCGCAACTTTTTAGGACTCTATTAATAAAATTTAATTAAAAACTCTGCACTACAATCACTAAATTTACCACCCACAAAAAGATTTAAAATGCTTTACGATGCAATTTCAGCATCAGCAAGCTAGTCGCACTCCTCCCCTAAGTCTTAAATAGACCATACAAACTACTGATGATGACGAGTTTTTGCGACCACAAAAACATTTATATACCAATATTTACGACTTTTAAAGAGTATATTTTAAAACAGTTCAACCAGTCTATACTTAATATTTAGTTTTTTTTCAAGTTTTTCATGATGCATTCTTACTCTTACTAATTTTAATTAATAACTTTATTTTAGAAGTAGATTCGGTACCAAAATGGAGATTATTCGCCATAGGAAGTCTTTTATCCAAGACAACCAAGATCACTTCAACCCCCTTATTTCAAATTTCTTCGACTACAATCACTAAATTAACCACCCACAAAAAGATTTAAAATGCTTTACGATGCAATTTCAGCATCAGCAAGCTAGTCTCACTCCTCCCCTAAGTCTTAAATAGACCATACAAACTACTGATGATGACAAGTTTTTGCGACCACAAAAACATTTATATATCAATATTTACGACTTTTAAAGAGTATATTTTAAAACAGTGTAAAAAGTCTATAAGGAAATAAATATATCAAACTTATCGGCCCACATAGGGCAGCGCAATAGTTTATTACATAACTAGTGTGCAAAGTGACATATTTCACGCGAGTGGGAAGGAGCAGTCCGGCGAGTGCGAAAACCCCACGAGTGTAAGAAATACACTTTCCAACGAGTTATGTACACTATTTTTCCTACGAGCCCGAAAAAATATAAAGTTTAAACTTTAAGAATTCTTACTTTAATATTTTCTAATTTTTATTACTTATTCCGAGAATTTTTGAGAAAAGCAAAACACAAAATAGTATAAAAATTTATATACAGTGGGGTTCAAAAGTCACCCCCCCCCTCTTAACTTTTGAACGAGTTGAGATATCGATTTCAAATTTAGAACTCTTAAATAAGACAACTTAACCAACTTTAAGCATATATTTGGTACTTTTATTTCTTAAAATGTGAGCAGGGGGGCATGGGGGGAATTTTTTTAAATGGAAAGGGGGGTCGTGTGATACATCATTTTAAAACTTTTAAAATTCTCTATATAACCATACATTTTTAAAATTTTTAAGTTTTTTTTTTGTTAATTTTTATTTTTACAACTAAAATTAGTTTAAAAGTATAATTTACTTTTTTTCATTATAAAATTAGGCATTTTTAAAAAATTGTTTGGATTTTTTAGAGAAATTTTGACAAAAATACCCATTTTCAACCCTATTTTAAACCCAAAAAAAATATTTAAAAAAAATAAAAAATATACAGTTAAATGGAGAATTTTATAAGCTTTAAAATTATGTATCACACGACCCCCCTTTCCATTTAAAAAAATGTGCCCCCATGCCCCCCTGCCCACATTTTAAGAGCTGAAAGTATTAAATATATGCTAAAAGATAGTTTAACTTGTCTTATTTAAAAGTTTCAAATTTGAAGTTGATATCTCAACTAGTTCAAAAGTTAAGAGGGGTGACTTTTGGACCGCTCTGTATGTATGTCAACAGGAAATATTTTTTTTTATTTGCCTTGAGTTTTCTTGGTTTTATATTTAAAACAACATATTATTATGAAGGCTCAACACTGTTTAATGGGTTGCCTAACCGCAAGCATATTTTAAATTGAGAAAAATTTACAGTTTACTAATTAAATTTGATTTCTGTGGATATGCTCCATATAAGACTGTAAAATTCTACAAGGTTTTACATTTCAAGAGGAAATATTGATGTTTTTTATAAAATGTAAGATAACTTAATCACAAATTAAGTAATTTTTATAAAATCTAGACATTAATAAAACATATTAAGTTATATTGACCTGGGTCAAAATAGTAAATTATAACTATAGTATTTATTTTTGACCTGAAAAACAGAAATATTTGGATTGAAAAACATAAAAGACATAAAAAAGTCTGTAATGAAAGGTGGAAAATGGCATATAAAACGAGGTGAGTAAAATTCGTAAAATTTACAACGTAAATATTTAAACAAAATTAGGCAAATCTCCATACATAAATATCAAACTAGGGTGATATGAAAATATCATATAAGGCGTTTTCTAAAGAACAAAAGAGTGTGGTAAATGTCATTTTCATGGGGGATCGTATCGATTAACACAATTACGTGTTAATATGTGAAATAATTGATATTGTCACTTTATTTTCTTGCAACACACACATATACAAAGCCAGTTTTATATTATTAAGCTTCAGTGCTGCCAGCTGTAAAAGAATATGAAAGAAAAAAGACAACTTTTATCAAAGCTCGTGAGTTCTAAAATAAAAATAATATTGATTTTCTCATCTCCTACCAGAACCTGTTTGGCTGTTTCATTTGTTCTTATCAATTTTATTATCTCCGCTCAAGCCTCGTTTATGTGGTAGCATAAGTCTGGATTCGAACCAGTTCATACGGTTTTAGGCGTGGTTTTAATTGCTATAATTCGCATTCGCCGGTTCTCATCCAATGAAGCGGGTAGGTTTACGTTTAGGCTTAAGTAATTTAATTTTTAAGTGAATGTTTGTTGGGGCTATTGCAGGACTTTCACATATATATCACAGACTATGTAGACTTTTTAATGATGTATCACAAGGAGTAGGTCGCTATTTGAAAAAAAAAAAGTTGTGATGGCAGGGTGCAATGGGGTGAAACTTTTTTTACATCAAAATTTGCATAATAAAAAATAATAATCGACCTGTCCGAACGTTTTTTTAAAAGACTTATAACTGAAAAGTTAATCGGGTGATTCCAGACTGTATAGTATAAATACAAATTTATACTGAGCTGACCAAATTTCGAAAGAAAAATGTCAAAGAAAATTAGAAGAAGAAGAACAAGAAGTGCTATAATTATACCTTCTTAGCAGAGTATTCTTTTACGCTCTTCATATAAAATTTATCACTTTTTGCGGACCACCCTAACATGCAACTATGATTTATTAAAATATTCTATTATTCGCTATGCTAAATAAACAATAATTAATTTTAAAAGGGTATATCTACATTACTTATTCTTGATATGTTTATTATAAAAGCACTTTCAGCTCAAATGTCTATAGACTGATACCGGCATATTATACAGTGCTTATGAAAAATCGCCATTAACATTCGAAAGACTTGAGCTATCGATATGACTTTATTGAAACATACAAGGGTCTCTTTCTATAATTAATTCGATATTTGTGCTGGTTCTATTTTAAAGCTTTATAATTTTTTTCTTCTCTAAATTTTGATGTAGTATAGTATAGGCCTACTTTTCATAGGTTAAACCAAATTTTAAATTCAAAGTTTTCAGAGGATTTTTCAAGAAAGTATTTCTTAATTTTTTTCTCCTTTAAGTTTATAGCTAAACAAAAATTGAAAAATAGAAATTCTCATTTCGCGAGAAAGGAATTGCGGTGGAACTGTACCATTTTCACATTATAATTTCTTTCTACGACCATCTATGAAAACGACAAATTTTACACGATTTAGGGAGTACGAAAGTGTCATATTTCATTCGCGTGCGAAGTGATGTCATACATGTGTGGAAAAGCAAAGCTATCATGTTTTTTTTTTCAAAATATTTACCATTTATTAGAAGTTGTTCCATTTTTCATGTATCTGGATATATATTTTTTCCTACGATCCCTTATGAAAATGACATTTACCACACTCTTTTGTTCTTTAGAAAACACCTTACATCACACTTTTTTGATATTTTCATATCACGCCTTAGGGGGTGCAGTTAGAGTTTTTTTATTATCACATTCTCTTTCAGCAACCTTAAAAACCCCAATACACCAATTTTCACAAAAACTACCCCCACCCCTCAGGGGGTCAAATTAGAAAAATTTTATTAAAAGATTCAGTTTTACCGACCTCAAATACCCCAATATATAAATTTTAAAGAAAACTACCCCCTGCCCCTCCGGGTGTGGAGTAAGAATTTTTTTATTAACAGATTCACTTTCAGCAACCGACCGACCGATCGACCGACAGTTTTTTTTTTCCTTGAAATTGATTCATATCGACATAAAACGTCATAAAACTAAAAATACACAAAAAAAATTGGAAATTTTTGCACGAAATTTTGAAAATTTTCAAAATGGGAAAGCAAAATAATATTTATTTTAAATAATTTTATTTTTGTTGGGGTCATAGAAAAGTAGTGTACATAATTTGTCGGAAAGTATCTTTCATTCGCGATGCGAAATAAGTTACTTTCCGTACATTTTATGTAATAAACTATTACTTTGTTGTTACATATTGAAGTTACTCAAACAAGTTCTGCATTGTTAGATATATTTGAACAGCTATAAAAATTGACTATTGTAAAAAGGGACATCAAAGTCCGCCCCCACTCGTTTACATTCCTATTTTCGTCTTATCTGCTGCAATCCGACGTGGGGCCCCGTCGCGATAACGCTTCTCTACCGCTGCGTTCACATCAAAACGTGCGATGTTTTACACGCACCTAGTGGAGACCATCTCCGTCGTTGTTTTCGTGAGAATCGTATTTACATGTGGGTCAGATTAGGAAAGAGTATCTATCTTTTCTGGATCTGCCTATTGTACATACAAGGTTTTGTCCACAACGTTTATTTTTTTATAACTGACTTACAGCTATTATTACTTAAGGTTAATTTACGTAATCATTAATCCAAGCAGTGGGTAGGTTCTGACTTGCAAAAGGTATATGAGAGTTCTAATTTGGTAGAGTTGTACAGTTTGGTGTCGTCATTAATATTCCGAGTTTTCGACCTTGAGCGACCGCCGCGCACTGCTCGCGCCGCCATATTGAAAAAATGGCGCCGAAAACCAGTTTTTCGAGAATATTTTCTTTCCAGCGCCACCTAGGTTAAAAATAGTTATTACAAAAATTATAGAGCATAAAATTTTCTGCAATTTTTTTAGGAAACATCTTTTAATCAGATGAGTAGTTCACGAGTTCCAAACCAAACTCTACAAATCTACCAAATTAAAACTCTCCTGTACCTTTTGCAGCGAAAGCCCCCTTTTATGAATTCAGTGCCTGGACCATAATTTAAGAATTTTACCAATAAAATGAAATGTGTCAAATAATTCTGATATTCCATTGGTCAAATTCTGAATTTAGTGTTAATGATTGGGTAAACCATATATTAATATCGAGTCAATACTACTGACCCACTATGGAACGAACCGGGGAATAGGCTGGACATCGGGTAAAAAACAAAAAATGAAAAATAAGGGTTTAAATGCATTTTTCTTATAGTTAATTATCTTATACATTAAGTAGAGGTAAAATTTCCATCTATAACTAAGGTTACCTAGATAAATTCACGCTTATATTAGATGTCTTAATTATGCTACGAAAATTTGTAGTCTTACAATATAATCTTTTCTATTAATTGCGCAATAATAACAATTTAAAAGAGTATTATATAAAAAAAAATAAAATATTTTTTATATCCTCTATTTTTTGTATTATCATTTTTTTTTTAATTTTCCGAGATTTCTTGTTTTTTCGTTAAAGTCCCGAAAAGTCCCGCATATTTTTTATAACTACATTATAGTGGACTAAGTAAGGAAAAAACTGATGCAAAAATCAGACCCCAGAATACCCCAGAACCTCTTTAATTTAAATTTTTGTTTTAAACAACAATAAAAAAAAATACTTTTCACATAAACTATTACAGAATTTATTTGCGGTGGGTAATATTATCTGGTAATTACGTTAACGTAGCTTAGCTTAAGCGTTAGAATAGTACGGTAGTTTTAAATTTCGCAAAATTGCCAAAAAATGCCCAGATAACAAAAATTTAAATAAATAAAAAATATATATTTTTTTCGACTTTTTTTCAATTTTCGAAAAAAGAATTTTGTTTTAACCTTGTTTTTGAAAAAAAATTGGAAATCTGGATAACTTTAAAAAAATTAAGTTTAATTGCTTTTTAATATTTACCATTTAAGTGTACAAGAAAGATTTTTGCGTAATCCGAAATTTGGAAGAATTCTGGAAAATGTGTATAACTAGTAAAATTATAATTTTAAGTAAACAATTTGGCTTTTAAAAGTAAAATTAAAACATTTAGCTAACTATTGAGTTGGAAAATTCTGGAAAAATTCAGAGAAAATCACGCAAGAAAAATGTCTAGAGAGGCAAACAATGAGGATATCTTGCATAGCTTATTGTTAGCCTCAGATCCAGAATTTTCCAGTATGAGACCTACTTGTAAAAATAAAGTAAAGGAATTATTCAAGAAAACTAGGGAATTACTGGTTTTTAATAAAAGTACCTATATAAAAATTATTTACTTTATTTAGTTTGTTTTATTATCACTTTTTTTTATAAATTTTTTTTGTCACTATTTTAAAACTTTTTCAGAATTTTTCCAGAATTTTTTCAGAATATTTCCAGATTTTTTCCAGATTTTTTCCAGATTTTTTCCAGAAATTTTTAACTCAATAGTTAGGTAAATGTTTTAATTCCACTCGAAAAAGCCAAACTTAATTTAATTTTTTCTAAGATTTTCAGATTTTCCCAATTTCCAGATTTTTGCCAAAAATGAAACCTAGCTAAAAGGCTTTCTCTATAGCTACATACCAAATTTTATCAAAATCCCGACTACCGTTTTCAAGAAAGATACTATGTCCAACGTATGGCCCGCTTCGTTCCATAGTGTGACCCACCTAATGATTCTTTTTCTGAACTAACAGTTGATTTATCCATGCAACTTAAGTTTAATATCTATTCCTAAACATATAAGCAATTGAAATAATAAAGAATAATATAAGGTATACCTTATATTATACATACCTCGTTTTAAGCGTGTTGCTGTAAATTACAGAAACAATTCAAGCCCACTCTAAAGAGTGAATACTTTAAATAAATTCGACGATACATTGTTGCAAATAGGATGCAAATTTATGTAAGGATTTTAAAAAGAGCAAGAGAAAGATATTGAAATCGACTAATTAGAACTAGTTCGATTATAATTAATTAAATTAACTAAATACTAATTACAAAAGTTAAAAAAAAAATAATCGCAGAAAAAAGTATTATAATTAAACAAAAACCATATTTTAAGTAATTGCCAGCAAAGTCTCAGGATGGAAAGATTGACTTAATGTTATCATTATACACTGCAAGAAAAGCGTTTACACAGTCGACCATGTGGACCTGCATTGACACGGAAACTTATTAAAATGTGTAAAATTGTGGAAACTTTACGGTGTTAAAATTACATATTATCAAACAGTTTAATACGTTTCCGTGTCAACGAACAAGTGTGTAAACGTTGACTTTATCAAAGCTTTTGATTCTGATTGATCCCATAAGAGTTCCTATTAAAAAGTTATTTGATATAGACTGGTCGAAAAAAGTTAAGGATATTTTGGCCTCTCTGAGAAAAAATAATCGAAAAAACAAAAAATGGCCTGCCGCTATCTCATTATTTTGTTTAACTGTATTGAACATGTCTGGGACATGCTTGGTAGAGCAGTAATTGATCGTCTACCACATTTTTATGACGTAAGGAAACTAGCAAGTTCTTCCGGATTTATGGGATGTCTTTGACCAAGATCAGTTAAATCGCTTAAATTTAGGTATGCCTCGGAAAGTTGAAGCGGTGTTGGCTACAGAGGTAGAATTACTCTATTAATTAATTTTCAGTTTTCATAAAAAAATCTCTTTTGTTACATTAAGGAAAACATATTGTTAAATCCCGAATACAAATATTTTTGAGTTGATTAAATTTATTTTATTTTAGAAGTGATCCATTACATAGTGTAATTTACACTTCTACATAATATATTTTATCCAATACATACAGATAATGATCAATTACCAGCGTTATTTTAAATAGATAAACTCAATAATAACCCCCGCGTGGCTCTTACTTTATTGAGTGGATAATTATTTATTTTACCCACTCAACTGTCACTTGTCAAATTATTTTCTTGTAAATGTCATTAAAATTTTTAATAAAAATATGAATTCCTAAGCTATTTATTAGATAAAACCTTGTATGGTACTCATTGGTAAACCGATATTGCCCTCTCGAAAATTAACCTGCTTGGCTGACGCCTCGCAAGTTAATTTTCTCATGGGCAATATCTTACTTTATTCTTTACTTTACCATAATAGTTATTTATGGTACTAGTGGGTGAAGTAAGATATTGCCCATGAGAAAATTAACCAAGCAGGTTAATTTTCGAGAGGGCAATATCGGTTTACCCATGAGTGCCATACAAAGTTTTATCCAATAAATAGCTTAGGAATTCATATTTTTATTAAAAATTTTAATGACATTTACAAGAAAATAATTTGACAAGTGACAGTTGAGTGGGTAAAATAAATAATTATGCACTTAATAAAGTAAAAGCCACGCGGGGGTTATTATTGAGTTTATCTATTTAAATAAAGCTGGTAATTGTCTCATTATCTGTATGTATTGGATAAATAACTATATTCTACATATTTACTCCTCATCAGAAACGATGCTAAATTATAAGAATCCTGTTGTTGATAATATTAGTACATTTTTCAGACGTGAAGTAGAGAGTAGATATGTCATGAAGTGGGCATTTTCTTTGGTGTCCCTTCACATTTAGGTAATAAATAAAATATTTATTTTCACTTATAAGTGAATTGAGGCATGAGGGAATTTAAGTATTATTAGATAGCCTTCTTTCCCTCATGGAGGAACCATGTATAGCTCTTTCTCAAGGATCAGTGTTGAGACCTCTCCAGACTTGCAGAATGAATCGAAATATTTTCCGAATGGTCAAACTTTAGAGGGTGTTCCTCGAATGGGAGAATACCCCCTTATGTCCAGCCCTAGACATGCTTTTACTAGCCAGAGACTTTTTAGAATTTAATACTTTTTTTGAAGAGTGTGAAGAGTAATGTCTTTGTAGCCGGTCGCATATAGTTAAAATATGCTTGAATTGGTGATTAAATTCAGAAATAATTGGTGACCAGTGAATCCATAAAGCGCGAACAAGCTTGCCGATCTGCGCGAAACGATTCAAGTTAATAAATCTCACTCTCTCGGGTGATTTCTTTTCTTTCCCGGCAAGTTTGCATACTACACAGGCCTAAGCTGACAAACTGAGGCCGAAGACGACAGGAGACATGGAACACCCATCTCGATTGAAATCCCATTACACGTCCGTACTTAACAAATACAACGTAAGGACATTTTTTGTAGAATAAATGATAATGGTTTCCTTTATCTAGGACGGTTTTTCACTAGCATAACCTCAGCACTATGGATATGTATGTATTTGTGTTTATTGTCGCATGTTTTAAGCACATTTTCTACTATACTAAACAATTTAACAGAGTATACAATTAGACAATAAATAGAAAAATGATTGCTAACAATTATTACTTAAAAGTGCAGGTTTACAATTCCTAATTCCTGAACAGTTACTATACATTTAATAATCTATGATATAAAATGCCAACTCACTTCAGCAATCAACGCCCAGCCCAAACCCCTGGACCTAGAAACTTGAAATTTGGAAAAACTCTGTTTTTTTATGATGTAAGCACCCACTAAGAAGTGATTTTTCGAAATTCATCCCTTAAGGGGGTTGAAAGGTTTTTTAAAAAGTGTGCGTATCTCCGAAGTCTCTTAATCTAAAATCCTCATTCGACCCTTAAGTGGTAAAAATTCTAAATGATGTAAATATTGCCCTTTTTTGAAAAGTTTGCGTATCTCAAAGACCTTTTAATATAGAATCTCAATATTTGGCAAAAATATTCTTTATTGAAATTGAAGGAAGTTTCGATATTCGACCCCCAAGGTGGTAAAAATCGTGATATTGTAATTAATTATGTAAATATTACCCTTTTTTGAAAAGTGTGCGTATCTCAAACACCTTTTAATCTAGAATCTCAATATTTGGCAAAAATATTCTTTATAGAAATCGAAAAGATACGTGTTTCAGGAATTTTTGATATTCACCCCTAAGGGGTGAAACGGGGATGGAAAGGGTCCCCGAAAAATATATTTTTAACTTACCGAGTCAAACAAATTACATTTATTATATTTAGATTAGACTATTTTCACGGTTTTACACAATTATTAACTAGGCTAAGAGTTAAAAAAATACTTTAAAAACTTTATCTGACATATGTCAACACTAAAATCTCTCTTTAATTTCAATTTCATTTCATAAATTCTCATTTCTTTAAAAAATTAGGTATAACATATTTTAAAGGCACTTTTTAAAGACTGTTCTCACCCCTTGGCCCCAGAATTATTGTGTATAACTACGAAACTAGCTTAATCTGAATGTATTAAATAAAATGTATATGACTCGGCAAAATAGTTTTTTTGGTACATTTTGGAGATTCTAGCACCCAAAGAAATCGGAAACCGAAAATTTGAAAATAGCTTAATTTGACATATAAAATATAGCCGGGAGCAAATAATAAAACAAAAATGGTCACTAGCTCTCCGACTATTATCCATACAAGGTTTACACCGCTGTTTATTACAACTTCTAACTTATTTAGTTATGATTGCTAAAACCGTTTTCTGAGTGTGCTGTTGCCTAGAAAAAATTAAAATTTTGAAGAATATACAATGGAATGCACCGCAATTACGCAACGGCTTGTTTGCATAGATGATATCGAAAACTGGATCGTGTGCTCCGAAAGACACGACTCGGCGTTTTTATCCGCGTCCGGACAACGGACGTAGCCACCTCGCAGATGACTTAATCGAACGTCGACATCTACGATCCAAATATTAGATGCCAACTGTTACAATTTGCTATATACGTGCTCAAACTGCTTATGAGTTATGCGAGCTAGAGACACTCGATATTTTGAACCTTCTGTCACCATAAAGAGACTAGACATTTTTTCTTACGCACTATGGTCTGTTTTTTCAAGCAAGATAGTAAATTAAAAATCGCACAGTGAACATTTTCAAAACAGATTCGAATATTGGATGTGCGAATATACTGCGTAGTTTGTTTTATAAAACATAACTGTATTCTATACAAACATATACTATTCAAACCTGTTGTACAAATATTCACTGTGCGATTTTTAATTTACTATCTTACAGATCATAGTAGGAGCTTATTTTTCATCCGTTAACGGGTGGTAAACGCGTGGTCTATGAAAGACAATGACAGTGGGTGGAAAGTGAAAACCTGCGGAAAGATGGCTGAAGCCAAGTTAATGACTTTATTCTTACCGATCTTCAAAAAGCATTTGATAAGATTGATCCTAATATCTCGAAAGCCTTGATTTTCTATATAACTGCCGTCATAGCTTAAAATAACGTATTTTTTTTAACTAGAAAATTACCATTAGGCAATGATGTAGATCAGATTTGAACTCAAGTGCATACTTCGCTAGTTAAAAAAACCTTGAGAAAAACAGTCTGGTTAAAGGTATCAGACGATGTTATGATATATTTATTTTGACATGTGCAAAGTTAAACCCCCAGACTCCACACCACTGGACATAAAAAAACATAATGTGTAATTTTTTTCTAAAGCACATGTACATATTTACATATATAAATTTTTCGATATAACTATCTAATTTATATTAAAATTTTAATGAAATATATCGGAAAAACACGAAAAAAGTGCCATATTTGTAGTTTGTGTACCCTGTAAAAAATTTAAAAAAAAGTTATGGCACGAATCATTTTTATTTAGCAATATTTTCATAAAAAAAGTTTTCTGAATTCTTGCGGATTTTTTTTTACCTTGGTTGCATACAAAAAAAAACAATGTGCTCTATATCTCAAGATTTTGAGGGTCAAGAATTTTTTTCGTTGTCATATTCGTTTTCAGCGTTCAAAAATACGAAGAAAAAATATAGTTTGGTTTATAAAAAACTAACTTTATTTTTTTTGTGGTCCTGTGTAATTTATCGCTAAAAAATCAAAATTTTATTAAACTAGAGTACTCAAAAGTAACAAAAAATAAACTGAAAAAAGCGAAAAGGATAAACCACGAGAACGCCTTTAGAAAAAGTGAAATGTTTAAAAATGTGAGGAGATGAATATAAAACATTAATTTGAGGTACCAAATGTATTAAATCATCTTCAGGGTTAGAATATGTATTGTTAATATATTTTTTTTATAAAATTAAGTGTATTTATTAATTATGAATTAAACTTTAGTTTGCTTCATATTATGAAATGTATACTGCCCTGTTAAAGTAAAGGGCAGTACGTGACATTTGTCGCATAGCGGCGTTTTCACGTCAACCCTGATGTAATATTTTGAAAACGCTGCCATTGACCAATGTCACTTACTGCCCTTTACTTTATCAGGGTAGTATAGATGCCAAATATATCGACATATTCTTAATCTTTCTTTTTTACTCCGATTTATTGATGTTTAATTTCGGTTTTTCAAGACCTCCTATGATAAAGACTAATACGTTATTTTAAGCTATAATAAGTGGTTAAACTACTTATGAGTTATAAAATCTAATGGTCGCTAAATACCCTGTATATTTTAATACTTTTTTATTCGATTGATTCTAAAAGCGACACTTTTTGTTCATGTTTTATGGGCGAAAAGTTGCCCTAGGGCCAAAAAGTTTTTTTCGCCAGCTAACTAAAACTTGTTACTTTTAAGATTTTTAAAAGAAAATGCTTTACCTTTACTGTAACCTTTTGGTCACTTTTGGTCTTGAACTAACCGTTCTTTTTGACCAGATACAGTTATTATAATTTCATACAAAATACAAAATTTTCCATAACATAACCTCAAAATATATGTCAAGTGATTAATTCACCCACTAAAATAAATTAAAAACACAAAATTTCAATTGTAAAATCACTTTCAATATTTATAATATTCAAAGAACGGTTTCACAAGTATTATTTCCACAACAGAGATATTTTAACAGAAATTAATTACCAAGCTATAGCGATTTGATTGGATAGCAATTTGTCATGGATAACTAGATAAGTAATAAGACAGAAAAGGGAAATATTTTTTGCAATTTAAAATTAAGTATATTTAAATAATTTATTATAATTAGTAACAATCGAATAAAAAATATTGTATAATACACGGGCAAAAAGTTAAATTTCGGCCGGCCGGCCCGCGGATTCTAAAAACCTACTCAATCGAAAAATTTAACTTTTCGCCCTTGTATTATAAATAACTATTGTTACCACAAAATACTGAAACTATATTATCTTTCTAACAGTACTCGAAAACCGAATTCTTTAAAAATCAAAGAAAATTTTATCCCCTTCCGCTTTCCACGTATGGATATTTTTAGATATAGCAAAATTTACCACAATATCCACAGTTGGATATTCGTATACTGGATTTTCCATGTAAACTTTAATCTGGTTTGGGCTTTTATAGGGACCTATACCTTGAAAACCCGGCTGGAGCGGAAAAAATAAAGGAATTAATTACTAGTGGCTTTCATTTTTATTTTACTATGGTGTCTTTTATATTGAAAGTGTCAATCACAATATAAAGGGTCTGGTAAAACTTATTTTTATCTTAGAAGCGTAACGAGGGAGAATAAATCTATGGCAGCGTGACGAAGTATGACAAGGGAGGAATGGAAATCAAAAGTAGCAAAAATTAATGTGACAACTATTATATTTAAGATCAAAACAATCCTAAAATCTGTCATAGACGATTTGTGTGTAGGAAGGGCTTTAGCAAGTGGTATGCAGTACAATCTTCCCCTTCCTATTCCATCTCTCCTCATCCCCCTCCCACCCCTTTCCCCGCCCCCATCGCCAATTCATGACAGATGCAACTCCAGCTTCAGTGAGCAGAGACTCACTCCCCCAAATATCCATTCAACTAATTCATATTTTAGACAAATAAGCCATAGGCACTGAGCCTTTCTCTTAAAGATCCAAACAAACTACTGATGATGATGATGATGAGGAAAATCTTAGCTGAAGCATGTCTTAATAAAAGGGGATATATTGAAACAATAAACATCGGAATTCTTCTTTTATATATATTCATATTTATATGATCTCAGCTGCTGTGGCTATCCGACCAAGCCATTCTGTAAATTATTTTGAGATGCAAGACCATCTGGTCAAGGCGTCCTTCACATCCAGGTCTCTCAAATGGGGCCAAAAAAATCGCCTATAAAATAATTTAACACTGCACTGTAAATGCAAATATGGTAATTTTACAGCAAATAAAGTAGGTCATATGTTGCCAGCAAAGAAAGTGGTAAATTCACAGTTATCTGTAAAAATGTGAATTTTTACCTGTGATTTCACAGTAATTTAAGCATCGAATTTAATGTGTATTTCAACCAGTATTACGGGCTCTTGTAATTTTCGGGAAAAAGTGCCGGCTTTTTGGACCACATGCATGAATTTTAATGCAAAATTATTGTACCGACAGGAAAAGAGCTGAGATTTTAATAAACCCAGTAATATTGAGGTTAATTTAATAAATATTGTAAATTCAAATTCTGACATTGTAAATTTGCTTTAATTATTATAGTTAAAACTACTGTAAGATTGACGGAAAAATTTAGTGTGTAATTCCACATTAAAAACTAAGAAAAAAGTTTGTGCCAAAAATAAATATTAGGTCTTAAATAGTATAACTTTTTAATGTCCTGTAATTTTTTTTAGATAGATTTTTCTCGAAAATACTTGCTTTTACGGTATTAAACTAAGAATATCTTTTTCGTGTATTTTTACTCAAATAATCCATAATTTGTAAAAAGAATGAAACCAAAATTACACTGATTAAAAATTTGGCCAAAATTGTGGTAAACCACAGTCATTTCGCACGGCTGGGCCCGCCATTTTTGTTATCCCCTTTTATGGGCCATAACTTTCTTAGGACCGATTTTCGTCTACGTTTATAAAAACTTTTTTTTATATTTTTAAGGATAGCCGCGAGTTCTGGGACACCCTGTATATCAGGATAAATTTTAATAGATAGCTTCTAACATATAATTAATCAATTTATATGATGATTTGTCATTCAGATACATCTCACCAGGAAATCCTAAGGGCTTCACTACTTTATCAAATCTTCGGTTGGTATCAATGTAAGTGGATCTGCTATTTGCAGATTTTGCTTTATGATACGAGGTTATAATTAAATTTATACTATCCTAAGTATAGTTTGATATTGATCTGGTGCATATTTTTGACAAATGGCAATGTATATTTTATTAATTTTTATACAGTGGGATTTTTTATCTACTTTTTCATCCAGGAACCCCCTAATCTAAGGGATTGTTATTCTTAAAATATTTAAAAATCAAATATGTCTACAAATATACCCAAATATAAAGTTTGACGCACGGATCTGTGGCTACGGAAAATATGTTTGGAATGTGTGTACCATCATTTTCATAGAAAACGCTCACATCACAGAACCCTGAGGTACCCCAACATTTTAAATTTTTAGTTGTGGTATATGTACTTTACTAAGATTGACACTGACATTTTCCGTAATAATTAGGTAAGGTTAAAGTACAGTCTATATTATATAGTGCAAGTCCTATACCTGTCTTTAAGCATATATGCTTATAAGCAAAAAGGTTAAAAAAATTTATTATAAATGATATTTATACAGTATGTCTCCAGATAGAGTTACAAAGAGGAATTTATTTTTTATTTTTGATTTGATCTCAAAAAAAGTCACTCTTTATAACTTTCCCTGCTTGATTTTAAACTCACAAAACACTAAGCGCTTTTTGTACAACTCTTACGGTTCATGGGATAATGTTTTTTTCTTCAAAATAGTGTCTTCAAAAATATAAAGAAAAAAAACATCATCAAGAGTGACTTATTTTAAGATACCAAAAATAAAAAAATCTTCTTTGTAATTCTAACAGTTGGTTTGTGTAATTTGGTGTAATTTTTGCGTGACAAGCCTCAATGATGGCCTGTCGTAATTCTTCAGCATTATGAGCCAGGAAAGTTAGTTTCTTCCCTCGCTCTGACTCCGGTATGGAAAGGGTTTTCCCGCAGATAATTCATTAATTGCATATCTTCTTCTGCACTACTCATTCTACTTCGAACAGAACCCCGCTTTCTGCTAATCTGTCCAGTTTTTTCTTTGCTCGCATTATAGTGCTGTTTGCAACATTTAATTCAGTGGCTATTTCACGTACACTTATCCCGTCATTTATTCTTGCTGTTATAATACATTTTTGATAATTTGTAAGCTGCGGCATAACTAATGTGAATTATTTTGACAAGTAATGTCATAATAATATTTGACAAATAAATGTCAAAGAGACCTTGATAAAGTTCAATATCATCTGTAACATTTTTAGGTGTAAGCGTTTATTATGAAAACGATGGTACAAGTGGGAGGTCCGTTGTAGGCAAGCACGCTTTATAACGCTCTTGACGGAAAGAAGAGAGCGCGAATGATTCCTCCCCCTTTTGCCGGAGACTTTCTTTCATGCGGAGAACTATAGATGGTAGCAAGGGTTGAAAGGCCTTAAGACAGACAACTATAGGTTGATATGAAAAGCCCAAACATTTTATAGTGTATAATGTAGATACAATTTTTTAAAAAAATTAACTTCCACACCATGTTCAAAATTTATAATTTTGGCGAAGGCGCCTACACGTCCCCCCAAATGGAAATGGGTTTAAAAAAAATAGCAAGATTAGATGACTATTAATTATGTTAGCAAAGGGTCTGTAAACTTCAAAACCTCTGAGAACGAAATCCTAATGAGCGCCAGTTTTAAATAGTGGTAAAGGTTCTTCCGCAGACTGCATGCCAAACAACAGTAACAAACCTCAATTTTTTTACACAATTCTAATAGTGTTTTTGTTGCTGATTTCGATTTTGTTTAGATCAAATCTCTATTTGTTTTTATTTTTGAGAAAAACCGTCTCAAAATTTTATAAAAATCTAAATTTTTCATTTTTGGGGGCTCATATTTACATTATTATAGGAGCTACAAAAGTTTTTTCTAGTTTAAATTAAAGTTACATTTATGCTCTATAAAATAATTAGGAAAAATGTCTGAAAATAATAGTTCAGTTTTTGAATAGCTATTGGTGCCTCTGTAATGATGTTTATAAGAAGACGAATTTTTCTTGTCTGTTAAGCAGTTTTAATAAATTTAACGTAAAATTTTTTATATTTGTCAAGCCTATGTGTTTGTCAATTTTGCCAAATATGACACATACTGCCCTTAAACAGCAATACTGAATTGCCATTGCAGATGTCTTAAAAACTAGTCTTCAGTTGGACACCGGAAATGAAATCCAGATACTTTTTTACGGTTTTATAGGGCAAGCAAGTAACTTCAATTCAAGTTATAGAAAACCTTTGTAGGTGCTTTAATAATTTATTTATTGTCCACCTAAAATGAAATTTTTTATTTTTTTTGAATTTTGGCAGGGTATTTTTCAAAAAAAAAAAAAATAGGAAGAGATCTGATCTAAATAGAATCGAAATCAGGAACTATTGGAATTGTGCAAAAGTATTTTCAGGTTTTTCCTGCTGTTTAGCATTAACACTATTTACAAACTGGCGCTCATTAGGATTTCGTTCTCACCGGTTTTGAATTTTACAGACCTTTTGCTCACATGATGTGTCATCACCTAAGTTTGCTATTTTTTTTAAACCTATTTCCGTTTGGAGGGATGTGTGCGCCATGGTAGATTAAAAAAAAACAAATTACGTGTTAGTTATAAATATAAATATCTACTTATATGATAATATAATTTTATTTGACTGGTTTTAACTTAAAAGTTAACAATTAAAAAATATTGAGTACTAAAATGTTAATATAAAATAACTGAACAAACTAGATAAGATACTTAAAAGTGATCTATTTTTTTACAGTAAAAAAATGTGTTCATTGTTGTACGCCGTACAAAAAAATGATTATTGTTGTAAGACGTAAAAAAAGTTAGTTAGCGAAAAAAATATACATAATATTTAGGACGCTTGAAGAAAAGAGTAAACAAGAGTAAAAATGTGCCTTTTTTACTCATCTGCAGTTTCCGGACTCCCCTTCGCGTGGTCGGTAAATTCTGCAGACTAGTAAAAAAAGCTTGACTTTTCCTCTTAGTAAAACAATATACTATTCTGCCATCATAGCTTAATAGTTATTTATGTACCAAGGGTATTAGGTAGTTTGGACTTTTTTATGTTTATGCCCTGAGGGCGACGATTTAACAAACCGAGGGCCTCCGGCCCGAGGTTTTGTAAGTCGCCTGGGGGCATACACTTATATTATTACCCGCGGTGCATACAAACTTTTATGTCATACTAGTTCGTTATTGCAAAAAAAAATAGATAAATTAATGTATTTTTAAAAAATTCCGAAAATTTAATTTGACTATCGTTGCTAGGGAAATGCTGTATTACATAATAAGTTAATCAAAAACTGCTTTTTGTCTTTTTATGCCCGCACGGTAAGTCGCCCGAGGGCATACACATCTATTATTACTCGCGGTGCATACGTACAAACTTTTATGTCATACTAGTTTGTTATTGCAAAAAAAAATGGATAAATCAATATATTAAAAAAAAAACTAAAATTCAATTTGACTGTCGTTGCTAGGGAAATGCTGTATTAATAAGTTAATCAAAAACTGTGTTTTTTTTTTGTTTTTATGCCTGCGCAGGCTATAAAGTGCACTTTATGCCAGCGCATATTAGTCTTTATCATAGGAGGCTCTGAAAAAGCAAAATTGGACAACGTTGTGCATCAATAAATAGAGGTAAAAATAAAGGTTAAGAATATGTCGATACATTTGACATCTACACATTTCATAATATGAAGCAAAATTAAGTTCAATAAGTACTTTACAAATACACTTAATTTCACAAGAAAAACAATATTGACACTAAATATTCTAACTCTGAAGATGTTTTAATAACTTTGGTACCTTAAATTAATGTTTCATATTCATCTCTTCACGTTTTTAAACATTCCGCTTCTTCTAGAGGCGTTGCCTTTGTTTTTCCATTTCGCTTTCTTTCAGATAACTTTTTGTTACTTCTGAGTAATCCAGTTTAATACAGTGTTTTTTTAGCGGTAAATTATTACTTTTTACTGAGTTTTGTTCTCACAATGAGGCATATTTTAAAATAAATATCAAAAGCTGTCATAGATTATGCGATTAAATATGCACTTGAGTTCAAAACTGATCCAAATCATTGCCTAATGGTTATTTTCTAAGCATACTAGATAAAAAATACGTTATTTGTATTTTTAAATTAGTAAAGATCCACCTGTATTTTTACAAGCTGAAGTTTAAGGAACTTTGAGATACAACATTTTTAAAGAGACGTGTCTGATAATATAAGGGCTACATGATTAATATTAATAATTATTAATAGATATATGAAATTTTAGTTATTTCTTCGGAAAGTATACAATTTAAAAACCCTTATAATATATGTTACAAGTATAAAATTTAATATCTATAAATTAAATATCATAAAATATCTATCCAATATACCAGAAAACTACTTAAAAACTCAGCTGTTTGCTGGTAGAATGCGGGTACGAGCAATAAATTTACTGATCATTTTTAAATAACGTAAAAGTTATCTTTAATACCGATCGGTTCCATCGAATAGTCGTCATTTTCAATTTATAAGGGAGTAAATTATAAACGAATTAGGTTTCAAATAACTGATACCAGAAAAGCATCCCAATAAATTTAAGTACAGTTTTGATTTCTTATCTTACCCAAACTAGAAAATCTTTTGTATGGACAATAAATTTGATTTAGAATTAATATTTGAAGAGCTTATCACAGCTGTTGTGTTTAGGGGATATATTTGGAAAGAGATTGTATTTTTTTGCATGAATGGATCATGTATTGTCGAGGGTCGTGTCACTACAATGATGGAAGATTGTCATCAATAACTTTTTTTTGACTCGAGTGGCTTTTAGGAGGAGAAAATATTTGTTTAATTACATACTTCGGTAGTATTTGGGTTGCATTAAAAATAGTATAATAGTATAGTATAATACTTCTTTTATTATAGACGCTTAAATGCACGCATTATGGTTTAAAAAACGAGCCACTTGCACTTAGTTTTTTCATGAAAGTGCGCCAACAGTATAAAAGAATAATTGGCAAAACTGTAAATAATGAAAATGTTGTTTGTCCTGTTGTCAACCCAAGAAAAAAACAATTTTGCGTGTGTTTATGAAAATGAAAAAAAAAATAATAATTTGCAGAAATGGGCAGGGAGGAATTTCAGAAATTCATACTGTAAAAACTAAACAAAGTTTTTCAAAAATTTCTTAAGGAAACTATTTTTTATAAATTTTTATTTAGACCCCCATAGCTTTTATACGATGACGTCCGGATTAATCGTAAACGGAAGTCGATTTGAAATTCAAATTTTCCAGGAAGGTATTTCGAGATTGATGTAGTTATAACGAACAGATAATTAATAGCACAAATTAAAAAGAGAAATACTATGGTAAATAAATTATGTGTTAATGTAATTCACAAGGGTTTTGAAACCATTAATTTTAAGTACGAGGGGATGTTATTAGGTCTGCTAATAAGAATACATACTTAATATAAATTCACTTGATAGAAGGAGGTTCAGGCTTATGATGGGTTTTCTAACAGGACATTGTCCTTTAAACAAACACATGCACACTAACAAGATCAGCCTAAGTCCTAACTGTAAAAATAATGGGGTAAAAGAAGAAACGATACTTAATTTTCACTATGTGGGAGGATTGGTGTTATGTGGGAGGATTCGTGTAGTGGACTACGGCGTCGTACTTGGCGAGTTTGCTACCCAAAATAGCTTGAGTTCGATTCTCACCGGCGCCGATTTGCTTTTTTTAGTTAATTATTTATTGAAATTTGGCAAATGCGTAAGTGAAGCGGACACTCCCTATAAATTGGTTCGAAAGTCAATTTAATTTACTAGCCCACACAAGTCCTGGACTTAGGGGATGCTTAATTAAGTAGAATAGTACGAGGTTAAACAAAAATGTAAAAAAATTTAACTAAATGTGTAACACTGCTAGAAACACTAAGATTTAACTATTTTGGTAGGCAATATCTTGTGCCACAAGATTTTATTAAGCTTCCAAAAGTATTAGTAATTTACTGGGACTATAAGCCGGTTTTTGGTCTTGTATCAAGAAACGGCTAACGCGAAAATACAATGGACCAGAAGGTCTGAGTGTTTAGCAGTTATTTGTATTTCTACTTCGCTACTGTTATAGGTGCTACGCGAAAAAAATTTATTTTGCTGTTTGTTATTAGAGAATCAAATTGGCAGGCTCGGTAAGGTTGAAAGGTAGCTTATTTTTTTCATTACGTAAGATAGAACTAAGTAGGCTACCTACCTAAACAGCCTATCTATTCAGTGCTTTATTAGCTAATAGCAAAACTAGATTTTTCGCGTGGTAAGTATTGCAGATACTTATCAATGACGATATACCTCATATCGAGGGTTTCATAACACAGGGGCGTTTCTTCTATATATTAATACGGTTCATAAGCCGCTATGTTATGAAGCCCTTAATATGTTCCCTAGGCAACGGAGTGTACTTTGTCCATATGATCAAAAGCGTTATTTCATATGAAATAAAAAAATTTAAAGATGATAAAAAATTAAATGGGCAGTTTAAAAAAAAATGCATTTATTTATGATTCACTTTTGGATGTTTCAACTTTTGCTTTTATAAGACGCGCTAATTTAATAATACATAAATCTAATGGCGTTTGTCTTTCTTTATTAAATGCGGTTATGTCTGCATTATAATCGACTAAAAGTAGAGCCACATCCTGGCGATCTTCTTCACAAGCCAAATGAAGCGGTGTGTTACCAAGAAAATCTTTATTATCAATCTTTAATTTTTCTCTATATTCCATGAAAAGTTTTACTACTTCAAGGTTACCTTTTGATGCAGCCCTGTGTAGAGGACTACTTCCTCTATTATCAAGTATATTAATATCAGCATTATTTTCTAATAACTGGACACAAATCTGAGTCCATCCTTTTGAAGCAGCATACTGCAAAGCTGAGTGACCGTTGGTTGTTTTTTGATTAACATTTGCTCCTTTTTCGATCAAAAGATTTACAATCTCAGTATGACCTGCAGAACTTGCCAAAATCAGTGGACTTGTGTCTGTATCATCTAGAATGTCAGTTTCAGCCCCCAATTCTATCAAATGAGACACAAGCTTAAAATTTCCTCCAACAGATGACCAATGTAGTAAAGTACGTTTATTGTCGTCCACTTGATTTAATATAGCTAGGCTTTCATCCAGTTTGGATTTAACAACATCAAATTCACCTCTGTAAGCACTTTCGTATATCGTTTTTAGAGCCATTATAAAATGACAGTGATAGATTTTTTTGACATACGAGCTGTCTCGTAGCTGTATTTCAGTAGTGAATTGTTTTGTTTTGACCCAAGTAATCCACAGAAGTACTGACACTGCAGCATTTATATGCTTAAAAAATGTGCTAAAGTAATGGGTAGAAACTGGTTGTTGAATGTTGCCGATATAACAGATCGCTGCCAAACTGAAAAGTTTGGACTTTTTATGAAGTGGAAAACAAACTTTACAATTGAATTTGACTTCTCTAATTAGGTTATGTCAACAGCATACTTATATTTTCATAAATTCTAAAAGGGATCATCTCGGGGTTTTTTCTAAATGGACTTTTTCGTTCTTTTTTCATGTAGACCTACTAGACCGATATTCTTTAAGCGAGAACGGCTCATATCTGGTTATCATAGTGGTGAAATACACGTGAATTTCTGAAATAATTGTCGAAAAGGTCTCATCTCAATGTCTTGGAAATGAACGAGCTACAAAAGTTTTAATAACTTTTATGAAGGAAATCTGCAGTGGCCGACAGAAGCGGCATCAAAGCTGGACGTCGAGAAGACTTTTAATAAAAACATTCTTTTTGTATTTTTTTGTGTTGCTAACAGTATATTTGTCACTGAAAGAAATTACATTGAAAAGGTGTAAAAAATACACTATAAATGTGTAAATTTTACACCTTTATATAAATGTACATCAAAATTGATGTGACACTACACAGGTGAGGTGATTTTGACCTAGAGTGTGTATTTTTACATCCATACCTTCTGCAACAATACACTCGGAGCTAAAGAAAGTGTATTTTTATAAACATACCTTTAGCAACAATACACCGGAAGTGTAAAAATCGAACTTCTGATGTACAAGCCAGCCAATAGCGGGCGTTAAGCTAGTCACGTGACTCGAGAAGCCAGAATTCCTGCTTCATCGAGTCTGGTGGCTGTCGACCATTATAATTGTTTACGTTTGTAAGAGCGTACGTATAATTTTGTGTGTGCTAGATTTTTCAAAGAAATAATTGGTGTTGATTAAAAGTAAATATTTAAAAAGTGTGATTAATACAATATCCTTAAAACATACATTTTATAATATTTTACTTATTTAGGCGGTAACACTGGCCTGCAAATTTTGAGTTGCTAAGACTTGTGTATGTCTGTTTCTATTTTATATTGGTACTTTTTGTAGCACTGATTACGAATATACGTTTTGTTTTTCTGTTGCGTAGTTTTTCCATAAAACACTATTTATAATTAGAAAAATAACAAAATGGTTATTCAATTTTTTTTAATAAATTGAAGGGTTTTAGGTAAAAAGTATATTTACGCGTTGGTGTACACTTTACACACTGGATGTAAAAATATAATACACCCCGCATTTATATTAACGCTTTGAGTGTAAATTCAAATCAGCAGCAGCTGCAAGTAAATTACCCATGCACGTAGATGTAAAAATTTATCTCAGTGTAAAACCACCTCAGGTGAAGTTCGAAAATGACTCATCTTGGGGAAACTCTAACAATAATCTTTTCCATCGAATTTTCTTTCAATAATACTATTTTTCCTTGTCATAACGTACACAGCGGTCGGTAATTTTAGAAGAAAAAAACTGCTCAAATAAGCCAAATGGTTCAACAGAAATGCAGTTTTTTGTATCTCCTGAAATATTTTAATTTTCAGAGATGAGCCCTATGCGCCAACGTCGAATTTTATCACATATTGTTTGTATTATTGAACATTTTGCCCTTGTGACCTTTTTCAACATATTCTTGTTTCTCGGACATGTCACGAATTAGTTTTTTTAACAGCCCCTTGTAATTTCAGTTTCGGTTGAATATCGTTCCCATTATTTTCACTTATTTACATAGGCTTTTTTATAATTTAATTGTTTCTTTATTTAATTTAACGTGCTATAAAGTGATAGTGTTAATTTCAAGCTCGAATGAATTTCATTAATCTTTTGACTCGGTCGCTCACAAGCCGTGCCATAGTTGGTAGACTCTACCACCTTACTTAAAATAATTTCTTTTGTATCTATGGATACTAAAATTAAAAGTTCACTTTTAATTTTAGAGTACTTATTATTTTATTTAAAATAGCATATAGTCTCGTTAATAGTTTTTTTGAAAAAATGCCTATAAATATCTAAACAAATAAAGCCTGACGCCACTTTTTCCTTATTGTTTGTTATTCTATTTTTATATATTAATTAAAATCTATTATAGGGGCCCCAGATAAATTTCGTCATGCTAAATTTGATTATTGTCAACCCTTTCCCGGATCTTCACGCAAATTAAGAAGTTTTAATAAAATGTGACGCTGTGCAGACATTTCCCCTTCCTAACATCCTAACGTTATTTATAGACACGTCTCTCTTAATATTTGATTGCTATTTTTTTCAGTTAGAACTTTCCATAAAGAGTTTATATGCGTTGCCTTTTTTTTAAGAATGTTTAATTGCGGTGCCTTCGATGAAATAAGGTATACACGGTGTATTTGAAATAGGGTCGGAAATTTTAACAGATGATTCTACATCATAAAATATGACAAAAAGTTCCTATAAACATATGTCTAAAAATGCGTCATAAGGGAGCTACGCCCCTTTGAAAGTGGCTAAAAAAATCAGTTTTTATTTAATAACTCAGGAACCCTTGGAGATATATCAACAAGGTTTTGCACGTCAACCAATCCTACCAAGGCCCGTTTTATGTGTTATTTTCATATACTTATTTCAACCAGGGGTGTGCGAAACGGGGGGGGCTTATCAGTTTTTTGTCCCAAACTTTTTTCTGTGTAACTTTTTTGCAATTTTATTTTTGAAATATGATTTCTCAGGTCAAAATACATAAAAAAGGTACTCTTGTTATAATCCTGTAGGATTAACCGTTTTCGAGAAAAGTTCATTTGAAAGTGAAATTTCACGGTTCGAGGACGAAAAATTAAATACTAAAATGTCGAAAACCAAAATTATAATGATGCAATCTGATTCTACATCAAAAACTAAGAAAAAAAGTTTCCATACATGTAGGTCGAAAAACGCTTTTAAAGCTACCATAGCCCTTTAAAAATGGTGCATATTTAGGAGACCATAGCTCCATTAGGATTGATTTTTGGAAGTACCTGTATATGAGGTTTTTTTCTTAGTTTTTAATGTACATTCGCCCTGCATCATTAAAATTTTGGTTTTCAACATTTTAGTATTTAATTTTTCGTCCTCGAACCGTGGAATTTCACCTTCAAATGAATTTTTCTCGAAAACGGTTAATCCTACAGTATTACAACAAGAGTACCTTTTTTATGTATTTATACCTGAGGAATCATATTTCAAAAATAAAATTACAAAAAAGTTACACAGAAAAAAGTTTGGGACAAAAAACTGATAAGCCCCCCCCATTTCGCACACCCCTGGTTGAAATAAGTACATGAAAATAACACATAAAAACGGGCCATTGTAGGATTAGTTGACGTGCAAAACCTCGTTGATATATCTCAAAGGGTTCCTGAGTTATTAAATAAAAACCGTTTTTATTAGCCACTTTCAAAGGGGCGTAGCTCCCTTATGACGCATTTTTAGACATATGTTTATAGGAACTTTTTGTCATATTTTATGATGTAGAATCATCTGTTAAAATTTCCGACACTATTTCAAATACACCGTGTATACTACACTGTAACAAGAGTATGTTGATTTACATTATTTATAATGTGATATTACAGTATTTTAGAAGGTAATTTTTAATTTTATACAAAAAAAGTAGTATTACCATATTTTTAAAGTAAATATACATTTTTGTAGTAATTTTACTATACCGGATGTCCCAACTCTATTTAACCAGCGATTTTCTCGAAAACTAAAAGAGATAATCAAGTTCTGGGAAAACCAACTTAAACTAGACAACTTAAACTATCTTTAAGCATATATTTAATACTTTCAGCTCTAAAAATGTGGACAGGGGGGCACGGGGGGGAGTTTTTTTAAATGGAAAGGGGGGTCGTGTGAAACATCATTTTAAAGCAAATAAAATTCTCTATTGGACTGTATATTTTTAAAAAAATTAAACAATTTTTTTAAGGTTTTGATTTTTTAATTTTTTGTGCTAAAAAATGCTACTTTTTAAGTTTTTTTTTTTGTAAATTTTTATGTATGTCAATTAAAATTAGTTTAAAAGTTTCTTTATCATGAAATTAGTAACTTTTAAAAAATTGTTTGATTTTTTTGGAGTAATTTTGATAAAAATACCCGTTTTCAACCCTATTTTAAACCCAAAAAAAAAATTAAAATTTAAAAATTTTAAAAATATATAGTTAAATGGAGACTTAAATACGCTTTAAAATGATGTATCACACGACCCCCCTTTCCATTTAAAAAAATGTCCCCCGATGCCCCACCTGCCCACATTTTAAGAGCTGAAAGTATAAGTTTAAGTTGTCTTATTTAAGATGGTTTTCGCAGAATTTGATTCTCTTTAAGTTTTCGAGAAAACCGCTGGGTAAATAGAGTTGGGACACCCGGTATATATATATATATATATATATATATATTTATATATAAAGTTTTTTTTTATCTAATGTAACTTTAGAATATATTTATACAAATATTACATTAGCCGTATGGTATTATCACATTAGATATAATAAAATATAACATCGCACGAGAAACTTTACCATATACTATACTGGAAATTCAATAAAACCTGCAGTGAAGCTTCGACGAAATTACGCGAGTCGCACCCGAACTGGTATGATCTTCGCCTTTTACCACACATTCGCAACTGAGTCACTGCAGGTTTTATTGAATTTCCAGTATAGATGGGTCCGAAACGTATCACCTAGTGTACTGTAAATTTACATAATCCTTTTAACAGTGTAGCATTGTGAGAGAAAAATGTCGGTTCATCATAAATAATAACTCTATTCGACTCACAAAAAATAATGTATTCTCTATTCACACTAATAATTCATATATATGCTTTACGAAACTCCTACTCACGAAAATTTTATATACAGGGTTATTCTTTTAAATGGTACACCCCCAGTAACTTATGAAAGAAATGAGATATAAATTTTAGATTTGGTATATGTAAATCACACAATAAAAAATATCATTTGCCATATTTTTCAATTTTTTATTCGGTAGGGTGGCGGCAGGGGGAATGGGGGACAATGTTTCAAATGGCACCCTAGGTCTTGTGATACTTCATTTTAAAGAGCTTAAAATTATCTATTTAACTGTGTAACTATTAATTTTTTAATATATTTTTTTTTTACTTTTTTTTCTTCAAAATTATTAAAATGTTTAATATTTTGTTCATAAATATTAAAATTTTTACATGAAAATGATAAATAGTTAGTCTTAACATCATAATATTTACACCATGTATTAACTATTTTGCGCAAAATTTCCAAAATTAATTTTTCAAATATACTGAAAAGAACCTGGCACACATATAGGGGGGTTCCTGGGACTCAGTCAAACTGCCTCAAATTTTGATATTTTGTAATTTCGGAGGTAAACATTTAATTAGGAAAATTGCAGCCAAATTAAATGACCAGTTTCGGAGAAAAAAAAATCTAATTTTATGACAGATTTTTTGACGTATATTAAGGTTATTTTTTACTTACGTAAATATTAAATTAATTAGCCGTTTTAAGTTTATTATACTCTATTAATTAAAGAACAGGCAAGATAAATATTACATAAGGCTTTATTATCATTTATTTACATGTGGTTCTATAAAAATTCTAAAACTTTGTGAAACTTCCACATGCTGGCATTTTTCACGTGTTTGCTAATTATCTGCATATTTTCTGTTAGATTTTTGCTTGATTATGCTGAAAAATGGTTTGGTACATCGACAAATTGTTACGGTTCAAAATTCAGTTTGTGGATGTTTTATTTAAATTGGAAAAATGAATCACCTTGTATATAGATTTTTCAAAAATGATATTTAATATTATTTCAGACAGACAGAGACACACATTAGTGAAGGAATCAATCATTATAATTCATTGAATATAAATATGAGAAATCTAATTTTTTATTGAGGATAAAAAAAAAGGGATTGCGATAAAATCAGGTGTTATTGAAATACGCAAAAAGTATACTTTATTAAAAATGTATTATCGATTTTTATCGAGCGATCTGCAATTTTTAAAGATAACTGTAATTAGGAAATTTTATTTAATTAATTATTTAAACAATCTTCAATATTTATTTATAATTTTTACATATTTATCGTTCTTAGTAATCATTGCGTTTCTTGGCTAAATGACATAATTTTCCTATGTCCGGAATTGTGGATATAATTTTTGGTATAATTTCGATTGGGACATCTAGGGCTGATTATAAGAACCCCATAGCTCCTTGCCCTTCTTCGAAAAACGGAAGTTCTGGCAGTTGAACTGAAATGGTTGTATAGTGGTAATGGCGGATATTGTTTAGATATTTTGTTGAGTAATTAGTTACTAATCGCAATTTTGGCGGATTATATATTCTAAACAGTTGTCGATTGTGCATCTTTACATGGTAGTTGAGTTAATTGGATAATTGTAATTGATGTGACGGATTTTACCGGATTATAGGCCCCCCTTGCTACATACGCCGTTTTAATAAAAAATTTGTGGTTGATTAAGGATTATTTGTTATTTGTTGTTGGAAGATTTTGAGTATTTTTCGAGTGATTTTAGTTTGGCCTTTTTGGTACTTTAATGAATAGTACAGATCTCTGTGGAATACTAAGGCAGGAAATCGAATATTTCCGTACATAGCTGTTTACGCCTTATTGGTACTTTTTGTACGAATCTTTTGCGCAAGATTGTGCGAGAAAATAATATGTTTTATTTTTAATACATTTGGAGTTGGATCATTTTTTGGGATAAGAAGCCACTAAAAGTGGTAAGTGCTATTTTAGTTTTTATAAAGAATAAATTGGCTATAATATAGTATATTCTTTAGGCTGCCAATGCTGGGTACATTTTAATGCCAATGCTGGGTACATTTTAATGCCAATGCTGGGTACATTTTAATGCCAATGCTGGGTACATTTTAATGCTAATGCCGGGTACATTTTAATGCCAATGCTGGATACAGTTTAGCCAATATATGGTTAATTTTGGAGTTAGCTGCGATTTCAGTTATATGGGTAATTCTTACAACTTTTGAAGATTTAGTATATGGGTAATTTTTATGTATAATTTTGGAGTACAGGATAATTTTGGTGAATAATTTTAACCACTACTATTTATGTAGTATCTATGTTATATTTTTGCGCATTCTTAATATTTGATTTTACATATATCTTACATGCATGAAATACTTATTTACATAATTTTGTAAAGTGAAAATTAGATCTAATTGTCGCTATAGTTTTAGTTATTTTTAATATTGAATTTAAATAACGCATTAGCGTGGTACTTATTTATTTTATTAGCGTGGTACTTAAGTGTAGTCAAATATTAGGGTAGTCCTAAAATCATACCAAACATTAGAGTGGTACAAAATCATATCACACATTAGAGTGGTACCTAATTATATTAAAATATTAGGGTGGTTCTTAATTATTATTTTGGATAGTAAATGAATTATATTATTATTGTTGATGCCAGATAAATATATTTGCGATTATTTAGTAGTACTTCATAATTTTTATATGCTGTCATTTCTATTATTTTTTTTTGTAATATATTTAGTTTAACTAATTTGAGCCTAGTTTAATTATTTATTTTACTTTTGAGACTTTAGGGAAATTTTGCAATTTAACCTTGGACCTTAAATATTTTGATGTTGTTTTATCTTTTCTTGGATTAGAATAGAAAAAAAATCTTCGATTTTTTTTAACCCGGGAAAGGGGGGAGTTTTTTTGAGATATATTTTTTTTGTATGGCATTAACATTATAGTAAAGCATTGGCTCACTCCAAAAGTTAAAATAAAATATTTTTGAGTAAAAATAAATAATCCTTAGATTGGTGCTAGTAGAAATAAAAATTACTCAATATTTATTTTTATTGATACTAGTTTGGTAATTTTTATTTTCAGAAAATATTTAGTACATTGCTTTCCTTGTACTAATTATTTTTTTTTGGTTATTTTTGGTATATCTATTTGTTATAATAATGGCTAGAAAAATGCAGGTAAATCATTTAAAGAAAGATGAGCTTTTATATGAGCTTAAATTTCGTGGGGTGGAGGTAGATGAAATGACTGTAGATAATATGAGGGTTACATTGCGACCTTTGGTTGCTTTGGAGCGTAATAATTTATCAGTTAGTTAGCCTACATATTACTATGTATTTAAAACAGAATTTGAGCTAATTGATACAAAATATAAAGAAATTTTGGGCTTAATTAAAACTTTTTCTGGTGATAAAACTTCTACAGATTATGCTAAATATTATTCGCGTATTTTACATTTGCTTGGTAGAGTAGATCGAGCTCCATTTGAGGGTGCTTCGGAGGAAAACTTAAAGCTCCGTAGTTCTTGGCTTGGAAAAGTTTCCGCATTGCTAGGTCAATTAGATATTGCTACAAAACCTAAACCTTTGGAGCTAAGTGTTATGTTCCGAGATGCTCACATAGGAGAGGACGATTTAAATGAGTCAGATGAAGTTGAATCACTAGATGAAGGTCAAGCGCCTACGCGTAATTCTACCTTATTAGAGCCACGTAAGTCATTTTCTCAACCTGTTAGAAAGTGGGATTTAAAATTTAACGGGGATCAAAATGTTTTGTCAGTTACGGAATTTTTAGAGCGTGTTGATGAAATGAGTAGGGCAAGAGGTGTATCAGAACAAGAATTATACGATTCTTGTATGGATTTATTTGAGGGTAAAGCTTTTTTGTGGTATAGGTCTGCAATTAAGAAATGTAAATCTTGGTCAGAAATTAAACAGCTTCTTCTTAGGCATTATTTACCTCCTGATTATAAGACCAGATTATTTAAAGAAATTTTGGCGCGATCGCAAGAACCAAACGAGCCGATAGTCGAGTATCTTAGTTGTATGTCTACTTTATTTAATCGATATGGTCATATTAGTGAGGATACTAAACTAGATATTTTAATGCAAAATTTAGCGCCATTCTATATTATGGAATTGCCTGTTGTACATTCTGTAGATGAGTTAGAAGCTGAGTGTTTAAAACTTGAAGTTAAGAAATATAGAGTAGAAAACTATAAACCTCCCACTAATTGTCGTAGTACTTGTGTGGAACCCGACCTTACTTGTAATCCTTCACCTTCAACCTCTTTTTCAATCTCTGGTCATAGTAATTCTAGAGCTGGAAATAATTCTAGGGTAAATTGTAGGGAAATAAATGCTAGTGAATCCAAACGTGTGTGTTGGAGATGCAATAAACCTGGTCATTTTGCCCGTGATTGTAGATCAAACGTAGGTATTAAATGTTTTAGTTGTGGTAAGGCAAATTTTACACGAAATACTTGTCCTCAGTGTAGTCCAAATAATAAGAATATTCGAAATAGGTCGTCGGGAAACGGATTTCAGCGACAATAATCGACCGTAGTTTGTCCGCTGAAAATTCGTCGGTCAAAGGTGATGATAATTTTAAAAACAAGTTAATTTTAGATTACATTCTTTCTCAGGCTGATGATGGCGAATGTCCGGCAATCCAAGTTGATGTTTTAGGACACAAATTTCGTGGTCTTCTTGATTCTGGTGCCAATCGTACATTTTTAGGTGGTCGTGGTTGGAGTATTCTTAAAAGTTTAGGTGTTAAGTTGGATAGTAGTAAGGCAGTATCGTGTACTGTTGCCAATAATAGTAGTTGTGATTGTTTAGGTGTAATAAATGTTCCTATTAGATTAAAGAATGTGGTAAAAATAATTGAAGTTTTTGTAGTTCCTGAGCTGAGGCATACATTAGTTTTAGGTATAGATTTTTGGTCACGTATGGGTTTAGTCCCAGATGTTCGTAAAAACGAATGGTATTTTAGTGATAGTATGCCGAAAGAAGCATATCTAAATAGTATTTTGAGTCAAACTGATCTTAGTGTTGAGGAGCAAAAAGCTCTTAATGAAGTAGTAGAAGGTTATTTTGCTGGGATTGATGAAAATTCTATTGGCTGTGCTAAAAATGTAAGGCATAAAATTTTAGCAAAACGTCCGCCCATTCGTCAAAGAGCATATCCTGTTTCTCCCTTTAAACAAAAGCTCATAGATGAGGAGTTGGACAAAATGTTGAAGCTTGGGGTAATAGAGAAGTCTTCTAGTCCGTGGGCTTCCCCAGTTTTGTTAGTACCTAAGAAGGATGGAACACATAGATTTTGTGTCGATTACCGAAAGCTTAATCATGTTACAGAACTGGATGCTTATCCTCTTCCATTTTTGTTGACGATTTTAAATAGGTTAGGTGGAGCTAGGATTATGTCATCTATGGACATAAAGAGTGCATATTGGCAAATAATGTTGGAGGATGATAGTAAACAATTTACTGCTTTTTCTATTCCTGGTAGAGGACTCTATCAATTTGTTAGGTTACCATTTGGTCTCCATAATTCTCCTGCTACTTTTCAAAGGTTTATTGACAGTGTCTTGGGCCCGGAATTAGAGCCGTTTGTATTTGTTTACCTGGATGACATAATTATCATTGCTCCCACTTTTGAAAAACATTTGGAGATTCTTCAGGAAGTGTTAAATCGTCTCAAAATGCAGGTTTAGTGTTAAGTCGTTCTAAGTGTCATTTTTGTCGTCCTGAATTGCGGTATTTGGGTTATTTGGTAAATAAAAATGGATTAAATGTAGATCCTGAAAAGGTCTCAGCTATTGTAAATATACCTAGTCCACAAAATGTGTCAGATGCTCGTAGGGTTATTGGTATGGCTTCATGGTACAGAAGGTTCATTCCAAACTTTTCTGATAGTATCATGCCATTAACTTCTTTGCTTAAAAAGGGTATAAAATTTTATTGGGATCAGAGTTGTGAAAATTCGTTTCAGAATTTAAAAGATGCATTGGTGTCTGCTCCAATTTTGAGTTGTCCAAACTTTGAGGAGCCATTCATTCTACAGTGTGACGCGTCTGGATTTGGTTTAGGTTCGGTACTTTCACAGAAGTACGGTGATGCTGAGCATGTAATCTGTGATTTGTCAAGGTCATTAACTCGTCAGGAACGTAATTTCACAACGACTGAGCGTGAGTGTCTTGCAGTGTTGTGGTCTATTGAAAAGCTTAGATGTTATTTGGAAGGATCAAAATTCTCTGTGATCACTGATCACCACAGTCTAGTGTGGCTGAATAATCTTAAGGATCCTCAAGGTCGTTTAGGTCGATGGGCTTTGCGCCTACAACAATTTCAGTATGAGATTATTCACCGCAAAGGCAAAGAACATGTTGTCCCTGACATGCTTTCGAGATCTGTTCCAGTTTGTGATAGTGTTAATTTGAGTATGATTGTGTTAGACAAAATTATAGATAAATGGTATAATAAGTTAAAGTCTAAAATCAGTGAGAATCCTTTGTCATATCCAAAATGGCGAATAACTGATGGAAAGTTATATAAATATGTTCAAAGTGAGTTCCCAGAATTGAGAGGTGATGGTGATTATTGGAAATTGGTTATTCCAAAAGAGAAACGTTGTGAGGTATTGCAGGAATGTCATAATGTTCCCACCGCTGGACATTTGGGCATTTATAAGACCTATAATCGTGCTGCTCGTCTTTATTATTGGCCTTCAATCAAAATAGATGTGACTCGTCATGTTCGGTCATGCCACACTTGTCAACGTACTAAGCCGGAGCAGAAGCGACCAGCAGGATTGATGGGTCAGAGACCTGTCGCTTCAAAGCCTTGGGAAATGATCTGTACAGATCTGGTCGGTCCATTACCAAAAAGTTCTCATGGAAATATGTTTGTATTGGTTGTCACTGATTATTTTTCTAAGTTTTCACTTTTCTTTGCTATTCGTCGTGCTACTGCTATTAACGTTTGTAAGATATTAGAAGAACAAGTGTTTATGTTATTTGGAGTTCCTCGTTTGTTGCTTTGTGATAATGGTGTGCAGTACAAAAGTCGTGAGTTTACAAAATTGACTAATGACTATGGAGTTCGAGTTATTTTCAATCCGTTTTATGCACCTCAAACGAATCCTTGTGAGCGTGTAAATAAGGTATTAAAAACTATGCTTTGTGCTTTTGTAACAGAGAACCATAGACATTGGGATCAAGAACTAGCTAAATTAGGTTGTGCTGTGAGGTCCTCTCGTCACGAGGTTACGGGTCATACTCCCTACTTTGTTAATTTTGGTATGGAAATGGCATTGGATGGAAAAGAATATAATAAGGAATATTGTGATGGCGTTGATAATAAAGTTGATGTTACAGGAAAGGTTAAATCTTTACAGAAACTTAGGGAATCTGTTAAGGATAGAATAGCTATGGCTCAAGAACGTAGTAGGAAACAATATAATTTACGTCGCAGACCTGTTCAATATGATAAAGGTGATCTTGTGTGGAGGCGTAATTTTGCATTATCAGATGGGGCTAATTACTTTGCTGCTAAACTTTCTGGCAAATTTGGAGGTCCTTATAAGGTTAGAAAGAAATTGGGATATTGTACCTATGAACTTGAGGATAATGCTGGTGTGTCTAAAGGTAATTGGCACGTCAAAGATTTAAAACCACACAAGGATGACTTTATTGAAAATGGTAGTGACCTGGGTAATGATTTAGGTGATGAATAGGGAACTTGAATATTCGTTGTTATATGTGTTGAGAAATTATTGGTGAACTTTGATTTAAATATTTTGGTGTTGTTTTATCTTTTCTTGGATTAGAATAGAAAAAAAATCTTCGATTTTTTTTTAACCCGGGAAAGGGGGGAGTTGTTACGGTTCAAAATTCAGTTTGTGGATGTTTTATTTAAATTGGAAAAATGAATCACCTTGTATATAGATTTTTCAAAAATGATATTTAATATTATTTCGGACAGACAGAGACACACATTAGTGAAGGAATCAATCATTATAATTCATTGAATATAAATATGAGAAATCTAATTTTTTATTGAGGATAAAAAAAAGGGATTGCGATAAAATCAGGTGTTATTGAAATACGCAAAAAGTATACTTTATTAAAAATGTATTATCGATTTTTATCGAGCGATCTGCAATTTTTAAAGATAACTGTAATTAGGAAATTTTATTTAATTAATTATTTAAACAATCTTCAATATTTATTTATAATTTTTACATATTTATCGTTCTTAGTAATCATTGCGTTTCTTGGCTAAATGACATAATTTTCCTATGTCCGGAATTGTGGATATAATTTTTGGTATAATTTCGATTGGGACATCTAGGGCTGATTATAAGAACCCCATAGCTCCTTGCCCTTCTTCGAAAAACGGAAGTTCTGGCAGTTGAACTGAAATGGTTGTATAGTGGTAATGGCGGATATTGTTTAGATATTTTGTTGAGTAATTAGTTACTAATCGCAATTTTGGCGGATTATATATTCTAAACAGTTGTCGATTGTGCATCTTTACATGGTAGTTGAGTTAATTGGATAATTGTAATTGATGTGACGGATTTTACCGGATTATAGGCCCCCCTTGCTACATACGCCGTTTTAATAAAAATTTTGTGGTTGATAAAGGATTATTTGTTATTTGTTGTTGGAAGATTTTGAGTATTTTTCGAGTGATGTTAGTTTGGCCTTTTTGGTACTTTAATGAATAGTACAGATCTCTGTGGAATACTAAGGCAGGAAATCGAATATTTCCGTACATAGCTGTTTACGCCTTATTGGTACTTTTTGTACGAATCTTTTGCGCAAGATTGTGCGAGAAAATAATATGTTTTATTTTTAATACATTTGGAGTTGGATCATTTTTTGGGATAAGAAGCCACTAAAAGTGGTAAGTGCTATTTTAGTTTTTATAAAGAATAAATTGGCTATAATATAGTATATTCTTTAGGCTGCCAATGCTGGGTACATTTTAATGGCAATGCTGGGTACATTTTAATGCCAATGCTGGGTACATTTTAATACCAATGCTGGGTACATTTTAATGCTAATGCCGGGTACATTTTAATGCCAATGCTGGATACAGTTTAGCCAATATATGGTTAATTTTGGAGTTAGCTGCGATTTCAGTTATATGGGTAATTCTTACAACTTTTGAAGATTTAGTATATGGGTAATTTTTATGTATAATTTTGGAGTACAGGATAATTTTGGTGAATAATTTTAACCACTACTATTTATGTAGTATCTATGTTATATTTTTGCGCATTCTTAATATTTGATTTTACATATATCTTACATACATGAAATACTTATTTACATAATTTTGTAAAGTGAAAATTAGATCTAATTGTCGCTATAGTTTTAGTTATTTTTAATATTGAATTTAAATAACGCATTAGCGTGGTACATATTTATTTTATTAGCGTGGTACTTAAGTGTAGTCAAATATTAGGGTAGTCCTAAAATCATACCAAACATTAGAGTGGTACAAAATCATATCACACATTAGAGTGGTACCTAATTATATTAAAATATTAGGGTGGTTCTTAATTATTATTTTGGATAGTAAATGAATTATATTATTATTGTTGATGCCAGATAAATATATTTGCGATTATTTAGTAGTACTTCATAATTTTTATATGCTGTCATTTCTATTATTTTTTTTTGTAATATATTTAGTTTAACTAATTTGAGCCTAGTTTAATTATTTATTTTACTTTTGAGACTTTAGGGAAATTTTGCAATTTAACCTTGGACCTTAAATATTTTGAATATCTTTTGGGAGATAAATTGCATGGCGCCCAGGTAAGAACATAATTTTATTTTATTAGCAATACTTTTATAAATACAACCCCTCCCTTCTCCATTGAGCTAGACCAGGTCCTTAAGTCTCTTAAGGTAAATCGTACGCTGCCGCTAAGTGGCGTAGCAGATTTTTGGCGCCCAACGTGGGGCCCCTAAATAAAAAGGACATAGTTAGAAAAAAAAAAAAAAAACAATATAAATATTTTTGTATTTTTTTTTATTTTTAAATTTAATTTTTTTAACTTGATTTTTTTTTTAATATATTTAGTTTAACTAATTTGAGCCTAGTTTAATTATTTATTTTACTTTTGAGACTTAAGGAAATTTTGCAATTTAACCTTGGACCTTAAATATTTTGAATATCTTTTGGGAGATAAATTGCATGGCGCCCAGGTAAGAACATCATTTTATTTTATTAGCAATACTTTTATAAATACAACCCCTCCCTTCTCAATTGAGCTAGACCAGGTCCTTAAGTCTCTTAAGGTAAATCGTACGCTGCCGCTAAGTGGCGTAGCAAAATATTTTATAACTATATATTTAAGATTTTCTTGATATATTTTTTCAAAACAATATCTGATTGTTGACAAATCTCTCATGATATTTTCATATGCAAAACATATTATTGTTGTTGCTAGGCAATCTCAATAATATATTTTACCTATGAAAATATGATGACAGATTTGTCAAGCCTCAGACGTATTTTTGAAAAAATATATCAAGAAAATCTAAAATATATAATTATAAAATATTTGTCGATGTACCAAACCATGTTTCAACATAATCAAGCAAAAATCTAACAGAAAATATGCAGATAATTAGCAAACACGTGGAAAATGCTATCATGTGGAAGTTTCACTAAGTTTTAAAAATTTTATAGAACCACATGTAAGTAAATGATAATAAAGCCTTTTATGTAATATTTATCTTGCCTGTTCTTTATTTAATAGAGTATAATAAACTTAAAACGGCTAATTAAGTTAATATTTACGTTAGTAAAAAATAACCTTAATATACGTCAAAAAAAATGTCATAAAATTAGATTTTTAAAAGCGTTTTTCTTCGAAACTGTTCATTTAATTTGGCTGCAATTATCCTAATTTAATGTTTACGCCTGAAATTACAAAATATCAAAATTTGAGGCAGTTTGACTGAGGCCGAGGAACCCCCCTATATGTGTGCCAGGTTCTTTCATCAATTTTGAAGAAAAAAAAAATCTTCTAACAAATATTAAAAAATAAATATTTACATGGTTAGATAATTGTAAGCTCTTTAAAATGACGTATCACCAGACTTAGAGTGCCCTTTAAAATATTATTCACCACTGCCCCCCTGGCGCCGCCTTACCGAATAAAAAATTAAAAAATAACACAAATGATAGCTTTTGTTGTGTAATATGCATATTCGGATTATAAAGTTTATGTCTCATCCCGTTCATAAGTTACGGTGGGTTTAAAAGAATAACCCTGTATACACTAGCTATGTTGGACCTAAACAAACTGCATACTAGTATAAACATTACCAATCTATTTATCCTTCTATTGTCTGAGAGCGGTGGCAACAATTAAGAGAAGAAGAAGAAGAAGGACACGAATAATAAATTATTATTATTTTCAAAAAAAGTTGACAATAAGCTCTGCGTATTTTACAGCACACAATGTACACAATATAACATTGTCTAATTAAAATAAATGTTTTGTTAGAGAATAACCTATCAATCACACAAACAACTGAAAACTGTTTGTCCATAGCCACCATCATCCATAATATTTGTAATGCTTCCTGTACGCATATAAAGGCTTAACAATCGGTTTTGAACTGCCGATAATTTCTAACCGTTTTGCACACGATAATAAATATTTATTTATGGTTTACTACCGATCTTAGGTTGTGTCATTTCAGGCAAATGAAAAATACCTTTTTATTCGATTGATTTTAAAAGCGACACTTTTTGTTCATGTTTTACGGGCGAAAGTTGAACTTTGTGGCCTAGGAACAAAATAGTATAAGGGAACGTTCAAGTATTACGTAGCGCAAATTTTGATCATTTTGAACACAAAATATCATACAAATTTATATATGTATGTCATCAGGAAATATGTTTTTTATTTACCTTTAGTTTTCTTGGTTTTATATTTAATACAACATATTTTTATGTAAGCTCAACATTGTTTAATGGGTTGCATAACCGCAAGCATCTTAAAATCAAGAAAAATTTGACAGTTTACTAATTAAATTTGATTTCTGTGGATATACTGCCATATAAAACTGTAAAATTTTACAATGTTTTACATTTCATAGGGAAATATTGATGTTTTTTATAAAATGTAAGGTACCTAAATCACAAATTAAGTAATTTTTATCAAAAAAAATCTAGACATATTAAGTTATATTCACCTGGGTCAAAATAGTAAGGTTATAACTATAGTTTTTATTTTTGACATGAAAACAGAAATATTTGTATTGAAAAACATAAAAGACATCAAAAAAGTCTGTAATAAAACGAGGTGAGTAAAACTCGTAGAATTTACAACGTAAATATCTAAACCAAATTAGGCAAACCTACATACATAAATATCAAACAAGTGTGATATAAGGCGTTTTCTAAAGAACAAAAGAGTAAATGTCATTTTCATAGGAAAACATTTTTTCGCCAGCTAACTAAAACTTGTTATTTTTAAGCTTTTTAAAAGAAGATGCTTTACCTTTACTATAATATTTATAATGAAATATGACCTTTTGGTCACTTTTGGTCTTGAACTAACTGTTCTTTTTGACCAGATACAGTTATTATAATCATTTCACATAAAATAAAAATTTCTTCTATAACACAACCTCAAAATATATGTTAACTGATTAATCTGTATTCATCCACTAAAATAAATAAAAAATACAAAATTTCAATTGTAAAATCAAATTCAATATTTATAATATTTATAGAACAGTTTCAGAAGTATTATTATTTTCATAACAGACACATTTTAACAGATATTAATCCCCAATCTATAGCTTTTTTAATTTAAAAATGAAACCGCACGCAGAAGAAACGATTCAATTGTTTTTTTAGCGATTTGATTGGATAGCAATGGAGATTTCTCCCGTTAGATTAGACAGGGACAAAAGTTCTACCCAAAAAGGATAGAAGACATACATACACTCCCACTTCCACCCAACCAAACAAATTCTGTATTTGTTCTTTGTTGAACAAATACAATATTTACTTGGCAGGGCGAAAAGTGTAAATATATTACTTTTATTAAAGGAATTACTGGCGCCATCTAAATTTCAGTAGAATTATCTTATTTTACAGATTCACATTAGCTATGTTCGTTCGTGCCGCTCACTGCTACACTTTCCAGACAACCAAATAAATACTGTATTTGTTGTATGAAAAACAAATACAGTATTTATTTGGTTGGCTGGAAAGTGTAGCACAAATGAGATAGAGATAGGGTAGACGTCTTTTGTTTCATAATTCTAGTTGTAGAGAGCTCCATTTGTCATGGATAACTAGATAAGTAATAAGACAGTGAAAATAAAAATGTTTTGCAATTTAAAATTAAGTATATTTTAATAATTTATTATAATTAGTAACAATCGAATAAAAAATATTGTATAATACACGGGCAAAAAGTTAAATTTCGTAGGTTTATTACCCTTGGGCCGGCCCCATCGGTCGGCCCTCGGCTTCTAAAAACCTACTCAATCGAAAAACTTAACTTTTCGCCCTTGTATTATATACAGGGTGTATTTGAAATAGGGTCGGAAATTTTAACAGGTGATTCTACATGATAAAATTTGACAAAAAGTTCCTATAAACATATGTCTTAAAATGCGTCATAAGGGAGCTACGCCCCTTTGAAATTGGCTAAAAAAATCGGTTTTTATTTAATAACTCAGGAACCCTTTGAGATATATTAACGAGGTTTTGCACGTGAATTAATCCTAATAAGGCCCATCTTTGTATGTAATTTTCACGTACTTATTTAAACCAGGGGTGTGCGAAAAGGGGGGTCCTTATCAGTTTTTTGTTCCAAACTTTTTTCTGTGTAACTTTTTTGCAATTTTATTTTTAAAATATGATTCCTCAGGTCAAAATACATAAAAAAGGTACTCTTGTTGTAATACTGTAGGATTAACCGTTTTCGAGAAAAGTTAATTTGAAGGTGAAATTTCACTGTTCGAGGACGAAAAATTAAATACTAAACTGTCGAAAACCAACATTTTAATGATGCAATGTTATTCTACAGGCAAATGAAAAATACCTTTTTATTCGATTGATTTTAAAAGCGACACTTTTTGTTCATGTTTTACGGGCGAAAGTTGAACTTTGTGGCCTAGGAACAAAATAGTATAAGGGAACGTTCAAGTATTACGTAGCGCAAATTTTGATCATTTTGAACACAAAATATCATACAAATTTATATATGTATGTCATCAGGAAATATGTTTTTTATTTACCTTTAGTTTTCTTGGTTTTATATTTAATACAACATATTTTTATGTAAGCTCAACATTGTTTAATGGGTTGCATAACCGCAAGCATCTTAAAATCAAGAAAAATTTGACAGTTTACTAATTAAATTTGATTTCTGTGGATATACTGCCATATAAAACTGTAAAATTTTACAATGTTTTACATTTCATAGGGAAATATTGATGTTTTTTATAAAATGTAAGGTACCTAAATCACAAATTAAGTAATTTTTATCAAAAAAAATCTAGACATATTAAGTTATATTCACCTGGGTCAAAATAGTAAGGTTATAACTATAGTTTTTATTTTTGACATGAAAACAGAAATATTTGTATTGAAAAACATAAAAGACATCAAAAAAGTCTGTAATAAAACGAGGTGAGTAAAACTCGTAGAATTTACAACGTAAATATCTAAACCAAATTAGGCAAACCTACATACATAAATATCAAACAAGTGTGATATAAGGCGTTTTCTAAAGAACAAAAGAGTAAATGTCATTTTCATAGGAAAACATTTTTTCGCCAGCTAACTAAAACTTGTTATTTTTAAGCTTTTTAAAAGAAGATGCTTTACCTTTACTATAATATTTATAATGAAATATGACCTTTTGGTCACTTTTGGTCTTGAACTAACTGTTCTTTTTGACCAGATACAGTTATTATAATCATTTCACATAAAATAAAAATTTCTTCTATAACACAACCTCAAAATATATGTTAACTGATTAATCTGTATTCATCCACTAAAATAAATAAAAAATACAAAATTTCAATTGTAAAATCAAATTCAATATTTATAATATTTATAGAACAGTTTCAGAAGTATTATTATTTTCATAACAGACACATTTTAACAGATATTAATCCCCAATCTATAGCTTTTTTAATTTAAAAATGAAACCGCACGCAGAAGAAACGATTCAATTGTTTTTTTAGCGATTTGATTGGATAGCAATGGAGATTTCTCCCGTTAGATTAGACAGGGACAAAAGTTCTACCCAAAAAGGATAGAAGACATACATACACTCCCACTTCCACCCAACCAAACAAATTCTGTATTTGTTCTTTGTTGGACAAATACAATATTTACTTGGCAGGGCGAAAAGTGTAAATATATTACTTTTATTAAAGGAATTACTGGCGCCATCTAAATTTCAGTAGAATTATCTTATTTTACAGATTCACATTAGCTATGTTCGTTCGTGCCGCTCACTGCTACACTTTCCAGACAACCAAATAAATACTGTATTTGTTGTATGAAAAACAAATACAGTATTTATTTGGTTGGCTGGAAAGTGTAGCACAAATGAGATAGAGATAGGGTAGACGTCTTTTGTTTCATAATTCTAGTTGTAGAGAGCTCCATTTGTCATGGATAACTAGATAAGTAATAAGACAGTGAAAATAAAAATGTTTTGCAATTTAAAATTAAGTATATTTTAATAATTTATTATAATTAGTAACAATCGAATAAAAAATATTGTATAATACACGGGCAAAAAGTTAAATTTCGTAGGTTTATTACCCTTGGGCCGGCCCCATCGGTCGGCCCTCGGCTTCTAAAAACCTACTCAATCGAAAAACTTAACTTTTCGCCCTTGTATTATATACAGGGTGTATTTGAAATAGGGTCGGAAATTTTAACAGGTGATTCTACATGATAAAATTTGACAAAAAGTTCCTATAAACATATGTCTTAAAATGCGTCATAAGGGAGCTACGCCCCTTTGAAATTGGCTAAAAAAATCGGTTTTTATTTAATAACTCAGGAACCCTTTGAGATATATTAACGAGGTTTTGCACGTGAATTAATCCTAATAAGGCCCATCTTTGTATGTAATTTTCACGTACTTATTTAAACCAGGGGTGTGCGAAAAGGGGGGTCCTTATCAGTTTTTTGTTCCAAACTTTTTTCTGTGTAACTTTTTTGCAATTTTATTTTTAAAATATGATTCCTCAGGTCAAAATACATAAAAAAGGTACTCTTGTTGTAATACTGTAGGATTAACCGTTTTCGAGAAAAGTTAATTTGAAGGTGAAATTTCACTGTTCGAGGACGAAAAATTAAATACTAAACTGTCGAAAACCAACATTTTAATGATGCAATGTTATTCTACATCAAAAGCTAAGAAAAAAAGTTTCCATACATGTAGGTCGAAAAAACGCTTTTAAAGCTACCATAGCCCTTTAAAAATGGTGCCTATTTAGGAGACCATAGCTCCATTAGGATTCATTTTTGGAAGTACCTGTATATGAGGTTTTTTTCTTAGTTTTTAATGTTCATTCGCCCTGCATCATTAAAATTTTGGTTTTCAACATTTTAGTATTTAATTTTTCGTCCTCGAACCGTGGAATTTTACCTTCAAATGAATTTTTCTCGAAAACAATTAATCCTACAGTATTACAACAAGAGTACCTTTTTTATGTATTTTGATCTGGGGAATCATATTTCAGAAATAAAATTGTAAAAAAGTTACACAGAAAAAAGTTTGGGACAAAAAACTGATAAGCCCCCCCCGTTTCGCACACCCCTGGTTTATATAAGTACGTGAAAATTACATACAAAGATGGGCCTTATTAGGATTAATTCACGTGCAAAACCTCGTTAATATATCTAAAAGGGTTCCTGAGTTATTAAATAAAAACCGATTTTTTTAGCCACTTTCAAAGGGGCGTAGCTCCCTTATGACGCATTTTTAGACATATGTTTATAGGAACTTTTTGTCATTTTTTATGATGTAAAACCATCTGTTAAAATTTCCGACCCTATTTCAAATACACCGTGTATAACTAGTAAAAAAAATTTAACTGCACGTAAAAAATAGAGATTTAGCAACAAAGATATCTGAGTCCTGTCTAAAACCTATACTTTTTCATTTTCTCGCAAAAAGTAAAGTTCTTATAAGAAGGACTATAGTCCTAAGCAATTCGGTTTTCAAAAAAATGTTAGTACTGAGCATGATATACTAAAATGTACTTAAAACGTAATGACTTAAGTAAAAAATGTCTTGGAGTATTATTAGATTTGGCTAAGGCATTTGATACGGTTAATCCTGAAGTTTTATTATCAAAAAGGAAAATGGGTATACGTGGTAGTTTTGAAAATTTTCGGGAGTTACTTATCTGACGGATAACATAGAGTCAAAATAAATGATTCGTTAAGTGATTAACTACAAGTTACAATGGAAGCCCACAGGGGACAGTTTTGGGTCCGATTTTATTCCTTATTTAGATAAATTTATATCATGTCTTTTATAGCTAAATATTTTTGTGGAATATTAAACTTTTTATTGAAGTATACATTTGCTTGAAGCTTCATAATAAACTAAAAACGCACAACAGCAATTATAACAGCTAAACAATGTAATAAAACTTAATTAATTTGTAATTTCATTCGTTCCAAGACGGGTCTATTCTCCCGTTAATCATAATCATTGCGCGGGAGTCGTAGGACACAGGCTGTAATGTAGTCAAAAAAATATTTTTAATTTTTTCCAACCAAAATGAGTTTAAACACACAATATTTGACAAATTATTTGTAAATATTTATTTTTACGCTTCTCCACAAAAAAAAATTGGTAACGGAACGTTCAAGTATTACGTAACATTACTAGGGGGTGGGGGTCAATTTGGAGTGTTTCGCCCATGTTAATGGTGTGCGAAAAGGGGGGTCCTTATCAGTTTTTTGTTCCAAACTTTTTTCTGTGTAACTTTTTTGCAATTTTATTTTTAAAATATGATTCCTCAGGTCAAAATACATAAAAAAGGTACTCTTGTTGTAATACTGTAGGATTAACCGTTTTCGAGAAAAGTTAATTTGAAGGTGAAATTTCACTGTTCGAGGACGAAAAATTAAATACTAAACTGTCGAAAACCAACATTTTAATGATGCAATGTTATTCTACATCAAAAGCTAAGAAAAAAAGTTTCCATACATGTAGGTCGAAAAAACGCTTTTAAAGCTACCATAGCCCTTTAAAAATGGTGCCTATTTAGGAGACCATAGCTCCATTAGGATTCATTTTTGGAAGTACCTGTATATGAGGTTTTTTTCTTAGTTTTTAATGTTCATTCGCCCTGCATCATTAAAATTTTGGTTTTCAACATTTTAGTATTTAATTTTTCGTCCTCGAACCGTGGAATTTTACCTTCAAATGAATTTTTCTCGAAAACAATTAATCCTACAGTATTACAACAAGAGTACCTTTTTTATGTATTTTGATCTGGGGAATCATATTTCAGAAATAAAATTGTAAAAAAGTTACACAGAAAAAAGTTTGGGACAAAAAACTGATAAGCCCCCCCCGTTTCGCACACCCCTGGTTTATATAAGTACGTGAAAATTACATACAAAGATGGGCCTTATTAGGATTAATTCACGTGCAAAACCTCGTTAATATATCTAAAAGGGTTCCTGAGTTATTAAATAAAAACCGATTTTTTTAGCCACTTTCAAAGGGGCGTAGCTCCCTTATGACGCATTTTTAGACATATGTTTATAGGAACTTTTTGTCATTTTTTATGATGTAAAACCATCTGTTAAAATTTCCGACCCTATTTCAAATACACCGTGTATAACTAGTAAAAAAAATTTAACTGCACGTAAAAAATAGAGATTTAGCAACAAAGATATCTGAGTCCTGTCTAAAACCTATACTTTTTCATTTTCTCGCAAAAAGTAAAGTTCTTATAAGAAGGACTATAGTCCTAAGCAATTCGGTTTTCAAAAAAATGTTAGTACTGAGCATGATATACTAAAATGTACTTAAAACGTAATGACTTAAGTAAAAAATGTCTTGGAGTATTATTAGATTTGGCTAAGGCATTTGATACGGTTAATCCTGAAGTTTTATTATCAAAAAGGAAAATGGGTATACGTGGTAGTTTTGAAAATTTTCGGGAGTTACTTATCTGACGGATAACATAGAGTCAAAATAAATGATTCGTTAAGTGATTAACTACAAGTTACAATGGAAGCCCACAGGGGACAGTTTTGGGTCCGATTTTATTCCTTATTTAGATAAATTTATATCATGTCTTTTATAGCTAAATATTTTTGTGGAATATTAAACTTTTTATTGAAGTATACATTTGCTTGAAGCTTCATAATAAACTAAAAACGCACAACAGCAATTATAACAGCTAAACAATGTAATAAAACTTAATTAATTTGTAATTTCATTCGTTCCAAGACGGGTCTATTCTCCCGTTAATCATAATCATTGCGCGGGAGTCGTAGGACACAGGCTGTAATGTAGTCAAAAAAATATTTTTAATTTTTTCCAACCAAAATGAGTTTAAACACACAATATTTGACAAATTATTTGTAAATATTTATTTTTACGCTTCTCCACAAAAAAAAATTGGTAACGGAACGTTCAAGTATTACGTAACATTACTAGGGGGTGGGGGTCAATTTGGAGTGTTTCGCCCATGTTAATGGTATAGAAAAATAGCGTTACAGGGGGAGTGGGGGTCCAAAATGATCAAAATTTGCGTTACGTAATACTTGAACGTTCCCTAACTAATAGAAGTGTGATATATATTTTTTTATAGGTTTTACACTAAATCCGAATGTAAGCATAAAACTTATCTAACACGTACAGTTTTCGAAAAAAATAAGCTCAAAAATGCAAATAATTGCGATTTTACGTTATTTTTACAGTGTTTTTCTAGAACACCAGACCTGATAGTGATGTATCTTCTTGTAGATTTTGGACTACAAAATCCAAACATGCGCACAGCATTTATAAATCACGTCGGATTATCGAGAAAAATGAGCCTAAAAAGGACATTATTCGTGATTTTTACACTATTTAGCTTAATTCCATGATTCAGATTTAGCGTTCAAAAAGTCATACTTATTCAAATGGGTTGGTTTGTAATAACTTAATAATTTCCTAATAAACTAAGTAATTACCATAGGTACTTGAAGCATAATAAAAACAAACAAAATCACAATTAATAGAATTTATAAGGTAGTTACCTATTTTCTGTCATAAACAATTACCAATTAATTTCTAATTATGGGGTACTTATCTGTTATATAAATACCAATTATTTATTAATTAAAAGTTTAGGGGAGACTGAGGTTATATTGTTATTATATTTAATTTATTTTATAGATTTAAATAACTTTAGAAACTATCATGCAAATGTTGGAAAACCGCAAACAACTGTCATTCTTTTTGTACAAGACTTATAAATTTGAAATCTGTGGCACTTCATTAAGCTAAATCACTGATACAAAAAATGTCAGAAAATATTAAATATTTTCCGAAATATTTAAAAAATTAATTTGGACATATCAATCTTTCTTAAAAAAGTCCGTTTTTCAAAACAGAGCATCGAAGCTGCAATTTTATTTTTATATACAAGTGCCTTTTTTTTACTTAAAGTTTAACTTGAATTTGTTGATTCCAAACAAATAACTGACTAGGAAAATTTAACGTTATTATAGTCTATAGTATGTCATCGGATTTTGACTAATTGAAACGCAAAAGCATTTGAATATAGTCAATAATCAATATTTTCCATTTGGGAGTGCGAGGAGGTACCTAGGTTGTAGCAAAAATTTGCATAAAATATTTCTTTTTTTTTCTTTTTTTCCGCTTTTCTTACTGGTTTTAGATTTTTATTTATTTAAAAACGGTTAAAGCCAAAACAAACTTTTCAACCCCTTTCTAACCTCCTCACCCCCAACAGATGGACTTTTGGTCCAAACATCGATATTTACCGTTAAAGAACAACACTTTAAAAAATACTTTGACGTTTGCCGCATAACCCTTGAAATATGTAATTACACATGATTCTCCATATAAATGTGATACAATGTAGATATATGTAAAATTTACTAAATTTTACATGTAATTTAATAGTTTTAGTTTTATATAAACAGTACATGTAAAATTGTAAAATGACATGTAACATCTAAAAATAATTACATTCTGCATTGAATAATATTTAAATGCATTATCATGGGTAATTTTTTACAGAATACTTAGAGGAAGTCAGTGTAAAATTTTTTGGGTAGCCTTTTAAGAATCAGAAAAATCTTAAATATCTTGGTAATATTCGAAAAGATTTCTGGACAGCACGAAAAAAAAATAGCATTTTTGATTTATTTTAAAAAGACTTGCTTATATGAATATTTTTAAAATCGTCCAAATTTTAAAACTAATCTTTCCAAGTGAATAAACCACTGTCCAAAAAGTCCAAACCACTGCTGGTAAGGTCTCCCTTATAAAGAAAAAGTTGCTAAAAGAATTAATTGAGACACAACTAGCCGGTTGACTTTTAACAAATAAATTAGGCGGCTTATTCAAGCAAATTATTACATGTATGTAAAAGTTTAGTCGTTGATTGGAAATTAATAGGCCATTTAATTAGTTATGTAGCTAAACAAACATTTAATTTATATAATCAATAATCATATTGGAATGTTAATCATATATGATTTATGTGGAGTAAATGTCCAGTAGAATAGGGGCCTATTATAGTTATTATAAAACAAATACAAAACAATTGTTTTTTTTTTTTTTGAAAAAAATTAAATCGATAAAAAAAATTATTTTACCCCCTTCAAAAGGGGGAAAATAATCACAGTTAAGAAGTTGGAATGAGGAACTCTTGGTTCCTAAGCAGTAATCCATTTTAGGCCTAACAAAGGGGACAACTCATAATTTGTACAGTGATTACCCATTTTACGTTATCATTTCTTCAAGATTACGTGATAATGTATAAGATTACGAGAAGATTACGTAATCGATTACCACTGCCGTACAGTGATTACGTGTTATTAGTCTAAGAGCTAGTGACCCTTTTTATTTCATTATTTACTCCCAGCTGCATTTTATATATGTCTTAAAGAAAATTAAAATTAAGCTTCTTGCAAATGGCCAGGTCCTGGATCGGTTTCCTTTGGATGCTAGAAGCCTCGAAAAGGTGGTGAAATGGGGTCCCCGAAACATATTTTTAACTTACCGAGTCAAACAAATTACTTTTATTAATTTTAGATTAGTCTATTTTCACAGTTTTTCACAATTATTTAGTAGGCTAAGAGTTGAAAAAAGACTTTAAAAACGTTATCTGACATATGTAAATACTAAAAAGTCTCAATAATGTTCATTTAATCTAAATGTCATTTCATAAATTCTCAACTCTTTTAAAAATTAAGTATTACATATTTTAAAGGCAATTTTTAAAGACTGTTGTCACCCCTTGGCCCCAGAATTATTGTTTATAACTATGAAAATAGCTTAATCTGAATGTATTAAATGAAATATATATGACTCGGCAAGTTAAAAATAGATTTTTTAGTAGCTCATTGCCATAGCTTTTGGAGCTTCTAGCACCCAAAAGAACCGAATCCGGAGTCTAGCAATTTGAAAATAGCTTAATTTGAATATCCTTTAAGACATATATAAAATATAACCGGAAGCAAATAATGAAATAAAAATGGTCATCAGCTCTCCGACTAAATTGTCTACCCCTCGGGCCTTTCTTCTAACTCCCAGCTCATTCTCTAAAATATCCTTAACTCGTCATGGGAGATTACTTGAGAGTCTCATGTGACCCAAAAATAATCGCAGTCATTTCTATAAGGAATTCTTGGTTTCTGAGCACAGTGCGACCCTGCAATTTTAAAGTTTTAAGAGATGTGCACCAAAAGTTTTTTTTAGATTAATAAAATAGGTTTATTGGTTATTAAAAATCGCTATGTCTAAAAATCGCAACAGATTCTTTTTAATATATTTTTTTCAATAGTTACCATTTTTGTCAAAATAACGATATTTTTTGAATTTTATATTAAAAAAATAATTAATTGTATCAAAGTATGCTACGATTTCATTGTGGCACATCTTTAAAATCAATCAAGGCATACTTTGATTGAGTTTAATTCAGTTAAATTAATATATAATATTTATGTAAAGACAAGAAATACTATAAATATTTTATATTTAGCACAGGTAAACAAATTACAATCATAACATCTAGGTTTGGACTTTTTGCTCATACATTTTGGGCTCATAGCCCGCCAAGAGTAACTAATTTTAAAGCGCCCTCTGTTCCCAATCACACGAACCACATTAACATGTGTATGTTGCACATATCATACAATTAACATATCTAGTAACCCATGATATGCCAGAAAACAAAAACAAAAGCGCTTAAACTGTCATATTTTTATAAGCAAGTATGCTTTTTACCTTAGTTTTTTACATATTAGAATTATTTCTCAGTTGAATTATCGCAGTTTTTCAAAATATTAAGATTTTATTGGTGAAAATGGCTTGTCATACAACGATAAAGTGTAATGAAGAAAACAGGATAAAAGTGTGGGTTAGTTGTGGTTTGAAAATAACTTTTGGCAATGACAATTCTAAGAAGTTTCAAATAAGGGAACGTTCAAGTATTACGTAACGCAAATTGTACCAAAATTCATACACTTTATACCCCGGTTCTCGCGTTATTATAGATAATAGAGATTTCATATTTTGGCTACCCCCCCTAACACACCCCCTGTTAGGGGGGGTAGCCAAAATGTGATATATCTACAGCCTTGAATAACGCGAGAACCGAGGTACGAAGTGTATGAATTTTGGTACATTTTGCGTTACGTAATACTTGTACGTTCCCTAACTGTGAAAATTAAAGAACTAATATGTGAGTTTTTAAATCCAAATTTTAATGAGTGTGAAGACAAGTACCCTCTTTCTATTTGTACTCATTGTAGAATATATTTGGCTGGGGAGTCTATTCACAGAGAATTCCTTACTGTCTGGAATAAATACAAAATGAATAATGTTGACGACCCACGCTATGGTCAGCAACTTTTAAAGGTAGTTATTGAATTTTCATCTAATAGGATTTAATTTAGTTTTTAAGGTAACGTTTTTTAAAAGTTTTTAGTTTTTAGATGTTTAAGAATCATACAATACTAATTTGCAATTTAATTCAGCTATTAACGCGCAATAAATGATATTTAATAGGATTTATAATTGTTTAAACTTTTCACTGAAGGGCTCACTAGCGTATTTTTTTTAAATAAGTTTATTAGGCGAGACAATACGTTTAAAAGAGTTTAAAAAAAAATTAAAATAAAAAAAATATTAAAATAGGCTTTAAATTATCAAAAGGATCTGTTGCGATTTTTAAACATAGTGATTTTTAATAACCAATAAACCTATTTTATTAATCTAAAAAAAACTTTTGGTGCACATCTCTTAAAACTTTTAAAATGCAGGGTCGCACTGTGTGAGCATTATTCCATTTAAGGCCTAACCGAGGGGAACAACTCATAATTTGTACAGTGATTACCCTTTTCACATTATCGTTTCTTCAAGATTCTTCCCACCTCGTTCTCTAGAATATCTAAGTAATATCTCATCAAGAGAGCTACCTTAAGAGTCTCATGTGACCCACAATTTGATCTTTCTTCTAACTAGCCCTTTCCATCAGATGTTCTGCAAGTTTTTCTTTGAATTACTTGACCTTACAGTACAGAATAATGAAAAATAAGAAAACACGAAAAATTTTAAAGACTTTTATCCAAATTAGCTGTGCAGATAATCCACTGTTTTTGTTTATTTCTTATTCAAAGTAATGGAGCCCCTAGCTCAAGTCTAAAGCTTATTTTTGACTCTCCATGCCTCTGTAATAAGTTCAAGTAAATAAATTATATAATGATATTAGTAGGTATTGCGTCGGTGAGCCAACCCCCTCCACTTTTCATTTAGGCCACTCTCCCTACTTTAATAGCCCCCTTTTTAATAGCCCCCATAACACAGCTGTTTTAACAGGGCTGTTTCTAAATCACTTTATATCAGATCAGTTTAGATCTGATATATATAAAATGAATTAGAAACAGCCCTGTTAAAACAGCTCTGTTAATTACTGCCGTCCTAAGCTGAAAGGTCCTATCTATGTATGTTAAACATATATAAATAGGACCTTTGAGCCCAGGACGGCAGATTACATTAACATCCCTCTAAAAACAGCTCTGTTAATGTAATTAACAGAGCTGTTTTAACAGGGCTGTTTGTAATTCAGTTTATATCAGATCTGATCCAATCTGATCTGATATAAAGTGATTTACAAACAGCCCTGTTAAAATAGCCCTGTTATGGAGGCTATTAAAGTAAAAATGAAAAGTGGAAGGGGTTGGCTCCTCCGACGCAACACCTACTACTGATAATATATAGTTAAAAATACAATTTTATAGAGCTCTAATTTCAAACACGCAACAGTGCTAGTATTCAATCAAAATTTAATAAACTCGTAAAAATATTCATAAAAAGCGATAAAAAACGTTGCAGGGAATAATTAAATTATGAACATCTAGACGGCGCTGAACGAGATACATCATGCTGCGACGAACGTGAATCCGTCTAATTTACTGGATACTTTTTGAGGAAATAAAACGCATATAAAACGCATTAACGTGCCATTTTTCCAATAAAACGCTCGAAACGACTTTATTGAATTAATGGTTCGTATAAAATTAACACATTTTTAAATGAATTAATTTATACACGAATAATTCACAGGCACACAACAAATAAAAAAAATATTTAGGTGCTGAAGACGAATTTGACAATAAAAGGGCTCAAGTACATGGCATCCTTCTTATGGAAAAGTGGTTTTAGTAAGATTTGCTCGAAATTCTGATATATTTCCCGACATTTTAATCAAAAGTGTCCACGGGCACAACTCTCAAAAATAAATAGTTTAGTTGCTAGAGCACTTTAAAAATCGCGAGAACCGCGGTGCACCGGTCTTATGGAAATATGATTTCGGTTAGATATGGCTGAAATTTGGGTAAGTATACTTAATTTCTCTACATTATGATCAAAAGTGTCTTCGGACTCCGCTCTTAAAACAAAATAGAGTGCTGGAAAACTTGAAAGATCTCTAGCTCAGCCAATAGTCTTTTTTGCAGTTTTTTGCAAAAGATAGTGGTCAGCGAGTTTTTCACTGTCAAATTCGTTCTTGGCGCCCAAAAACACGTAAGAAAAATATAGTCTGATTAAAAATTATTAAGGGTTTTTTTATTTTTTTGTGGGTCTGTGTAATTGTTGAAATTCAAAATGAATATAAAATAAATTGGACTTTTTATATATAAAACTTATACAATTTATATAACGGGTGTCCCAACTCTATTTACCCAGCGATTTTCTCGAAAACTAAAAGGGATAATCAAGTTCTTAAATAAGACAACTTAAACTATCTTTTAGCATATATTTGATACACTCAGCTCTTAAAATGTGGGCAGGGGGGCTTAGAGGGCCATTTTTTAAATGGAAAGGGGGGTCGTGTGCTACATCATTTTGAAGCTTATAAAATTCTTCATTTAACTATATATTTTTTATTTTTTTTACACATTTTTTTGTGTTTAAAATAAGGTTGAAAATGGGTATTTTTGTTAAAATTTCTTTAAAAAATCAAACAATTTTTTAAAAATTACTAATTTCATGATGAAAAAACGTAAATTATACTTTTAAGTAAACTAATTTTAATTGACATAAATAAAAATTTACAAAAAAAAACTAAAAAAATCGCATTTTTTAGGACAAAAATTAAAGAAATCAGAACTTTAAAAAAATTGTTTAAAAAAATAAAAATATACACTCCAATATAGAATTTTATTTGCTTTAAAATTATGTAACACACGACCCCCCTTTTCATTTAAAAAATGGCGGCCCATCAAGCTAATCACGGCATCACATTGTTATGTTTTATGCTCTTATGCGAGCTTGTGAATACGCACTTATACACCGTCACCCTCGTATGCCGAATTTTCCTTTCGCGCGAAATATTGTCTATTCCATACACTAATTAAAAATATATATTTTTTAATTTATTTGGATGTGCTTATTTAAATTATTTGGTTATGAGTAAAAAACTTGTTGTTTTAGTCATTTAGTTCATGTTAATAAATATTTTAATTTAATTTCAAAATAATTTATTCAGAAAATAGTTTATTTGACAGAAATAAAATTTATTACTCACAACCAAATAATTTAATTGGCCATATCCGACCAAATATTTTTTTTATTGGCATGTAAAATTTACATGCCAATAAAAAAAACATTGTAAACGTCTTCGATTTTTAAATCTAGAAACTTAACGTTAGGTTTTATAGTTCTAAGGGCCACTTGCACCAATGCTGGTTTAACTTTAAACTTGGATTAAATTGACGGCTCACCAATCAGAACTCAGCCTTTTTAACTTAAACTCGGTTTAGCTGAGTTAATCCCGTACGAAAATTTGGTGCAAGTGGCCCTAAAAAAAGTTGTAAATTTAGATTTAGATATAAAGTTTTAAAAAGTTATTATTAAAAAAATAGGAACCCGCAAAAAATTATTATTATTATTAGTATTGAATTTAATCTACACGGTAAAAATAAATTACATTAAATTTCATAGTATGTAAATGGTAATATGTTGCCATAGACCGGAATGGTAAAAATTACATAGTCCATAATGGTAATACTTTACATAAACCGGAACGGTAAAAATTACATAGTCCAGAATAGTAATATTTTGCATAGACCGGAACGCTAAAAATGACATACTCCAAATTGGTTTGGACTTGAAATTTGAAAAAAAAAAATATTTACTACTTAGAAAATGTTTGTTCCAAATTACAAGTCTCTGTGTCAAAGCTTTTTTGAAATATCGTAGCGTAAAGTTCATTTGGTTTAATAAACCAAACGATTTGCACCCTTAATACGAGTATAAACTGCTTACATCTTTCTTTAAAGATCTATTGTTTGATAAAGATCGTAATTTATAATGAACGTAAATTTTAGGCCACAAATAAAGCATTTAAATATCGTAAATAAATAATATTTACCTTTTTTTACACTTTTAACACTTTAACCTAGCAGCATGCGTCGCTATCTCTCTAACAATTTATTTATTTATTTATTAGTTTTTAGTCATTCTGGGACCTTACATATAAAGGTGTTTTATACCTTATTAGACTGTATACAAATTACAAATAATTTTGAAGTGCTTCAATTTCACGTACCATTCCAATTCTATTCTTAAATAAATAGTTTTTCCATCGTTCCATGTTTTATACCTCGCTTCCTGCACTTTTTTCACCAGGTGTGATAAAAATCCAAATATAAATCGTTAATTTACCATAAATTTAGTAAAAATTAAAAAAATCCAAATTTGTTTGACTTTGACGTTTAAGGTATTATTAACAATAACAATATTAAACGGTCCATCTCATGATGCGACGCCTTATTGGTTATTGTCCAAAGCCTTATTGGTTATTGTCCAAAGCGCGTCTTAAAATAACATAGCCCGACATTGTAAAATCACGTAAAAATATGTAAATCAATGTAAATATATTTTTTTATATTATTTTACATTCTTTTACATTCTTTTACATTATTTTACATTTTTTTACATTCAGATTCAGATTCAGATTCATTTATTAGTCTCAAATTACAAATATAAAAAAAATGTATGAGATAGGTCACATTAAAATATAGTCTAAACTAAAATAAATTAAAAATAAATATAACAATTAAATATAACATAGATCAGAAGGAACACAGGACAATTAAAAATTTGACACTTATATTTATAAATAATGTAAAACAGTCACAAAAATTTAATGTACAACGACGGGCCCTGTAAATTCGGTAATATTATAAAATGCTTTATCAAGTAGAAACTTTTTTAGTTTTTTTTTTGAAAATATTGTGTGGATAGATTGTCTTGAATTCAGGTGGCAAAAAATTGAAGAGGTAACACCTTCTTTTACATTATTTTACATTCTTTTACATAAATTCATGAATTATGCATAGTCCAGAATAGTAAATTTATTATTCCGTACTATGTAAATTCATGTATTTTTACATTATTTTACATGCAGTTTTTGCAGTGTACAATTAAAAATAATCGCGTTAGGATATTACTAGCCATTAAATTCAAATGTTCGCAGTATATTTTAAAAAATGCCCAATTTCTAAAGCACGCGAGCCATCGGAATGCTGATTTAAATATAAAAATATATAAAATAAAATTCTAACAGTTTTCACATTGTAATGGATATTTTTTACGATTTGAATGGGTTAAGAATAGACATCCTGCTATTTTACGTTTGATTCTTTACGTTTTAACATTTATTGCTTCATTACAATAAAAGTATAATTTATAAAGTCCATGAAAAAGCCACAAAAAATTACACTAGTTTACAAAGTTTCAGAATTTCAGACCAGAAATTGACCAAAAATAGTAGGTATATATTGTTTTATATATTGTTTTAATAAGAGGAAAAGTGAAGCTTTTTTTACTAGTCTGTAGAATTTACGGACGACGCGAAGCGGAGTCCGGAAACTACAGAAGAGTAAAAAAAGCACTTTTCCTCTGAGTGAAACATACATAACATTCCGTCTTCAAGCATCCTATATATATTTTTTAAATATTAATTTTTTAATTTAATTTATTCAGTAATAAAGTATGTTTTTTTATTAAAATAGTCCAATAAAACCCTTTCGAGATAAACTTAAACCTTCATTAGCTCATTTTAAATTTTTTTCGTAGGCTAAATAGTATACTTTTCGCGATTTCGATGGTAACTTGTCTAATGTAGCATTTTCAATTCGGAGAGATTTGAAGGTGTATAAACCATATATTCTTCTTAATTAATTTTTAATCAATTTCACACAAGGTTTTTCACAGAATCTCGAGTCAACCACCTTCATTAGCTCATTTTAAATTTTTTTCGTAGGCTAAATCGTATACTTTTCGCGATTTCGATGGTAACTTGTCTAATGTAGCATTTGCAATTCGGAGAGATTTGAAGGTGTATAAACCATATATTCTTCTTAATTAATTTTTAATCAATTTCACACAAGGTTTTTCACAGAATCTCGAGTCAACCACCTGTTTACATAATAAACAAACAAGTTTGAAGTATGGCTGTCATCAAAGTCAAAGAGTGCTACCGCCAGTGGTGGTTTTGCTAACTAACTTTTTTACGGCGTACAACAATGAACTCATTTTTTTATTGTAAAAAAATAGATCACATCTAACTAGTGTGTTCAGATATAAAATATGAACATTTTAGTACTCTTGAAGAAAAATCTTTTTTTTATGTTTTGGATTTATAATATAATATCCAAACCAAACGTTCAAACAAATATGAAAAAGTGTGAAAAAAAAATTCTACCTGTCTGTTCGTCTGTTTGTTTGTATAACTATAATTTTTAAATGTAATATACAATTAAACAAATTATTTTACTAAACGATCCAGACACTTATAGTTTGTGCTACATCAAATAAAGTTAACACTGAAATGTGAAAAGGGGACAGAGGGCGCAATACAAACATTTTTGAAGATAGTCTAAGGGAACGTTCAAGTATTACGTAAAGCAAATTTTGATCATTTTGGACTTTTTAAAAATCAGCTTTTAAACTTTACAAAATTTATATGGTAAAAACCCTGTAAACCAGTATTATTTGTGTCAGTCATGTGTGTATAAAAATATGTATATAATTTATTAGAAATTTCATAATAAGATTTAAATAAAAAAAAGCTTTTATTACATTGTGTTAGGTATTCCATCGTAAATTTCAGTTATACATTGTCTATTATATTAATAATTCAGGTCAGGCCGCCATTCAAATTATATTTTTAAACAGAGCACAAAGACCAAATTTAAAAAATGTGGGAGACCTCAAAGATTAGAAAAAAACATTTATATGGAAAAAATTGACCACTTTAAATGTTTATGTCTAATATTTACCATACCTATTATTATAAAAACTACCGCTATTCGCTTTATATTGCCAAACTTTCGACACGTACCCCAGTAATTGAATTTAAAAAAAAAGGTTTATTAGTAATTACCAATAAACTTAATGTAGTTTTGTACATTGCATTGTATATGAAGCATGATTTTTTTTTCTAGTTAATTTTTATGCACAAATTGTATTTAATAGAGAATACAATTATATATATATATATATATATATATATATATATATATATATATATATATATATATATGTAGTATGCTGTACTGATAAGTGAAAATACCTTATCCCTACGATGGTTTTTTTACCCCTCTTTTCTCTAATCTAAAATCGTGCTTATTGTTTGCTTTTTAATTTAATAAATATAATTTATTTGTGGATTAATACGTTATAATTAAGAGGTATGTGTATTAAATATAAATTATATTTTCTCTCTAAATATCAATTCGTGATACTAGGTTAGATACCGGTGCTTTTTTTTCAAATTTTACTCATATTAATCCCAATTTTTGGAAAATGCAACTCCCGCTAAAGCAGTCGTTGCATTTTCGTCATTGGGATTAATATTCGTAAAATTTATGTAAAAAAACACCGATACCTAACCTAGTATCACTTATGATATTACCCCTGATAATAAAAAACAAAAGATTTGATCACCTTATTGACCTCGTTGCTAGGGTGTCCTGTTGGGCAATAAAGATATTATTATTATTATTATTATTAGTTGTCAAAACTAGCATCATTAGGTGTTTTTTTACTATAACTTTTTAATTAATATAAATGAGCAAAAATCGTTGGAGAAATGTTAAAAACGAAGAAATAGACACTTAACTTGTTAAATTGACACCGAAAAATACAATGCTGTAGTGCTGTTAGTTTATGGACTTTTGCGAAGTAAAGAAATTCAAGATTGACAAAAATTTGAATAAACAAGATCTAGCCCTAATTTTAAAATTAAATACCAAAATCTTAATTTTAATGTCGAAAATATGAAGTACAATAGTTAAAATTAGTTATTTTGATACAGGTATTTGTTTAATTTTAAAAAACTAAGAATATTTTTTAGAAAAATCAAACGCGTGAAATGATTACACAGGCCCACAAAAGAAAAAAAGTGGGATGTGCTGGGGTTGAGACCTAACTATTCTTATGTATTTTGGGATGCTAAATACGAATCTGTCATAAAAAAGCACTTCATCAGCTCATTTCTTTGCTACACTGAAAAAACTGTCTGAACCCACAAAAAAACGTGGTATGTGCTGTGGTTAAGACCCACGGATTCTTATGTATTTTGGGATGCTGAACACAAATCTGCCATAAAAAAGGCACTTCATGGGCTTATTTTGTATCTACTCTGAAAAAACTGTCTGGGCCCACAAAAAAAGTGGTCTGTGCTGGGGTTGAGATCCACTTATTCTTATGTATTTTGGGATGCTGAATACGAATCTGTCATAAAAAAGGCACTTCATCGGCTCATTTTTTTTCTACACTGAAAAAACATCATGGGCCCACAAAAAAAAATGGTCGTCTGTGCCGGGGTTCAGACCCACCTATTCATATGTATTTTGAGATGCTGAACACAAATCTGTTATAAAAAAGGCACTTCATAGGCTCATTTTTTTTCTACACTGGAAAAACTGTCTGGGGCCACAAAAGAGTGGTCTGTGCTGGGGTTTAGACCCACCTATTCTTATGTATTTTGAGATGGTGGACAAGAATCTGTCATAAAAAATGTACTTCAATGGCTCATTTTTTTGTTACACTAAAATAATATGAGATTTTTACTATTTTAGGCTGTTTTTTCAGTGTAGCAACGAAATAAGCTGATGAAGTGCCTTTTTTATGACAGATTCGTGTTCAGCATCCCAAAATACATAAGAGTAGGTGGGTCTCAACCCCAGCACAGACCACTTTTTTTATTTTGTGGGCCTGTGTTATTAATCGTAAAACCGAGATCCAGATTCAACTCATCCTTCGGATTCGTTGAATCTGCACTTGTTATTTTATATACGAAAATATTCAAAAGAAAAAAGAGGATCACATTATTTCTTTTACTTTTTTTTTATAAATTTAATAAAAATATGTCATGACGCATCATAGTCCTGAATCTAGATACACTACCGTGTTCACTTTTGTGGTGGGACTAATTTTGCTCTTAAATGCTAGGAGGGGGTTAAAGTAAGTGTTTTTCACTCAGGTGATGGTTCAGCAGTGAAAAACATTAACTTTAACTCCTTCTAAGCATTTATCATCAAAATTAGTCTCGGTACAAAAGTGGAAACAGAACTGTGTCTGCCTTCTGAATTATCATCGCAGTTAAATTTTCGATGTGTAATGTTCACATACTGTGAAATTTTGGATATAATTTAGAGAAAACAGCAAAGCTCTTACTGAAATTTTTATTCATGAATCATAATAGTCTAAGAGCTGTTGACCATTTTTATTTCATTACTATCTTCCGGCTGTATTTTATATATCGTCTTGTAAACTTCAGAACGTCGTATCTCAAAAAAGACAACTTTTCAGGAATGAGAAATAACTCTTTCTTGCATTATTCATAGGTTGAAAATGTACTTTTTTAGTATAAACTTAATACATTTTTAATTATTAACTTACCTTAAATCATTTTTATTGTGTATAAAATAAATAAATACAAATAATTACCTAATGTTTATAGATACGACATTTTGATGCTAAAAATTAATAATTTTTTTTAAGATACGAGCCTTAAAACATTTAAACTTCAAAAAATTTTATAACATGCGCATAAGATGTCAAAAAAGCGTCGCCAAAAGTGCGTTCCAAAATAGTCAGTTAACTAGATTTAAGAGATACGAGGTTTAAAAATTTATTAATTTAGTATCATCTAAGATACGACGTTACTATTTTGATAATATTTTTGTTATTTAAAAAAAAATTGCAGGTGAAACTTATTTTTTAGATGTAAATTGATCATATAAAAAATAAGTTTCACCTGCAATTTTTTTTTAAATAACAAAAATATTATCAAAATAGTAACGTCGTATCTTAGATGATACTAAATTAATAAATTTCTAAACCTCGTATCTCTTAAATCTAGTTAACTGACTATTTTGGAACGCACTTTTGGCGACGCTTTTTTGACATCTTATGCGCATGTTATAAAACTTTTTGAAGTTTAAATGTTTTAAAGCTCGTATCTTAAAAAAAATTATTAATTTTTAGCATCAAAATGTCGTATTAGGTAATTATTTGTATTTATTTATTTTATACACAATAAAATGATTTAAGGTAAGTTAATAATTAAAAATGTATTAAGTTTATACATTTTCAACCTATAAATAATGCAAGAAAGAGTTATTTCTCATTCCTGAATTGAAAAAAATTTAGATACGACATCCTGAAATTTACAAGACGATATGTATTAATTGAATAAAGGTATTTCCACCCTATATATTTTTACATATTTTGTCTTAGAAATCAATTCTGAATACAACCATATGTCACTTGTCAATTTTTGACAGATCATGTCATTTTTTATTTAAATTTTCATTTTAAACCTAGAGTGCCTTGAATTGGCTTATTTGCTTAATTTTTGGTCTAGTTTCTTAAGAAAAATACTATTTTGATTTTTTTTCCGAAAACTCTATTTTTGGTGCTCTCTTAATAGTTTAAAAGTTACACTTTTGCCCATAAGTCATTTTTTTAAATGGGAAGAGGGTGGCTCATTACTTTTAAGTGATAGAGATTTTTTTTGCGAACATTTTGATACTACACATGCATGGTTTATTTTAAAGAAATTGGCCTTAAAATACTAATTTTTACTATTCACTTTTTGTAATTGCATTTGCATTCAGATTTAATATGTCAAAACAAAAACTGAGATGGCTTTGAAAAACAATTTTTAGAAATGTCATCCTTCAAGTTTTAGTTTTGACAGTTTTATAGTTCATACTCTGATAGCGTTAAGATGAAACTTTCAAAACTAAAACTTGAAGGATAACATTTCTAAAAATTGTTTTCAAAGCCATCTCAGTTTTTGTTTTGTCATATTAAATCTGAATGCAAATGCAATTAAAAAAAGTAAATAGTAAAAATTAGTATTTTAAGGCCAAGTTCTTTAAAATAAACCATGTATGTGCAGTATCAAAATGTTCGCAAAAAAATCTCTATCATTTAAAAGTAATGAGCCACCCTCTTCACATTAAAAAAAAATGACTTATGGGCAAAAGTGTAACTTTTAAACTTTTAAGAGCGCACCAAAAATAGAGTTTTCGGAAAAAATCAAAATAGTATTTTTCTTAAGAAACTAGACCAAAAATTAAGCAAATAATCCAATTCAAGGCACGCTAGGTTTACAATGAAAATTTAAATAAAAAATGACATGACCTGTCAAAAATTGACAAGTGACATATGGTTGTATTCAGAATTGATTTCTAAGACAAAATATGTAAAAATATATAGGGTGTCCCATTTAAAAATCGAAAGTTAAGGTCATTTCCGGTGAAACCGGAAGTGAAAAAAAGTTGTTTGATATGTCAAAAAATCGCAAATTTTGTGTTATGCATAATCTTCAAATTTCATTTGGATAGCTCAAAGTATAAAAAAGTTAAGGGGGGTGAACCACCTTCCTTAAACACCCGGTATTGAAAATACATCTCTCTGTCGGTGTATTACATATTAAAATAGCTTAATCTGAATGTAATGAATGCAATCAATGTATATGACAAGTTAAAAATAGATATTTTTGGGTACCTCATTTCCACACCATTTAAAGTTTCTAGGACACAAAGGAAGTGGATCCAGGACCAGGCGATTTTGAAATAAATTAATTAAAATGTAATTTAAGACATTTAAAATATAGCTAGGAGTAAATAATGAAATTAAAATGGTCTGTGGACTATGGACTAAGCATAGTTATGAGGGGAATTTTCGTATGCAATATGATTTAAAATTTTTATTCCTCAATATCAACATGATCGCAACAAGATTTTCGAACACGATTCAATCAGAATTTAAACGCCCAACACACAATACGTTGCAATTCTGAACAAGAGAAAAGACCTGCTCACAAGCAATCAAATACCACACATCGATCGAAACGAGCCTCTCATCATTAATTCGTGATAACCCATCGACAACGATACCATACACGTACCATGGTACCATACAAACAGGAAAAAAATCTGGGTGAAAGTAACTCTGGTACCTATATAACGATGGGACCTTTAACGATGGTACGAGGGTGAAATAAAGTTAAATAAGAGTCGAAAAGTCTCGATTCTTGACCTTGATTTTTTCTCTAAATCTACAAAAGATGTAACGAAACCAAAATAAGGCAATCGTCAATATTTTATATTTGATTATAAATTGTAATATTGGTTCAGTGGAGGTAGAAAACCCATAATACTCATCTGTGTATTACGAGTTATCGCATTTATCACGTATTTTGACAGAACAGTGCGCTCTGTCCATTTCCTTTTATACGTTTGTTAAAGAAACACTTGTTACAAAATATGATCTCAAGAAGCCGTTTGAGCGTCAGGGCTTTGGATTGTCATTCGACCCATTCGTTGCGATGGTGTTCAGGGCATGTGTCTGGTCATCCAGGTAAATAACAACCATTAATATTACTTTATGTATTCATACTAATTTGAGGGTATCCAGTTTTTGCAGTTCACTTGATGCCTACTCTAGTTCACCTTCTTAACATCTTAGAACATATTGTCTTAAGGACCTCAACCCCGAAAGAGTCTCTGGAACTAAATAGGCTGTCGCATAATAAATTTCCCTATCAGTTGTGCTTCACAGGCAAGAAGAAAAATTTCGGTTTCTCGTAAAACCCGAGGTGAAACTCTAATAGAACCTCCAAAAGTTGAGTTTTTACTAGTTTTATGAAGCCATTTTGTAGGTTAGGATTTCAAAATTTTAGGTACTTTTACTTGACGGGATTTATTTATTATTATTTTTTTTTTCATAAAAGTACCCTCGTACAAACTAGTACTATAATTTACAGCCGCACAAAACGCGATCCGTTACTCCCTTCAACAATGCCATTTAATTAGGGCCAATGTCAATTTCTCATCGATCAGGATTTCTCGCTTCTTTCACACTATCTTCTCGGACGGTGTGTGTGTGTGTGGTATCTGTCAGTTTAGCCGTGCATTTCGTTTAAGTCATAATCTACAGAAAATATATATATAGCTGGCGCAATTACTATAGACGATTGTGCCTCTCACTTGCACGCATCCTGCGTTACGAAGGTTAAAGCGTAAAGTTGAGAGCGCGTTCGGCTTTAGTGAAAATAATTACTATATGAGGCGTATAGTGCAAGAGTGGCCCATACGTGGTTTTTTGAGATTTGCGTTTTTTTATATAAATGTAATAAGGACATCTATATCTTTCATTACACACTACCCTCATAACTGAGGGTTGTCTACTTGGCACGATACAAGCATTTAAAGCACTATTGCATAATTAAAATTATGGCTTTTATTAGTGCAAGAGTATAGGCTACTAGTCAAAACATATCTTGACACGGTCATAACCTCAAAGTCAAAGAAAACCAGAAAAATTTTAAATAAAATAATGCATCCTAGATCAAACATTAAAAAATCAGAGAAATTTAAATAGCCATTATCTCGACATTTCCATAAAGTGAGATGGGCCACTCTTGCACTATACGCCTCATATATCCAATACTGCACCTCTTGAATCTATTTTTGGTTTTTTAATATTTTTGGTTTTGCACTAACTTGTAAATCATTGTTGAAAAAGTGGGTATGTGGGTTATAAAAAAACACGGTTCCCCATTATTTACTTTTATTTCGATTTTGGAAAACACTCTGTATTCTTGTACAATTTGTTTGCTTATAATGTATACCAATATTTGTTTACTTATAATGTATATTAATTTAAAACCAAAAATCAAATAATCTATCGGGCGAAACGTGTTTTAATCGCAAAAAAGGGTGACGTGACCTTCGTAACTTATTAAAAATAGGCAAATTTGAACAAACATTACATTTTCTTGTTGATCAATTCAAAATAAAAGAAAATCCAAAAATACAAAAAGTAAAAAAAAAACGAAAAATGAGTTTTTTTAATATTTTAAATTTTAAAATTTTTAGAAATTTATTTTTGTCTTAAAATTTTAAATTTTTTTATATTTTTATATAAACCGTCTTTTATTTTTATTTAATGAACAAGAAAATGTAATGTTTGTTTAAATTAACCTATTTATTAAAAAATTTACATGTCATATAAATTTAATATCCCGAGAGAAGGGTATCATGTTAGTAATGTTAGGGATGCAAACACTAGAAAATTATCGAATATTTAATGATGTTTTATTTTTATTTAAAATTTTGAACTTATTTATTAAATGCCTTCAATTATAATCTATTGGTTTGAATATAGGTAGTTTTCATACCAGATCTACAATTTTATTTAAAAAAAATTGTGGATTTAATAACTATAATATCAACTCCCCGATAAACCGAATTTTATCTTTTGGAAACTCATATAATCAGAATTAAAATATTGATTTTTTTTTGGATCATCTCTAGGCATATTTAAGAACGCATTAAAACAGTATTTTTTACAAGAAAATATTTAAAACATACTGTTTAATTATTTTAAATTATTTTTTTTTTGTATGTGTTTATGTATACTTTTTATAATTTTTTATTGTTTAATACTTTTGTATTTTTTTTCTATATTTATTATACTTTTGTAAATTGAGTTTTTACCCATCTGATTAATACATAAATAAAAAAAAAGTTTTTTTTGAAATTGACCTCACCCTTTTTTGCAATTAAAAAACTTTTCGCCCGATGGATTATTTTTGGTTTTAAATTGATATTTACATAATAAGTAAAAAAATTATACAAGAAAACTGAGCCTTGTCCAAAGTCGAACTAAAAGTGAATCACGGGGAACCGTGAAAATGTAGATCTTCTGCCCATCTGGTTGTAAACCAAACAAACGATTCAATATCACGAAATATGATTAAAATTTCGCCTTGTAAATTCCGAAACATCGTATCTGAAAAATGTGAACTTGCCAGAGACTAATAATTATTCTTTTTTATGGAATTAGTAGGGTAGTAATTTAATAATTGACTAATTTATATGAATAAGAACTTATTCTTGTTTATATGTAATTAATAATGTTCTAAATAAATACCTTATTAATTGTTTAAAAAAGGATAATTTGTTATACCTGTCAAGTGGTCATTTTTAGATACTAATAACTTGCTTAATATTTATCGAAATACAAAAATTTTTGCACAGCCAAAAAATGTTTAATAATTTTTGCCACCCATCTAGAAAGGGTATTCTTTTCAGCTTACTTAATTTTTCGTAATGGTGTGACAGAAAATTTTCGACTAGGGTGATAGACGCTTGTGTGTGAATCGTAGGCGGCGATTACGGAGCGGCTTAACGAGCGGTTTGTTTGGATCTGGACCATGCGGTACAAACCGTTTACGATAAACAATGCCACAATCACGAGGGCCGGAAAGATAGGAACATTCCACCGAAATTTAATAAAAGTTGCGAATCGACAGATCTTGGATTGGAATCCCAGTCGGGGAACAACTTATTTCTGAAACTCCTCTGAAATATTTAGCAAAAATAGTTGTTGAACTAGGAGAACCATTGAGTCGTTTTTGGTGAAATTCAAAACAATTTACACAGAACAAAGTATTGGTGATTTGGATATAATGAAGAGAATATATTCTTCTTTAATCAAAGTTGTGCTTTAAATATGGACAAAATATGAAATGATAAGAATATGGTATGCTTGAAAGGAGAATTTATTTGCAAATATGAAAGGATAAGAATATGGTATGCATAAAAGAAAAATATATTCTCTTCGTTTTAAACAAATCACCATATTATTGATTTGAGTCAAAAACTTTCTGTGTGTAGTACGGATTTAATAAGCTCTGCCTATATATAGTAACCAACGGGTTGAGAAGTCCGATTCATTATTAGACCTTAACTTAACACGTCGATTTGCGTGAGTTCGATTCTCACCAGCGCCGATACCCTTTTTCAGTTAATTAATAATTGAAATTTGGCGAAGGCTTCAGGTAAAACAGGGACACCACCCTAAAAAATGGTTCGAAAGTCATTTAAAGCCAGTGATTCTATCTACTACTAACTACGAGTCCTGGACTTAGGGGATGCTTAATCAAGTAGAATACTACGAGGATAAACAAACATGTTAATGTAAAATGTTAATGTCTATCGACTCTATTTAGGTTTATAAAAAATCAGTGCAATTCGAGTCAGGAAATTTGGTGGATCAAAAGCAAGTTTGCTTTTTACAGGTTACAACTAAAAAACGCTTAAAAAGTTTATTTATCCATTTTCGTTGAAAAAAAAAAACTATTTCATTAATTTTTTAGATTATGTGTCACGAAGAAAAATTTGTGAAATATTATGTTCTTAGCATAAAAAAACATTGGAATACCCCTTTGATGCATTCTAGTGCGGTAGAGGATTAATTGGTCATTCATTTTTTCCACGACGGCTATAATCAGGTAATTGCGCCTATTGTTCCACCTAAATTACTTATCACCTTATTAATGTACGCCGCTAAATTATCATATACTTATACAGAACGGGCCTGCACATGTGTTCCGGTATTTCTGTTCGTGAACCGTGAGTCATGATCGTCAAACGATGACAGAAAACAATAGTAGGCCTGGCAATAAAAACATTAAAAACATCGATGCATTCCAACAGATTCTTCGAAGAGAAACAATATGAAGAAGAAGATAATGTTAATTTAACCAGCTCGTTTTTATAATAATAATAAATAAAATTTTAAGTACTGTGAGATATTTTGCATGAATTTTAACAGTGGTATCATCTTCAAAAACAATTATTTCAGATCATTTATATGGATAATAAATAAAAGTGGTCCGAAAATTAAACCTTGAGGCACACCAAAGTTATTATTATATGAGTAAGATTTAAAATCACCTACAGTTCAGTAAATTTTAGACCTTCTATGTAAGATATTATACAAAGAACAAATAGTAACAAAAGCAAGCATTTTTTGATTGAAAATTCAGGCAAGTCGTTTTTAAAAGCGTTTGAATTTTTTCGATTTATCGAAATGTAAGCAATATTTGTTTTTGTTTCAACTAAAAATAAGTATAGAATACTTTAAAGAAAAAAAATAGTTTATTCTTCTTTTAAAAATTAAATAAAATATATTTTTCTATTTTGGGACTCTTATAAGCTCATAATCACACGCATTTTGCGTGTTCTTATAGGCCCATAAGAGGTCTCTACTTTTTTTTCTTTTGGGTTGGCAACAGACAAAAGTCTATCTCTTGACGTTTACCGTGCAATTGTGAACGTCGGTTTAAAGTTTAATTTTCTACAAAATTTTGTGTTTAGGTTATGTTTTACCGTGTTAAAATTGTGGCTTGGTTACGTGCAGTGGAAAAGAGAAGAAATGACTATAAAATATATCAAAATAATATTCGTTCTTAGAATTTTAAACATGGCGAAAACTGTAATGCCAATTCGAAACAAAAATCCCTAAATCAGTCATCAATTTAAATGTAAGTTTTTTAAAATTTTAGAGCAACATAGAAAAAATTGTATAAAGCACTCGTTTCATAACACGTTTTAAGCGCACTAGTACTTTAGAAAACTCTACGCAAGCGGCTCGTTTTCTAAACTTGTACTCGTGCGCTAAAAACGTATGTTATGAAACTAGTACTTTAATATACTTTTATAAATAAAATAACTCGAATCTATTTTGGAATATAAATTGAAAAAAGCCGAAACAGCCGATTTTGTACTACAAGAAAACATTTAAACATAAATCAAAATGTTATTTAACTTTAAATAGTTATAAAATAGAATAATTTTGGATGTCAAGGTAAGTATAAGTAAAAGTCAGAGGTCTTATGTATATTCTTCTATTAACAGTTTATTAGGGACGCATTTCGTGAATTTGAGATTTATATCCTCCTCATTATGGGCCAGAACTCGGCTTTTGGCCTCAATATAGTAAAAATTAGTAACAATGGGTTTTCCAGGATGCTTAAACTGAATCTGTTTATAATAATATGGCGGCCAAACCTGTTAGATATTATTGGATTCTAATAAAAATTGATATTCAGGAGTTTTCGAGGATGCTGAAACCGAATATGTTTTTAAAAATTTTAAATTCAAAATGGCGGATCCAATATGGCGACAAAATCTGTAAAATTTCCTTGGATTCTGATGAAAATGGGTATTTGAGGGTTTTTGAGGAAGCTTAAACTGAATCTGTTTTAAAAAACTTAAAATTCAAAATGGCGGCAAAATCTGTGAAATGTCATTGGATGTTGACAAAAATACGTATTTAGGGGTTTTTAAGGATGCTTGAACAGAATCTGTTTTCAAAAATTCGAAACTGCAAATGACAGATCCAATATGGGGGCATAATCTGTAAAATTTCATTGGATTCTGATGAAAATTGGTATTCAGGGGTTTTCGAGCATGCTAAAACAGAAACTGTTTTAGAAAATTCAATATGGCATCAAATAATCAATTAAATTTTATTCAATTTGGATTAAAATTGGTTTTCAAGGGTTTTTAAGGATGCAGAAATTGAGAACTGAATTTAAATAAATTGATACGAAATTCATTGCTTTTAATTTATATAGGTAAAAAGTATAAAAAAACGTAATATTATTAAGTTATACTTCTTTTAAAAAATTTTATTTAAATTCTGTCCTAAAATATTAATTAATTTAGCAATTTTCAATTTCTTGTGAAAAAATATTATATTTTCCCCATTTTCCCCCCTTGCCCCACCCCAATATTTACCTAAAACAATCCGGAATAAGAACTTATGGTAGTATAAGAGTATGCCAAATTTAAAGTCTCTAGCTTAAAGCGTTCTTAGGTTATCGTGCACACAAGATTTCCCGGACAGACCGATTGACTGACTGATCGACCTTTCGACCGACCGACCGACCGACCCACCAATTTTTTTTAATTTTTGCTCGAAAATGTTTTTATTGAATGAAACGCAATAAAACGCAAAAATAAGCAAAAAAAAAATGAAATTTTTTGCACAAATACAAGGCTTTTCTAAACATTTTTAAAATTTTATAGTCAATAAACTACTTAGTGTAGGCTACCAGATGACGTATGGTATTTAAAAATTGGTAGCGTTCTGCAAAGTTATTTTACATTGAAAGTGAAAATTTTGCTTAAAATATTATGTTTCTGCTAATTTAAAAGTATACGAATAGTAAGAATTAAAAGTTTTGTTAAGTAAATGTGATATTTAATTAGTTTATAACTTTTTTAATTATCTTAATTTAAAACAGAACTTAAATGATTGCTTATTCAAAACTATAGCATTTATTTTAATAATTAAAGCATTAAAAAATTATATGGTTTTTTCTAGTTTAAACCCTTGTAGAAAACAAACGCTTAAAAATAATGAAATAAAATTTTTAGAATTGCTCTAACTATTTCTTATTTGGTTACCCTATCCACTTTTTGGAAATTAAAAAGTCAATTTTGTCGACTTTTTGCCAAAAACGCAGGTCTCTTGGCCCATAGTGCATTATGCAGCCCATATTTGTTTATTAATAATAATATTGAGTAAATGATAAAATTTATATCGACACTCCCATCCAACAAGGATGTAACTCAAGTTAGACCCATTTTGAGTTATACTCATAGGTAAACGCCTTGAAAAAAGATACTACTCAGATTTCTCCACAGGCCATTTTAACCAAAAGTTTACCTAAAAACACTAAAGTAAGAAATTCTAAACTTGAATATTATCAGAAACAAACAATAAATAAAAAATAAATACTTATACAGTTAAATAGAGAATTTTATAAGCTTTCAAATAATGCATAACGTGGCTACCTTTTCCACTTCAATCATTTGCCCACCCTTAAATACAAAAAAAAATATTTTAGAAATTTAGCTGTCGTGAAAAATGACAATATATGAGTTACGGCTTTGTTGCTTGGGGGTATCGATATGTCTTAAACTGAATTTTTTACTGTTTTATATGAAATTTAAATAAATCTTTAAACTTGTCCTTTAAATTTACGATTACGATGTAATAATATGGGAGGATTGGTGTAGTGGACTACCGCGTCGTACTTGACGAGTTTACTACGCAAAATAGCGTGAGTTCGATTCTCACCGGCGCCGATTTGCCTTTTTCAGTTAATTAATAATTGAAATTTGGCGAATGCGTAAGTGAAGCGGACACTCCCTATAAATTGGTTCGAAAGTCAATTAAAACCGGTGGTTCCCTCTACTACTAGCCCACACAAGTCCTGGACTTAGGGGATGCTTAATTAAGTAGAATAGTACAAGGTTAAACAAAAATGTAAAAAAATGTAAATATCCTAAAATCAAGTTTTAAAACTAGAATATTATTTTAAAATATTCGGCAAAATTAGTTCTGGTACCGATAGCCGGTAATTAAATTGCAGGAAATATTTCTTTAAGTGTAAGATAAGTATAATATATTTGCTTCTTTTAAAACGCAAAAATGAACTGTGTAATGTTTTGAAAGTTATACATAGTTGATATTAAATAAAAATATTTTGTCATGGACAGTATTTGTTAATTTATTTTTTAATTTTAATGTTCCAAAAACTACAGTCTTTCAGATTCACTTGACACAGAAGTTAAAGTAGGTAAAATAGGTAGTTTATCGGAAATTTTTATTAATTAAATTATACAGCCGACTGCAAAATTAAATTAAATAAGTGACGTTTACAGTTTTTAATGCAAATTTATCGATTTTCGATTTTAGTCTTGTTTTATCAGAAGATTAAATTTTTAAAAATATTAAATTTACTGATAATTTCCTGTTATTATGCGACATTTGGTAATTATAATTAATTAAGATCTACGCAATTTGAATCAAAAATTAATTAAAATTTTTCGGTAATTTATTTGCCGCGATCGTAATTAGTGGTCAAAATATAACAGTTATAGTTAATTTAAATAATTAACTTCTGATTGTTTTAATTTCACATAAACATAAGAATTGTTTAATTTAATTATTTTTAATATTTAAATTTATTTTAATTAATTGGCATTAAAAATGCTGTACAAAATAATTAGAGGATTATTACAATTTTATGTAAATTTTAATTTTTTTGCTTTAATAATTTCTTTCACTTTAAAATTTAGAATATAATCGAGTATAAAAAAATCAAAAAACAAAAATCCTTACATTTCTGTGCCCCCAACCTGAGCACACTAAATCGGTGGGAGTGGAAGTGAGACCGGAAGTTACAGACCGGAAGTGACAATCAGACCGGAAGTGAGACCGGAAGTGAGACCGGAAGTGACAGACCGGAAGTGACAATCAGACCGGAAGTGACAGACCGGAAGTGAGACCGGAAGTGAGACCGGAAGTGGCAGACCGGAAGTGACAGATCGGAAGTGACAGACCGGAAGTAGCAATCAGACCGGAAGTGACAGACCGGAAGTGAGACCGGAAGTGACAATCAGACCGGAAGTAAAAATTAGACCGGAAGTGACAGACCGGAAGTGAGACCGGAAGTGACAGACAGACCGGAAGTGACAAACAGACCGGAAGTGACCGACCGGAAGTGACAATTAGACCGGAAGTGACAATCAGACCGGAAGTGAAAAACAGACCGGAAGTAAAAAACAGACCGGGTGACAATCAGACCGGAAGTGACAAACAGACCGGAAGTGACAGATCGGAAGTGACAAACCGGAAGTGACAGACCGGAAGTGACAGACCGGAAGTGACAGACCGGAAGTGACAGACCGGAAGTGACAGACCGGAAGTGACAAACAGACCGGAAGTGACAATTAGACCGGAAGTGAGACCGGAAGTGACAGACCGGAAGTTAAAAACAGACCGGAAGTGAGAACACAAACCGGAAGTGACAAACAGACCGGAAGTGACAATTAGACCGGAAGTGAGACCGGAAGTGACAGACCGGAAGTGACCGACCGAAAGTGACAATCAGACCGGAAGTGACAGACCGGAAGTGACAAAGACCGGAAGTGACAAAGACCGGAAGTGACAATCAGACCGGAAGTGACAGACCGGAAGTGACAGACCGGAAGTGATAGACCGGAAGAGACAGACCGGAAGTGACAGACCGGAAGTGACCGACCGGAAGTGAAAAACAGACCGGAAGTGAGAACACAAACCGGAAGTGACAATCAGAAGTGACAGACCGGAAGTGACAAACAGACCGGAAGTGACAATCAGACCGGAAGTGAAAATTAAGCGGAAGTGACAGACCGGAAGTGACAATCAAACCGGAAGTGACATTTAGACTGGAAGTGACAGACCGGAAGTGACAAACAGACCGGATGTGACAATTAGACTGGATGTGACAATTAGACTGGATGTGACAATTAGACCGGAAGTGACAATTAGACCGGAAGTGACAATTAGACCGAAAGTGACAGACCGGAAGTGACAGACGGGAAATGACAAAGACCGGAAGTGACAAACAGACCGGAAGTGACAAACAGACTGGAAGTGATAATCAGAACGGATGTAAAAAACAGAACGGAAGTGACAAACAGACCGGAAGTGACAAACAGACCGGAAGTGAGAGAAAAAAATTTCTTGCGGCTTGCGGTTTTTGAAGACCCCAATTGTTAATGATGGCTAAATGTTTTATTTTCTGCGTGTCATATAAAATACCATTTTCTACAAAATTATGAAACTTTTAAGTTTCCGAGATTAAAAGCGAATAAAAGGGACATAACTTGTCCAATTTGTTACACTATTGCTGACATAAATAGGTCGAGTTTTACCAAGTGCATTATATTCTAGGCAATTAGATTTAACAATCCAGCATTCCTGGTATCGTTTAAAAATGTTGTTTTATCCGTAGTTTATTAATTTCGAAAGGAAATTATTAGGTTGTAACTACAATAATTATTATGAAGAAGCAAAACAATACAAAAAAGTCCTTATGGGGTCCTTATGGACTTGATCCACTTCTGCTCTGAACCCCTCATATATGTGTTTTCACATAATAAAATATGGAACCCCACGAAAGTTTAGTTAACATTCACTGGTTGTTACAGTTACCAGAACTATAACAACGTTAAGTTTTACTGTAACAACCAGTGAATGTTTACTAAACTTTCGTGGTGTTCCATATTTTATTATGTGTTTTCACATATGTTCCATATTTTATTATGTGTTTTCACATAATAAAATATGGAACACCAAGAAAGTTTAGTAAACATTCACTGGTTGTTACAGTTACCAGAACTATAACAACGTTAAGTTTTACTGTAACAACAGTGAAAGTTTAGTAAACATTCAATGGTTGTTACAGTTACCAGAACTATAACAACGTTAAGTTTTACTGTAACAACAGTGAAAGTTTAGTAAACATTCAATGGTTGTTACAGTTACCAGAACTATAACAACGTTAAGTTTTACTGTAACAACAGTGAAAGTTTAGTAAACATTCAATGGTTGTTACAGTTACCAGAACTATAACAACGTTAAGTTTTACTGTAACAACAGTGAAAGTTTAGTAAACATTCAATGGTTGTTACAGTTACCAGAACTATAACAACGTTAAGTTTTACTGTAACAACCAGTGAATGTTAAATAAACTTTCGTGGGGTTCGATATATGCAAAAACGTTTAGTATGCACTACAGTAGCCGTTTATCATTGCATGAGTTCGCTATTTTAAATATATTTTCTGTAAAATTGAATTGGTTGAATCCACGCCCCCTGACATTAAACTTCTTTCCGCACAGGAAAATTTATTTCCAGCTCTATTTTGTTGGCAACTCCAATTAACCACACCCCACTTTGCCAAATACTACTTACTTTTAATCTTATTTAGAAATAATCAACTCAGTTTTGTTAACGTTGCGAATCATGGTATTCTAATTCTTGAAACATTTTCATCCTAGTTTTTGATATTGTGGTTTATTTTAAATAAATAAGACTAGATATCGTCAGGTTAGAGTTACAAGGTTCTATTTGCACAAAACCACATTTTAAGTAAATAGAAAAAGAAAATTTCGCTTTCTACTTTCCTTACACTAAATAAAGATATGTTTGTTATCTTTTTATATAAGCTTTTTTTGGTAAGTCTTATTCAGTTGTTATTAAAAAATCTTAAAATACGTATTTATTTTCTAAGTAAAATAAATATTTAGAAATCACATAGGACTTTGTAACTGTATTAAAAATATGATATTTTTTGAAAAGCACATAGAAACTTTGTAACTCTTTATTAATAAGAAAAAAATTGAAAAATTACAAAAAATAATGAAAAAATCTTGCTATTAAGAACACTTTAATAAAAAACTAAATATATATGAACAGTTTCAACGTTTCGTTTGGACTTTGGTAATATGTCCCTGCTTCTTCAGTGTAAAAATTAAAAATAGAAATAAAAAATTATATAAATTTAAGATCTAATTGTCAAAAAACTGATGAAAATTAATTAAAATAGGTAAAGGTGTAAAGGTGTATAGATGTATAAGTGTATAAAGTATAGGTATAAGTGTTTAGTTAAGTTATGTAAATAAGTAAAAAATTAAGATATGTGAATAAGTAAAAAACCAATTGACAAAAAATAAATAAAAATATAAAAAGTTCATTATTTAATAATATTTAAGTATATTTTACTGAGATATTGGATGTCTGTCCTATAATTTACCGTATTATTATTAATTTTGATATTTATCATTTCCAAAAAATTCCTTTTAAATCTATTTTTTCCCTATCCAAAATTTCTACATTTTCAAAATCAAAAAAATGTCCTAAATTAAAATGGTGATTGCTTAAGGCAGTTTTATTATAAACAATATTATTACAACTGGACTTATGCTGCGACAATCTTGTTTTAAGCCAATTACTTGTTTGCCCAATATATATATTATTACAGTTTTTACAGTTAATTTTATAAATTAAATTTGATTTTAAAAAATGTGGTGTTTTGTAGGACAGACACCGAATATCTCAGTAAAATATACTTAAATTATTAAATAATGAATTTTTTATATTTTTATTTATTTTTTGTCAATTGGTTTTTTTATTTTAATTAATTTTCATCTATCAGTTTTTTGACAATTAGATTTTAAATTTATATAATTTGTTATTTCTATTTTTAATTTTTACCCTGAAGAAGAAGAAGAAGAAGGGACATATTACCTTCGAAACGTTGGAACTGTTCATATATATTTAGTTTTTTATTAAAGTGTTCTTAATAGCAAGATTTTTTCATTATTTTATATAAAAAGAACAAGAAATATTATAATTAATTACAACAAAATTATAAAACTAAATTTGAAGCGTTCCACTAAGTTCAAAGTCACGGTGCATTTCTAGGGGTGTTTTCCGAACTTGGGGCGAACTTTAGTTTTACTTTATATTCTTGTTATTTATGTAGTAACCAACGATTTAAGAGCAAAATTAAAAAAAATCTATCGGTTAGTTTTTTAATTTAGATTTTTTTATACAAATCTGCACCTATTTAATTATTTGTCTATATTATTTAATATGTAATAAAAATATTATTAAAAATAAAATAGACTGCTTAATTTTCTACCAAAAAAGAAAATACCATTTTTTAAAATCTTTTGCCGTTTTGTCACAATAAGCAATTTAAGTTTAAAGTAAAACAAACAAATATAAATTCACCTTTATATTTATTAAAAATGATCTAAGGCTTATTTTACCGTAAAATATCAAATTACCTTAAAACACATTATTTTTAATAAATATAAAGATAAACTTTTTTGTTTTACTTTAAACTTTAATCGCAAATTGTGAGATTACTGAGATATTGGGTGTCTGTCCTATAATTTACAGTAAAATATACTTAAATATTATTAAATAATGAATTTTGTATATTTTTATTTATTTTTTGTCAATTGGTTTTTTACTTATTCACATATCTTCATTTTTTACTTATTTACATATCTTAACTAAACACTTATACCTATGCTTTATACACTTATACATCTATACACCTTTACCTATTTTAATTAATTTTCATCTATCAGTTTTTTGACAATTAGATTTTAAATTTATATAATTTTTTATTTCTATTTTTAATTTTTACCCTGAAGAGGAAGGGACAATTTACCTTCGAAACGTTGGAACTGTTTATATATATTAAGTTTTTTTATTAAAGTGTTCTTAACAGCAAGATTTTTTCATTATAGTTATACATTACATTTAATTAATTTGATTAATAGAAAACACTAAGCCTGTGTCTATTTTCAAATTTAGTTGAATTAAACTACTTCAATTTTTTTATATTTAACTGCAAATGGGACATTATTATGTCCAAACATGTCATTGCGATTTGCGGTAGTTTTTTCCAAAAACAATTATTACAAAAATTAAAAAACAACAATGAAAGTTAAATTTGTCAATATCTCAAAACTTTGTTTTTGGACTTAGTGCTCTTTACTTGTAAGCCGACGATATTAACTTTATTTAGAAATTCCCTTTTTATGGGAATGTGTATAGTTATTTAAATATTTTAAATATGCTTTCTATTGTATTGTTCTGACTTCCACGAAGGCATTCCTAGTTAAATTTCAATATTTGCCATATTTGTCAATACCTACTTAGAATATTCGATTAAAAAGCTTGGAAATCAAGTGGGTACGTAAAGCGATAATACTTTTAAATATCTATTATAAAATATTACACTGTACGGTTCTTGTTGGTTTACAATGGTTAATGTATACGGATATTATATAGTCTTCGCAGTCACACAGCTAAAATACTCTTCTTAAAAAATAGATCGTAAGTATTTGAAATAGAATTTAATTAATTAGTATACTATTTTTTTGTGTTAATTATTTTTTATATCAATTTTTTCAGTTATGAATTTTCTGGAATGCTGTAATATATAGTTTTTGCACAATTTTTTAAACACAATGATACCGGACACATTTTTTATGTTTGCAGGTAATTGGTTATAAACTCTTGGTCCTAAGAACTTGCTACTCCTTTGACCTATAGCCTTATAAACTTTTGGAATAGGTAAGTTCATATTTTGTCTAGTATTTGTAATTCTATGTTTTTGTTTTTCAGAATGCATGTATGTACACAGGGACAAATAATATAACTGTCTGCAGTCCATTTTAGCTGAGAGTTTGAACAATTCGTCAGTTGGGTAAGTATATGGGACATTGTGTATAATTTTAAGAATCCTTTTTTGTGAGACTTCAAGAGCTTCTATATGGTTTCTATAAACCCCTCCCCAGCACAAGATGCCATATCTCAAATTGGTTTCTACTAGTGCATTGTATACTGTATTTAACTGCCTTTCATTAAGGAATGGCTGTAATATTTTGAAATATGGTATAAGGCATCTTATTTTTTTAGTTATTTCTTGCACTTGCAGATCCCATTTGAGATGTTTATCAATTGTAAGGCCTAGAAATTTAGTTGATGTTGCTGAGCTTATAGAAAAATTTTCATATGTACTGCAAAAGTTAAGCAGACTATATTCTGGTAGACTATTGGCATATGAACCAAACGCCATGAATACAGTCTTATCAACGTTTAAAGTTAATAAATTGTGATCAAACCATTCTTTAATTATGACAAAATCTGATTCTATATATTAATTTTTGAATTTAATTTATTCAGTAATAAAGTATGTGTTTTTTTTTTATTAAAATAGGCCAATAAAACCCTTTCGAAATAAAATTAAACCTTCCTTAGCTAGTTTAAAATTTTTTTGAAATTTCGGAGAGATTTGTAGGTGTATAAACCATATATTTTTCTTCAATCATTTTTAATCAATTTCACACAAGGTTTTTGCACAGAATCTCGAGTCAACCACCTGTTTACATAATAAACAAACAAGATTGAAGTATGGCTATCATCAAAGTCAAAGAATGCTGGTGCTTTTGCTGACTAACTTTTTTTTACGGCGTACAACAATGAACTCATTTTTTTACTGTAAAAAAAATAGACCGCTTCTAACTAGTGTGTTCAGTTATAAAATATGAACATTTTAGTACGCTTGAAGAAAAAAAAATTTCTTACACATAGTTAAGGACTTCGACAGTTTCAGCCAATATAATTCTTTAAATTTCTAGATTTTAAATTTTCATCTACAACATTAAAATAATAAAGTTCTTTAGGGTTGTTCTATTAGCCTGATTTCTTGTACTAATGTTAAGTTACAATCAGTAACGAAAAACTGAATGTTAATAAAAACAATTCTTTAACTTGGTAAAAGCCATTAAAACCTAGAAAATCTGTTGTGAAAGAATGTTTTTCGTTATTGCTAAATTAGACGGAATCTTGGATGAAGCTTACAGTATAATTTGTGGAGTAGAAGGAACTGTATTGGGGCCCTTTCAAGAATAGTTCTCCTATTTACTGCCACATTTGATTTATTAAGTTTTTTTTTTCAAAACTAGATACAGGTCATTATGTTATTTCCTTGTTATTTGATCTTACTAAAGCTTTCGATACGGTTGAACCAGAGTTTCTGATTATTAAAATGAGGGAAATGGGATTCCCCATCAATATTTTAAATTGGATAAAGTCGCACATGGAAGCTAGGTCTATTATTGTATCTGTAGGAAACTCAAAGTCTAAACCACATAATATATATACAGGAGTACCTCAAGGATCGATTTTAGGACCCCTTTTATTTCTTTTGTTCATAAATGATTTCGATCTTTTTATAACTTATGGTATACTTATATTATTCGCTGATGACACAAATATAATTTTATCTTCAAAAGACATTAATGAATTAAAACGTTTAATAGAATATGTTTTAAATGAGTTTACTGCCTGGTGCTTTAGAAACAAGTTAATTCTTAACACTAGTAAAACAATGGCTATTAATTTTTTTAATAAAAAACAACTGTCGAAAAATTTTCAATTACCGGGAGGTTTAAAGTTTGAATCGACTGTTAAGTTTTTAGGCACCCACTTAGATCAAACCTTAAGTTGGGAACCGCATATTAATGCTGTATGCAAAAAACTAAATAAATCATATTTTGGTATTCTGCACGTCAAAAACTCTTTAAATATATCAGGTATATTGAATGTTTATTATGCTTTAGCATATTCACACATAAATTATAATATTTAAGCTTGGGGGTCTTCAGTAAATATATCAAGAGTAGTTGTTTTGCAGAAGAGACTCATAAGATTGATTTTTAATTTAAGTTATAGAGAGACTTGCAGGGAGACTTTTAAATCAAACAATATGTTAACCGTTCCTAGCGTATATATTTTAAAATGTTTAATGTTTGTTAAATTAAACTGTTCCTTATTTTTTATTAATTCAAGATTTCATAGTTATGATACTCGTAGTAAAAATGATATTATCGTACCTAGTTACACAACTGCAAAGTTTGAAAAGTCCCCTCATTATAATTGTTTGTCTTTATATAACGCTCTGCCGCTAAACATTAAAAATATTAAAAGTATTAATCTATTAAAAAAAAAGAGTAAAAGACATTTTAGTTAGAGGATGTTTTTATACTCTGGACGAATATTACTCATACAATTTTAATTTGTAATCTAGATGTTTTTTATTATTGTGTTAATTTATATTTATATTTTTGTACAGTATTTATTTATTTATTTTTATTATTTGTTTGTTGCAACATACTTGTATTTATACTGGCTTGGTGTGTGTGAAGTGGCGTACACATATGTATATATTTTTTGTTTTTTTTCAGCCTCGGCCTTTTTTTTTTATATATTTTTTTTTTCAAAATGCCGAAAAACCCCCCTTTACATACTCCGGCAAGTAGAAGTACAGATGCAAATATAAATTTTATATGACGAGCCATAATATGGCATATTATGTACTTATTGAATCCAAAATGGTTAATAAACTATCTTTATCTCTTTATCTTTATCTTTATTTACCGAAACGATATAGTTATTGGATTTATAACTTAAAAAAATACAGTAAATATTTTTATTTCAGCAAGGTAGATTTTTTTAGAAATATAAAGAACTATAATACAAACAAATGGTGTACTATAAACGGCCAAGCAATTATACACATTCACGGGTTGTTATGAAAACAATGGTCGTTGGTCGGGATCTCCTTATCGTTCAAAGTGCATGTGTATGTTTGCAGCCATATACCGGCCATTATAATTGCAAAAAGCAGCCACAACCTGGAAATGGGGGCTCTGCCAACGTTTATTTACATAACTAGCAGCAATATGACACTGATAATATTGTACACCGATGCTAATATACCATAGAGCGGACAGCGTGCCGTGAAGCAGCAATGCAAATAAAACAACATCGAATCCATTCATATTCAGGCAATGGTCACTTTGTTTGAGTGTAGAAAAAAAAGCGTGATTGTTTATTGTATATCAACATCATATTTAACACCATTAAAATAATATTTGTGCCTTTTTGTTGCTTGTAAATGGAAATTATGTTCAGGATTCAATATAAATATGATTATTAAAATATTTGGGTATTTTTTCGTATATGGTCGAAAATCTCAAAATGGGAAGATTTAAAAAGTCCCCGGTTCATAACTTTTTTATAAAGACCAAGCCAACTGAAATTGTTTTTAAATAAGGACCTAATACATTCTAATTGACTAAATAAAAAGTAGTTTTTGTGAAAATTGGTATATTGGGCTTTTTAAGGTTGCTGAAAGAGAATCTGATAATAAAAAAATCTAACTTTATCGCCTAAGAGGCGGGAGGTAGTTTTGGTAAAATCTGGTATATTTTTAAGGTTGCTACAAGTGCATCTGATAATAAAAAATTCATTTTACGCGCGGAGGTGAAAAATGGAAAAGATCTTTTACTGGGCGGTGTATGTTTTTTAATTTCAACCCCTGAGGGGTATCGAGAAAACTGGTGTATTCGGCTTTTTGAGGTTGATGAAAGTAAATCTGATAATAAAAAAATCTAAATCCACCTCCTGAGGGGTGGGGTAGTTTTCGTGAAAATTGGTATGTTGGGGTTTTTGAGGCTGCTGAAAGAGAATCTGATAATAAAAAAAATCTAACTTCACCCCCTGAGGGGCGGGGGTAGTTTTCGTAAAAATTGATGTATTGGGGTTTTTGAGGTTGCTAAAAGTGAATCTAATAATAAAAAAATTCTAACTCCGCCCCCTAAGAGGCGGTGGGTAGTTTTCGTGAAAATTTGTATATTTTTAAGGTTGCTAAAAGTGAATCTGATACTTAAAAATCCATTTTACGCGCGGAGGTGAAAAATGGGAAAGCTCTTTTACTGGGCAGTGTATTTTATATAAAGGTAAGAGCAAAATGAAATTAAATCAGTGACATACCTAACGGTCAAAAGGGATACATAGCATAATCAGGATTCTTTTGAGACCAGTTTCTAATGTGAACTTCAAGTACAATATTTTCTTAATGGTTAGTACTTGGATAGTTGGTCTATAAAAGGTACACCATCAGCATTAATTAAGAGAATACAGAAATAATAGTTAAAAAACGAATTAACCAATAGATTGGTATAAAATAAAACATCAAAATAAAAAAATAATTTGCTTTTTTTTCTTAGTCATCCAAATATTCTGCCAGGCGTAAAGCTTTTTTCACAGGTGAATCCAAACCTTTTTTTTTCTAGTCATCAAAATTATTTAGTATATAAACTTTTTTTCCAATAAGGGCTCCAAACCAGAAGCTTGATTTAGGGCGTCGAAATGCAAAGGCCGACCCTATTTTTAACGTATTTGAATGTTGTTATGCATGTTTCGCTGTTGCTTAAACTACTGGGCCGATTTTAGCAATCTTGGGCTTAAAAGGTTTAGCTTATTCAATAATATTGATAGTAAACATCAGAAGGTTAACACATCTACAGATTTTTATTATGAATTTGGTATCATAGAATCCATAATTTTAAAAATTGTTTTGATTCACCAACGTTTCAGATTTTTATTTCTTTCCGGAGGAAAGTCTTGCGCTAATAAAAAATTGTATTGCTTTTTTTACGTTTCTCGACGTTTTATATCTAAAAAAAGATTATTTCCGTCTGTCTGTCGAACTGTCTGTCCGGAAAATTTGTGACCACGATAACTTGCGAACGCTTTTAGCTAAAGACTTAAAATTTGACCATAGGTTGCTTATCTAAACTTCTAGGCTAGAACTTTTTTTTGGAAAAAATGGGGTAAAAACTAGGCCTAAAGAAGAAAGTAATATTTTGTTGGCAGCAGTTATTTTGCTTTCGTAGTCGGGTTTTTTGGCACTTGGGCTTGTTGCGTTTCGTATCTTAAAATAAAAAATTACTGTCCCGATAACAAGGCATAGAAATAATTAATAGAAACAACGTTGCAACGTCCGCAGAGATAGCGGTCAGCGTATCAGCAGCTGTTTGTATAAATCTCGGACCTCTCAAACTGCAGTCAGGCAATAAAAGTGGATAGCGCGAAGCGTGCTTTCGACACTGTATCGAACCTGGAATATCTCTAACAATAGTATTTTCCATAAATACCCCGGCCAATATACACACAGACCGAGATCGACGGTAAAAATACTGAATACACTGAAAACATTTTGCACTGGAAATTATTTTCTGTAAGCTTTGGATGAAATAATTTTGAACTGCATGCATTATGAATTAATGCATTTTTGTAGAAAGATTTTTAGAACAAAATTATTAACAAATGTACGATTGAAATTAATTAATTAATTAAATAATTATTACTTTAATATTATCCGCATGTCAATATAGTCTAGTTTTCGAGTACATAAATTTTACTAAACTTCTGCATTTATGGAAAAAATTTAATACATATACCATAGTATGGGAAAAAATGGGAAAGGAAAATACCATACTACATAGGTACACATAATAATAATAATAATAATAATAATAATAATTTTAATACTATGTAATAATAATAATTTTAATACATAGTATTAAAATTATTATTAATACACTGCCCAGTAAAAGAGCTTTCCCATTTTACACCTCCGCGCGTACAATGGTTTTTTTTATTATCAGATTCACTTTCAGCAACCATAAAAACCTTAATATACCAATTTTCACGAAAACTACCCTCTGCCCCTTTGGGGGTGATGTTAGAATTTTGTTATAATCAGATTCCCTTTCAACAACCTCAAAAACCCCAATATACCAATTTTCACGAAAACTACCCCTCACCCCTCAGGGGGTGGATTTAGAATATTTTTATTATCAGATTCACTTTCAGCAACCTCAAAAACCCCAATACACCAGTTTTCACGAAAACTACTCCCCACCCCTCAGGGGTGAAATTAGGAAAAAAAATGTGATAATAAAAATCAATTTCACGCGCGGAGGTGAAAAATGGGAAAGCTTTTTTACTGAGCAGTGAATTTAGTTTCAGCAACCTTGAAAACCCCTATATACCAACTTTCACAAAATCACCCCCCACCCTCTGGGGGTAGGGATAGAGTTAGACCATTTTTATTATCAGATTCACTTCCAGCAACCTCAAAAACGTCAATATACCAATTTTCACAAAAATCACCCCCCACCCCTAAGGGGGTGGGTTTCAAAAAATATATTTCAAGATTCATTTTTATCAACCTCAAAAACCCCTATCTACAAATTTTCACGAACTTTGGAAAACATTTCAAAATACTTACCCCCTCACCCCCTCGGGGGTGGAATTAGACAAATTTTATTATCAGATTCAATTTCAGCAACTTTAAAAACCTCTAAATAGCAATTTTAAATTTTTCCTAAAAAAAATGTATTTTTCCCCATTTGCCCCCCTTGCCGCACACCAATGTTCACCAAAAACAATCCCGAGCGAGAACTTTTGGTAACATACCTGTATGCCAAAGTTCAAGTCTCTAGCTTAAAGCGTTCTTAAGTTATCATGCTTACAAGATTTCCCGGACAGACCGATCGACCGATAATTTTTTTTTTTGCTTGAAATTGATTTATATCGACATAAAACATCATAAAACGCAAAAATTCGCAAAAAAAAAATTTGAAAATTTTTGCACGAATACAAGGCTTTCCGAAATTTTGAAAATTTTCAAAATGGGAAAGCAATATGTATTACATAGGTATTTTGCTTTCCCATTTTGAAAATTTTCAAAATTTTGTGCAAAAATTTTCAATTATTTTTTGGGAATTTTTTGGTTTTGTGACGTTTTAAGTATATATAAATCAATGTTAAGCAAAAAAAAAAATTGTCGGTCGATCGGTCGTCGGTCGGTCGATCGTTCTGTCCGGGAAATCTTGTAAGCACTTAAAAACACTTTAAGCTAGAGACTTAAAATTTGGCATACAGGTATGTTACCAAAAGTTCTCGCTCGGGATTGTTTTTGGTGAACATTGATTGGGGTGCCACAAAGGGGGGAAAATACATTTTTTACAAAAATTTGAAAATTGCTATATAGGGGTTTTTAAAGTTGCTGAAATTTAATTTGATAATAAAAAATTTCTAACTTCTCCCCGCAGGGGTGAGGGGGTAAATATTTTTAAATATTTTCAATATTTTCGTCAAAATTGGTATATAAGGTTTTTGGGGTCGACGAATATGAAACTGATAATATTTTTTTTCTAATTTCACCCCTGAGGAGTGGGGGGTAGTTTTCGTGAAAACTGGGGTTTTGGAGGTTGCTGGAAGTGAATCTAATAATAAAAAAAATCTTACTCCAATACTTTTTTTTCTAATTTCACCCCCTGAGGAGCAGAGGGTAGTTTTCTTGAAAACTTATACATTGGGGTTTTTGAGGTCACTAAAACTGAATTTAGAATATTTTTTTTTCTAAATTCACCCCCTGTCGGTGGGGGTAATTTCTGTGCAAATTAGTATATAGGGGTTTTTAAGGTTGCTATAAGAGAATCTGATAATTAAAAAAACTAACTCCACCCCCTAAGAGGCGGGGGGTAGATTTCGTGAAAACTGATATATTTTTAAGTTTGCTAAAAATGAATCTGATAATAAAAAATCCATTTTACGCGCAAATCAGAAATATGGGAAAGCCCTTTTACTTTGCAGTGTATTTTCAATTATTTTTTACAGTGCAATATAAACAGCATGAAAAAAATAATCTTCCGAGTAAGTAGAAATGATTGTGAGGTAGTATATTTTTACCGGGGCGAGGAAGCAAAAAAGAAAGACAATGAGCGAGGAGGCATGTAGATGGAATCGTCCGGGTCGTTATTACCGAGGAATGCACGAGTTTGCGTTCAAGTAGCTCAGCATTGTCAATATCTATGTAGGAACTATAGCGAACAAGCTGAAATAAGGCTGAAAAGGACCTCTATCTGATGTATGGACTTTTTAATCGGACATCGGGACTAATTCAATCAGGATTATTCCCAGGTATAATGTTTTGTTGTTCTCCAAGTTTTATCATATCTATCTATACAAAATGGTGCATTTTAAATAGGTAATCTATATGTTTATTTGTTTATCTCTGAAACTGTCTGTACTTCTCAGTTTTAAAGTTAAACTGAGTATACACCTAGTTCACTTTATATGAATTTTTAAAATCAAAAACTTGCTTATTAATAAATTTATTATTATTATTTATAAAGAAGGATATCGTTTTAAAGGTGATTTTCGGGCTAAATGGAAATAATATGGTTTTGTTTATAAAAAAGTGCAAACTGATGAAAAGAAATTATGAAAAACTGTTTAATAAGTTAATTTGTTAATTTTGATCAAAATAATTATTCGTTAACAATTTTTGTGTTATCGTTAACGTGAGAACAATGCTAAGGTGCTAAATTTTTTTTTTGTTACAATTAATTTTTTTTACATTATATTAGGTTTCTATTATCATGTTATCTCATGTACATTTAATTTTTGTAGTGGGGTTTTCCCGTTAATAACCAAAAATAAATGCCTCTATCTTATCTTAAAAAAGTGTCGTTTTTTTTGTTTATTTTGGAATGTATAATAAAGTAACCAAGTTTCAAGCAAATCCGAGCAAGTTTTTAAAATCGAATCCGCCATACTGAATCCGTTATATCAAATTTTGGAAAACTGGCATCAGATTCGTAATCAGAGACCTAAAAAACCCCTGAGTACCAAATTTCAAGCGATTCGGATCAATTTTGAAAATTCCGCTATTTTTGGTCCGCCATATTGGATCCAGCATATTAAATTTTAAGCATATAGTCAATCGTTATGTAATTTAAAGTTCTGCATCCACTGTAAGAATTTCGAAACCAACTCTCGTTTTTTTCATTACAGCACAAAATTTACCAAAAAAGCATGTTTTTTGAGGTTAGAAAAAAAGTGAACGATAACTTTTAAATTCTGACCTCGGATTCAGATTCAGCGACCCAAAATACATAAGAATTGACTAGTCTGGTCTGCCGCACTCGAGATGTTAATTGTATAGGAAAATAGCGTTACAGGGGGGGTTGTGGGGGTCCAAAATGACCAAAATTTGCGTTACGTAATACTTGAACGTTCCCTAAGCTAAAAATGGGAAGTAAATACTAATATATTTTGGTTTAGTTTTTATTTTATACAAGAAAAATGGCACATATCATACAGCCTGTTCCAGAACTCGCGTACCGAAATTTAAGAGGTGATTCTACATCCAAAAATATGAAAAAAAGTTTCTATAAAGGTTGGTCCGGAAATGAGCCCTAAGGGAGCTACGGCCCTTCGAAGTTGACGTATTGAATGGGGAACAAAAAAAAGCACCAATAAAATTTTAATGCTGCAGGGTGATTCTTCATTTAAAACTGAGCAAAAAAGTATCATACACCAAAACACCTAAATTTAATATTAAAGGAGTAATAGCCTTTTAAAAAGTAACGTTTTTGGTGGCACAAAATGTTACTTCCTCTTAATTGCATTTTTTTTGATAACGGTTGCTCCTACAGTGTTACACTATATGATATTTTATATGTATTTTTACTCTAGAAATCTATATTTTTTACAACAAATCCAAAAAACATACACATAGAAAAGTTTGGGGCAAAAATGTTTTAAGCCTCATATATTTTGTCCGTCTGGGCACGCCTCTGGATAAATTAAAAAAATAAATTAACATAAACTTATTGCCCTTATTAATACTAGTTTACATGCAAAAGCTCGCCGCTCTAGTTTAAACGGTACCCGAGTTATTAATTAAAAACCTTATTTTTATTACAATTTTAAAGGGCCCTAGATCCCTTAGGGCTCATTTTCGGACCAACCTTTATAGGAACTTTTTTTATATTTTTGGATCTAGAATCACCTCTTAAATTTTGGCATGCCAGTTATGGAACACCCCGTATTTGTAATAATAGGGTAAATAATGCAATTTATTGTATGTAACACCTTTCTTTGTATAGTTTACACAATTTTACACATTTTAACACGTTTCCGTGTCAACTCAGGTCTACATGGACAAATGTGTAAAACTTTTTCTTATAGTGTATTAAATAATACCATCAGGATTATTGTAAAATGTTTTAATAAATTTTTTTAGCTTGTTACGCCCATGTCTAATGCACTTTGTTCATGGTTAGGGTTAGAACAACCCGAGTTTTTATCTAGTCTTTCGCGTGCAGCATTTTTCGCGGATATGAATTTCTATATTTGCAAAGTCACGACAAAACACACAACGAGAATGATCGCGGCCCACAGTTCACAGGGGCTCTAAAAATAAATCTAGTTGGATCATCACATCATTTTCAAAATACTTTAGATCATCAAATACAGCCAGATTCAATTACTCTTGTGGAAGGTGAGAACTTCTCACTGAGAAATAAGGAGAATAAATAAGACCAGCTTCATAGAGAAATCTATTATTCATCTTGGATCACAAATTATGGCATTTTAAAAATGTTTGGTGAGAAATTAGTGAAATTTTGTATGATTTTTTCGAAAAATTCTTGACAAAATATACCTTTGTACCTAAAAACCTTTTTAAAGCAAGAATGTCAATATAATTATGGTAATTATCACCACCTGTTCATAAAACCTAAAATTATCGGCACAAACATTTGTCAACACAAACAACTGAAAAAGTAGATTATATATTAAGTACATTTAATAAGTAGCAGACTATAATTAAATGTTATAAGGATAATAATATTTTCCTACGATCCTCTATGAAAATGATATTTAGCACACTCTTTTGTTCTTTAGAAAACGCTAAATCGCACTTGTTTGATATTTTCGTATCACCCTAGTTTGATATTTATGTATGTAGGTTTGCCTAATTTTTTTAGATATTTATGTTGTAAATTCTACTAGAATTTTACTCACCTCGTTTTATATACCATTTTCCACCTTTCATTACAGACTTTTGTGATGTCTTTTATGTTTTTCAATCCAAATATTTCTGTTTTTCATGTCAAAAATAAAAACTATAGTTATAACCTAACTATTTTGACCCAGGTCAATATAACTTAATATGTTTTATTATTTTCTAGATTTTATAAAAATTACTTAATTTGTGATTTAGTTACCTTACATTTTATAAAAAACCATCAATATTTCCTTATGAAATGTAAAACATTGTAGAATTTTACAGTCTTAGGTGGTATCATATCCACAGAAATCAAATTTAATTAGTAAACTGTCAAATTTTCTTTGATTTAAAAGATGCTTGCGGTTAGGCAACCTATTAAACAGTGTTGAGCTTCCAATATATATTGTATAAAATATAAAACCAAGAAAACTAAAGGTAAATAAAAAACATATTTCCTGTTGACATACATATATAAATTTGTATGCTATTTTGTGTTTGGCTTTTCTCAAAAATTCGCGGGGTAAGTAATAAAAATTAGAAAATATTAAATTAAGAATTCTTAAAGTTTAAACTTTATATTTTTCGGGATCGTAGGAAAAATAGTGTACATAACTCGTTGGAAAGTGTATTTCTTACACTCGTGGCGTTTCCACACTCGCCTGATGGCTCGTTCTTAAACCTTTCCACTCGCGTGAAATATGTCACTTTCCACACGTTATGTAATATACTATATTAGTGATTAATATCCATTTATAGGGTTTTTCATACCAAATAAATATACCATGATCAAGAAACCAATCTCCAAAATAAGTTAAATTTTAGTTCTACCTACCGCCTTTGACCTTGTACATTTATTTGGATGGCATAGAAATTTTGAAAGTTTCCATAATGACAAAATATTCCCACATGCTATGAAAAATTCTTTCCTTTCTTTTTTAGAAATATTTTTTTTTAATATTACCTTCGGTAACCTACCAGAAGTTTATGAGTTTAGAAAGAAAATTAGCTTGTGACTTCTGGGACACGCTATATAGTTTGAAATAACTGAAAAAATGTACAATAGCTGAAAGTTCCATCCTTTTTTTTGTTAAACATTGTATTTGAAAAACATTGTGGTTTGATGTTTTAAATAAAGTACCGTTTACTGTAGAATTTTATTGGAGGAGAATTTCAGGAAATCATTTTACACGTCGGCGTGACATTGTGGTTTTAGATGAAATTCTTAGACGACTAAAGCACAAACTGTATACGTAATTTAAGCACTTATTACGGTTCAAAGAAGTAAAAAGGTTACACTGATGAAAAATTATTAGAAATCATATTGCTTATATGAAAAATGATCACTTGACAGGTTTAACAAATTATCCTTTTTTAAACAATTAATAAGGTATTTATTTAGAACTTTATTAATTACATATAAACAAGAATACGTTCTTATTCATATAAATTAGTCAATTATTAAATTACTACCCTACTAGTTCCATAAAAAAGAATAATTTCTAGTCTCTGGCAAGTTCCCATTTTTCAGATACGATGTTTCGGAATTTACAAGGCGTTATCTACTTTTGCATTACTTATTTCTCAATTAAATCTTCTTTTAATTCTTCCTCTTATCCTTTTAAAATCTCTTTAAGATCGGCTTTTCTTGTACGAATTTGTCAATTTGTAAAATTAATAATTATAATAATTTAGTCCTGGAACTCATCGAGCTCATAAATATTTCTGGAGCTATTCGAGAAAAACCTCTGAACCACCGCTGTCCTTCTAGGGGCTCATAACCCAGAGGGGCCGCTGCACCGAGACTTGCACGACCGGCTGCAGATATACTGGTCAATGCCGGTGGTAAGCGCTCACCAGAGGAACATGCCGTTACGGGCAAAAAATCCTCACATACATTGTTGTTCATGTGAGAGTGTGTGTGTCGGGGGGAAGTCCCCCCGCCTGTCGGTGTCGATGGGAGAGATAGGAGACGCTGATCTACGACGTAGAAGGTTTTAGACACGGCGGAACGTCATGTAAACCTAATTATAACCATAAAGGTACTTAAGCTATATGGGCAAAAGGGAATCGACAGGATGTATCTGGATAAGATAACACAGAAAAATTTACATTGGCCTTTAAATTCGTGTGAGTACAAATACAATTCTTTACTTTTTATTTAGAATTAACTTTGAGAAAATGTTTACTAAAATAATTTTCCACATCAGATTTCACTTGAGTTGCCGATATAAAGTTTTCAATCCCACATATGCATTAAATATACTCAAAGCTTCAATCTATAATAATCTCTACTTTGACGTCATAAACGTATGCTCTCTAATGACATTAATAAACAATTTGACATTTATCAAAAAAACTACATCTAACTGTTCTATTTTATTAAAAGCAGTAGATTATGTAAGCAAACAACACATGGCAACGGGATAGTCATTTATCAGATCGCGTTCCTTTTAGACCTTTTAGAGCTTAATTATAATAACAAATTAAGTATTGATAATTATTGATAATTATCAATAATTTGTTCTCTTTCAAAAAAAAATGTATCTTAAAATGCAATTTATAGTATTATTAATTTGAGCCATTTCGCCTCAATGACTATTTATATCGATATAAAATCTAAATCAGAAAATAAAATTAAAATGTTCTTATCAGGCGCACCTATTTCTAGATGCGCTGGTAAGGTATTGCGTTTAAAATAATACTTATCTGCTATATCTTCTTTACCTAAAAAATATTATTAGTCAATACTTTACCAAAGTTTAAAAATTTTGCCTAAATAAAGAATTTTTAATAAAATTCTTGAAAAATCGTTAAAATAATTAAAAAAGAACGAAAAACTGAATAAAAGTTAACTTCTAACGTTTCGGGATCTAATCTGATCCCGTTTTCAAAGAAAATTATTAGTTTTTGAAAGAATTTGTTCAATATTTGGCTTTATCAATCAAAATATGACAAATGTCAAAAATAAAACAAAGACACCTGTAACAATAAAAAGGTGTAGAGTATAAGTATTATTTTAAACGCAATACCTTACCAGCGCATCTAGAAATAGGTGCGCCTGATAAGAACATTTTAATTTTATTTTCTGTTTTAGATTTTTTATCGATATAAATAGTCATTGAGGCGAAATGGCTCAAATTAATAATACTATAAATATATATACGCCTCAAATAAATTATAGATTCTATTAAAATTCAATATTTTAAAATTTTTATTTATTGCGAGTTAAGTAAAAAACATTTACAAAAAAAAGGATTCCTTGAACCAAGGACACGTGTCTTTCGATATGCTTAAAGCCATATTCTGTTGTTTCAAGGCAAGCATTCCTTTGAACCGAAGTCGATGTCCTTGAATGAAGATCGCGGATCATTATTTTAAAACGCGTGCTCTTCAATCAAGGACATTGACTATGGTTTAAAGAAATGCTAGCATTTAAACAGGAGAATATGATTTTAAACATATCGAAAGATACGTGTCTTTGGTTTAAGAAATCCGTTTTGTACTTTTTTACATGTTTGTTTTACATGTTTATATATATTAAACAGGAGAATTTGATTTTAAACATATCGAAAGATACGTGTCTTTGGTTTAAGAAACCCGTTTTGTACTTTTTTACATGTTTGTTTTAGATGTTTATTTTAACCTCGTACTATTCTACTTAATTAAGCATCCCCTAAGTCCAGGACTTGTGTGGGCTAGTAGTAGAGGGAACCACCCGCTTCACTTATGCCTTCGCCAAATTTCAATTATTAATTAACTGAAAAAGGCAAATCGGCGCCAGTGAGAATCGATCTCACGCTAGTTGTAGTAGACTTGTCATGTACAGACGCGGTAGACCACTACACCAATCCTCCCACAAACACCAATCCTCCCACACTACACCAATCCTCCCACTCACCAATCCTCCCACTTTTATATTTTTAATATATAAAAGTATTTTTTTCTGTCTAGCCACTGCTAAGTAAAGAATCCATTTATTTTATTTTTGTTCCCTTTTATCAGCCTGTCAGAATTATATCCATAAAGGAACTGTACTGAATTATGCAATACTTGTGTGTGCGTTGTGTTCTGAAAAGACGGAATTTTTATCTATGGGATATTATTTTTTAGAGAAAACGATCGACGCAAAAACAGGATACTATACTATTTTAATTAATACTAGGATGGACCTTTGAAAAACTGAAAAAAAAAATAACGCTTTCGCGGATTCGGGACCATAGCCGTATATATTCGTAAATATTAAATTGGGCCTCAAGACCAAAAAAATGGCCCAGATGGATTGTACTTTGATTTCAAGACTGGCCCTGAAAGGGTTTTAAATAAAAATTTATTTTTTTAAAAAACATACATTTTTTATTTTAATTTTTTTTTTCCTTACATTTTTTCGATAAAATGTACCGTTTGGCTTTTACACGATTAAAAATATGTATCGTGCACCATTTTTAGGGCTCAATGCAGCACGTGTCAGGCTGTCGACCTAAAATTTGGTACACATCCTTTTTAGACAAATCGTAGACTGAAATTTGTAGCAAACTTCGGGGTTGTCCCTAAAAATCTATTTTTTAGAGACCACCCTAATGACTACAGACGATTTTCTAGATTTACGATTTCACAAAACTATATTAAATCTTGAGAAAATGACAACAGTTTACAATATTGTTTTTGCAGCAGAAGCCAGTCAGCCATGACTAGCAATATATTTTTTCCTCGGAATGTAGAAAAAGTTTTAAAAAAGAACTGTCATTTTATAAAACCTTAACTAGCTACTTCTTTTCAGATATAATAAGAAATATAGGATAACTAAAAAGCTGCTAAAGATAAATGGGCAATTCTATTGTTAGTGAAATCCGGGACGACAATTGTTAAAAAGCCTTAAACTTTAAGGTATCCCAGAACAATAATTTAGATTCTGTTATATTTTTCAAATGTTTGTAAAATCTTTAGTTAAATTAAATCTCCCTTTATTATGTGTATGGTTACATTATTAATAAAGTGTGAATGTCAGAACACCTATAACACTAGATAATACAAGATGACAGGAAGTTGTTAAACTTTTTCCTTAATATCTTTTAAACACCTAAAACACTTAAAATTAAGGATTGTCTTCCCTTGTTCATGTACAAAGTTTGTAATCTATAGTCTAAGCCGTTTAAAAGATTTTAGGTTAAGTGTTTAACAACCTAAAGTCATTTTATAATGTGGGTTAACACATGTTATTGCAAAACACAGTCCAAGTGTGAAACTAAATTACATTTAGGGGGTATTTAGGGGGTAAAGCATACAATCATAGACAATATAAGAACCAAGGAGCTGGTATGGTACGGACATGTTTAGAGGATGCCTGACGAGCGACTACCGAGACAATTTTTAAATTGGACACCACAAGGCAGAAGACGACGAGGAAGACGTAGAAAAAGCTGGAGAGACGGAGTAGATAAAGAAATAAGAGAAACAGACCTGGAAGAAGATCTGTGGGAAGATCGAGACAGCTGGAGATAAGAAATCGGAAGACGCCTCAGAACGTTGTAAACCGATTATAAATATCTGTTTTGGCTGAAATATATTTCAGCAATATGTGAGTTTTGTGGCGAACAAACTTGCATATTACCACAAAATGTAAAACCAGCTTTATGTCGAGCTTTATGTTTATTTTTAGCTTAAACATAAACTCTGTGTTTAATTCTACACAAATAAAAAAGAAATAGAATAAATGAAAAAATAATGAAAATAATAATAAAAAAGGATAACAAGATGGAATGCACCATTTTATAGTACAAGTATAATCATTTCTAACTAACAAAGCCTTTCAAAATAGGCATGCATTTTAATATTTGTTTTCATGACTTATGTATGCCAGTGTATGCCATGAGAATACAACATACTGCAAGATAATAAAACAGCATAGAACTAATTAAAAGTACTTATGGAAACGGTCGTAAGTATGCGGCTACTATTTAATTTAGAGGTTAATATTAACCACAGCTTTTCACTTAAAGGATGGATACTTCATATCTCGATTGCATAATTACATGCTGGCAAAGCGAATCCAAGCAATATTGATTGAGAGCTTTTGCAAGTGATTCGAGAAGCGGTGATCGAAAATTAATAATAATTTTAATTGAAATGAACTAAGCAGTATTGTACGTGCAAGATCTATTTCTGGCAGTTTTTGAAGCTCTGGGATCACTTATTAACAGTTGAAAAGTGAAATGAGTGGAACAGGTTCTGGCCATGTCCGCTAGATTAGGATTTTTTAACTAATTTACTATACCATACATAAAATTTCATAATTTAGAGCCTGACCACAATTCAGCCGCACGGGGAATTGTGGTCAGACTCAGGCCAAGCCCGCTATATTAACGGGCTAAAAGTAGAGTTTTAATTGAAATAGTAATAACACCGGCCCACAAAAAGCATGATGCGAATTGCAGATTATATTTTTCTTACATATTTTTAGTATCTGAAATGGAATTTGACAATGAAAAATATACGTAGTTTCGAAATTCGGAAAATCTATGCCGGCAATGTTAAGGATCCAAGAAAATAGGACATGTAGATGTCATTTTTTTCATGCTTAATGCAATAGTGATTTTCAATCGAAAGTCGGTTTACTGAATTTTGAGATAATGAGACACAAATATTTTTTTTTAATGGGTGAATTATTTTAAAATTTGTAATTTTACAAAAATTTAAAAGAAAGCGCCAGACAGATTTTTTTTAATTTTCACCTAAAATGTTCTAATCGAAATTGAAGAAAAATATATGTTTTTCGAAATAAGAAAATAAAACGATAAAAACCTATAGTGTAACGTTTAAGGCGGTGTCGTGAATTGAAAATTTGTTCCTCTTTACTTTCATATAGAACGTTTTTTGTCCTAGGATTTGGTGCATCTTGAGATATTCGTTTTTTATGAAAATATACGCCAAAAAATGACAGTTCCAAATCGAGTTCAAGGTCGTAAAATAGTTTTTTTTTATTTCCGGCCATATACCCTACAAAATAAACTCAAAATTTAAATTCCCTGAATTATTTCTAGATAAAATTACCTGACCTCTGGAGTAAAAATAAACATAAGCCAGTCACTTGGTGATGATAAGCTTGATTAGTTCTCTGTATTTCGATCACCCCAATCAGGAGCAGAGCTAGAAAATTAGTAACGGTTCATTTCAATAATATGAGTTCTGTAAAAAGTATTCATTCAATGTACAAGTAGAATAATTAGGAAACTGACTGTTAAGTTCGCATGATAAACTTCAATTTGCAGCATATTTAATGGGAAGAGATTTGTTCAAATCGAAGAAGATATACATTAAATAATACGGGGTTTCTCATAATTAGGGCCGATTAACGTCTGTAGTAGATTTTTTGAACTATTTGATAGCAAAGAGTTTCATAATGATCATGTAACAAATAATCAGGAAAATAATATTTCTCTTCCATCAGAAAACGTACATTAGAAGTTATCATACAGTGAGGTCCTAAGCTAAATCTTGGCATATAGTAGTTTCTTTAGCTTTTAAAGTATGGTCATGGGGGCATAAGCAGGAATTCTTTTAAATGGAAAGGGGGTTGTGCCATACATCATTTTTAAGCAAATAAAATTCTTTATTTGACCATAAATTTTTTTTATTTTTTAAATTTTTTTTAGGTACCTAGGTGGTGTTGATTTTTCATTGTTTTTCGCTAAAATAATACAATTTTTTAGATTTGTTTTGAAAATATTTATTTATATTATTTAAAATTAGCTCAATAGTATAATTTGTGTTTTCAACCATGAAAATAACCATTTTCCAAAAATTGTTTTAGTTTTTTAACAGATTTATGATAAAAAAATGGGCGCTTTTAGATACAGTAGGATAAAAAAAGGATACTATTTAGACCTACCGACCCTTAGGGGCTGTTCAAGAATGACGTCATCTCCATAGGGGGGAGGGGGTTAGTCAAAAGATGACGAAAAGTGATTTTGCTTTATTTTTTGAATTAAAAGTTTTAAATTAAAATATATTAAAATTTAATTATTTTTATATTTTAGTAGGTATACCTATTAAAGGTATAATACCGCCCTACTAAGCTAGAAAGCAGTAACTCCATTTCGACACTCCCATGCAACAAGGATGTAACTCAAGTTAGACCTATTTTGAGTTATACTCATAGGTAAACGCCTTGAAAAAAGACACACATGGTGGTACTACTCAGATTTATCCACAGGCAATTTTAACCAAAAATTTACCTAAAAACACTAAAGTAAAAAGTAATTTTTAATATTATCATAAACAAACAATAAATAAACAATAAATACTTATAGTGTTAAATAGAGAATGTTATAAGCTTTCATATGATGTATCACATGGCTTCCTTTTCCACTTCAGTCATCTCCCTACCCTTAAATAAAAAAAATATATATTTTAGAAATTTAGCTGTCTTGAAAAATGACAATATATGAGTTACGGCTTTGTTGCTTGGGGGTATCGATTTGTTGATAGCACAAAAGGTAATATATTTATAAATATTTATATTAAAAGACATTTTTCTAGTTAGTTAAACCTTATATTGAAAATTTATTTAAAACGCCCCCCTATTCTGCCCTACTAAGCTAGAAAGCAGTAACTCCATTTGTCGCATAGCGACGTTTTCCTGTCAACTCTGATATAATATTTTGAAAACGCTGTGATTGATAAATGGAGTTACTGCTTTTTAGCTTAGTAGGGCAGTATAGGGGGGGTCTTCCAAAAGGTGACGTCTTTTTTTACTATTTTATAGGGGGTCAAGGCAAAAGTGACGAAAGGTGACGAAGGGGGAGGGAGGGATCAAAAATTGGTCAAAAATAGGTGACATTTTTGAACAGCCCCTTAGTAACTAGACGTTCTTATATCCTTAATAGTGTCTGTACCCAATTGTTAGAAAGCGAGTAAATGTACCCGAATCGTGATTCCTAAGAAAATAAAACAATTACTTATGTATGCGATTTCTCCTCTAACGTTGCCGCTCACGAATTGGGAAATGTCGCGACTTTTTCAGATTTTGTACAGGAAAAATGCCGCTCCACGACACTTGTCACCATAGGAAAGAACCCCGTTCTTTTTTGGTTTTTACGCTCTATGAAATGTGCCCGGTATAAACTTACTGCTGCACTCCGAAAATTTCGTTGTATTTTTAATACTGAATGTTATTTGTTAATACATATTTTTATTTATATCGCCATCATTGGTATTTAATACTGTAACATTTGGTAAATTATATCAGTTATAGTTTGGAGTTTGGTATACTTTAAGTTGAAGTTGTTGTGTTATTGATCTAATTTAAAGTATGTTATAGTATTTAGTAAAATAACAATCAGTAAATAATACCAAAATTTTGATTAGTAATAATACAGAGAAAAGTAAAAAAGAATCGATTATTGATGGGAGGATTGGTGTAGTGGACTACCGCGTCGTACTTGTCGAGTTTACTACCCAAATAGCGTGAGTTCGATTCTCACCGGCGCTGATTTGCCTTTTTCAGTTAATTAATAATTGAAATTTGGCGAAGGCGAACACTCCCTATAAATTGGTTTGAAAGTCAATTAAAGCCGGGGTTCCCTCTACTACTAGCCCACACAAGTCTTGGACTTAGGGGATGCTTAATTAAGTAGAATAGTACGAGGTTAAACAAAATGTAAAAATGTAAATGTAATACTACTTAGTTATAGAATATACTAATCTGTTTTAAAATAGTTTATTAAAAAGACATATTGGTGAACAAAGAACTAACTAATTCAATTGTTCCAAAGATTAAATATTACAAAATAAAGTTACAATTAATTTTTTTACCCACTTCATGTGAACGGCTCTTTTAAATCTATTTCCTTAAAAAACACAAATTTGAGCACAAATAACTCTCTTTTTTTATTTTATAAGCATCAGATGGGATATGATGATTACACCCCAGATATATAGGCAAAATTTTATAAAAAGTTTATTATTATTATTTATTATTATTATTTTATTATTATATCCCACAATTCTATAAAATGGGTGCATTTCCTCCCGAACTGAAAAACACCCCGAGTATGAGCGAGATGTTCGTTTGTTTATAAACCTAGCATAAATTCAGCACTGATTAGAAGCGACTGCTAGTCGTCTGTCCTCACTCTGCAACCACTTAACACCAGTGTATCTTTGATAAAAGTTAAAAAAGATGACAAATGACTTATAATTATATTTACACATACTGCCATATGCACGCATATATCAGTGCCTCTAGCTAATATTTGAATACGGAAAAACAAGAATGGAGTCATCATTTCAGCATAAACCCACATGAATTAAATTAATGTTTAGAATTAGTATAATAATTATAATTACTATAGTAATTACTATATCAGATACGGGGTTCTATTATAATAGGTCTGATGGCAAAATAATTGTGTTGGTGCTATAAACCATATTCGCCAATTAACTGCGACAATTGGCGCGAAATAAATAAACGATCGTGATCAGCAATCGAGAAAAAGGAAATTTATCGCTAATTAATCTAACACCACGACGTGTAACTATTTTAGCTACAACAACAATACAAACTCCTAAATTTAATTATTTACTTTCGTAACATGGCTTTTAAGTTGTCTCTAAGACACGTATCAAGTGGGACAAAAAAAACTTAAGGACTTAAAAACACGAAAACTATTTTTTTAACGACCGTAGGTAGCTACGCGTAGGAGAGACGTTATATTAATATACATATATTGCGAAAAAAGTTTTCCAAATCTTATTGTCCGTTTTAAGTTCCTACATTCATACAGACATTATTTTTTGAATCCCTTACCCTCCTGAGACTAAACTCATGATAATTTTTTGATTTAATTGTGTTTTTTTTATATATGCTATACCTAAAAAGAAGAAAAAAAGAATAAAAAATAAATCAATTTTTTTTTAGTTTTTGCTCGAGTTTATGCTTCCTTAGAGTTTTAGGAGAGCTGTATTATACTGTATTAAATTTGCATATTTGTTTGCATATATGTCTTAAAGAAAAAATAAAGAAGTAAAGTCACAATTGTGACACCCTGGAGGGTAAGGGGTATATTAGCAAAACCAAAATTTAAACTTTTTTGGGTATTCTTCAAGAAGGTTTTTTTTCTTTTTAACTGTCTAATTTTCATTGCCTTGTTATGGGCTTCTTTGATGTTTTTCCTCAAATTTTAGTTTCAGATTCTTAATAACCTAAAACCAGATTGATAAATGCGTCATTAAGGTAATTTAAAATGACTTAAAAATTAAAAGAAAATTACATGAATTTACTTATAAATATATTTTTCTTATTATTTTCTATTAAATCAAGTAAAGTTCAAGACAAAACGATTTACATTTTCAATATTGCACATGCAATCAATTACGATCAACGTAACTCTCTTTAAAATATCAAATTCATGACGCGAATTCACACGCACGGTGAGCTGGAACGAACATTTAGTACGACTTACCTCCAACCAATTTTTCCATAACTTTTTCACACAGGGCACAACAATTATGAGGTTACATATCGGGTCATTTTGTTTGTTTGCTGAAAAACGCTTTTGAACTTTTGAACAACAATAACAATTTAATGATTTTTTTTATCAATCTTAAAATCTTTTATCTCTCCAATCTTTTTATGGTTCATTTAAATCAACTCGAATATGAGTAAGGATCCAGAATTTCATATTTTTTTTATCTACAAAAACAGAATTTTTTTTTTGGCCTTAAAATGTTCTTTGAGCACTCGTTTACAAGTTACAAAATCCAAAATGGATTAATAAAAGCCACACTAACACTTTGTTCGGGCCCACCGTGATACGATATTTCGATTATTTCGTAAACGTCGACTGAATCTGTTAACTTTTAAATGTTATTAAAACCACGGAATCCAGTATTTTGCATAAAAAATTTGTATGTATTGAATATAACACTTTCTCTGATTGATGAAAAGATTGAACGGGAAAGATCAAGGGACCAATATTAAGCAAGCGATCACAAAAAGTCATAGTTTTACTCCCTTTTACTGCGATTTTTACTAAACAACCCCATGCAAGAATTTTTGGTAGAAAACCATTGGTCCATTAGCTAGAAAACACGTCAAAAATCTAGGCATTACTCTATCCATAAACCTTACATCTAATAAATAGAAAAAACTCATATCCATTAAAAACTAACTTTTTTCTACAACCAACCCTAAAGCCAGTTACTGGCTTTCGTACTGTACTCCTCTACGGAGCCCCAGCCTGAAATAATATCACTCCCAACAAAACTCTTTCATCTAAACTTAAGCCTTTCAAAACAAGGTATTCAGAATATGTCTCAATGCCCATGGTTCATGAGGAATACTCAAATCCGAGAGGAGTCGACATGCCCTCCTTAACCCTAGGATGCACACCCTAAGAAATATACATATCTAGATACCCTGGGCCCGAATATAAAAATTAACGGTTTATATTTTTTTCTATTTCGCTCTAAAATTAAAAAAAAACTTACATTTAAATGATGACTGATTTAGGGATTTTTGTTTCGGGTTGGCATTACAGTTTTCGTCATGTTTAAAATTCTAAGAACAAATATTATTTGATATATTTTATAGTCTTCTCTTTTTCACTGCAAGTAACCAAGCCACAATATAAACACGGTAAAAAATAACCTAACACAAAATTTTGTAGAAAATTAAACTTTAAAGCGACGCGTCGCGACGTTAACATTTACACGGGAACCGTCAAGCGATAGGCTTTTGTCTATTGTACGCAAAATGCGTGTGATTTTAAGCTTATAAGAGTCGCAAAATAGAAAATAGTATATTAAAGTACTAGTTTCATAAAATACGTTTTTAGTGCAGGAGTACAAGTTCAGAAAACTCGCCGCAAATAGCTCGTTTTTTAAATGTACCCTTTAAATTTACTATGACAACGCAATATTAAAGTTTTATCCTAAATAAAGGTTTAAAATTACAATATTATTTTAAAATTAATGTATAAAATTGGGCAAAATTTGCAGTTTAAAAGTACAAAGTTAAAGCTAAAATGTAATTTTACAGTAAAATGCTAATTTTACAATTTCTTTTAACATTCTGGTAAATAGCCGACTGTTTTTTTTTTTCCACTTTTTATATTATTTTTATTTTAAGCATAAGACATTTTTTTGAGTTTATATTATTGTTAGGTTTATAATACCGAGAATCGTTTACTGTACTGCATACTGAATGTTTTTGCATATATGCATATATATATATATATATATATATATATATATATATATATATATATATATATATATATATATATATGGAACCCCACACTGATAAAAATATATGTTCGAATATTGCCAACATTAAGTTATGTGAGTTTTCCAGAACATATTCTGTTTGATTTTATAATAAGTTATGTAAAATAAAATTTTACGGAACATATTCTGTAAAAATGTATGTAAAATAAAATTTTACAGAACATATTCAGAATAATTCTGTAAAAATTTATGTGAAATAAAATTTTACGGAAGATATTCTGTAAAATTTTACAGAATGTATTCTGTAAAAATCACATAACTTAACGTTGACAATATTATTACCTACGTTATGTTCTGTAAATAATGCGCGCCAAAAATTACATATCATGTGAAAATACATAATATATTATGTTAAACTTAAAAATAACATAATAAGTTATGTGAAGATACATTATACCTATAATATATAAATTTTAAAAAATATAGCAATACGTTATGCGAAATTTACATAACTTATTGTGTGATTTTTATCTATGAGCGACAGTTTAGTAAACATTTACTGGTTGTTACAGTTACCAGAACTATAACAACTTCAAGTTAATACTATAACAGCTAGTGAATCTTAACTAAACTATATGCAAAAATGTTTAGTATGCAGTACAGTAACCGATTCTCAGTGTACTAAATAACTTTATTGTTTAATTATTTTTTGCACGACCAAGACTAAAACCTAATTTTACGCTTTCATTTTCGGGACTAAACTTGCCGTTTTTCTCCCAAGGGAATAAAAATCACGGCAACCTTGATAATATTAAAATATTATACTTACTATGTACTTTGCTGGTTCAAAAATTAGGTTTGGTGATGTTTTGTAATAAATTAACGATTCAAACCAATTTATTTGATTTTAACAAAGAAAACCTTTAAAATAGTATTGTTATAACAATTTATACACAACTTAAAATTTATCATCCTCGTCCATTTTTTTTGACGTGTGTCAACCATATAAAAACAATTGAAATCGCGATAGCCGTGAAACTGACTTTTCGCTATTTACAGGCATCTTGATTAAATTACGAAATAAAACAACCGATTTTAGACGCATGGTTTTTAATTTTAATTTTATCTACCTACCTAAATTATGTTTGGTCCTGCAAAAAATAGTGTATATACCTCAGGACTAAACGTGGCAGTTTTAGTCCCTTGCTCGCTCAGGAAACACTCATGCAGCGGGACTAAAACAGCCAGTTTAGTCCCTTGATATACAGGGTTATTCACGGAAGTGGCCTATTAAACGTTTATGGAGAACCAATAACTTTGAAAGTCTGCTAATTTGCACTTTGGGGTTTTTGAATATGGGCAATCGATTAAAAATGTTTTCATGCTTGTGCCACTTCCGGTTGTACCGGAAGTGGCACTCAACTTTAATTTTTTAAATGGAACACCCCATATATTTTTTAATTTTTAAAATTTGCATAAAATTTGCTTTATTTTAATGTATAACACGTTATGTCTATCTCCAGTAGTTTTTGAGTTATTCAAGTTTTTAGCGAAAAATAAGCAAATTCAAGCACCCCTAAAAACAATAATTTCTCCTTGATTTTTTAAATTGAAGAAAAGTTGTTTTGTATTTTGCTTAATGATGGTTAAGCGAATCATTCTAAGCTAAAATGGAATCCAAAATTTATACAGGGTGTCTGAAAAAGCAGGTCAAACTTAACAAAATTAAAATAGCCATAACTCTTTTTTTTTAAATGACACCCTACATTTTTTTTATTTGTTTAAATAGAGAATTCAATTTTCTTTAAAATAAGTATAGGATACCCTATACCTAACTTTAACCGTTTTCGAGCTATTTGCAAATTAATGTGAAAAAGAAGTATTTTGCAGTATTTCTGCAATTACGTAAATTTTTAAAATTGTATTGTGTTTTTATTTCTTTTAACCTAAATGTTATCGTTCTTATCGTGATAAATTAGTGTAAAATAATGGCAGAGGCTTATTCTTACCCTGTTATTTTGGATTTATTTTCTATTTTTGGTGAAAATGATAAAATAATTAGTAGAACCTGCAGAAACTTTAATACAAAATATCCTGATTTACCAAGAATGTCATGTAAAAATTTAGAAGAATACACAAAAAATTTTCGCAATTTGGAAAAGAAAATGCAGTGAAATCTCTTACGAAACCAATTACAAACAACGAAGATAACGAAGTCAATGTTTTGGGTTACTTTTATGCATATCCACATGCCTCAATTCCTGCAGCTAGTTACGACTTGGGAATTTCCTATTCAAGCATCCAAAGAATTTTAAAAAACCACAAGATGCACGATTACAAAAAGCAAAAAATACAGGCCTTAAAACCTAATGATTTTCAAAATAGAGTGGACTTTTGTGAAAATCTTTTGATAAATATTCAAGAAAAACAAAACTTTTTAAAAAGAATAATTTGGACGGACGAGGCTAAATTTTCTCAACAGGGTATTTTTAACAGAAGAAATGTACACTACTGGGCGCATGAAAATCCAGTTTTAAGGTAAATATAATGATCTTTGAGGTAAATAAATAAAAATCGATTAATTTTTCTGGCCTATTTTATAAAATATAACAAATTTTAACACGGCTTTTTCACAATAATTTGCAAATAGCTCAAAAACCGTTAAAGTTAGGTATAGGGTATCCTATACTTATTTTAAAGCAAATTTAATTCTCTATTTAACCAAATAAAAAAAAATGTAGGGTGCCATTTAAAAAAATGAGTTATGGCTATATTAAATTTGTTAGATTTGACCTGCTTTTTCAGACACCCTGTATAATTTTTGGGTTCCATTTTAGCATAGTATAATTCGTTTAAGCATCATTGAGCAAAACACAAAACATCTTTTCTCCAATTGAAAAAATCAAGGAGAAATTATTGTTTTTAGGGGTGCTTGAATTTACTTATTTTTCGTTAAAAACTTGAATAACTCAAAAACTACTGAAGATAGACATGAAGTATTATACATCAAAATAAAGCAAATTTAATGCAAATTTAAAAAATTAAAAAATATATGAGGTGTTCCATTTAAAAACTCAAAGTTAAGTGCCACTTCCGGTACAACCGGAAGTGGCACAAGCATGAAAATATTTTTAATCGATAGGCCATATTCAAAAACCCCAAAGTGCAAATTAGCAGACTTTTAAAGTTATTGGTTCTCCATAAA